>CM040426.1:43756191-44956191 GCA_022702705.1 Papilionanthe hookeriana x Papilionanthe teres | reverse complement strand
TTTTCTGGTGATGTTAAATCAAGCTTTTCATATTTTTCTTGAATATAATCAGCTTCTTCAGTTTCTATTTCATCATAATTATCTTCTTCTATATTTTCTTTTTCTTCATAATTTTCTTGGAAATATTCTCTTTTCAAATGATCACATATATCCATTATGAAACATTCATCATCTTTTTCTATTGATGGATATTTCATTGACTTTGAGATGTTAAAGGTTACTTATTGGTCATTTACTCTCATAGTTAATTCTCTTTTTGAACGTCTATCATAACTCTTTCTGTGGCTAGGAATGGTCTTCCTAAAATAATGGGAATTTTTTTATCTTCATTCATATCTAGAATGATAAAGTCCACAGGAAAAATAAACTTATCGACTTTGACCAAAATATCTTCTACAATTCCCTTAGGATGTGTAATAGATCAATCAGCTAACTGTAAAGTTACTGAAGTTAGTGTAATCTCTCTAATTTCTAACCTTTTAAAAGTTGATGGAGGCATCAAATTTATGCTAGCTCCCAAATTACATAATGCTCACCCATAAAATTTTTCCCCAATAGCACACGGAATTGTGAAACTACTAGGATCTTTACATTTTTCAGGAATTTTTCTTTGAATTATAGCACTACACTCTTCATTGAGTGCAACAGTCTCATGATATAATAATTTCCTCTTTTTGTTGAGTATCTCCTTCTTAAATTTAACATAATCAGACATTTGTTCTAAAGCTTCAACAAAATGAATATTTATTGATAATTTATTCAAAATGTCTAAAAACTTAGCAAATCTTCTTCCTTTATCTTGTTGCTTTAGTCTTTGAGGAAATGGTGGATGTGGTTTTTCAATAGTAATTTTTATAGGTTTCGGAGGAAAATCAAGATATAAACTTTCATTTTCTCCTTTAATTTATTCTTTTTCCTTCTCAACTACCGTTTCTTTTTGAACTCTTGTTTCCAACTCTTTTCCACTCCTTAATTGAATAGCTTTGATTTATTCTTTTCCTTGATCTTTAGGATTTACTTCAACATTGCTAGGTAAAGTTCCAATAGGTCTATTGCTTAATGGAGAAGCAATTTGCCCTAATTGGTTTTCTATGCTTTTAATAGCATTTCCTTGATTTTGCAATTGATTACCCATATTCAAAACTATTGCTTCCATAGACAACTTCTTTTCCTTGAATTGTGAATTATTATAAAAATCTGGTGGATTAGAAGGTCTATAATTGGAATTACCTGGATTATTTATATTTCTTAATGGGTTTACAGGATTGTTCCCCCACTGAGGATTATTATTATTATTTTAATTATTCCAATTAAAATTTGGATTATTCTTCCAACCTGGATTATAATAGTTTGAATAAGAATTATTTTGTCTATTATTTATTGCATTTATAGTTTCATACGAAGATTGAGCATCTATGATTTGTCCTAATGAATTTTCTTCTAACACTTGAGGTGTTTGAGAACGATTCATTCCATATTGATCTATTTTCTTTAAAAGAGCCGCAATTTTAGAAACTATCATGGTTAAAGCATCAGAATCATGAATATTGGCTACCTTCTTAGGATTTACCCTTTCAGCAGGCCATTGAAAATTATTGGTAGCCATTTCTTCTATTAACGCATAAGCTTCTTCAAAAGGTTTAGACATTAGTGATCCACCAGCAGCAGTGTCTATTATAGATCTAAGAGATCCTACTAATCCATTATAAAATTTTTGAATAATTAACCAATCTGGTAGAGCATGATGTGGATATTTCCTAAGAAGTTCTTTAAATCTTTCCTAAGATTCATATATCGATTCTCCCTCATACTGACTGAAAGATGTGATATCGTTTCTAAGCTTAGCAGTCTTAGATGGTGGAAAATATTTCGATAAGAATTTTTGTGAAAGTTCTCCCCAAGTTCTTATAGATCTAGGTGCTAACGAATTTAACCAGGCCTTAGCCTTATCCCTTAATGAAAAAGAAAAAGTCTAAGTCTGACAGCATCATCAGACACTCTATCGTACTTAAAGGTAGCACAAAGTTCTAAGAAGCTTGCAAGATGTAAATTAGGATCTTCATTTGAAGTTCCACCAAATTGATTGTTTTGTACCATTTGGATAATTGCAGGTTTAAGCTCAAATAAATTAGCAGCTACATCAGGATTTTGAATAGTTAAGTGAATTTCACTAATGTAGGGTTAGCATAATCTCTTAATGGTCTAGATTGTTGTTAATTTTCTACTCTTTGGTTATTTACGTTGATTTCCATTGTTTCAGAATTAATAGGCTCTTTTCTCAATTTTCTAATTCTCCTAGCAGTGCGTTCTAATTCTGAATCATATGGTATAAGATTTCAGAATCAAATTTACGCATACACTCAAAATCAGTACACAGTAAAAAAAGTTAACTAAATAAGTTGCAATTCTAAAAAGGATTTCTAATAGTCCTAAATTGTTGTCCGTTACTCTAATTATGTTATATTTCTATAACAATTCTATCTTTCCCCGGCAACGGCGCCAAAAACTTGCACCGACCCCGCGCTTTAATCCATTTCGAATTCACTTTAGTAACAATTAAATATTTTAATTTTTTAATCGCAAAGTTACTTTCAAACGCAAGTATACGTATCGTTCAAGTAATACAGGGCTCTAATGGAGTCCTGGATATCGATCCCACAGGGAAAGTATTAAAGCCTACGGACTTAGGATTATAAAAATCAATTCAGAATTACAACTAAATCGAAAAGCTTATCTGTCAGTAATATGCACTAGATAGTAATACTAAACTTTATATTAAAAACCAGTTTTACTAACAACTTACTAATACTACTAGAGTTAAGTTCAAATATAGATAATAACACCAATCTTTCTCCTTAGTTAAGATATTTAAGTGAAATGATAATTATAATTAGTTTTTAATGTGTTGTGCCAAATAGGAGCATACTTATTCTTTACCCTTTGGTCCAAACATAAAGAACATTGACTAACCCTATGCTTGGGTTACTAATTCTGCGGCTAGGCTGGGAGGATACCGGCTCTCACTTCGGAGCTCCCACGTTCCCCTTATCTTAGGGCTAACATCTACTCATCAGCTCCCAAACGATAGGACCGAATTGAGGATTTTAGCCTGTCACTCTAAAATCTCCAATTCTACGCCTGATAATATTATTTCCCTATTTATTTACACTTCTCCTTGCGAGGATTTACTCATTCTACCTTTCAAAGAGAATTGTGATACATACAAGTTAAAAATCCTTAGCCCACGATCAGGTCGTAAGAATTCTTCACGGACTTTAACAATACAAATGGCAAATTCGTATAGTAAATTAAGTTTAGGTATAGTATTATCACAACTTCTTTTATAATTTATTTAATATACTAATTATATAATCATTTCACAAAAACATCAAAACCAGGAGAAAGATAGAACAACTACTCAGAATTCATGAAGAGAATGCAATAAAACTTAGATTTCATAAATTAAAATAAAGTTCTACACACTAAAGACAAATAAACACTATTTATCTCAAACTCCTCCCCAAGCAAACTCCTCGAAGTTCCTCTGGATCTTTTCCTTGAAATTCTCCTTCGAAACGTCAATGTGGAAGAGTACTCTCACTTCCCTTCCACTCTTGCAATTCCTCGAAGAATTCCTCACAAATTCTCTATTTGAACTCACAACTCACTAAATTATATTCACTAAATGACTCTCTTTACACTATTGACTCACTTATAATCACTTTAGAGACCAGAAGAAGAGCCCTTGTTCGGCCAAAATTCGTTCCTTTTAAAGTTGTAGAAGAGTCTCCAAGGGTTACGAAGGCACCCCTTCGAAAATCTTCCACATTCAACGTATTTCTGGAACAAACAGCCGTCCCCGTCGTCGGTGGCCTCGAGGCGCCGTCGACGGCCTTCTAGAAACCATGTCTTTGAACTGACCCCACCGTCGGCGACCTCGATCCACGCCGTCGGCGGCCTCGCTTGTAATTAATTCTGAACTCTTGGGAAAATTACGCCGTCAGCAACCTCGACCTCGCCGTCGGCAGCCAAGGTCAAATTTGCATAATTTTGTCCTTTTTGCTCCAAATCCGCTTATTTTTGCATATTTTTGTTCCTTTGCCTTTAATTCTTCATACCTGCATAAAAACACCAAAAATACATTTCTTTAAAGTGCAAAATCATCAAAATCAGTGAAATATAAGCATGAAAATCTTGACCTTTTTCTCTTGGGTCACTAAGAAACCAAGAAAGTGATCATTAACAGAGATGTTATATTTGATGAGTCTGACATATTACGTATAACATTTACTATATAATCTAAAGATGTTAATTATAAAGAAATGCTTGCAGACAAGAGGAACTTCAGAGATATAGGTGCATAAAATTTGAGTCAAATTCACATAATTATGATAATGCTGCTTTCGTGCCATCATGACAATAATCATCCCAAAATTTAATTGTCAAGAATAGAATAAGAAGAGAAATTAAGTTATCTTAGAGGTATGGTGAGGCTAATTTAGTTGTTTATGCCCTAATAATAGCTGAAGGTATTGAGTGTGGTGAAGAATCTTTTAGCTATATGGAAGCTGTGAATTTAGTTGATCATAATAGGTGGATGATTGTCATGCAAGAGAAAATTGAATCCCTACATAAAATAGAACTTAAGATTTGGTAAATTTACCTCAATGCAAGAATGTTGTTCGCTGCAAATGGCTATTTAAGAAGAAGGAAGGTACACAAGCACTAAAAGATGCTTGATATATTGCTAGGCTTGTTGCAAATAGGTTTAATTCAATTTCAAGTGTAGATTTTACAAATTTCTTCTCTCTAATAATCAAACATAGCTCAATTCAAACTTTACTTTGTATTATGACTAATAATAATCTAAAACTTGAGTAATTAAATGTAAAGACTGCATTTTTGCATGAAGAGCTTGAAGAGGACATCTTGATATAAGCAACAGCTTAAAGGCTTCATGGTTACAAAAAAAAGAAGAGCATACTTTTAAATTTATTGAAAAAATCTCTTTACGGTTTGAAACCATCTTGTAGGTAGTGGTATAAGAAATTTGACTCATTCATGGATGCTAATGAGTTTAAGACTGGTTATGATAGCTATGTCTACTCCAAGAAAAATAATAAAGGATTATTTATTTACTTGCTCTTATATATCAATGATATATAAGATAGTTGTAGGATAAAGAGATATGAAGACGTTAAAAGCTCAACTTTGCAGTGAGTTTGAGCTGAAAGATTTGGAATTTGCAAAGAAATAATTGGCATGGAGATTCATATATATATAAATATGGAAAATTATTTCTAAGTAAGAAAGGGTACATTGGGAAAGATTTGAATAGATTTAATATGCAGAACACCAAATCTGTTAATACTTCATTAGCTGCTTATTTCAGGCTTTCATCAATTTTGTGCTCTCAATCTGATGATGAGATTTATAATATGTCTTTGAGTTTTATATTCTAATACAGCGGGATCACTTATGTATGCTATGATATGTTTTTATCCAAGTTTAACATATGCAGTTAGTGCAGTTAATAAATATATAAGTAAGCCAAGTAAATAATATTGGAAAACAATTCAATAGATCTTTAGGTATCTACGTAGAAGAAATGAAGCTTGTTTACGGTTTGGAAAAACTATAGATAGAATCATTAGCTATGTCAATTCAGATTTTGCTAGAGATATTGATAAGAGGAGATCACTTAGAATACGTATTTATTGTTGGTGATTGTGCGATCAGTTAGAAGGCTACTTTACAGACAATAATGAAACTATCCACAATTCAAGCAGGGTACATGAAAATTTCTAAAGCTTAAAAAAAAAACACTTTGATTAAATGGTCTATTTGACGAGATAAGTGAAAATTTGAAGGTCACCATACATGATGTGTGATAGTGAGAGTGTTATTCATCTCAGCAAAAATTAAATGTTTCTTGAAAGAACTAATCATATTGATATTCATTACCAGTTTATTCGTAAATTTTTTTATCATCATAAAATTATTGTGAGCAAAATTAACAACCGTGATAACTCTGTGGATATGATGAGTGCAATAATCAAGTTTGAGCATTGCGTAAACTTTGTTAGTATTCATTCTTAATCATTAGAGCTTTGGGGAAGAGATTGAGAAAGTTCTATTTTATAATCTTTGGAAATTTGTGTCATGGTATAGATTGCTAATTTAACTTGGATTTTGTGAGTCTCGCTTATTGTCTCTCATTAGGAAATTATAACCACGTAGATTGAAGCTTCAGACTAAAACTGTGAGCACATGAATTGAGGCTTTGGAAAGAAACTATGAGCACATAGATTGAAGATTTCGACAATTAGATTAACTTTATAATAACCTTTAGATTGCAATCCATATGTGATTGCTTTCTTGTCTCTCTTTTAATTATTTTTTAAAAAAAAGTCTTGCTAAAAATTTATAAACCTCTCTTCTATTTTGTGTAAATGACACTCTTCATTTGTAACCTCTTTTTTGATATGGTTAAATCTCCTCCTTTGTCCGTGATTTTTCCTATCTAAAGTTTTGCAAGTAAATTTTGTATGCTCATTATTTTATTTTATTTTATTATTTGTTACATTTATTTGATATCAAGTAATAACAAATATTAATCTCTAATCACAACGAACCAAATAATTGACTCTGTGCATCACACCGTCAATTATAAAAGCAAGAAGAAGTCTAAGTTCAAGCAATTAAATGAACCCCTATGTTCTTCCTATTTCCACATATGTTGCACACTTCAAAAATTGTTAGGAATACAAATTAGCATTTTTCAATTACTTTTTTTTTTTTATCACTATTAGAAACAAAAAAAATGAACTACTTCCTTTTATTCAACATTTTCTCAATCCTCTCCGGTGTTCTCTTCAACGTAACGTTCTTGAAGGTTAGTTCATGCAACACGAAGAATTTTTACCCTACCTATGAACCTCCTCAAAGCAAAATATTTATGAAATCAATTCCCCAGTACATTTTCTCCACGGTCAGATTCTTTCAGTAAACAATAAAAATCCTTCCTTTTTCAAAGAAGCTTTTCTTACCCTCAAGGTCTTCTCAAAGACCCCAGATTGAGATCCCCATAGACTGCGACAAATTCTCATACATCTCTCTCCAATATATTTTCACCACATCACACAATTCTTTCTTCATAACGTGTCAAAAGAGTCCCTAACCCTTTGAACAAAACATAATCAAACCTCCTCCCTTCTATTTAACTCCCTCATTAATACTCTATACACTAACCTTAAAAAACCAAGAGATCCATTTTCTCGCTTAATTAAAGCTCCCGCCTTTTCTTCTACAATGAACTCTCCCTTCCACAACGAACCACCCTCGCCACCTCACAGCGCAGCCATGGAAGAAGCTCTCACTCAGGTGTTTCAAGCCTGCAGGCTTACCCGTGAACTCGAGTCTGCTCTCCCGCACATCGCGAACAACCCCAACGCCTTGCTCGCCTTCTGCGAGCAGATCTCCTTCGCCTTCAACAAGGCCATAATGAATCTCCGAGCTTCTTCTTCGTTTGGTCCTTCGGGTCATATATTCATCAGCGAGACCTCTCAGAAGTCAATGGAGGATTGGAGCCATTTGCCTTTTGCGGTCTCAATGCCAACAAATCAGGTGGATTTGTCTCAGTTAGGATTGGAAATCCAGGCAACCGCAGCGCTTGCTTTTTTTGGCGGCGAACAAGAGCCTGCAGTGGCGAGAGAGCCTGCAGTGAGATTGGGAGCTCCGTCAATGGGTCAACGATCATCCAGAAGAAGGTTGACTAGTCAAATTTCTTCTTTCTCATATTTATTTATTTATGTTTTTCCTTTTTTTGAAGGAAAACATTAGTTATAGAACGGTTGTTGGGTTGGGAGCTGACGCAGCATAGTGTTAATGAACAGGAAGGATAGTGAGGAGACACGAACGGTGACGATTCCCGCGGTTCGTTCAGGAAATTTGGAGCTTCCCCCAGATGATGGGTACACGTGGCGAAAGTACGGCCAGAAAGTGATCCTCGGGTCAAGCTTTCCTAGGTAAACGGTTTACTTTAATTTAACTGCCGCAGCTCCTTCCATGAAGCTTGGAGCAAATTTTACAAGTTTTTTTTTTTTTTTTTCCTTTTTCTAAAATGATTGTTATTTGTGAAAGTATTAATTTTAGGAGGAATTTGATCTAAAAATTTTAACATCAATTTTTAAAACATTTTATGAAAAATATTTAAAGCAAAAAAAAAAACTAATAAAATTTATGTTTACATTGATAAAAAAATTATAAAACAAAGTTATTAATAATATTGGGAATTGGAAAAAAAATATTTCTGCTTTAAAAAATTTAAAAAGAATTCATTTGTAGTTCTTGCATCTATAAAACATATCACTGACATTCTAAGCTCTAGAGCATATATATTGAAACATTTTGCATTGAAGATATTGCAAGTTTGAGAATTCTTCAAAGCTAATTATTTCCACTTTTGTATTCATCTCAACTCATCATCTTCATCACCATTTTCATCATTAATACCACCCATAAGCTGTGCAATTAAGTGTAGACTGAAATATAAACTATTGTCATCTGTAATTTCTTTTTTAAGGGACTTCTATTTATGTTATTCTTATCTTCAACTTAATTTGAATTTAACCCTAAAAAGCTAATTTAAATTATCCAATGATTATAGATGTATTCTCTCTCTTAATCTAAATATTTAAATGACCAAAATGTAATCCTCAGCGTACTGTGATCATAAATAGAGTTTTTCTCTATTAATCCTCAGTATAATGGTTCTTGAATGTACATTTCCTAAAAAAAAATCATAAAATGATTTTAAATTTGTTATTCTTTGCCTGTCAATCATTTATTTTCACTTCCCAACATGTGGATACAAACAATATAGTCGGCTTAACTATACTATTGTAGAACTACCTAAAGCTTTCAAGAAACTTGTTATCATACAACACACTAGGCCATTTCTTAATTTTGATTATCCGCCCTTAAAGTTTATTGCATTTAATTTGAAGGAAAATTAAGTGCAATAAATTTACTTTGAAAGATTATCTTGATGTTAATGTAATTAAGAGATAATTATATTTACTTGAGAAAAATTTAAAAATATGTTTTTTATAATCTTTTATCCTATCTTTATAAAATATAAGAAGAAAAAGTTATTGGAACAAAGACATGACATCTCATGAAACCTTAAATCCAATTCTTCCAAACCATTCTTAACCAAAAAGGCTAAAACAACAACGAATGGTGCAATCATATAAAACATTTTCGTTGCAGGAGCTACTTCCGCTGCACCCACAAGAACTTCTACGGCTGCAAGGCAAAGAGAAAAGTTCAGAAGCTCGACGCCAATCCGAACGTCTATGAGATAACCTACTGCGGAGAACACACTTGCCAAAGCTCACCCACACCTCTGATTCTCCCCTCCATCACGCCGACTAGCAACGAGAGCGCGCTTGCCAACATACCCGTAATGATGGGCGCTTCATCATCACCAGCTGTTTCACTATCCACGTCGATTGAGCTTAGCAGCTGGTTTCTCAGCTCGCATGAGGTAGGGGAGAGTAGCAGAGCTCATGTCGGTCCACAGGTGCAGCAGCAGCCGATCAGGACCGGAAGAGAAGGAGAAGGGTCTGTTGCTGAACTTGCTGACGTTATGTTCAATTCGGGAAGTAGCAGTAACAACAGCATGGACACAATTTTTACTTTTAAGACGGATGGATGAGAAGAGATTGTAGTAATGGTAGATGGCCTTGTGCATGGCTATCAAGTTAATTTATTAGATACTGATTTGGATTAATATATATACTCAATTGATTTGATTTTATTTATGATTTATATATTTAGGTTAGATTATCATATGATTCATCATTTGTATGCAAGTTGAGGCCTTTAGGGTTTCTAATGGGTTCAGGAAAGCTTGTACTTCTTGATTGTAATAATAAGTTTGTTGACATAGCAAGCAGTTTGAAACTGAACTATTTGAAAGTAATCATGGCTCCCTCTCTTCCTCCCTCCCTCCCTCCCTCTCTCGCTCTAATATGTGAAGAAGAAGAGAATGATAACAAAAATGGCATAAGAGCAGCCAGAAATTCTAAGATTAGATTAAAGTACACTTGGGTGTACGAAATTGCATTCTCCTCACCCCTCCCTACAGCGAAGAATTTTTCTGTGAGGGCTGGGATGAGCAAAAAAAAAAAAAATCAAAATTAGTTAAATCCATCTTTTAATCTGTAAATAAAGTTCTCTGTGTGTAAAATTGAAGTTTAGGTGTGAGATAGGTTGGGGTGAGATAGGTTGGGGTCTCAAGCGCTGATCTTTGATCCCTGTCTGGCATCTCACACATCCGGTGCATCCACTTCTAGTTCATAGGAGGGGGCGATGTCTCGCCTGGTTGTTACTGAGGTTGCTGCTCAGGTTGTCGTCTTAAGATCGGAGATAAGGGCAAAGATTGAAGTGGTGCTGCATTCTAAACTGTAAAAAAGAAAGGAGCCGGCACAGGATGAGGGTGGGGATGATGAGAAGGAGGAGAGGACATGGGATGATGAGGAGGATGAGTGGGGGGTCATGATTTTGTTATTTTGTGTATTAAACAATTTATTGTTAGTGAACATTATTTTTATCATGCTATTGTAGATTTTGTTTGATTTAATTAATCTTTTTCTGTTATTTATGTATATGATTTATGCATTAATTAGTTTTGTTATTGTGTTGTGATGTATTTTAATTGTACTTTTAAAATTATAGGTGTATAGATTGTAGTGTTAAAAGAGGGTTTTAAATTTTTTTCTGAAGGTATAAGTTTTCGATAGCTTTTCAACTGTTTTATGTCCCCTTGATTATTTGTCGACAGTTTTCTGATGATTTATCGAACAAGAGACGTTCAAACAAAATGTTGTACTATTACTATTGACAAAACTGTCAGTGAGTTCCCATTGTTAACCAACGGTTGAGCGACATTTTGTCGACGAACGTAACACTTTTTCGATAGCAGTGCAACATTTTTCTTATGGACACTTGCGTCACTTATATAACTGAAGGTTAAGTTTTGGTTAAATATGGCATGTTATTGAATCTAGAGTGACGGTTATGTCACGACAGATGCCCGCTGGTATATATAAATCATCGTTAAATCCATCAGTAATTTTATTACCGACATGCGTTTTTTACTACGTCAACTTTGTCGTTGCTGAATTGTTGATAAATATATTACCTACGGTTTATCTGTTATATGAACGATATTTAACAGTCGATAATATGCTAAATTCCTAAAGTGTACCAACATTAGACTTCTCTTGATTTCCCATGGGTAAAGTAACAAGAACAAAAGAAATTGTATCATAAAAGTTATTTGGAATAATATTACTATTTGAGGTATCAAGGATACTATTTCTAACATTAATATTACTTGTATTATCTACACTAATAGCATAACCAACACGATTATCCAAAATAAAGAAACCTTCTAAAACATGAGCATCCAAACTATCAATAATATTATGCTAATTACTAGTAATCAAACATTATGAACATTAATGATGTCATCAAGGCCACATTAAATTAAAAGGTCAGAATCTATAAGGTTAACATTAAAACTACCGCAGCAGAATGAATTTCTCCAATATCCCCATTCATATCATTACTACTAGAAGATATCTCAGTTAGAACAATATAATTAAGATCAACTACTAGATCGTTAATAGAATTATTAACAACAGGAGTCAGAATAGTAACAGGAACAACACCAGCAACAGGAAAGATATAATGCTCCTTTCAGATCACTTGATATTTTTTCCATTGTTTTTACTTTTGTTTCTATTTTAAAAATATGTTTGTTTAATAATTTTTTAGTATGCTTTTTATTTTTATTTTGAAAAATAGATTAACTTGTTTATAAAAATATTCAAAATATCTAAAAGGTTACTTTTTAGTATTTTTAAAAATACTAAGACATGCCTTTAGTAAAATAAAAAATTAATAAAAAAATTAAAATCAAAAGTGATCCTAAAATGGCAACTAAGACTGATGGGATGGTGTGCTTGTTTGCTTGATATGGTCTTTCTTCAAACTGAGCCGATCCGGCCCTTAAGTTTCTTTATCCTATCCATAAAAAGCAAGCTTTAAGAACTAAAAGAATTAGCCATTACTTATGTTTTTTAACATAAAGTACTCTCCTAAAATTTAAATAACTTTAAGAATAACCTTAAAGACTTGTTTAGCCATAGCTCCAAATAAAACAAAATTTAAAAAAAATTAAAAACAAAAAAAAGAACAAAAGAAAAAATCATGTCTCATTCCTTATACGGAGCAGAAAAATGAAAAGGAATGAAGGAAATTCTTACTTTACGTCTCAAGTAGTTTGAGAAATCTGCAAATGCAAACCATATGATGATTTTATGAAATAACTTTAATATTAAAGAATTGATTAAGAGATTTGGTATGTTTGTTATTACATTTATTTTCTATATTCTATTTAATATATATATATATATATCAAAAAACTTGCCTAAAAGGCAAGCAATATATTAATCATAAAAAACATTAAGATACAATAACATGACTTGTAAATAAGGGATCAACAACCTATCCCCATGTAACAAAAAAGCTAGGGGAGGGGGAGGGGAAGTACCAATGACAATGGACTCAGTATTCTTGCCTAATGTTGCTAACCAGTGAGCAGACTCATTTCCTTCCCTAGGTTTGTATAGTAAGTAATTTTAGAAGATAGAGTATAGAGGGCCATTCTCTGAATCCATCTACTGATGTGTCAAGGAGGGTTTTCCAGATTCTATAGAATCTTGATAGAGGTAATGAAATCAAATTCCACTAAAAGCTGTTTAAAATTGCATCTATGAGCAAGAAAGATAGCCCAGAAAATTGCAATGATTTATGTCTCCATTGCACCTAAAGCTACATTAGGGGAAGAGAGGAAAATCAGACAATTCCCGAGGGAGTTCTTGAAGATACCACCAAAACTAGCAGCATCTTGACAAAAGCTTCCATCAGTGTTGACTTTCAACCAGGAGTAGGGAGGAGGAGCCCACAAAATGAGACAAGGGGAAAAACTATGTTGCAATGTAGTGGTTGGCCTCCATTCTTCACAGATGTTTGGGAACTTTTGATAAATGATAAGCTTATGAATGTAAGAAAGGCAGTGGACAACACCAAGGAGGACCAAAGGAGGCATGTCTTCATATTTGGCTTTGTTTTTGAGCATCCATATGAACCAGGTAACAATGCAGGGAATGATCATGAGGTTAGTTGTATTTCAATCCAACCAGCAAGCTGAGAAGGAAGACCAACTGAATTTGAATGTATCAATGTTCAGCTTGTCCAAAAGTTCCGGAGAAAAGGAACATGCAAAGAACAACTGTTCCAAGGATTCTTCCTCAGCATTACATAGATAACAGCAAGAAGGGCCCCTTAAGCCCTTGAGTATCAAGATGTCATCAGTAGGGAGTAACAGTTTTCAGAGCCTCCAGCAGAAAAATGACATGGATAGGGTTAATAACCTCCCACAAATAGATTTCCCCCTGTCAACCTGATTCCAATGAAATATTTTGAATAAATGAATGAAGACAAGTTCTGAGATGCACCTTGCTTAGTCTTGATTCTATCCTTTTGATTATCACAAAATGAGGTCTTTTTGACAAGATGGAGTTGTTCATTGGTCGGGATTGTAGTCAGAAAACTGCAATTCCAATTTTTCTCAGCCCAAAAGTCCTTAACTTGGTAGTTGTATTCTGAAAGAGGTTGGAAATTGGACAATTTCTCTCCATTCTAGACCCATTGATCTAGCCAAAAGTTGATTTGCCCTTCCCCCAGTTCCCAAATAAAGAAGTACTCAGCTTGCTTTCTGATTTGCATTAATTGTCTCCATATTCTTGAGTCACCAACCTTAGGAGTAATAAGAGTGGGGTGAATGTTTCTGCAGTATTTGCCTTTCATGAAGTGGGCCCAAAGACTATCCTGGGCTCTAAATCTTATCCATAACTTACAGAAATTGATGAAACTTACATGTTGGAAGCTTTTGAACCCCAGGCCACCAGCAATTAAAGGTTTACATAATTTCTGCCATGAGAGCCAATGGAATTGTTTCTTTTGTCCAGCTCACAGAAATTTATTAAAGATCCTACCCAGAGTAACCTGAGTACTCTTCTTTATAGAGAACATTTGAAGAGCATAGGAAGGTACGACAGTCAAGACACTTCTCAATAAGGTAATTCTGCCTCAATTTGACGGAAAGGAGTTAGTCCAGCAAAAGAGTTTGGCCTTGATTTTCTCAATGACATCATGAAACTAAGTTGTTTGGTTTTGCCCTTAAGGAGATTTACACCAAGATAGCTAATTGGTAGAGAAGCGTGATTGAAACCAGTGAAATCAGCAATCCACTATTTAATGTTGGTTTAACCTGATTATCCAAACTATCATTAATATTATGTTAATTACTAGTAATTAAACATTATGAACATTAATTATTTCATCAAGGCTATATTAACTTAAAAAGTCAAAATCTATAAGATTAACATTAAAAACAATTAAACTAGAAGATATCTCAGACATAACAACTAAACTAAGATCAGTTGCATGATCATTAATATAATTATTAACAAGAGGAGTGAGAACAGTAATAGGAAGAGCACCTGGAACAGGAAGAGAAGGACTACTTCTATTCATATTAAATCTTTGATTATTCTTGTTATTATTTCTACCCTAAACATAGGTATAATAGGAGCAAATTGATGATTATTCAATATTGGATAGGATTGAGAATCATGAGCAAATGTAGAACAAGTCTTGCAGAAATTCGATTTTACTCCTACAAAACAAATTAAATAAATTCTTGCCCATTTATATCAAGAGAAATAGAATCATGGAGATTAGAGTTGTTATTAATATGACCATTAGCTCTAGCAAAAGAGAATCATGCACCTTAGTCGTTAATGAATCAACAACTAAAGGAAATCCTATTTATTTTAGATATACTGACTTCATTCCAATAACACAAAGATAAGTTTGAGAATTTCACCCAAATGATAATAACCTTAAAATCTTCTTTAACTGGCCGAAAATTAAGGGCCATTTTATAAAAATAAATTGGTTTTCATAGATGAACCAAGGGGCACCTGTTAAAACTATCCCCAAATCCTCTTCATATTTAAACTTAAACAAAAAGAAACATTTTGTAAGAGATAAAAGATCAACCATGTCTTCTAGTTTCCACATTCTTTTAATCGCTTGTTTTAAAATAACATAGAATGATATCTTCCTGTGTGCATATCCAACCATAACCAAATTCCACTAATTTGATCATTCTTGAACTTCAAGTTCAAAGAAAGAAATCTTATCCTATGAACAAGGAATATAAAAAAATAAAATTAGAAAAATTGTTAAGATGTGAAAAAACTGAACTCTTCTAGTTAAGTGTTGAAATAGAGCCAAGAACAAGCTAAGAAGAAGTAGAACTAAGTGCGGGAAAAGAGAATCCATCTTAAAAAGGGGCAAATAAGACCCAAAATCCAAAAGAAAAATAAAATTAAAAGAAGAAATAGAAGAAAAAAAAAGAAAGGATTTTTTTCAAGACAAAGGGAAAACAAGAAGAAATGTGGAAATCCTATAAAGAAATGGCAGAACTTCTATCTAAATTATGATATCACGCTCTATGCACGCAACGATTATTCAAGGGAGAAAGGTTTTCCCAAGAGAAAGGAAAAATATGGAAAAATGCCCGAAATTTGTTAGGCAACTTGCATTCACATGATTCTAGTAAATTTGTTCTCTAGTTAACAATAAGCTCGTTTGATTTTGTAAATTTGTTCAAATATTTATTTTATTAGGCAACTTGCATTCATATGATTCAAGTAAATTTGCCTTCGTGGAAGGTTCCAAGTCCTATTTTATAAATCTAAAAAAGCTGGCCTATCCAGCGTTGCAAGTGTGACTTGGCATGATCAAGCATCCAATTACCTAAATAAGCAGTTATCACCTACATTGTATTAGACCTTTATAAGAGTTGTATTCTAATAATGTTTAAAGTCCACAAAAAAGTAAGAATTATATATATATAAAGCGCCTTTCAGGTCACTTGATTTTTTTTTTCTTATTATTTTTATTTTGTTTCTATTTTAAAAGTATATTTGTTTAATAAATTTTTAGTATGTTTTTATTCTTATTTTCAAAAATAGATTAACTTGTTTATAAAAATATTCAAAATATCTAAAGGTTTGATACGGCATCAACAAATTTTTATCATCTGACACGGATCTCAAGGCATGACACGGATCTCGATGCAATCTTTTGAGCAGAAACATTCAAATCTTGATAAAAAGTCATCCAGAGCTATAATTTCAGCAAACTTATAGTCAAACTCGTCCGACTCAATGAGACGAACCTAATGATATAAAAATTAAACTAATCCGAGTCAAATCGGCTCGCATCGAGTTATTAAACCATTTTTGAAGCTTTTCGGACATATTGGAAGGTCAAATGGATGCCGACACTAGCAAGCCCATACTCGAATCGAGCGTCTCGACAAGACGAATCCAACGAGCCCAAGATCACTCAATTCCGACATCGTTAAGGCCATCAAATGCCCCTTAAACGCCGTCCGATTGAGGGAAGCCTTCTGAACCGTCCGATCGAAATGGCTGCATTAATTGCACTCAAAACCCTATAAATAGACCCCAACTTTCACATGAGAGGGGAAAGAAGTGAGTCTGAAAACTTGAGGAGAAGAAGCAGCTTTGCATCATCGCCGACAGCCGTCGATCATCGCCGATAGCCGTCGATCACCGCTGATCGTCGTGGACCACTGTCGATCGCCGCGGACCACCGTCGATTGTCGTCCACCACCATCATCCATATACTCGTCGACCGACGTCGTAATCTACATCACATAATTACTCTTTCCCGTCCGTGGGACGAAGGATTCCTGTAAACGTCTATCAATAGTGGATTCTCGCAACTGGGCCAGGCCCCGTGGTTTTTCCCTTTACGGGTTTTCCACGTAAAAACTTCTGGTGTCATACTAGTTGTTTTTCTTTCACCTGATTGTGTGCTGAATTCTCGTATAACGCTAAGACGATAATTGGTTACTCTACCGCCGCGAATTTTCTAAAGACGCATCAAGGTTATTTTTTAGTATTTTTAAAAACAATCAGACATGTTTTTAGTAAAATAAAAAATTAATGAAAAAGAAATTAAAATCAAAAGTGATCCTAAAATAGCCCCTAGCTGGTTGATCGGATGGTGTGCTTGTATGCTTGATACGATCTTTCTTCAATTTATGTAATATTTATTAAAAATAAAAATAATATATTTTTAAGATATCAAATGTATTCTATTTTATAATAAAATAAAATATAATATAAAATATATATATCACAATTAAACTTTTATATTTGCATACATAGCATTTTTGTGTTTTAAATTTATACTTGAAAAAGTATATTTGTCTTTCTAAAAATGATAATCATGTTATTATTTGATGTGATATTAAAGATTTGAGTGCTACGTGTATAAATATGAAATTTTAGGTGTGAGATTTGTAAACACATTACAATTGTGTGCTATGTATGTAAATGCCTCAAATATAAATGATTCTAAATAGCTTCTAAAATATAACTATGTACAGCCAATCATGTCTAATTTATTAGTTCACTAACACAAAAATAATGACATTACGAATTATTGAGTTGGAAAGTGCACGGGTTGACGGAAACAGAAGTCCTTCTGAATATCTTAATTTTGATTTATTTATTAAAGTATGAAACTCGCTCCTTATATAAAATTTCTCGAATGCTTCCAAGTAATTGTTGATGCCGGTTGATATACGCAGTCAACCGGAAGTCCTGATCTCTAGAAGACAATGAGGAGCAAATAAAAGAAAATCTTATTTATTTAAATATATTTTTGTAGCCTATAGAAACTTCACTGAAAGTGCCGAAAGGGGCTCCAGTCTTAGGTTAATTCTTTCAATATTCATACTGCTTTGGCAACACTGAAGGTTTCCTTGGAATCAAACACCTACGAATTTTTACCGCATTAACTTAGTTCAATTTTTTTCTCTCCATACACACATCGAAATGTCCCCTTTATTTCGTGCAAACTTTGAAGCTCGGAGCAATTAATGGTGAAGAATATTGCTAAGTATTAGCATTTTGTGGAAGCCTTCTCACACGCACAAATAATGGAAAAAATTAAACAAGTTAAAGCTCGAATAAAAATTAAATGAAGTTTCAAATGAGTGTATCCGTCCGGGGAAAACTAAAGTTTAAGCTAAGATAAAGGATGACAATAAAAGTAAAAAATTAGTCATATGATCCATCATTGGTTATCTTTAATATGTACCATATTTAATCCAAATTGAATTAAGCTTCAATGAAGAGTCTCCTGGATTTGTGGATCTGTTAGTGTCAATGAAGAAGAAAAATATTCACCTAAATGCTTATGTATGCATCAAAACTGCAAGCACGAATTTCAAAGCAATCAAACGGCCAAGGGAAATGGCCAGACAATTGAAGCGTCGGGCTAAAGGAGCGTAATTTGAAACGGTCATCCAATGACCGACCGATCGATTGAGTTGACCAACCCGCCATGTCGGCGGATCCAATCGGCAAACCGTGCTTACGGTCCCAGCTGCCTAGACTTCTTGCAAAGACGCCCGGTCACAGCTATTCGAACGATTTACTTCACCTTGGCAGAAGCGATCGTCACGCGAACTGTCGCCTCTGTTGATAGAATTCAAATACAACAACCGGCTGATATTAATAGCATTATGCCTAGATTATAATGAAAATCAATTATTAGTTAGTGCATTAATTGCATTAAAAATAATTTCCATAACTGTTCATTTATGTAATTTTATGAATACACCCCTATATATAGGGCCAAATGATCAATAAATTGACTTTTCCCAGCCTTTCTTCCTAGAATTCTCTAACTGTCCTACACTTTCACTCTTTCTTTCTTCTTTCTTCTCTCGGCTCCAACTCTTGAGGCATTTTTTTTCTGAATGATAACTTAGAATTCAACATCCTAAAAGGTGGTGCGGTGAGTGTGGACTTGCCCCAAATGAGACACGAAGCCAACTACGAAGGAGAAACCTTGTAGAGGGATGCAGTACCCATGGAATTCACTAGAGGAACTATGTGGTGAGACATCGAAGAAGAGGTTCATGCGCTACGAGTGCAGATAATGAATCGGTTTGAGTCCCTCCAAGCGGCCATAACTCAGAGGAACATTCAACCATCAATCTCAGAACGAGAATCTTGGGAAACTCGCTCTCAGAAAGTCCCTCACAAAAATTCCTTGCACCCAACAGTCAAGTTGTGATCGACAGACCAATGAGCAGGAAGACACCAAGCCCGCCGACAGTACGACAACTATATTCCAACACTGAGCGGATCGAGTAGGGGCTTCTGCCTAACCAACTGCATGCGACGTGAATCCTAGAAACTATACCCCCGGCGAAGCTAAGGGTTTCCCGTCTGGATCCTTACAAGAGAAAGAGTGACCCAGCAGACCACGTGACTTCCTTTGAATCATCGTTTGGAGTTCTACAGATTGATGATGCTGTGAAGTGTCGGCTCTTCCTGACCACGCTGAAGGAGACCGCACTTCATTTGTTCAACAGCATGCCATCTTACTAAAAATTTAGAAAACTCTTCTTGGCGCACTTCACCAACGTGTAGAAGCCAAAGAATGATATTAAAACCCTTCTTTAGATCAAGCTGGGAGAGAACGAGAGCTTGTGGGCTTACAGCACTCGTTTCCAAAAGAAAATGTTGGAGATGAAAAACCTGGAGCCTCTCATCTCCCGAACATCCTTGAAGCAGGGAATCTGCAGTAAATGGTTTAGGTACACCCTAATCATGCTCACACCAAGATCTTTGGTTGAGGACTTAGAACTAACCAAATCATATCATCACCGAGGGTTAGGACGATCATCCTACAGAGAAACATAGAAGAGGAAGTGACTTTTTCTAAATAGAATTTGTGTTCTAAAAATCTTTTTATCTTTTAATATCCAAAAATTTTCCCCGTGGGATTGATATAATTTTAACATTTTCAGATAACAATAGACTTTTAAAATATGATTCTTTTTGGTATTTTCTTAAATCATAAGATAAAGAGAACAATTATCTAAATATAGCAAGATTTTTGTAAGATTTAAAGAAGTATAAACGAAAATATCTTTTTCCCTATCATGAATGAGTAATAAGTAAAGGAATTTTTTGTGGAAGTAATCAAAAGGAGTAGTGTCAAATAGGAGCAATTTATTCTTTAACCTTACTAGAGATGCTATAAAGAACATTAGCTAGTTTAAAGTTTGAATAGTTCTGAAGACGGGATAGGTATAGAAGATACTAGCTCTCACTCTAGAGTTCCCTCCTTTTCCTCTCCACCTGGGGGCTAACTCTCGCATCAAAACCTAAAACAATAAACTAAATTAGGGGCTTTAGTCTGTCACCCTAAAGTCTATAATTCTACGCCCATCAAAGTATATTTGCCTATTTATTTGCACGAGATTATATGAGTTACTCTCTTATCCAAACCATCCCATGTAAATCCTACCTATTGTTGATTGAGACAATACCTACTAGGATCTTACATGTTCTCACAACAAATGTTAACATCATGATTGGTTAAATCAATAAGTAAATGAAGTGCAAGGATTGAATTAACACAACTTCTTCCAACATTAAATATCAGTACTTCTACAACTTTCATCCAACACTTAATTACATTTCATTTTAAGGAAAAAGATACAGAAGAATACTCAGAATCCATGGAGAAAATACAACCACAAATAGTTTTAAAAATAGAAACCATGTAGAAAACATAAGAAGTCTTAATTAAACCCAAATGAAGTACAAAGATAAAAACTTATCTTAAGTTCATCTCCACCAAACTCTTGAAGTTCCTTTGAATCTCTTCCTTTCTCTTACAAGCCTCTCTTGGACGAGTTGCTCAACCCAAGAGGGTTTAAATCTCTATACATAATAGATTTTTTACTTTGGAATCCCTACTCACCTTCTCTTTCACTAAGAAGGAGAAAAGTATGAAGAAAACCCTAAGAAAGAATCCTACAAATTCTTACTTAAACTACTCTCTCCAAACTCTAATTTTGCTCTCTCTAAAAAAACTCAACACACCCCCACTTTTACACACTTTAAGTCCTTTTATATTTTCTCCAAAAGGTGTATTAGTTTCTCTTCAAAATGTGTCCATATTCAATGAATCTACTCAAGAGATGCATCCTTTTCAAGTGAAATTTGAATGTCTTTTGGCATCCTTAATTAGTTACCCACATTTGTACCAAAGGATACCTTAAACACCTCTTTAAAATTCACCAAAAATTCTTTAAAATTGCAAAGTAACTGTCTGCCGCTTAAGCGCAGGGTCTCTGGCGCTTAAGTGCAGCCCTCTCTGTCTGCTGGTGCTTAGGCGCCAAATCTAGGTGCTTAGGCCTCAAGTTCATTTTAACACCTTCATTTTTTGCTTCAAATTTAATCTTCTTCACTCCTTTTGACATATTTTATCCACTTAAGTGTACCTGAAAGAAAACACACAAATTCATTCCATTAAAGTGTAATATCATCAAAAATAGGTATAAAAATATGCATAAAAATATTATATATTTTAGGTTTATCAAATTCCCTCAAACTTGAAATGTTACTTGTCTTCAAGTGATATTATAATCTTTCAAAACCAACATAAGCAAATTATGTGAATGAGTTTCTTTAGGAGATTCTAAAATTTTGTTCTAGAAATGGTGTATTCCAATTTAGAAAAAGCTTTAGTGAATAAGACCAATTTAAAGTTTAGAAATTTTCTAAAGTGAAAAAGTATGAAAATATGAGCTTCTATCTAATTCAGAAATACTTGTAATTTTTCCAAATATAGAGTTTAGGCATTCTATCTTCTTTACTTAAAAATTTTCATTAAAAATAATTATACTCACTATTTTATATCCTTATGCTTAGGTGTTTCTCAAATCTTATGCATTTAAAAAGACCAGATGTGGAACCAATTTTTGATTAGGCACTAATCCTAAAGCTTCTCCTCCCATACTATACTTTACTTTTCTTTTTCTTTTTCTTTTTCTTTTTTCTTCTTTTTTTTTCTTTTTCTTTTTTCTTCTAGCAATGATTACTATATCTCGATAGGCCTTTAATGATTTTGAATTCCACTCTTCTTTTCCTAAAGAAAAGGTCTGATATATCCTATACTTAAAAGTATAATAATAGTTCTAAAAACTACTTTTAATAAAAGAAATATAAGTATTGAAAATAAAAGTCAAATCTTTCTATATTTTTCAAAAAAAACACAATATCTCTTACTAAAGATAATTACATCATATTTATCATCTCTTTACTAAGAAAAGTTTTAACTTGAAATTTTTTTTCATAACTATAAAGTTTTAACCAAATTTTCCTACACATTTTCTATATTCAAATTTTATTACTCTAATATAACTTCATACACAATCATTTTTCAAATCAAAAATCAAATTTATTTGTAGCATATTTGAGAAAAAATAAACTTTAAGTTTTGAAAATTGATTTTTCATCCTCCCCCTAAACTCAGATTTTTATAAAAATTAAGCATTTTAGCATTATATATATATACAAAGACAGAAATGAAAAACTAGCACTTATACTAACAAGAATTTTTATATCCTAATAATGCATGCACAAAAATTTAAAAATAGGATTAAAAATGATCACAGTTAATTTTAATTTTAATATTTAAGAGATTAAAAATACTTTTATGCAGTGGAGGCTAAAGTAAAATCAAATCGCACAAACTAATATAACATCACAACCACAACAGAAAATTCATTGTAGTAAATTGAAACTTAAACATTAAATTTTAAATGAATGATAGCTCTATTTAAACTTCCTAAAGTAGTAGGAATAAGTTCAATAAAAACCAACAAAACACATTTAAAATAAAAGAGTTTAAATACATACTACCACATCATCATCAGAGAGATACACATTACAACAAATAATAACTGCAATGTTCACTACCCTTGACCCACGCTAAATATATGTGTACTAAAATTCAATCCCCGGCAACGGTACCAAAAACTTGACCCTCAATCCGCTGATGACAAATATAATAATTAATGCTTTCAAATATATGTAATAGATAATAATAGCGGCTAGTGTATATAAATATAATTTTATCAAAAATATTTTACACACTAGGGGTACTACGCAAGTATACGTACCGTATCAAGTAATATAGAGCTTTGAAACAAAGACCCTAGTATCGATCCCACGAGAAGTGTGTTATGGATTTTTAAATATTTTAATTTATAAATTTGATATTTTTAATTTACTAGATGCAATAATAAAGCAGTAATGAAATGATTGATGTAAATAGTAATAAAAAAACAACTTTCTTCCTTTCAATTAATCCAAGATTTTCTAAGATAATGATAATATTCGTGGAGAATATAAATTTATGGTATTGTGCCAAATAGAAGCATTCATATTCTTTACCCTTTCGATCCAGGTGTAAAGAACATCGAGCTAACTTACGATCGAGTCCGGATGTATTGTTAGTAGAATGGGTTAATCTAGGCTCACACTACTAGATGTCCAAGGGTGGCTATGGTCGGCCCTACGAGTGACCCTTTCCTTCTCTATAACTAAATCACAAGAATTTAGTCTGTCACTCTAAAAATTTATCAATTCTACGCCCATTATATAATATCTTCCTATTTATTTGCACTTCACCTTGAATAACCCGCACAAGGCCTTCGACTACCCAAGGATTCATGTGATATCTACTAGTTAAGAATTCATCTCCTTCTAGGTATCAAAACTCTTCAACATATTTTAACAATTTAAATGGCCAATTTAAATAGTAAATTAAGATCCGGTATTAATATCATCACAATGTTTTAAAATATAAATAGTTTTTAATTCTCCAACGAATTTTATATTATCTTATTTATCTTTTCATAATTGAAAGGAGAAAGTAAACTAACTACTCATAACACATTGAATTTAAACAACAAAACATGATAATAAAACTTTGAATAAAATTACAAATACTTATCTCAAGTGTTTCTCCTACTGAACCTCTGAATTTTTCTGACTCCAAAGCAACTAAACTTCAAAAGCACCAACTCTTTAAACTCTCAATACAAACTCTAAATAAAATAACTAACTAATTTATGAAGGATAGTAAAATGTGGCCCTAAAGTATCTCTCTAATTCTCTCTCTAGATGGGGCTCTAGATAGGGGGCCGCTTTTTCTGAAGGAGTACCCTCCTATTTATAGGCTTCAAGGGTTGCCTCAAGGCACCTCTTCAAAATGTGTCCACATTCAATGAATCTTCTAGAAGGTGTGTCTGGAGCCTAGGCGCTGGAATCTAGCGCCTAGGCGCCGGACTCTGCGTCCAGTTCTTCGTACCTCTTCACTTTGGATCGTACCTCTTCGCGATTAAAACCGTTTCCAAGCGTCCAAATACATTGTATCACATGTCCTATAAACCAGGAACAACTGCCAGTTTTCTAAAAGGTCCAATAATCGCTAACACCGTCAAAATAACCGTCCAAAAGTCGTCAAAAATATTGACAAATCTCGTATCGACCTGGCGCTTAGGCGCCGGATTCTGGCGCCTAGGGTCCAAACCAATAATTTTGATAATTTTGCATTTTGGCTCCATTTTTGCTCCTTTTTGCTCCTTTTTCACTTTTTTCTTTCTTGAACATTTTTCCATTACCTATATCCAAAAACACAAAAATACCTTTCATTAAAGCATAATATCCTTAAAATTTTGATAAAAATCAAGGCATAAAAATGGGTATTTTTTTCATGGATCAACCATCCCAAATAACAACACAAAATATTCCCAACATTAACACAAATAACATAAAAATTCAAATAAAACACAACATAACTCAATCCTTACTCATCCGTATCTCCATCATCATCTTCTTCAACATTGTCATCCTTCCAAAAATTAGCAGAATCAAACTGAGTATATCGTGTATAAGGTGGAAATACCACACTCTGATCTCCTATAATAAGTCTCTCCAAAGAAGTGTTGTACTTATCCTCATAATCACTATGCCTTCCTAAATATGAATCAATATGATCAACATAGTTTTCAAGATTTGATACCTTATCCATAACATAATCCATATTATGCATCATAGACTGCAGCATTTTAGATTGCGAATCACATCTGGTTCTACCACGAGACGTAGAAGTTCTAAATGTAGAAGCAAGTGATGTAGAAGCACCAAAACGTCTAGAAAATCCTCCTCTCCAGCCAAAAGTTTAATGATTAGAGTAAGTATTTACATTCACACTTGTGATGGGCTTCAGAGGTTGAGAATCTCCTCCCAACTATCATATTTAACACCAGCTTACTCACATAAAGAAAATATTAAGGAAGGGAATAAAAAACCTATACTAGTAGCGGCTCTGGCAGAATTGGTAATAATCTGATATATGAGAGATCAAATATTAATCATCTTATACTGCTAAATGCAGTAGTTCAATGTAACCCTCTGACATGCCTAAAATATATACGGTTTTTGTTATATAATTTTACTCATTTTTGTATGTTTTTTAGTTTTAGGTACAAGAAATGGTGATTAGAGCAAAAGGAAGCAAAAATGGTGCAATTTAGAGCAAAAACGAGCAAGAAAGCAAATTTTAGCTTGATACATTTTGATAAGTCTTTCTATGTTTAATCTCTTTTACACTTCTTGTATATTTTTGAATGAGATTACACTTTCAAGAAAGGTTATTTTTATACTTATTTTGTAGGGCTATCTGTTAGGAACGCAACGCAACTAAAATGTTGTGAATCGGTGCTGAAACGGAGCCAAACGGAGCAAAATGGTGGAGCTGCGCAGGATGGGCGTGGGGGCACCCAAAGCGGCGCCAGAAACCCGAGACCACCAAAATAGGGCACTGGCAAAACACTATTCAGCGTCGGCGACGCTCCGGACAGTTAGGATGCGATATTGGGTGGTTTTTGGCCATATACATTGAATCTGGACACTTTTTGGAAGGTTTCTTTATGCACCTCTCGGGAAATTTGTCCCTACACTATTTTAAACCGAATTTGAAGAAAAAATATGGGGGAGAAGGTTAGGAAAAACATGGAGAATTCTTAGAGATCTTAGAATAGGAGTAGAAATATAGATTTCTACCTTTTTGGAGAGATTGGTGGGGGATTTTGGGAGAATCTGTAAGGGAATGTTCTAGCATTGCATGAATCGGTGGAAGACTGTGTGGGAGAGATTTTCATCTTTCTTTCCAGGGGAAAAAGCTAAGTATTGTGTTCTTCATTATCTTATGATTTTGTAAACACTTATTTTGTGGATTTTCTTTGAAATGAAGTTTTCTGTTGTATTTTCTTCGTGCTTTGTGATGTCTTTCTCTTACTCTTTCTTCTTATTTGGAAATAGTGGAATAAGAAAATTATGTCATTGATTTCATTCTACTTTTCTTTTGTAATGAGTAGGATTCATGTTTAGGATATTGGGTTGCTTTCTAAAAGAAGTATAATTATAAATGTGATGGTTTTTATTTTCACTTCATTTACATTACAAAAAGGACCCGTTGTATTGTTAAAATTCTTTGTAATTGCATTGTCCCAAAATGGCGGTGTAATTCTCAATAAAGTCGAACCACATTCAATGTCCATGAATGAGTTACGGGGATTGAGTGCAAATAAATAGGGAAATATGGTTTCATGGGCATCGAATTAGAGGTTTCACGGTGACAGACTGAGATCCCCAATTTGGTCCTAAAGTTTGGTAGCTAAAGCTAGGGTTAGCCTTCAGGTGAAGGGCAGTGGGATCTCTGAAGTGAGAGCAGTATCCTCCCACCCTAACCTTGGATTTAGGGACTAAGCCTAGGATTTGCCAATGTTCTTTATAACACTCTGAAGAGGGGGTATCGGAAGAGGGTAAAGAATAGGATTGCTCCTATTTGGCACATACAATATTTAATGCATCTCATTCCTATATATTATCCAATTCGTTACATAAGAATAGTAGTTTTTATTATCTCAATATTCCCCAAACCAATTTCCCCAAAAAGGGTTATCTTTAGTATTAATATTTGCATTAGGGAGTAGTTATTATTCTTACATATAATCATCTGCATCTATGAGTAGTTGTTAGAAAAAACACTTATATCACCCTTCCAAACTAAGGCTGTTAGTAG
Source organism: Papilionanthe hookeriana x Papilionanthe teres (assembly GCA_022702705.1). Lineage (NCBI taxonomy): Eukaryota > Viridiplantae > Streptophyta > Magnoliopsida > Asparagales > Orchidaceae > Papilionanthe > Papilionanthe hookeriana x Papilionanthe teres. The sequence goes on along the minus strand of CM040426.1, from coordinate 44,928,984 downwards.
TAGACTAGAATTTGACTAAGAACCTTTTACCTCGCTTCCTTGTGGAATCGATAAACGAGACTCCATTAGCGCCCTGTATTACTTGATACGATACGTATACTTGTTTTGGATCATTGTGACTTTACAAAATTATTATAAATATATAAATTTGAGGTCATAAATTCTTACATATAAAAAAAGTCGCATCACCCTCTCTCTGGTCACTTCACTAAGATGATTAGTATGGAGTAAACGAGCAGAAATAAAATAATGTCAGGCTTTCATTGTAGCATCCACCTTCAATGTAGAAAGCTTTACTCTTCTACCACTGGCAATCTTCTAAAGTCCTCTTCCAGCAATTAATGAAGATATAATCTCATCTATCTCCTCCTTCAAGGATTGTAATTGGAATAAAAACACAAAGCATCCGTAGGCAGTTCGTAAAATGAATTGATTACCTCAGCTGTATATGCTACTGTCTTTCCTCTCACCATCACTAGATCGTCTTTAGATTCAAGGAGATTTACATAAAACTCCCTAACTACAGAAATAATCATGACAGCAGAGAAACAGCAGAATTGATCCCACTATCAGTGAACGATAAGATCTTCTACTTCTCTACCCAAATTTTTAAAACATCACTTAGGGATCAGCTTCCTCGATTGAAGTGCTTCAACATATCGATCCCAAGCCCTAGAACATACAAATTACTTTGAAACAAATGTACATTTCCCCTTACTTCTTTTCATTCTTGGTGTCATTCTAAAATTTGCAAATAAATTCACAATAAATTCCAAAATCAACTTAAACTCACTAGATCTAACTTCTAAAAGCTTAAACTTGCTCATCCATGTAAAATCCACCAATTTTTAGCAAATTTTTACCATGAGTAGTAAAATTTCAAAATTTCCATCATAAACTCAAAATCTATGGTGAAAATAAAAAATTTTTACATAAAATAGAAGCTCTAACCTTAAGAAGATGAAATTCCACAAATTTGGCTTTATTCCACCAAGAAATCTTCACTTAGAGGGATGCCCTAAGAGTAAAAAATGTGAAAGCTTTAGGAAGAAGATGATAGAATGGGAAGAAATGGTGGTTTTTGGCACTTAAAACCGTCATAAACCGGTTTTAGTGAATCGGCGCTTAAGCGCAACTGTTATGATGCTTAGGCGCGGGGCTCTTAGGTTTGCTCACGTGTAAGTGTGGGTTTTGGTGCTTAGGCGCCAGTGCACAAATTTTGATTTTTTTTAAATTTTGATTAAATGCACAACTTACCAAGTTAACCACCCTCACATGGTCTTACATAAATCATAATACAAATTCCTTCCCTTCTCCTCTCTTCTTTCTCAGAAAATTTTCAGCATTTCACAAATTAGATTCGACTCATGTCTAATCTCATTCCAAAAAGGTTTTGAATGAGATGCCCTCATAATCATCATAACACAAGACAAACTTACATTAAACACTTAAAACAAACAAACACAAATAAACAAGAAAACAAACTAAACATAGAACTTAATTCCATTCTCCGTAAGGTGGAATATATCCTTGACCTTCAATCGCTTCTGAATCATTTGGTACAAATATTTGATAAAACGGACGATGATGAAGAACTCTAATAGAATCCTCTTCAATTCATTTGTTTTTCAGATACATTGCATTATCCACTTCTTCAATACAACTTGAATGATTAAATTGCATTTTGAGTTGCTAACCAATATGTGTTAAATGTGCATTAGTTTCATTTATCTTTGCCTTAGATGCCACATCAGCCTCAATCTTTGCAATTTTATCTGCTATTCCTTCAATACTAACGGTTAGAAATTCATTATATAACTCTTGCGCACTTTGACCAAACTTTATTTTGACGGCTTCCTCCTTTTTCTTCAATTCATTCTCCCAAGAAGATATTTTTGAAATCTTATCACTCCTTAAACAACTCAAATCTCTCTTCTCTTAGACTTGAGAATGGAAATTTTGAAAGGAGCAAGCTTCCTCTTCATTTCCATGTTATTTATAGACTTAAGTAGAGCCTATACTCACTTCCCAGTTTAAAAAATACCAAATAACGTTCAAGGACACTTTCCCATGTTTAATTCTTCTAGAACATCATTTAGGCGCCATTTTATAACTCCGGCGCTTAAGTGCCAGTTTTGGGCACTTAGGTGCCAGTGCTTAGTTAAGCACAGGTAAGTCTAACGTCCAAAAACTCATTCTTACGTCTAAGACGTCATTCAAAGCCTTAAAATTATCACAAAAAGTTCAAAATAATACCACAATTCTCCAAAAATAAATACAACAACAATAAAATAAAAATACACTGATAATTATGGGTTGCCTCCCACAGAGCACTTGGATTTATGTCGTCAGCCCGACGTACCCAGTGCTTATTATGGGTGACCCAACATTAAAATATCATTCAATTTGGTATGATCCCCTAAGAAATAGGGTTTCAATCTATGACCATTCACTTTAAAATTTTTTAGGGTTTTAGGATCCTTAATATCTACAGCTCCATAAGAAAACTTTTACCACAATAAATGGGCCCCTCCATATGGACTTAAGTTTACCTGCTAATAGCCTTAATCTTGCACTATAAAGCAAAACCTGTTGACTTCACTCAAAATTTTTAGTAAAATCTTCCGATCATGCCACTTTTTCATCTTATCTTTATAAATCTTAGCATTCTCATAAGACTCATTCCTTATCTCTTCCAGCTCATTTAATTGCAATAATTTCTTCTTATCAGCATCCTTTAAATTATAACTGAATTCCTTAATAGCCCAATAAGCTTTGTGCTCAATTTCCACTGGTAAATGACTAGCTTTCCCATAAATTAACCTGAATGGTGACATTTCTATAAGAGTTCTATAAGCAGTCCTATAAGCCCCCAAAGCAAAATCAAGTTTGACTGACCAATCCATTTTTTTTGGATTAATAGATTTTTCCAAAATTCATTTGATTTCAAAATGGCCAAACCGCTTGTCTGAGGATGATAAGCAGTAGAAATTCGATGATAGATTTGATATTGCTTCAATAATTTTTCTATTAACACATTTTTGAAATGACTTCCTTCATCAGTTATGATAACTCTTGGCATTCCAAATTTGCAAAATATATTCTTCTTTAGGAACTTTGCAACACTTTGAGCATCACATCAAGGTAAAGCAACAGCTTCTATCCATCTAGACACACACAGTCTACTGCTAATAGTATATATGAATTTTCGAAAGATGGTTTAAATGGTTCTATGAAATCTAATCCCCAAACATCAAATATTTCAACTTCCAAAATATAATTGAGGGGCATCTCATTTCTTCTAAAAATATTGCTTACACGTTGACATTGATCATAATTTTTAATATAAGCATTTACATCTCTAAAGATAGTAGACCAATAATATCTAGATTGCAAGATTTTATATGTTGCTTTATCAACACCAAAATATACCCCAAAATTAGAATTATGACATCTTTAGATAATTTCAAAAGTTTCTTCGAAAGGCACAAATCTTGAAATAATTAAATCCTTCCACTATTTATACAAAAATGGGTCGTCCCAAAAATATGTCTTAGCTTCAGATAAAAATTTCCTCTTTTATTGTTGTGTCGAACCATAAGGTAAAATGTTTCTAACAATAAAGTTCACAATGTCTGCATACCACGGAACACGACATTCATTAATATTGAACAATTTTTCATCTGGAAAATGTTCATTGATTGTTTCTTCAAAACAAAATAATTTCTTAGAATTAAGCATGGATACATGATCAACAGTTTGATTATCAGCTCCCTTTCTATCTACTATTTCAAAATCAAATTCTTGCAAAAGAAGAACCTATCTTATTAGTCTAGGTTTAACATCCTTCTTTTTCATTAAATACTTTATATTAGAATGATCAGTATGCACCACACATTTAGTTCCATATAAATATGTTCTAAACTTTTCAAAGGTAAATACTATTGCTAATAACTCTTTCTCAGTTGTGATATAATTAATTTGAGCTTTATTAAGAGTTTTACTAGCATAGTAAATTACTTTAAAAATTTTATCATACTTCTGTCCCAAAACAGCTCCAATTGCATAATCACTTGCATCACACATTAATTGAAATGGGTTTTTCCAATCTGGTGAAACAATAACTGGTGCAGTGATTAATCTTTCTTTTAAAAGTTCAATAGCTTTTTTGCAATCCTTATCAAAATTTAAAATCATATCTTTCTCGAGCAAATGTCATAAAGGCTTAGAAAGTTTTTAAAAATCTTTAATATAATGCCTATAGAATCCATCATGCCCTATAAAACTCCAAATTTCCTCACATTGGTTGGATGAGGTAAATTAACGATCACTTGAATTTTTGCAAGATCTACTTCCATACCTTTCTCAGAAATGTGATGTCCTAAAACAATTCCTCCTGCTACCATAAACTGGCATATTTTCCAATTAGGAACTAAGCTTGTTTCTTCACAGTGTTTAAGAACTCGTGATAAATATTATAAACACGATTCAAACGAAGTTCCAAACACCAAAAAATCATCCATAAATATTTTAATTTCTTTTTCTATTAAATCACAGAAAATAACCATCATACATCTTTGAAATGTAGCAAGGGCCTCACATAAACCAATGGGCATTCTTCTAAAAGCAAAAGAACTATAAGGACTGGTAAATAATGTTTTATCTTAATCCTCAGGAGCAATTTGTATTTGGTGATAACTAGTATATCCATCCAGAAAAAAAAAGTATTTATGCCTAGCTAGTCTATCCAACATTGATCCAGAAAGGGTAATGAAAAATGATCTTTTTTTGTGACAACCTTTAATTTTCTATAATTAATGAATATTCGACATCCTATAATTTGTCTTGTTGTTATTAATTCATTCTTTTCGTTAACAGTTACAGTAACTCCTCATTTCTTAGGAACACAGTGAATAGGATTAACTCATGCACAATCTGAAATAGGATAAATAATCCCAGCATCTAACCACTTTAAAATCTCTTTCTTAACAACTTCTTTCATAATTGGATTTAATCTTCTTTGAGGATCAGCCCTGGGTTTGCAGTTCTCTTCCATCGGGATTCTATGCATATAAATTGAACGATTGATTCCTTTAATATCAGTAATTTTCCATCCAAAGGTTTTCTTATATCACTTTAAAATTTTTAGCAAACATTATTCTTCTTCTAAAGTTAAATTCGATGAAATTATAATGGCAAAGTTAAGGAATCACCTAAATAGACATATTTTAAATGCTTAGTAAGTAAGTTCAATTCAAGTTCAGGAGGTTTCTCAATAGATGGACAAAAGATTTGTCTCTTTCTGTCATGCCAAAACTTCAAAACTTTCTTGAACAAAATTTGAATTTTCTTCAATAAAATCATTAAGATGTTCTAATTCCTCTTCTTGCTCGTGTTTCAATTCTTTCAATTTTGAATTCTCTTCATAAATTGTTTTGAAATGACATTCACTAAGATATCTCATTGCATCCATCCTGAAACATTCATCATATTTACCTTTTGCAGGGTATTTAATTGATTTGAAAATATTAAAAGTGACTGTTTAATCATTAACATGCATAGTTAATTCCCATTTTTGCACATCTATCATTGCTCTGCCTGTTTCTAGAAAATGTCTCCCTAAAATGATAGGTATCTCTTTATCTTCCTCCATATCTAACATAATGAAATCAACAGGAAAGAGAATTTGATCCACCTTCACGGAAACATCTTCTACAACTCGCTTAAGATATTTTATAGAACGGTCTTCTAACTGCAAGGTTACAGTTGTAGGAGATATTTCTCTTAATCCCATTTTTTTAAATATACATAATGGCATAAGGTTAATACTTGCACCCAAATCACATAAAGCTTTTCCAAAAAATATATCTCCTATCGCACATGGAATTGTGAAGCTTCTAGGATCTTTAAGCTTTTAAGGAATTTTTTCTGAATTATAGCACTACAATCTTCACTAAGTGCAACAGTCTTATTATTTTTCTGCTAAGAATATCCTTCATAAACTTCACATAGCTTGGAATTTGTTCTAAAGATTTAGTAAAAGGAATGTTAACTGTAAGCTTCTTAGAGATTTCCAGAAATTTTGAAAATTGCTTATCCAACTTTTGTTGACGAAGTCTTTGAGGAAATGGATGTGGTGGTGGTGGCTTTTCTAAATCAGTCTTAAGTGGAGAAATAGGTCTCGTAAAATCTTCTAGAGCATCTTCTTTAGATTTTTCAATCTCTTCTTTCTCTACTTCAATCTCTATTTGAACTCTGCTTTCCAACTCTCTTTCACTTCTAAGTTGAACAGTCTTTACTTACTCATTATTCTGGTCCTTAAGATTAACTTTTGTATTACTAGGAAGTGTTCCTTGGGTTCTGTTACTTAATGAATTTGCAATTTGTCATAACTGATTCTCAATATTTCTTATAGCATCTCCTTGACTTTGTAACTGACTTTTCATTTATAACACCACTTCTTCTATAAACAATTTCTTATCCTTAAATTGTGGATTATTATTGAAACATGGAGGATAGGTAGGCCTATAATTACTATTACCTTGGTTGTTCCAATTCCCAAATGGGTTTACTTGGTTGCTTCCACATTACTTATTGGTACCACCTAAATTGTTATTCCAGTTAAAATTAGAATAGTTTTTCCAACCTGGATTATAGTAATTCAAATATGGGATATTTTACTTATTAATAATAGCATTCAAAGTCTCAATTGATGTTTGAGAATCTACCATTTTGCCTAATGAATTATCATTGGATTTGGTTGAGAAAAATTCAGTCCAAATTGGTCTATCTTCCTTAAAATTATAGCAACTTAATTTACTAACATGGCAAAAGCTTTAGAATCTTGAATATTGGCTACCTTTTTAGGATGTACCCTCTCAGAAGGCCATTAAAAATTATTAGTAGCCATTTTTTTAACTACAGCATAAGCTTCAGGAAATGGTTTAGACATCAATGAACAACCAGCAGTGGCATCGATAATAAATCTAAGAGATTCAGCTAATACATTATAAAAAGTTCGAATAATTAACCTATCTGGCACAGCATGGTGTAAAAACTTTCTTAGAATTTCTTTAAATCATTCCCAAGCTTTGTTAATAGATTCCCCTTCAAACTAACAAAAAGATGTAATATTAATTCTAAGCTTCACAGTTTTTGATGATGGAAAATATTTAGCAAGGAATTTCTATGTTAAATCACCCTAAGTTCTGATAGATCCATGTGCTAAAGAATTCAATCATATCTTAGCCTTATCCCTAAGTGAGAATGGAAAAAGCCTAAGAATAATAACATCATCAGAAACACCATCATATTTAAATGTAGCACACAATTTTAGAAAATTTGCAAGATGTAAATTCGGATCTTCACTTGGTGATCCCCTAAACTGATTATTAGATGTCATTTGGATAATAACAGGTTTAATTCAAATGAATTAGCAGCCACAACAGGATTTTGAACACTACCATGAAGTTCATCCATTGTAGGGTTTGCATAATCTCTTAAATGTCTTAATTCCTGCTGAATTTTAGCATTTTGATTAATTGATTTGTCATTTTTTGAAAATTTTGAATTTTTTCTGTATTTTAAATTTTTAAAATTTTTCTAATAGTTCATTCTAATTTAGAATCGTAAGGCACAAGTTCTTCAAAACCTGAATATCGCATAAACTATTATAACACAACAATAAAAACAATAATAAACTAAAATAAAACACACAATAACAAATAAGGTTTAAATAAGACTTTCTAAAAATATAAATTTTGTTTTTCTAAAAATTATTTTTAATTTATCTTTTAAATTAAAATCCAAAGAAAATTTGATTTTTCTTTTGATTCCCGGCAACAACGCCAAAAACTTGATCCCGATTTTCTTTACTTCCTGATGAAAACTGATAAAATTTATGTTTTTGGTAATACAATTAAACTTATATTTTGATATAAAATATTATTTTACAACAGTGCCAAAAACTTGATTCTGATGTAAATAAGAATACAACAGTGATATTTTAATTTAGGGATTCTACACAAGTACAAGTATCGTTATCAAGTAATATAGGATTTTCTGATTAAGCCCCGAAATATTGATCCCAAAGGAAAATTTTATGGATATTAAAAGATAAAAAGGTTTTTAGAACACAAATTCTATTTAAAAAAGACACTTAAACAGTTTTAGATAACACCAAATTGTCAAAATCCAATTCTTTTTGGTATTTTCTTAAATTATAAGATAAAGGGAATAATTATCTAACTATAGCAAGATTTTTGTAAAATTTAAAGATGTAAATGAAAATATCTTTTTCCTTATCATGAATGAGTAATAAGTAAAGGAATTATGTTGTGGAAATAATCAAAATGTGCTATGTCGAATAGAAGTAATTTTATTCTTTACCCATAATAGAGATGCTATAAAGAACAATGCCTAGTTTAAAGTTCAAATAGTTCTGAAGATGGGTTAGGTAGGGAAGATATTAGCTTTCACTCTAGAGTTCCCTCCTTTGCCTCCACTTGATGGCTAACTCTCGCATCAAAACCTAAAACAATAAACCAAATTAGGGGCTTTAGTCTGCTACCTAAAGTCTCTAATTCTATACCCAGAAAAGTATATTTCCCTATTTATTTGCACAAGATTATTTGAATCACTTTCTCATTTAAACAATCCCATGTGATTCCTACCTATTGTTTATTGAGACAATACCTACTAGGATTTTACATGTTCTCACAACAAATGTTAACATCATGATTGGCCAAATCAAGGAGTAAATGAAGTGCAAGGATTAAATCAACACAACATCTTTCAACATTAAAAATCAATACTTCCACAAATTTCATCCAACGCTTAATTACTTTTCATTTTAAGGAAAAAAGAAATAGAATACTATGATATAACTAAAATATATAGTGTTTTTAAATACATTTTTATACCTATTTTTGATGATATTGCATTTAATGGAAAGTACTTTTTTGTTTTTCTTGCAGATATGATTAAAATGAGTGACTATAATGAAAGGAGCAATAAAGGATCAAATTTGGAGCAAAAGGTGTGCAAAATTCGCCTTTGGCGGCTAAGCGTCAAACCCTTGGCGCATAGACACCACAGTAAAATAACGAATTTTATTTGATTTTGGCGCAAATTTGAATGGGTTTTTGAAGCATCTTTTGTTTAAACTTCACTAACTTCTTATCAGCGCCAAAACTCATTTAGAATTTGAACAGATTGATGCATTCTTGATGGATACATTGAATCTAGACATATTTTGAAGAGACGACAAGGCACCTTTTGAAAAATTTTAAAAAGCGGACTTGAAGATCAGAAAAATGGTTGTTGTTGGAGGGTATGATTAGTGTTAAGAGTCAAGTTTATGTTAGAGAGTTATTGAGAGCACACATTTCCACTTCAACACTTTTATTATCAATTGTATCTAGTTTTTATTAAGAGTAGAATAGAGATTCGGAGTCAACAGAGTTGGGCGCCAACCTCTATTGTGTCTTGTAAAGGGAAAGCAAAGTTTCAAAGGAACTTCAAGAGTCTTGTGGAGAGGATTTTCAGATAAGTGTTTAAATTTGTTTTACATTTATATTTAAAGTAAGACTTATTGTGTTTTCACTATGATTTCTACTTTCAAAATCAAGTTATGATTGTGTTTTCTCCATAGATTCTGAGTAGTTTTCTTTATCTTTTTCCCTTTAAATGATGAAGTAATTAAATTATGAAAAAAAGTTATGTGAAGTATAGAATTTCAATGTTCGAAGAAGTTGTGATGATTCACTATCTTGCAATTCATTTACTTCTTAATTTAGCCAATTAAGATGTTAAAATTTTGTTGGGAGATTTTGTAAGGTCCATTGTGGTATTGTCTCAATCAACAATTTGAAAGAATCACATGCAATTGTATGGATGAAAATTGTAGTCCATATGGTTGGGTGCAAATAAATAGGAAGATATGCTTATATTGGGGAGTAAAATTAGAGGACTTTAGAGTGGCAGGCTAAAGTCCCCTAATTTGGTTTGATGTGAAAAAATTTGTTATGAGATGTTAGCAACCAGGTGAAGAGAATCGAGGGAACTCTAGAGTGAGAGCTAGTATCTTCCCTGCCTAACCCATCTACAAGATTTCAAATCAACAAATTAACCAATGTTCTTTACAGAACCAAGTAAGGGTATAGAATATAATTGCTTCTATTTGGCACAACACATTTTAGATATTTCCACAACGAAATTCCATAATTATTACTGATTCATTGAAAGAAAAAAAAGATATTTTATTCTCATTTGCTTTCATACTATTTTACAGTTGAGTTAACTTTATTTGTTTGTTTTACTTTTTATTCAGAAAATACCAAAAACAAATTTGAAAAATTTTATATCTTAAAACATACTTTACAAAATCATTTTAAAAAGTAAAAAGTTATTTTTATTATTTTTTTAAAATTTTAGAAATTTCCCAGTGGGTTCGATATCTCGGGGCTTAATCAAAAAGGCTTATATTATTTGATAAATGATATTTATACTTGCGTAGTATCCCATATAAAGTAAAATTTCATATTTAAAACGTAAGGGTAGATATTCGGGGATCAGATTACTCAAAATCCATGAAGAAAACACAACCACAAATATTTTTAAAAATAGAAACCATGTAGAAAACACAAGAAGTCTCAATTAAAAACTAAATAAAGTACAAAGATAAAAACTTATCTCAAGTTCCACTCCACCAAACACTTGAAGTTCCTTTTAATCTATTCTTTTCTCTTACAAGCCTCCCTTGGACTAGTAGCCCAACCTAAGAGGGTTTAAATCTCTCTACACAATAGATTTTTACTTTGGAATCCCTACTCACCCTCTCTTTCACTAAGAAGGAGAAAAGTATGAAAAAACCTTAAGTAAGAATCCTACAAATTATTACAAACTCTAATTTTCTTCTCTATTAAAAACTCAACATACCCCCCACTTTTAAACACTTTAAGTCCTTTTATATTTTCTCCAAAAGGTACCTTGGTGTCTCTTCAAAATGTTTCCATATTTAATGAATCTACCCAAGAGATGCATCCTTTTAAGTGAAATTTGAATGTCTTTTGGCGCCCTTGATTAGTTACCCATGTTTGTACCAAAGGATTCCTCAAAAACCTCTTCAAAATTCACAAAAAATTCTTTAAAATTGCAAAGTAATTGTCTGGTGCTTAAGCGTAGGTTCCCTGGCGCTTAAGCACGGCCCACTCTGTCTGCTGGCGCTTAGGCACCAGATCTGGGCGCTTAGGCACCCAGTTCATTTTAACACCTTCTTCATTTTTTCTTTAATTTGATCCTTTTTCACTCATTTTAACATATTTGGTCCATTTAAGTGTACCTAAAAGAAAAACACATAAATACCTTCCATTAAAGTGCAATATCATCAAAAATAGGTATAAAAAATATGCATAAAAATATTATATATTTTAGGTATATCAAGCAGCATGGGTCAGAGGTACCTCGCTGATCAGTGGTTGGCTCTATACTACTAGCAACCGCAAATATCAGAATTCGACACCCCCAAACATGTTGATGGCTATTCTAGTCCAGGCCTTTCAAAATAATGGTTATTTCAAAAAGGCCCATCCATTAAAAACTGCACCGGCATTTCAAAATACAAAAAAAATGTGCCTACCAACGAGACTATGGGCAGGACACAGAGGAGTATGGCCACCTCAAGAATTTGGTGGAGGAACTCATTAAGGCTAGCAAACTAAAGGAATACATCACTGTCGAAGGACACACGTGGTGACATGGGAAGGCCCTGGTGGAAGAGCCCACAGACAGACTCATCCAAGTAAACAACATCCACTTGGCTGGGATCATTCCAGCTATCTTTGAACGGAACGACTCTTTCTGACTGCCCACTCTGAAGAGACACTGATTAGGGGAGGTATCTTCTATTGTGTCTTACGCTGGTACCCATCCTACGATCATTTTTATGGTTGTAGATCTCTCTGTAAAAGGAAACTCGTACAACGAGGCAATCATCGTCACAACGCTCATAAAAAATTACCAGCTAATCAGCATCCTAGTCAATTCCAAAAGTTCAATAAATATTCTATTCAAAATAATGTTCGACAAAATGGGACTCTGCTGACCTCATTTTTTATGAGATTTAGTCTTTCTTCCTTAGAAGCCTAGGATCTATCCATAGGACTTTTTCGTTGACTATCCTAGAGGACTAATGATGGAACCCTCCCATATATAAATTCTAAACACTTCTTGACTCTTTTTGTGAATTCTCACAAGGGTGGTCCCAAGCCCTTAGCCTTTGGCTAAGATGGCTATGGACAACATGTGTAGACTCAAAATGAATTGATATAGAACCAATGAAGCCTTAGGATGACCCTGGGTGGCTTGGTTTTTGTCTCTCACATATGCACACTTGAAACTATCACAATACCCCACATACCATAAACCCTAAATCACTTACACTTGACATGCCCCTAACTCCTTTTGTAAACTCATGTGGGTGGTCCCAAGCCATTTGCCTTTAGATATGAGGGCTAGGACCAACATATGGAGAATCCAAAAAAGAGTTCTCTTATGGATCATATGAGTTTAGGTTAGCTTCATGGCTTGAGTATTCACCCTACCAAATTTTCCCCAAAATTACCAAAATTCTCTTAAAACCATAAAAACCCCAAAATTTTCAAAAATTCCTAATTTTTCACCAAAATTCATTCTGAATCACCTAAAATTATTCAAATCCCCCCCCCCCCCCGCAAATCCTCTAAAATCAACCAAAATCCCAAAAATTCCAAAAATGCCTCTATGGACCAAAAATTTTCATTTCTTCACCAAAAAAATTTTAACCCCTCCAAATTACCCAACTGATCTAAGATACTCCACACTCTTTAAAATTAGCTAAATCTCCTTAAAATTTCAAAAATTGCCAAAAATAACCCACTTTTCACTAAAATTCCCAAATTGCCCTTAAATTTCTAAGGTTCCCAAATCATCCCAATTTTTATCAAATCCACTCAATTTCAAGAAATCCAAATCCAATTACACCCAATTCTAAACCAAAATTGCAAGTTCAAGCCAAACCACCCTAAATTAGCCCTAAATCCATTTTGACCAAATTTAAACCCATATGCCAAAATTGCAAGTCTAACCAAAATTGTGTCCTAAACTTCATCATGATGAACTTCAAAGCTTCATGAAACTACAAATGGCCAATTTTAATTATCATTTACATTAATTCAAACACCCAATTTTAAACCCAATATCAATTTTCCATAACCCACCTTAAAAGCCTAAATTCAATCCCACTACACAAAATCTCCTTAACCCAAGCCCACATGACAATTTCAGCCCTTCCTCATCACATTTTGATTAATACCATCAAACCTAAAGTTTTATATGGCATGATTAAATCAACCCATATTTTTCTTCAAGTCAATTCTACATAAAAACTTCAAAAATCCTAAATCCCATCTCATGCAAATTCCCAAGCCAAAGGTGAGCCATGAAGCCTTGGTCTAAGCTATAAGGAAGCCATGGGAGCTTCGCCATGTCATCCATGCTCAAAAGAGAAAATGGAGGAGACCTTAAAATGCCCTCCTAAAAATTTATTAACCTTCTTCATGCTTCACCTAAACCCATATTTAATTTAAATACTCTTTACTGGGTCTTCACCACTGATCAAGCTGACCTCCTCATCGGCCTTGACCATCTTGGGAGTGACCAAAGCCACTTTGTTGAACCAAGACCCAACCTAAACCCAAGCTGAACTAAATTACTTTCCACTTCAATTAAGCACCTCTACCCATGCACAAACCTAATTGGCTTCACATATTCCCACCACTGATCATCCTTAATGGGATGGTGACCTCTCCCTGGTTGGCCGGCCACCTTCCCTACCAGAAAACACCAAGGCCTAGAGGGGCCATACGACTTAAATCTAAAATTTCACCCATCCAACCTGGCTCACTTCAATTGTCAATAGATCTTGTCAGCCCTCCACCTCAGCGGCCTTTCTTCTCAGTCTGCCTAATTGGAGCCTCCTTCCCCCTCTATAAATTGGCCACCATCTCACGGCCATAGAAGGGTTTTGCAAAAATCCTAAGGAAACTATGCCCAATTGCTCTTAGTCCTAATTACACTAGTCCTAAGTTCAATCCAACCATCCTTAGCCCTTATCCCCTTTGAGAAGCTTCAAATTTTCAGCTAAAAACTAGGGAATTTCACAGTCATACCTTCAACTATAAAAAAATCCAAAATTGATCATTCCATGAGCTTCCCCAAACCTCAAAACCACTTCTCCAATCAAAAGCCCCTTCTCTTAAGCACTCTAACAAGGTTTAAGACCAAGCCTAAGTCACTCTCCGATAAAAGTCATACATAGACCCCACCTAGAGCAAGGTGACACCTCGAGACATTCGTGGGACTCCAAAGAAAGCTTCTGCAACCATCCTATTTTATATTGATTTTGATGATATTACACTTTAAAGAAGGGTATTTTTGGTGTTTTTCTGCAGGTATGAAGATTAAGAACAATGGAGCAAAATATGCAAAAAGGAGTGAATTTGGAGCAAAAAGGACTAAATTATGCATATTTGACCTAGGGTGCCGACAGCGAGGTCGATGGTGCCGACGGGTGATTTTCCTAAGATTTTAGAATATATTTCAAAGGAGGCCGCCGACGGTGGAGATCGAGACCGCCGATAGCAGGGCCTGTTTAAGGCAGTGTTTCTAGAAGGCCACCGACGGTGCAGCTCGAGGCCGCCGACAGCGGAATCGACGGTTCTTTCACAAAATACGTCGAATGTGGATGATTTTTGAAGGGATGCTTGCAAAACCCTTGGAGACTCTTCAACAACTTTAAAAAGAACCATTTTACGCTGAAAAAATGTCATTTTGGAATCCTCTAAAAGTCAATAAGAGTTCGTAAATAGTTCTATTAGAGTCCTCTAATAGTTACTTAGTGTCCAATAGAGAGTCCACTAGTGTCCATTGTTATTTTGTGAGTATTAAATAGTGAGTTCAAATAGAGATATTGTGAGGAATTTTTTGAAGGATTGTAAGAGTAGAAGGGAAGTGAGAGATCTCTTCTGCATTCAAACGAGAATTCCGCGTACTGTAAAGAAAGGAAGAGATTCAGAGAAACTTCAAGGAGTTTGCTTGGGGAGGAATTTAAGATAAGTTGTGTTTATTTACTTTAGTTTGTAGTACTTTACTTTTACATATGAAATCCAAGTTTAATTGCATCCTCTTCATGAATTCTGAGTAGTTGATCTGTCCTTCTCCTTGTTTTGATATTTTTATGATATGATAAACTAAATTAGTGAGCCATAAAAGATTTAAAGAAGTTGTGATAATCTTTTACTTAAATCATAATTTTCTTTCAATCTGGTCAATTGATTAGTTAAAATCTGTTGAGTTTAACAACTATAGTAAAGATTACATCCAGGATTCAGGTAGGTCAAAGTCCTTGGAAGGAGGTTGCAAATAAATAGGGAAATAATATTTATTGGGCGTAGAATTGGAGATTTTAGAGTGATAGGCTAAAATCCCCAATTTGGCCCTATCGTTTGGGTGCTGAAGTGTAGATGTTAGCCCTCAGGCGAGGGGAACATGGGAGGTCCGAAGTGAGAGCTGGTATCCTCCCAGCCTAGCCGCAGATTCAGTAACCAAGCATAGGATTAGTCAATGTTCTTTATGCCTGGACCAAAGGGTAAAGAATAGGTATGCTCCTATTTGGCATAGCACCATTTTAAACTAATTTGAATTATCTATTCACTTAAATATCTTAACAAAGGAGAAAGATTCATGCTTATATATTTGAACTTCACTTTAGTAGTATTAGTTAATTGTTAGTAGAATTAGTTAAATTTAAACTTCATATTATTTTCGATTACGTATTAGTGACAGATAGGTAATTTCGATTTAGTTGTGATTCTGAATTGATTTCTATAACCCTAGTTTGTAGCCTCTAAAATATTCCCTGTGGTATCGATATCCAGGACTCCACTAGTGCCCAGTATTACTTGACCGATACGTATACTTTTTTTAAAAGAGTAACTCTGCGATTAAAGAATATATTATATACTTGTTACAACAAGAATTAAAATTACACTAAGTGTCCGTCGCGTGGAGTTTGTAATCCCAAGTCAATTGGCGCCGTTGCTGGTGACTATAACATAATTAGAGTAACAGACAATTTAGGACAGTTAGAAAACTTTTTAATAGAATTGGAACTTATTTAGTTAACTATTTTGCTGTGTACTAATTTCGATTGTATGCGTAAATTTGGTTCTGAAAAGTTTATACCCTACGATTCGGAATTAGAACACACTGTTAGAAGAATTAGAAAATTGAGAAAAGAACCTATAAATTCTGAAACAATGGAAAACAACATAAACAACCAAAGAATAGAAAATGAACATCCATCTAGACCACTAAGAGATTACGCTAACCCTACATTAGATAAAATACACTTAACTATCCAAAACCCTGATGTAGCTGCTAATTCATTTGAGCTTAAACCTGCAATTATCCAACTGGTACAAAATAATCAATTTAGTGGAACTTCAAATGAAGATCCTATTTTACATCTAGCAAGTTTCTTAGAACTTTATGCTACTTTTAAGTACGACAGAGTGTCTATGATGTTGTCAGACTTAAACTTTTTCCTTTTTCACAAAGGGATAAGGCTTAGGCTAAGTTAAATTCGTTAGCACCTGGATCTATTAGAACTTGGGGAGAACTTTCACAAAAATTTTTATCAAAATATTTTCCACCATCTAAGACTGCTAAGCTTAGAAACAATATCACATCTTTCAATCAGTATGAGGGAGAATCGATATATGAATCTTGGAAAAGATTTAAAGAAATTCTTAGGAAATGTCCACATCATACTTTACCAGATTGGTTAATTATTCAAACATTTTATAATGGATTAGTAGGATCTCTTAGATCTATTATTGACGCTGCTGCTGGTGGATCACTAATGTCTAAACCTTTTGAATAAGCTTATGCGTTAATAGAAGAAATGGCTACCAATAACTTTCAATGGCCTGCTGAAACGGTAAATCCCAAAAGAGTACCCAGTATTCATGATTTTGATGCTTTAACTATGATAGTTTCTCAAATTTCTGCTCTTTCAAAGAAAATAGATCAACAAGAAATGAATCGTTCTCGAACACCTCCAGTGTTAGAAGAAAATTCATTAGGAAAAATCATAGATGCTCAATCTTCATTTGAAACTATAATTTTAATAAATAATAGACAAAATAACCCTTATTCAAACTATTGTAATCCAGGTTAGAAAAATCATCCAAACTTTAATTGGAATAACCAAGGTAATACAAATCCTGTTAATCCTCAGTGGGGGAACAATCCTGTAAACCCATTAGGAAATATAAACAACCGAGTAATTCTAATTATAGACCTTCTAATCCACCAGGTTTTTATAATAATTCACAATTTAAGGAGAAGAAGTTGTCTATGAAATAATTAGTTTTGAATATGGGTAATCAATTACAAAGTCAATGAGCTGCTATTAAAAACATAGAAAACCAATTAGGGCAAATTGCTTCTGCACTAAGCAATAGACCTGTTGGAACTTTACCTAGAATGTTGAAGTAAATCCTAAAGATTAAGGAAAAGAACAGATCAAGGCTATTCAATTGAGAAGTGGAAAGGAGTTGGAAACAAGAATTCAAAAAAGAAACTGTAGTTGAAAAGAAAAAAGAAGAAACTGAAGGAGAAAACGAAAGTTTATATCTTGATTTTCTTTTGAAACCTATGTAAATTACTGTTGAAAGACCACCACCACCATTTCCTCAAAGACTAAAGCAACAAGATAAAGGAAAAAGATTTGCTAAATTTTTAGACATTTTAAAAAAATCGTCAATAAATATTCCTTTTGTTGAAGCTTTGGAACAAATGCGTGATTATGTTAAATTTATGAAGGATATACTCAACAAAAAGAGGAAGTTACTAGATCATGAGACAGTTGCACTCAGTGAAGAGTGTAGTGTTATAATTCAAAGAAAGCTTCATGAAAAAATTTAAAGATCCTGGTAGTTTCACTAACCCGGGTGTTATTGGTGAAAAATTTTATGGGCGAGCATTATGTGATTTGGGAGCTAGCATAAATTTGATGCCTCTATGAACTTTTAAAAGGATAGGAATTGGAGAGATTGCACCAACTTCTGCAACTCTACAGTTAGTCGATCGATTTATTACACATCCTAAAGGAGTTGTAGAAGATGTTCTGGTCAAGGTTGATAAGTTTATCTTTTCTGTGGACTTTATCATTTTAGAAATGGAAGAAAATAAATAAATTCCAATCATTTTAGGAAGACCATTCCTAGCTACAGGAAGAGCCATGATATATGTTCAAAAAGGAGAATTGACAATGAGAGTAAATGATCAAGAAGTAACTTTTAACACTCAAAGTTAATGAAATATCCTTCAATAGAAAAAGATGATGAATGTTTCATAATGGATATATGTGATTACCTTAAAAAAGAATATTTCAAGGAAAATTTTGAAGAAAAAGAAAGTATGGAAAAAGATAAATAGAATGAAAATGATAGCGAAGAGGCTGATTTTATTCAGGAGAAATTTGAAACGCTCAATTTAACAGCACCAGAAAATGAAACATTAATACCATCTATTGTAAACCCCCTGAACTTGAATTAAAAAATCTTCCAAATCATTTGAAGTATGTATTTTCAGGAGAGTTTACAACATTACGAGTAATTGTATCCTCAAACTTAAATGAAATTCAAGAACAAAAAATAATGGATACATTAAAAAAATACAAAAAAGCTTTTGGTTTGACTTTAGCTGATATTAAAGGAATTAGTCCTTCGATTTGTTTGCACAGAATTTTATTAAATGAAGAACATAAACCAAAAATTGACCCTCAAAGGAGACAGAACCCTATTATGAAAGAAGTAGTTAAAAAAGAGATTTTAAAATGGTTAGATGCTGGAATTAAATATCCTATTTCGGATAATACTTGGGTAAGTTCAATTCATTGTGCTCCCAAGAAAGGAGGAGTAACTATTGAAGCAAATAAACATAATGAATAAATACCTATCAGACAAGTTACTGGATGGCATATTTGTATTGATTATAGAAAATTAAATGCTGTCACCCGGAAAGATCACTTTCCTCTTCCTTTTCTAGACCAAATGTTGGATAGACTTACTGGACAAAAGTACTACTGCTTTCTGGATGGATATGCCGGTTACCATCAGATACCTATTGCTTCTGAGGATTAAGAGAAAACAACATTTACTATTCCTTGTGGAACTTTTGCTTTTCGAAGAATGTCTTTCGAACTATGTAATACACCTGCAACATTCCAGAGATGTATGATGTCTATCTTTAGTAAGTTAATAGATAATGGAATAGAAGTATTTATGGATGATTTCTCTGTGATTGGAACATCATTTGACGCATGCTTAAATCATCTTGAAAAAGTTTTGGAGCTATGCAAAAGAACTAACTTAGTTATAAATTGGGAGAAATGTCAATTTATGGTTGCAGGAGGAATTGCATTACGACATAAAATTTCAAATAATGGCATGGAAGTAGACCCTATAAAAATTCAAGTAATAGCTAAATTGCCACCTCCTACTACAGTGGGAGTGGTAAGAAGTTTTCTTGGACATGCTGGTTTCTACAAGTGCTATATTAAAGATTTTTCAAAAATTACCAAACCTCTATGCCAACTTTTAGAAAAAGACAAGAAATTTGAATTTACCGAAGATTGTTTAAATGCCTTTGAGTTATTAAAGGAAAAAATAATCACAAAACCTATAATAGTTTCACTTAATTAGGAGAAACCATTTGAACTAATGTGTGAAGCTAGTGATTATGCTATTGGAGCTATTCTTGGTCAAAGATATGATAAAATTTTTAAAGTTATATACTACGCTAGTAGAACTCTTAATGATATTCAAATTAACTATACGGTTACTGAAAAAGAGTTACTGGCTATTGTGTATGCTTTTGATAAATTTAGATCATATTTAATTGGAACTAAATGTATTGTGCATACTGATCACTCTGTTATTAAATATCTAATGCAAAAGAATGATACTAAACCAATATTAATTAGATTGGTACTGTTAATGCAAGAATTCGATTTTGTGGTGATTGATAAAAAAGGAACAGACAATCAAATTGCTGATCATTTGTTAAGACTGAAATAACATGAATCATCTGATACCGAAAATGAAATTACAGACACTTTCCCTGATGAAAAACTTTATAATATTAATGAGTGGAAAATACCTTGGTATGTTGATATTGTTAACTATATAGTAAGCAATATTTTTCCACCTATGCTAACTCTGAAGCAATAGAAAAAACTCATTCATGATGCAAAAGTATATTTTTGGAATGAACCATATTTATATAAGCAATGTAACGATCTTATTAATAGGAGATGTGTGCCTTATGAAGAAACTGAACAGATTATTCAAAAATATCATGATTCTGAATTTGGAGGACATTTTGGCGTTGACAAAACTGCGCATAAAATTTTGCAAGCTGGATTTTATTGGCCTACTATTTTTAGAGATGTTTATAGATATATCAAAACTTGTGATAGATGCCAACGAGTAGGTAATATATCCAGAAGAAATAAAATGCCTCTAAATTTCATGTTAGAAGTGGAGATTTTTGATGTTTGTGAATTAGATTTCATCGGACCATTTATTCCTTCATTTGGGAACTTATATATTTTAATTGCAGCTGATTATGTATCAAAGTGGATTGAAGCACAAGCTTTACCTCGTTGTGATGCTAAAAGTGTTTCAAGATTATTAATGAAAAACATTTTCACAAGATACGGAATGCCGAGAGTGATTATCACTGACGGAGGATCCCATTTTAGGAATAAATACTTTCAAATATTGGCAGAAAAGTTTAATATTGTTCAAAGATTTTCTATTGCCTATTATCCTCAAACTAGTGGTTTAGCTAAAGTTTCTAATCGTGAGATCAAACAAATATTAAAAAATACTGTAAATCCTAGTAGTATAGATTGGTCTACAAGACTGTATACTACATTATGGTCATACAGAACTGCTTATAAAACTCCTATTGGTATGACTCCTTACAGACTTATATAAGGAAAAACTTGTCACTTACCAGTAGAATTGGAGCATAAAGTATATTGGGCGATTAAAGAATTCAATTATAATTTGAAAAATGCTGGTGAGAAGAGATTGTTGCAATTGAATGAATTAGAAGAATTAAGAAATGAATTTTACGATAACAACAAAATTTATAAGGAAAAACTGAAGCTAATGCATGATCAGAAGATTAACAAGAAGAACTTTGAACCAGGACAAGAAGTTTTACTTTACAATACAAGATTGAAATTATTTCCTGGGAAGTTGAAGTTTCGTTGGTTATGACCCTTTACTGTGACTCAGGTTTACATTTATGGAGCTATTGAAATTGAAGATCAAAAGACTGGGAATAGATTTAAAGTAAATGTACATAGATTAAAACCATAGTTTGAGGGTAAAATACCAAATTTTAAATAGGTTTTAATGCCCAGTCAACCTGAATAACACTTGAATAGGTCGGGCTGACGACGGTAAACCAAGTGCTTTATGGGAGGCAACCCATAGTTATCTTTATTTTGAGTGTTTGTTTGAGTGTTTGTTTAACTTTGTCATTAGTTTGTAGTAATATTTAATTCTACTACTTGTATTTGACCTTTAATTATCAAGAATTTGGATCCATAGAGAAAATTTGGAAAGTAAAAGACTACAGCGTAAAAGTGCAAATTTTTGCCTAGGGCGCCGACGGCTGTTTTTTCCCGAGAGCCCTGGAATTTAATTGCACAAGGCTTGCTGAAGGCGCCTTCGAGGCTGCAGACAGCGGGATCAGCGAGTGGGCAGTTTTTCGAGTTCGAAATGTCGGATTTTGGTCGTTTCTAGCGAATTCATCCCTTATAAACTCACATGGATGGTTCTCAAACACTCCAAATCCCAAGAACGAATGGAAACCACTTTCATTTCCCCAATAATGGCTTCCAATTCAGTATATTACCCTAGATTTCAAGTTTACAACTAAGAAAGTTCATCAGTGCCGAGGCGCGGCGACTTTTCAACAAGGTGATGTCTAAGAGAAGGCTAATCAAGGAAAGAGGAATCGTCAATCAAGGATTTTGCAATTCTTCATCACCAATTGAAGAAATGATTGTGCGGTGAAGATGAGAAGTGTTTTGTTATTCTACTGCTGCAGCAGTCGTTCTAGTGGTTAAAGAATTCTACTCCAATTTACATGGAATCAACCAAGGAAGCATCTATGTGCGAGGTAGGTGGATAACATTCAACTCTAGAAGGATTAATGAGTTATATATTCTTGAGAATGTTCATGTCTGCCATTATTTAAATTTCATGCCGATGAGAGACAATATGAATGAAATATATCAATATTTGACGGACGAAACCGATAACTAGAAAGTTAGAGAAAACGGGTATGTTAATTTTTCTGCAACACTTTTAAATCCCATTTCAAAAATTAGCACTTTTTCATATCTATGAAGTTATGGCCGACGATGAAAATTGGTAAAGTCATGAAAGAAAGTGCAATTTTGAACTACTGCACTCAAATGGGATGGTCCATTGATATTGGATCAATTATTGTAAAGTCTGTGTTTGACCTGATCATTCAAGGATCATTTCAAGGGCTTGGACATCCTTCCATAATATTCTCAATATGCAGTTTGTTTCAAGTGTTGTACGAGATTTGGGAGAAAATACTGCTACCCTGGAAACCTTTAGACCCAACTCGTATGTTCCCAGCCAATGATGAGGAGAATGACACGGGCGTGACCATGGATAAAGCATCGCAGAATTTTGTTCCTATTCAACCTCTAATAGCGGAAAAGCCACCGATGATCTTACACCGAATCAAGAATCTAGAGAAGCAGATACAAAATTTAATGAGTACAGTTAACAATATGTCTGATTTCTTTGATCATATCGATTGGAGGATGAAAGAACATTTTGATCATACTGGGCAATTTGAAGCGAGTTTGATACGCTTAATGAAGAAGATGGGAAGGATTGATGAAGATTCAACTGAAGAATTCTCATTTCGACCTTTTTATAACCTGTTTTTCCATTTTCAAGCAATGGGTGATATCAGAGGAGAAACAAGTACAGATTCAGAAGAGTAGTAGAATTGATTTGCTTATTTGTTTTATTATGTTGTGTTTGATTTGAACTATGTTTGTGTGTTTGCTTTTATAGTTTGCTTTTAATCTTAGTATAGTTGAGAATATGATTGATATGTTTGTTTTCAGCATTTTGAGTGTTGTGGTTTGGATTGCGACGCTGATTAGATAGATTTAGGTTGAGAAAATACCTCCTTATGTGTGTTATGTATTGTGTGTTGTAAACACTTGGATTTAATATATAAATGTGAAGTTTTGTTGTGTGTATGTTTATTTGTGTTAATACATCACTTAATCACTTAAAATATATGATTAAAATGATCGAACGGATGACGACAAGGCTTAAAATTGATCGAAATCGCAAAAATTTGAAAAATGATCAATATTTGAGAATCTCACCTACGGCGCACTCGAGGCTACCGACGACGTGATTTTCTTAAGGGGACTGGAATTTAATTCAATAGAGCCCGCCGACGGTGCGAACGACCCCGCCGACAGCGAGATCCCGACAATTACCTTTTAACCGTGATTTTGACCGGTCAAATGCCACTATTCATCTTCTTCTTCCCCGTTTTACCCAAAAATTTAACCTAGGGCTTGATAGATCTCAAATTTGGAGCGATTTCAACACATTCTAACATCGGATTTCATCTTCCCTTGGTAAGAGCTTCACTCCTATGTAAAAATTTTTTATTTTCACCATGAATTTTTTCCACATTAAGAAATTTTAGGAAATTTGAAAATGTGTAGAAAAGACTTGGAAGGAATTCATGGAATTTGATTTAGATTGCTTTCAATCCCCTTTAGAAGCCATTGTATTATTATTTTGGATATTAGTTTGGATTTTTGTGATTTTGATAGATCAAACAATGGCTCCATGACAAAAGAGAAGACTGGAATATGACGAGACTCGATTTATAAATGCAAAAGCATAATCAAGGTACACTTCAATCTTTCAAAGTAAGAAGTGCATACAAGATCGAGTTTTCAAAAATTCCGGATGAGAGGTAGAACGAGTTATCAAAGAGAGAAGATGGGAGAACTTTGTTACATAACAAACAAAGGTGCTATCAAAGTTGTGAGAGAGTTCTACTCAAATCTGACTCAACTTGAGGATGAGCCTTTCCATGTAAGAGGATTCTCTGTCGACTTTAATGCTAACCACATTAATTCTTTTTATGAGCTTCAGGATTATATTTCTAGCAAGTATGAAACATTTGGAACAATGTAGGGTCCGTTAAAAGATGTTATTGACTTTCTCACTGATGGGAAAGGTATTTGGAAAATTATAAATCGTGAACGGATTAACTTTCCACTTTCCATGATGAATTTCATGGCTAAGGCATGGTATTATTTCATTTATTTGACTCTGCTACCTACGTACCATCATAGTGAAGTCTCGAGAGACAGAGTTGTTCTGAATTTCTGTATTCAGAACAATAGAAGTATTAATGTGGGGAGAATAATTTATAAGAATATTATGGCCACAACGAAGAGTGAGACAAGTGGATATTTAGGGCATCCTGGCCTAATTTATGCTTTGTCAATTATCTGGAGTTGAAGCGAGAGATGATGAAGAATGGGTGTATCTGATGAAACCCATTAGTAAGGCAAATATAAAGACTTATGAATCCCATGAGGAATGGAGATCTGGGAGTAGGAGCAAGGCACCATCTAGTAGTAGAGACATCCCTTCTACTAACTATGACACTCATGCATCTAGTCCCCCTACCTTATATGATTTGATGAATGTCATGACCCTGCAGCGGAAAATTTTTTAGCAGTTAAATGAAAAATTAGAAAGAATTTATCTCAGGATTGAAGGATTAGAAAGAAGACATGATCACGATGGTGAGTATCTTCAGAGGCACTCTGATTTTGAGATGGCATATTATGACGCACTGGCTAGGTACTACAGAGGAGAGCCTGATGTCCATTTTTCCAAAATGCCCCTGGTATACTCAGTATCAGCTCAATCCTCCTGCTAACCAGGGTGATGAAGATGTTATATGGGATTTTTATGTCTGATAGTGATGTGATGTGATGTATGTGTTTGTTTTAGATTTGTTGCAGTACTTTGATTTTTATTAATTGTATTCTGTGGACTATGCTTTGTTTCTGGGATATGTCTTTAGTTTATAGTTTGTGTTTTCATTTCTAGATATTTTGATGAATTGCGATAGTAATTGTAATTATGAACATGTTAAGTCTAAAATAGTAAATTGTTTGTTCTGTATTGGAAATGCATATGTCCTGTGTGGTGTCGTTAGTTGTTTCTGTTTAATGTTTAGTTTTATATACTTGTTTTAAAATTTCATTACCCAGTAAATTTTCTAAATTGTTATGTGTGTAGAAAGGTTTTTAATATTATAGGTCAGTTGAAGTTATAAATTTTTAGAAGAACCTACAAAATTTCAAAAAGACAAAAATGCTTAAAGTGCAAAGGTATGAATTTTATATTTAGAATTTTTCTTTCTACCATGTATTATTTCTATTATAGAAAACTTTAAGTTTGGGGGGAGAAAAATATTAACTATTATATGTTCTTAAATAACATATTTTCAAAAATTATAATATGATTTTTGTGATAAAATTTAATTCAGATAACTATGTTTAGATTTTATCTAAATATTTTAGAAGATTCAAAGAAATATTTTTGGTAATGAAAATCAATTTTGTAGGTTAAGATATTTAGTATAAGAGGATAAGAATATAGTTAACTATTTAAAGTAAAGAAAACTATATTTTGAAATATTAAGAATCTTAGGAATTTAGTTGAAAAAGAAAAGATTGGGATTCAATGATGTAAAAACTATGAAGAACATATAAGGTAAAGAATGTTTTAAAGTTTCAAATTTAGGAAAAGAAGAATGAAGTTCAAAATTATTTACAGACTATCCAGATATAGTAATCCTCACTTGAAAAATAAAAAGAAATAAAAAGAAAAGGATTTAAAAAAACAATCCCTAAAAAGAAAAGAAAAATAAAATGGATTTAAAAATAATCCAAAAGAAAAAAAAAATTAAGTGAGGAGATGTCTTATCAAAAATTGGCTTCACTTGTAGTAACCTAAAGGGAAAACTAAAAGCATTTCTGAACTTATATTTATGACTAGTTTCTTTACTAAAAGTATTCTCATGAAGTTCCTATCTTCTGAATATTCTAAGTGAATTGATATTGCAACATATAGTAATTCTTGAAATAAATAGAAAACTATAACTCTTAGACTTGATGACTAGATAGCCTTATACCTGCAAAATTAATATAATTACTTAAAAATTTTTCTAAGAATTCTTGCTATAATATTTATTTGAATCAAAATTACAGTATTTCTGAATTAAAACTTTACCTTAATGAATCATAACTTTTATGTAGTACTAAAGATTACTTGAGGACAAGTAATAGTTAAGTTTGGGAGATTTTGACCTAAGGAAAAAATGTTAAGATTTTCATGCCTATTTTATATTGATTTTGATGATATTACACTTTAAAGAAGGATATTTTGGTGTTTTTCTGCAGGTATAAAGATTTAAGGACAATGGAGCGAAAATATGCAAAAATGAGTGAATTTAGAGCAAAAAGGACTAAATTATCCAAATCTGACCTAGGGCGCCGACGACGAGGTCGAAGATGCCGACGGTGAGATTTTCCCGAGAGTTTAGAATATATTTCAAAGGAGGTCGCCCCGCCGACTGACCCAAGCAAAAAAAGGTTAAGATTTTCATGCCTATTCTATACTGATTTTGATGATATTGCACTTTAAAGAACGGTATTTTTTGTGTTTTTCTGCAGGTATGAAGATTTAAGGACAAAGGAGCGAAAATATGTAAAAAGAAGCAAATTTGGAGAAAAAATTACTAAAATATACAAATTTGACCTAGGGCGCCAACGGTGAGGTCGATGGCACCGACAACGTGATTTTCCCAAGAGTTAAGAATTAATTACAAGGGAGACCGCCGACGGCGGAGATCGAGGCCGCCGACGATGAGGTCAGTTTAAAGCACTGTTTCTAGAAGGCCGCCAACGGCGCAGCTCGAGACCACCGACGGCGGGATCGGCGGTTCTTTCACAATATATGTTGAATCTGGACGATTTTTGAAGGGATGCCTAGAAAACCTTGGAGACTCTTCAAAAACTTTAAAAAGAATCATTTTAGGTCGAAAAAATTATCCTTTTGGAGTCCTCTAAAAATCACTAAGAGTCTGTAAAAAGTACTATTAGAGATTTTTAATAGTTACTTAGTGTTTTATAGAGAGTCCATTAGTGTCCATTGTTATTAGTGAGTGTTAAATAGTGAGTTCAAATAGAGATTTTGAGGAATTCTTCGAAGGTTGGTACGAGTGGAAGGGAAGTGAGAGATCTCTTCTGCATTGTCGTTTCGAAGGAGAATTCCATGTACTGTAAAGAAGGAAGAGATTCAGAGGAACTTCAAGGAGTTTTCTTGGGGAAGAACTTAAGATAAGTTGTGTTTTACTTTAGTTTGTAGTATTTTACTTTTATATATGAAATTCAAGTTTTATTGCATCATCTCCATGAATTCTGAGTAGTTGTTCTATCTTTCTCCTATTTGTGATATTTTTGTGATATGATAAATAGATCTAATGTGCCATAAAAGATTTTAAATAAGTTGTGATAATCTTTAACTTAGATCTTAATTTACTTTCAATCTGGTAAATTGAATATTTAAAATCTGTTGAGTTTAACAACTATAGTAAAGATTACATCCCATATTCATGGAGGTCAAAGTCCTTGGAAGGAGGTGCAAATAAATAGGGAAATAATATTAATCAGGCGTAGAATTGGGGATTTTAGAGTGACATGCTAAAATCCTCAATTCGGTCTTATCGTTTGGGTGCTGAAGTGTAGATTGTTAGCCCTCATGCAAGGGGAACTTGGGAGCTCCGAAGTGAGAGCCGATATCCTCCCGCACCTAGCTGCAGATTCGATACCCAAGCATAGGATTAGTCAATGTTCTTTATGCCTGGACCAAAGGGTAAAGAATAGATATGCTCCTATTTGGCACAACACCATTTTAAAACTAATTCTAATTATCTATTCACTTAAATATATTAACAAAGGAGAAAGATTCTTGCTTATATATTTGAACATAACTTTAGAAGTATTAGTTAACTGTTAGTAGACCTAGTTTAATTTAAATTTCATATTATTATTGATTGTGTATTAGTGACAAATAGACAATTTCAATTTAGTTGTGATTCTAAATTGATTTCTATAATCCTAGTCTGTAGCCTCTAAAATATTCCCTGTGGGATCGATATCCAGGTCTCCACTAGAGCCCTGTATTACTTGAACGATACTTATACTTGTGTTTAAAGGTAACTCTGCGATTAAAAGATTATAATATATAATTGTTACTAAAAATTAAAATTACACTCCAAGTCAAGTTTTTGGCGCTATTGCTAAGGATTTAAATCTTCTAGTAGAGGTGTTGAATTTTTATATTTTTAAGTATATTAAAAATCGCGTTCAAGTTTTTGGCGTCGTTGCCGGGCAATATATTATAATTGAACTATAACATAATTAGAGTAACGGACAATTTAGGACTATTAGAAAACTTTTTAATTGAATTGCAAATTATTTAGTTAACTGTTTTGTCGTGTACTGATTTCGATTGTATGCGTAAATTTGGTTCTAAAAATCTTATACCCTACGATTCGGAATTAGAACGCACTGTTATGAAAATTAGAAAATTGAGAAAAGAACCTATAAATTCTGAAACAATAGAAAACAAGGTAAATAACCAAAGAATAGAAAATGAACATCAATCTAGACCATTAAGAGATTACGCTAACCCTACATTAGATGAATTTCACTTAACTATCCAAAATTCTGATGTAGCCGCTAATTCATTTGAGCTTAAACCTGTAATTATCCAAATGGTACAAAATAATCAATTTGGTGGAACTTCAAATGAAGATCCTAATTTACATCTTGCATGTTTCTTAGAACTTTGTGCTACTTTTAAGTAGGACAGAGTGTCTGATGAAGCTGTCAGACTTAGAATTTTTCTTTTTTCGCTGAAGGATAAGGCTAAGCCTTGGTTAAATTCGTTAGCACCTGGATCTATTAGAACTTGGGGAGAACTTTCACAAAAATTCTTATTGAAATATTTTCCACCATCTAAGACTGCTAAGCTTAGAAATGATATCACATCTTTCAGTCAGCATGAGGGGGAATCGATATATGAATCTTGGGAAAGATTTAAAGAACTTCTTAGGAAATGTCCACATCATGCTTTACTAGATTGGTTAATTATTCAAACATTTTATAATGGATTAGTAGGATCTCTTAGATCTATAATTGACGCTGCTACTGGTGGATCACTAATGTCTAAACCTTTTGAAGAAGCCTATGCGTTAATAGAAGAAATGGCTACCAATAATTTTCAATGGCCTGCTGAAAGGGTTAATCCTAAGAGAGTAGCCAGTATTCATGATTCTAATGCTTTAACTATGATAGTTTCTCAAATTGCTGCTCTTTTAAAGAAAATAGATCAATACGGAATGAATCATTCTCAAACACCTCTAGTGTTAGAAGAAAATTCATTAGGACAAATTGTAGATGCTCAATCTTCATATGAAACTATAAAGGTAATAAATAATAGACAAAATAACCCTTATTCAAACTATTATAATCCATGTTGGAAAAATCATCCAAACTTTAGTTGGAATAACCAAGGTAATGCAAATCTTGTTAATCCTCAGTGAGGGAACAATCCTATAAACCCATTAGGAAATATAAACAACCAGGGTAATTCTAATTATAGACCTTCTAATCCACCAGGTTTTTATAATAATTCACAATTTAAGGAGAAGAAGTTGTCTATGGAAGAATTAGTTTTGAATATGGGTAATCAATTACAAAGACAAGGAACTGCTATTAAAAATATAGAAAACCAATTGGGGCAAATTGCTACTGCATTAAGAAATAGACCTGTTGGAACTTTACCTAGCAATGTTGAATTAAATCCTAAAGATCAAGGAAAAGAACAAATAAAGGCTATTCAATTGAGAAGTGGAAAAGAGTTGGAAACAAGAGTTCAAAAAGAAACTGTAGTTGAAAAGGAAAAGAAGAAACTGAAGGAGAAAACGAAAGTTTATATCCTGACTTTCCTTTGAAACCTATGAAAATTACTATTGAAAAACCACCACCACCATTTCCTCAAAGCAACAAGATAAAGGAAAAGATTTGCTAAATTCTTAGACATTTTGAAAAAATTGTCAATTAATATTCCTTTTTGTTGAAGCTTTGGAAAGAATGCCTGATTATGTTAAATTTATGAAGGATATACTCAACAAAAAAAGGAAGTTATTAGATCATGATATTGTTGCACTCAGTGAAGAGTGTAGTGCAATAATTCAAAGAAAGCTTCCTGAAAAACTATCATAGAAAAAGATAATTTATGAATTATCCCGTGTGTTATTGTTTATGGGCGAGCATTATGTGATTTGGGAGCTAGCATAAATTTCATGCCTCTATCAACTTTTAAAAGGTTAGAAATTGGAGAGATATCACCAACTTCTGTAACTCTACAGTTAGCTGATCGATCTATTACACATCCTAAGGGAGTTGTAGAAGATGTTCCGGTCAAGGTTGATAAGTTTATTTTTCCTATAGACTTTATCATCTTAGATATGGAAGAAGATAAAGCAATTCCAATCATTTTAGGAAGACCATTCCTAGCTACAGGAAGAGCCATGATAGATGTTCAAAAAAGAGAATTGACAATGAGATTAAATGATCAAGAAGTAACCTTTAACATCTCAAAGTCAAAGAAATATCCTTCAATAGAAAAAGATGATGAATGTTTCAAAATGGATATATGTGATTATTTGAAAAGAGAATATTTTAAGGAAAATTATGAAGAAAAAGAAGATATAGAAAAAGATAATTATGATGAAATTGATAGTGAAGAAGCTGATTATATTTAGGAGAAATTTGAAATGCTCAATTCAAGAGTACCAGAAAATGAAACATTAATTACATCTGTTGTAAAACCCCCTGAACTTGAATTAAAGAATCTTCCAAATCATTTGAAGTATGTATTTTTAGGAGATTTTTCAACATTACCAGTAATTGTATCCTCAGGCTTAAATGAAATTCAAGAACAAAAATTAATGGATACATTAAAAAAAATATAAAAAAGCTTTTGGTTGGACTTTAGCTGCTATTAAAGGAATTAGTCCTTCGATTTGTATGCACAGAATTTTATTAAATGAAGAATAAAAACCAAGAATTGACCTTCAAAGGAGACTGAACCCTATTATGAAAGAAGTAGTTAAAAATGAGATTTTAAAACGGTCAGATGCTGGAATTATATATCCTATTTCGGATAGTACATGGGTAAGTCCAATTCATTATGTTCCTAAGAAAGGAGAAGTAACTATTGAAGCAAATGAAAATAATGAATTAATACCTATCAGACAAGTTTCTGGATGGTGAATTTGTATTGATTATCAAATATTAACTGCCGCCACCCGAAAAGATCACTTTCCTCTTCCCTTTCTAGACCAAATGTTTGATAGACTTGCTGGACACAAGTACTATTGCTTTCTGGATGGATATACCGGTTATCATCAAATAGCTATTGCTCTTGAGGATTAAGAGAAAACAACTTTTACTAGTCCTTATGGAACTTTTTCTCTTCGAAGAATGCCTTTCAGACTATGTAATGCACCTGCAACATTTCAGAGATGTATGATGTCTATCTTTAGTAAATTAATAGATAATGGAATAGAAGTATTTATGGATGATTTCTCTGTGTTTGGAACATCATTTGACGCATGCTTAAATCATCTTGAAAAAGTTTTGGAGTTATGCGAAAGAACTATTTTAGTTCTGAATTGGGAGAAATGTCAATTTATGGTTGCAGGAGGAATTATATTAGGACATAAAATTTCAGAAAATGACATGGAAGTAGACCCTCCAAAAATTCAAGTAATAGCTAAACTACCACCTCCTACTACAGTGAGAGGGGGTAAGAAGTTCTCTTAGACATGCTGGTTTCTATGGGCGCTATATTAAAGATTTTTCAAAAATTACCAAACCTTTATGCCAACTTTTAGAAAAAGACAAGAAATTTGAATTTACCGAAGACTGCTTGAATGCCTTTGAATTATTAAAGAAAGAACTAATCACAGCATCTGTAATAGTTTCACCTGATTGGGAGAAACTATTTGAATTGATGTTTGATGCTAGTGATTATGCTATTAGAGCTGTTCTTGGTCAAAGATATGATAAAATTTTTAAGGTAATATACTACGCTTATAAAACTCTTAACGATGTTTAAATTAACTAAACAGTTACTGAAAAAAAGTTACTAGCTGTTGTGTATGCTTTTGATAAATTTATATCATATTTAATTGGAACTAGATGTATTATGCATACTGATCATTCAGCTATCAAATATCTGATGCAAAAGAAGGATACTAAACCAAGATTAATTAGATGGGTACTTTTAATGCAAGAATTCGATTTTGTGGTGATTGATAGAAAAGGAATTGACAATCAAATTGTTGATCATTTGTCGAGACTGGAATATCATGAATCATCTGATACCAACAATGAAATTACAGACAGTTTCCCTGATGAAAAACTTTATAATATTAATGAGTGGAAAATACCTTGGTATTCTGATATTGTTAATTGTATAGTCAGTGATATTTTGCCACCTATGATAACTCTGAAGCAATAGAAAAAATTCATTCACGATGCAAAAGCATATTTTTGGAATGAACCATATTTATATAAGAAATGTAACGATCTTATTATTTGGAGATGTGTGCCTTATGAAGAAACTGAACAGATTATTCAGAAATGCCATGATTCTGAATTTGGAGGACATTTTGGCACTGACAAAACTGCGCATAAAATTTTGCAAGCTGCATTTTATTGGCCTACTCTTTTTAGAGATGTTTACAGATATATCAAAACTTGTGATAGATGTCAACGAGTGGGTAATATATCTAGAATAAATGAAATGCCTCTGAATTTCATGTTAGAAATGGAAATTTTTTATGTTTGGGGATTAAATTTCATGGGACAATTTATTCCTTCATTTAGGAACTTATATATTTTAATTGTAGTTGATTAAGTTTCAAAGTGGATTGATGCACAAGCTTTACCTCGTTGTGATGATAAAAGTTTTTCAAGATTCTTAAAGAAAAACATTTTTACAAGATACGGAATGCCGAGAGTGATTATCACTGACGAAGGATCCCATTTTAGGAATAAATACATTCAAAGATTAGCAGAAAAGTTTAATATTGTTCATAGATTCTCTACTGCCTATCATCCTCATACCAGTGGTTTAGCTGAAGTTTCTAATCGTGAGATTAAACAAATTTTAGAAAAGACTGTAAATCTTAATAGAGTAGATTGGTCTATGAGACTAGATACTGCATTATGGGCGTACAGGACTGCTTATAAAACTTCTATTGGTATGACTCCTTATAGGCTTATATATGGAAAAACTTGCACTTACCAGTAGAATTAGATCATAAAGCATATTGGGCGATTTATGAATTTAACTATAATTTGAAAAATGCTGGTGAGGAGAGATTATTGCAATTGAATGAATTAGAAGAATTAAGAAATGAATCTTATTATAATAACAGAATTTATAAGAAAAAACTGAAGTTAATGCATGATCGGAAGATTAACCAGAAGAACTTTGAACTAGGGCAAGAAGTTTTGCTTTATAATACAAGGTTGAATTTATTCCCTGGGAAATTGAATTCTCGTTGGTTAGGACCCTTTACTGTGACTCAGGTTTACACTTATGGAGCTATTAAAATTGAAGATCAAAAGACTGGGAATAGATTTAAAGTAAATGGACATAGATTAAAACCATATTTTGAGGGTAAAAGACCAAACTTTAAAGAGATTTTAATGCTTAGTTAACCTGAATAACACCTGAATAAGTCGGGCTGACGACGTTAAACCAAGCCCTTTATGGGAGGTAACCCATAGTTATCTTTATTTATTGTGTGTTTGTTTGAATTTTTTGTTAGTTTGTAGTAATATTGAATTCTACTACTTGTATTTGACCTTTGATTATCAAGAATTTGGATCCATAGAGAAAATTTGGAACGTAAAAGACCACGGCGTAAAAGTACAAATTTTGCCTAGGGCGCCGAAGGCGCGGTCGACGCCGCCGACGGCGGGTTTTTCTTGAGAGCCCTAGAATTAATTGCATAAGGCTCACCGACGGCGCCTTCGAGGCCACCGACAGCGGGATCGGCGATTGGGCAGTTTTTCGAGTTTGAAATGTCGGATTTTGGCAGTTTTGTAGGGAATTTATCCTTTATAAACTCCCATGGACGGTTCCTAAACACTTTAAATCCCAAAAATGAATGGAAACCACTTTCAATTCCTCTCTGAGGCCCTCCAATTCAATAGATTACACAAGATTTTGAGTTTACAACCAAAGAAGGTTAGTCAGTGCCGAGGCGCAGCGACTTTTTAACAAGGTGATGTCCAAGAGAAGGCTTATAAAGGAAAAAGGATTCGTCAATCGAGGATTATGCAATTCTTCATCACCAATTGAAGAAATGATTGTAAGGCAAAGATGGGAAGTGTTTTGTTATACTACTATCGCAGTAGTCGTTCCAGTGGTTAAGGAATTCTACGTCAATTTACATGGAATCAACCAAGGAAGCATCTATGTGCGAGGTAGGTGGATAACATTCAATTCTGGACGAATTAATGAGTTATACATGCTTGATAATGTTCGTGTCTGCCATTATTCAAATTTTGTGCCGATAAGAGACAATATGAATGAAATATACCAATTTTTTACGAACGAAACCGATGACTGGGAAGTTAGAGAAAATAGGTACGTTAATTTTTCTACAACACTTTTAAATCCCGTTTCGAAAAATTGACACTTTTTCATATCTGCGAAGTTATTACCGACAATGAAAATCTGCAAAGTCACGAAAGAAAGTGTAATTTTGAACTACTGCATTCAAATGGGATGGCCCATTGATATTGGATCAATTATTGTGAAGTCTGTGTTTGGCCTGATCGTTCAAGGATCATCTCAAGGGCTTGGACATCCTTCCATAATATTCTCAATATGCAATTTGTTTCAAGTTTCGTACGAGATTTGGGAGAAAATTCTGCTACCCTGGAAACCTTTAGACCCAACTCGTATGCTCCCAGCCAATGATGAAGAGAATGACACGGGCGTCATCATGGATCAAGCATCTCAGAATTTTGTTCCTATTCAACCTGTAGTAGCGAACAAGACACCAATGATCTTACACCAAATCAATAATCTGGAGAAGCAGGTACAAAATTTAATGAGTACAGTTAACTATATGTCTGATTTCTTTGATCATATTAATTGGAGGATGAAAGAACATTTTGATCATATTGGGCAATTTGAAGCGAGTCTGATATGCTTGATGAAGAAGATGGGATGGATTGATGAAGATTCAAAAAGAATGCTCATTCCAACCTTTTTACAACATGTTTATCCATGTTTAAACAACGGGTGATATCAGAGGAGAAACCAGTACAGATTCTGAAGAGTAGTAGAATTGATTTGCTTATTTGTTTCTTATTGTTATGTTTAGTTTGAACTTTGTTTGTGTGTTTGCTTTCGTAGTTTGCTTTTTAATGTCAGTATAGATGAGATTATAATTGAAATGTTTGTTCTCAGCGTTTTGATTGTTGTGGCTTGGATTGCGACGCTGATTAAATGGATTTAGGTTGAGAAAATACCTGCTTATGTGTGTTATGTACAGTGTGTTGTAAACAATTGGATTCAATATATAAATGTGAAGTTTTGTTGTGTGTATGTTTATTTGTGTTAATACATCACTTAATCACTTAAAATATATGATTATAAGGATCGAATGGATGATGACTAGGCTTAAAATTGATCGAAATCGCAAAAATTTGAAAAATGATCAATTTTTTAGAATCTTATCGATGGCTCGCTTGAGGCCGCCAGCGGCATGATTTTCCCGAGAAGAATGGAATTTAATTCAATAGAGCCCGCTGACAGCGCGAATGACTCCACTGACGGCGAGATCGCAAAAATTACCTATTTACCATAATTTTGACCGGTCAAATGCCACTATTCATCGTCTTCTTCCCTGTTTTACCCGAAAAGTCGACTTAAGGCTTGATAGATCTCGAATTTGGAGCGATTTCAACAAATTCTAACACTGAATTTCATCTTCCCTTGGAAAGAGCTTCACTCCTATGTAAAAACTTTTTATTTCCACCATGAATTTCTTCCACATTAAGAAATTTTAGGAAAATTGAAAATG
The DNA here is from genome assembly GCA_022702705.1 of Papilionanthe hookeriana x Papilionanthe teres. Classification (NCBI taxonomy): domain Eukaryota; kingdom Viridiplantae; phylum Streptophyta; class Magnoliopsida; order Asparagales; family Orchidaceae; genus Papilionanthe; species Papilionanthe hookeriana x Papilionanthe teres. The sequence continues at coordinate 44,892,510 of CM040426.1, read as the reverse complement.
TGGAGAAAAGACTTGGAAGGAATTCATGGAACTTGATTTAGATTTCTTTAAACCCCATTTAGAAGCCATTGTATTATTATTTTGGAGATTAGTTTGGATTTTTGTGATTTTGATAGATCAAACAATGGCTCCACGACAAAAGAGAAGACTCGAATTCGACGAAACTCAATTCATAAATGCGAAAGCACAATCGAGGTATACTTCACTCTTTCAAAGTAAGAAGTGTATCCAAGATCGAGTTTTTGAAAATCCTGGAGGAGAAGTGGAAAGAGTTATCAAAGAGAGAGGATGGGAGAACATTTGCTACACAACAAACAGAGCTGCTATCAAAGTTGTGGGAGAGTTCTACTCCAATCTTACTCAACTTGAGGATGAGCCTGTCCAAGAAAGAGGATTTTCTATCTACTTTAACGCTAATCGCATTAACACTTTTTACGAGCTTCACGACTATTTTTCTAGTGAGTATGAAACATTTGGAACAATGGAGGGTCCGTTGAACGATGTTATTGACTTTCTCACTGATGGGAAAGGGGTTTGAAAAACTAAAAATTGTGAACCGATTAACTTTCCATTATCCATGATGAATGCTACTGCCAAGGCATGGCATTATTTCATTTTTTCAACTCTGCTACCCACTTATCATCATAGTGAAGTCTTGAGAGACAGAGCGGTTCTGAATTTTTGTATTCAGAACAACAGAAGCATTAATGTGGGGAGAATAATTTATAAGAATATTATGGCCACTACAAAGAGTGAGACAAGTGGATATTTAGGGCATCCTGACCTCATTTATGCACTTTGTCAATTATCTGGAGTTGAAGCAAGAGACGATGAGGAATAGGTATATCCGATGAAACCCATTAGTAAAGCGAATAAAAAGACTTATGAATCCCATGAGGAATGGAGATCAGGGAGTAGGATCAAGGCACCTTCTACTAGTAGAGACATTCCTTCTACTAGCTATGACCCTCCTGCATCTAGTCCGCCTACCTTATATGATCTGATGAATGCCATGACCATGCAGAGGAAAAGTTTTGAGCAATTAGATGAAAAATTAGAAAGAATTGATCACATGATTAAAGGGTTAGAGAGAAGACATGATCATGATAGTGAGTATCTTCAGAGACACTCTGATTTTGAGATGGCATATTATGATGCTCAAGCTAGGTACTACAGAGGAGAGCCTGATGTCATTTGTCCAGAATGCTTCCATTATACTCAGTATCAGCCTAATCCTCCTGCTAATCGGGGTGATGAGGACGTTGTATGGGATTTTGATTGAGATATTCGATAGTGAATGTGATGTGATGTATTTGTTTGCTTTAGTTTTGTTGTTGTACTTGGATTTTTATTGTATTCTGTGGACTATGCTTGTTTCTGGGATATGTGTTTAGTTCGGCAGTTTGCATTTTCATTTCTGAATGTTTGTGATATTTTTTAAAGTAATTATAATTGTGAACTGAATAGTATAAAATAGTAAACAATTTGTTCTGTGTTGTGAAATGCATATATCTTGTGTAGTGTAGTTAGTTGTTTTTGTTTGATGTTTAGTTTTATATACTTGTTTTAAAATGTTATTACCCCAGCAAATTCTATAAACAGTTATGTGTGTAGAATGGTTTTAAAATATTACAGGTCAGTTGAAGTTAGAAATTTTGAGAGGAACCTGCAAATTTCAAAAAAGACAAAAATGCCTAAAGTGCAAAGGTATGAATTTTATATTTAGAATTTTTCTTTCCACCATATACTATTTCTATTATAGAAAACATTAAGTTTGGGGGAGGGAAGAAAAATTTTAACTATTATATGTTCTTAAATAACATATTTTCAAAAATTATAATATGATTTTTATGATAAAATTTAATTCAGATAACTAAGTTTAGATTTAATCTAAATATTATAGAAAATTCAAAGAATTATTTTTGGTAATGAAAATCAGTTTTGTAGGTTAAGATATTTAGTATAAAAGGATAAGAAGATAGTTAACTATTTAAAGTAAAGAAAACTATATTTTGAAATATTAAGAATCTTAGAAATTTAGTTGAGAAAGAAAATATTGGGATTCAATAATGTAAAAAACTATGAAGTACATATAAGGTAAAGAATGTTTGAAAGTTCAAACTTAGGAAAAGAAGAGTGAAGTTCAAAATTATTAACAGGTTATCCAGATATAGTAATCCTCGCTTAAAAAAAAGAAAGAAAGAAAAAGAAAATAATCGAAAAATAATCCCTGAAAATAAAAAAAAATAGGATTGAAAAACAATCCAAAAGAAAAAAGTAAGTGAGGAGAAGCTTAAGGAGATGTCTTATCAAAAATTGGCTTCACTTGGATTAACCTAAAAAGAAAACCAAAAGCATTTCTTAACTTATATTTATGACTAGTTTCTTACTTATAGTTTCCTCATGAATTTCCTATCTTCTGAATATTCTAAGTGAACTGATATTGCAACATATAGTCATTCTTGAAATGAATAGAAAACTAGAACTCTTAGACTTGATGACTAATTAGTTTTATACCTGCAGAATTAATCTAATTACTTACAAATCTTTCTAAGAATTCTTGCTATAATATTTATTTAAATTATAATTATAGTATTTCTGAATTAAAACTTTACCACAGTGAATCATAAATTTTATTTAGTATTAAAGATTACTTGAGGACAAGTAATGGTTAAATTTTGGGGGATTTTGACCCAAGGAAAAAAGGTTAAGATTTTCATGCCTATTTTGTACTGATTTTTATGATATTGCACTTTAAAGAAGGGTATTTTTGGTATTTTTCTACAGGCATGAAGATTTAAGGACAAAGGGTCAAAAATATACAAAAAGGAGCGAATTTGGAGCAAAATGACTAAAATATAAAAATTTAACCTAGGGCGCCGATGGCGAGGTAGATGGCGCCGACGGCGTGATTTTCCCGAGAGTTAAGAATTAATTATAAGGGAGGCCGCCGACAGCAGAGATCGAGGTCACCAACGGTGATGTCAATTTAAAGCACTGTTTCTAGAAAGCCGCCGACGGCGCAGCTCGAGGCCGTCGACGGCGGGATTGCCTGTTCTTTCACAATATACATCGAATCTGGACGATTTTTGAAGGTATGCCTGGAAAACCTTGGAGACTCTTCAACAACTTTAAAGAACCATTTTAGGCCAAAAATTTGCCCTTTTGGAGTCCTCTAAAAGTCACTAAGAGTCTGTAAAAAGTACTATTAGAGATTTCTAATAGTTACTTAGTGTCCTATAGAGAGTCCACTAGTGTCCATTGTTATTAGTGAGTGTTAAATAGTGAGTTCAAATAGAGATTGTGAGGAATTCTTCGAAGGATAGTAAGAGTGGAAGGGAAGTGAGAGATCTCTTCTGCATTGCCATTTCGAAGGAGAATTCCATGTACTGTAAAGAAGGAAGAGATTCAAAGGAACTTCAAGGAGTTTCCTTGGGGAGAAATTTAAGATAAGTTGTGTTTATTTACTTTAGTTTGTATTACCTTACTTTTATATATGAAATCCAAGTTTTATTGCATCCTCTCCATGAATTCTGAGTAGTCGTTCTATCTTTCTCCTAGTTTTGATATTTTTGTGATTTGATAAATAGAATTAATGTGTCATAAAAGATTTTAAATTGTGATAATCTTTAACTTAAATCTTAATTTACTTTCAATCTCGCCAATTGAATAGTTAAAATTTGTTGAGTTTAACAACTATAGTAAATGTTACATCTGATATTCAGGGAGGTCAAAGTTCTTGGAAGGAGGGTGCAAATAAATAGGGAATAATATTAATCGGGCGTAGAATTTGAGATTTTAGAGTGACATGTTAAAATCCTCAAATCGGTCATATCGTTTGGGTGTTGAAGTGTAGATTGCTAGCCCTCAGGCGAGGGGAACGTGGGAGCTCTGAAGAGAGAGCCGGTATCCTCCTAGCCTAGCCGCAGATTCAATAACCAAGCATAGGATTAGTCAATGTTTTTTATGTCTGGATCAAAGGGTAAAGAATAGGTATGTTACACGCCTAAAATATATACATTTTTTGCTATATCATTTTACTCATTTTTTATGATATTACACTTTAAAGGAAGGTATTTTGTATGTTTTTTGGTTTTAGGTACAAGAAATGGTGATTGGAGCAAAAGGAAGCAAAAACGGTGCAATTTGGAGCAAAAACGAGCAAGAAATGAAATTCTGCCCTGACACCTTTCGATAAGTCTTTTGATGCTTAATCTCTTTTACACTTCATGCATATTTTTGAATCAGACTACACTTTAAAGAAAGGTTGTTTTTATGTTTATTTTGTAGGGCTATCAGTTACGAACGCAACGCAACTGAAACGGGGCGAATCGGAGCTAAAAGGGAGCCAAACAGAGCGAAACGGTGGAGCTGCGCAGGAATCTCGCCGACGGCGGCCTCGAGCCCGCCAACGGCGGGATTTTCCCGAGAAGGCCAAAATATGACCGAAAGGCTCGCCGACAGCGCCCTCGAGCCCACCGACGGCGAGCCTTAGCAGTTGGCCCATGTTCTAGAAGCCCGCCGACGGCGAGAATGAGCCCGCCGACGGCGAGAAGGTCGGTTCAAGCACAGATTCATCGAACATGGACGCCTTTTGAAGAGGTGCTTAAGCAACCTTTGGGAATTTTTCTACCTCTTTAAAATAGAAACGAATTTGAGAGGAATTGAGAGAGAAATAGAGGAGAAAAGTGGAGAAAACTTTGAGGAATGTTTAGGATTCTTAGATTAAGAGTAGAAATGTAGATTTTTACCCTTTTGGAGAGATTGGAGAGGAGATTTTGAGAGAATTTGTAAGTGATTTTGCTAGTATTGCATGAATTGTCGGGAAACTTTATGGGAGGGATCTTTGTCTTTTTTTCAAGGGGAAAAAGCTAAGTATTGTTCTTCATTATCTCATAATTTTGTAAACATTTATTTAGTGGATTTGCTTTGGTTACATGAAGTTTCCGTTGTGTTTTCTTCGCGCTTTGTGACGCATCTCTCTTACTTTTTCTTCTTCTTTGAAAATAGTGACATGAGAAGATTATGTCATTATTTTCATTTTACTTTTCTTTTGTAATGAGTAGAAATCATGTTTAAGATTTTGTGATGCATGATAGAAGTGAATTTAATTATAAATGTGATGGTTTTTACTTGCACTTCATTTACATTGCAATAAGGGCCCATTGTAGTATTAAAATTCGTTGTAATTGCATCGACCCGAAAGGGAGGTGTAATTCTCAACAAAGTGAAACCACATTCAAATTCCATGGATGGTGAAGTTCATGGGGATTGAATGCAAATAAATAGAGAAATAATATTAATCGGGCGTAGAATTGGAGATTTTAGAGTGACAGACTAAAATCCTCAATTCGGTCCTATCGTTTGGGTGCTGAAGCGGAGATGTTAGCCCTCAGGCGAGGGGAACATGGGAGCTCTGAAGTGAGAGTCGTATCCTCCCAGCCTAGCCACGGATTCAGTAACTAAGCATAGGATTAGTCAATGTTCTTTATGCTTGGACCAAAGGGTAAAGAATAGGATTGCTCCTATTTGACACATACAATATTAAATGCATCTCATTCCTATACATTATCTATTTCATTACATAAGAATAGTAGTTTTTAATATCTCAAAATTCTCCAAACCAACTCATCTAAAAAGGGTTATCTTTAGAATTATTATTTGCATTTAGTTATAGTTACTATTACATTTAACTCTTGTATTTAGGAGTAGTTGCTAGATAAAACACAATTTTAATCGACATTCCAAACTAAGGACTATTAGTAGTAGACTAAAATTTGACTAAAGACCTCTTACTTCACTTCCTCGTGGATCGATACTGAGGTTTTTAAAGAAAACTCTATATTACTTGAACGATACGTATACTTGCGTAGTACCCCTAGTGTGTAAAATATTTTCTAATTTTTATATCCTTTAAGATTTTGCACGCTAGCCGCTATTTATAAATCGGGTCAAGTTTTTGGCCATCTTTTGGAAGTTAATTTACTGCGTAATTGCAAGTCGGGTCAAGTTTTTGGCGCCGTTGCCGGGGAAGCTTCTGTAAGAACTTTAGGAGAATTTTAGTTGAAGTAATTAGTCTTAGACTTGGAAAACTGTACTGTCGTAAAAACTATTTTTGTGTGAAAAGTGTTTTTATATGAAAAAGATTTGTGAAAAAAAAAATTGTTTATATGAAAAATAAGGTGTTCATGAAAATGTTTTGTTGTGTTGAATATATTTCATTTATTATTTGTTTAATTGTTAATGTATTGTTTGTTATGTTGCGTATGCGAAACAAAGGATCTGCAGGACTTGTACCTTATGATCCCGAGTTTGAAAAAAATAAAAATAATAATAAAAATACAGAAAGGACTCGAAAAACTAGAAATGGAAATGAAAAACTTTCAGAATAATAACTTGGAAAATCACCATAAATCATTGAGGGATTACATAAATCCTACGATAGATGAAATTCACTCTAGTATACAAAACCCTGTCATAGAAGCTGACTCGTTTGAAATAAATCCTGAGATTATCCAACTGGTGCAGAACAATCAGTTTGGGGGAACTCCTTTGGAGGATACCTATTTACACTTATCAAATTTTCTAGAACTTTGTGCTACATTTCGTTATAATGGTATGTCAGACGATGCTGTTAGACTAAGGCTTTTTCCTTTCTCACTAAGGGATAAGGCTAAAATGTGGTTATATTCTTTAGCACCTGGTTCTATTAAAACTTGGGAGGAGTTAACTCAGAAATTCTTAGCTAAGTATTTTCCACCTTCAAGGACTACTAAACTTAGAAACAATATTATCTCATTTTGTCAATATGAAGGTGAATCAATATACGAAGCTTGGGAAAGATTTAAGGAACTCCTAAGAAAGTGTCCACACCATGCTCTGCCCGGTTGGTTAATCATTCAAACTTTTTAAAATGGGTTAGTAGGATCCCTTAGGTCTATAATTGATACTGCTTCTGGTGATTCATTAATGTCAAAATCATTTGATGAAGCGCATGAGTTAATTGAAAAAATGGGTACAAATGAATTTCAATGGCCCTCTGCAAGGGTAAATCATAAAAATGTAGCTAGTATTTATGATACGGATGCGATTACAATTCTTGTATCTCAAATTGCTACAATATCAAGGAAGTTGGACCAATTTGGAATGAACCAACCTTAATTTACTCCTGTAAGTGAGGAAAGTTCATTAGGGCCTATAATTGATTCTAAATTATCATCTGAGACTTTAAATACCATAAACAACCCGTACTCTAACTTTTACAACCCAGATTGGAAGAACAATTCTAAATTTAACTGGAATCATACTATTAATGGTGGAAACCAAAAATGGGAAAATAATCATGCAAATCATAATGAAATTTGGAATAATCAGGGGAACACAAACTATAGACCTTCATATCCACCGGACTCTAACAATAATCAACAATTTGAGGATAAGAAGATGTCTAAGGAAGAAGTGGTATTGCAAATGAGAAACTAGTTGCAAAGTCAAAATGCTGCGATTATAGAAAATCAACTGGGACAAATTGCTAATTCAGTATGCTCCTATTAGTATGCTCCTATTTGGCACAACACCATGTTATAACTAATTCTAATTATCTATTCACTTAAATATCTTAACAAAGGAGAAAGATTCTTGCTTATATATTTGAACTTAACTATAGTAATATTAGTTAACTGTTAGTAGAACTATTTTAATTTAAATTTCATATTATTATCGATTGCGTATTAGTGACAGATAGGAAATTTCGATTTAGTTGTGATTCTGAATTGATTTCTATAATCCTAGTAGCCTCTAAAATATTCCCTGTGGGATCGATATCCAGGACTCCACTAGAGTCCTGTATTACTTGAGTGATACTTATACTTGTGTTTAAAGGTAACTCTGTAATTAAAAGATTATAATATATAATCGTTACTAAAATTGAAATTACGCTTCAAGTCAAGTTTTTGGTGCTATTGCTGAGGATTTAGATCTTCTAGTAGTTGTGTTGAATTCTTATATTTTTAAGTATATTAAAAATCACGGTCACCAACAACGGGATCTGTTTAAGGTAGTGTTTCTAGAAGGCCGCCGACGGCGCAGCTCGAGGCTGCCGACGACGGGATCGACAGTTCTTTCACAAAATACGTCGAATGTGGATGATATTCGAAGGGATGCTTGCAAAATCCTTGGAGACTCTTCAACAACTTTAAAAAGAACCATTTTAGGCCGAAAAAATGTCCTTTTGGAATCCACTAAAAGTCACTAAGAGTCCGTAAAAAGTTCTATTAGAGTCTTCTAATAGTTACTTAGTGCCCAATAGAGAGTCCACTAGTGTCCATTATTATTTTGTGAGTATTAAATAGTGAGTTCAAATAGAGATATTGTGAGGAATTCTTTGAAGGATTGTAAGAGTAGAAGAGAAGTGAGAGATCTCTTCTGCATTGTCGTTTTGAAGGAGAATTCCGCGTTCTGTAAAGAAAAAAAGAGATTCAGAGGAACTTCAAGGAGTTTGCTTGGGGAGGAATTTAAGATAAGTTGTGTTTATTTACTTTAGTTTGTAGAACTTTACTTTTATATATGAAATCCAAGTTTTATTGCATCCTCTTCATGAATTCTGAGTAGTTTTTCTGTCTTTCTCCTTGTTTTTATATTTTTATGATATGATAAATTAAATTAGTGTGCCATAAAAGTTTTAAAGAAGTTGTGATAATCTTTTAATTAGATCGTAATTTTCTTTCAATCTGACCAATTGATTAGTTAAAATCTATTGAGTTTAACAACTATAGTAAAGATTACATCCAAGATTCAGGGAAGTCAAAGTCCTTGGAAGGAGGGTGCAAATAAATAGAGAAATAATATTCATTGGGCGTAGAATTGGAGATTTTAGAGTGACAGGCTAAAATCCTCAATTTGGTCCTATCGTTTGGGTGCTGAAGTGTAGATGTTAGCCCTCAGGCGAGGGGAACGTGAGAGCTCCGAAGTGAGAGCCGGTATCCTCCCAGCCTACCTGCAGATTCAGTAACCAAGTGTAGGATTAGTCAATGTTCTTTATGTCTGGACCAAAGGGTAAAGAATAGGTATGCTTCTATTTGGCACAAAGACCGTTTTAAACTAATTTGAATTATCTATTCACTTAAATATCTTAACAAAGGAGAAAGATTTTTGCTTATATATTTGAAATTCACTTTAGTAGTATTAGTTAATTGTTAGTAGAATTAGTTAAATTTAAACTTCATATTATTGTCGAGTGTGTATTAGTGACAGATAGGAAATTTCGTTTTAGTTGTGATTCTGACTTGATTTCTATAATCCTAGTCTGTAGCCTCTAAAATATTCCCTGTGAGATCGATATCCAGGACTCGACTAGAAGACTTGAGCAATACGTATACTTGCGTTAAAAGAGTAACTCTGCGATTAAAGAATATATTATATACTTGTTACAATAAGAATTAAAATTATTCCATGTGTGTTCCATCCTCTATTTTCCACTACTGAGGAGGAGGGCATTTACCAGATTACAGCAATGGTACCACCACCATCTCTCCAAGATGAACGGGTGGAAAGAGGGAAAGGGTCATGGCTGTCACCAGAGTTCGCTCGGTCTTAGAGATATTGGCCTAAAAAAAATTGTTCCCTCAAAAAATTAGTGAAGAGAATGGGTTGCACTATAACACCAAAGATGAAAGTAGAAATTTTGAAAAAACATAGGTCTGTCACATCGCTTCGTAGCCAGAGGAAAGCATTGCCAACCCGCGTCTCCGCCAAGCTCCATCAGGGAGATCAAGTAGCCACCGATGCCACTACGCCACTGTCACCAATGTCAACACCACAAAGTGAAGATCAGCTAAATTTTGATTGGGATCAAGATTATTTTTGACCTAAATATTGGTGAGATCTAGTTCTTTTTTTTAGAAGTCTAGGATCTAGCAATAGGACTTTCCTATTGACTATCCTAGAGAACTAGCGATGGAGCCCACCTCGCTTAGAATCTCAAACAATCTCTTTACTTTTTTTGGAGTTTCACATGTGTGGTTGTGACCTCTAGCACTTAGAAGATTGAAACCAACATAAGGAAGCTCATAGAGAACCCACATAGGACTGTCAGGCCATAGGACAACCCTGGGTGGCTCGAGATTGGTCTCACCCACACACATTTGGACATACCTCCTAATACATTTAGAAAATCATGTGGGTGGTCCCAAGCCATTAGACTTTAGTTAGGATGGCTAGGATCAACATGTGGAGGATCCAAAATGATTACTCCTATGGACTTTGTGGCTTTAGGAAAAGCTTCACGGCTTGCATGATCACCCTACTCAAATCAACTCTACAATTACCCACTTTCTTCCAATTTTCACCAAAATTACCAAAGTACACATAAATTCCCAAAATTAATAAAATTTTCCAAATACCTAAATGTTTGACAAAAGTTATTTTAAATCTCTCCAAATTTCCCAATTACTCCAAAATTGCTAAAATTAACCTGAATACTCAAATATCCCAAAATGCCCCTAATGTTTAATTTCCATCAAAACCCCCAATTTGCCCCTAATTTCCACCAAATTCACTCTAATTCAACTTAATTTGAAATTCAAACTCAATTCCCAAACCCAAATTTAAAATTATCCAAACTCAAATTCAAGTCAACCCAAGTAAAATCCAAACCCAATTTTCACTAAAATTACATTGATGAGTCAAATCAACTTTCATTAAGCTTGTACCCTAAATTTGGTCATGATAGTTTTTTAATTAAATCAAACTCACCATGAAATATTTTTAAAAGCCCAAAATTAATTCCCTCAAATCTAATTTTAAAAGCCCATTTAAAGTCTACCATGATTAAATTTTAGTAGCCCAATTTACCCTATCTTAAAAGCCTGAAGCTCTAATTCCTTTTAAAAGCCTAAGCCCACATGATAAGCCTTCATCTCATCATCCATATAATTGAAGCAAACCTTATACTACCAAATATTATAATTGAAATCATCCATATTAAGCCTCATGACAATTTCTCATAAAATCATCCAAAATTATAAAATCCTTTCTCATGCAAATTGACAAAGCCAAGAACAAGCCATGAAGCTATCTATATGCCACATGTAAGCCATGTGAGTCATGCTAATGTCACCAAGCATTAAATGGCAAAAGGAGGAGCCTCTTTAATGGTCGCCCCAAATGTGATTAACTACCCTCATGACACACCTAAACCCATGATTAAAACTAATTCACTTGGATGGGAACTTCAACATGCTAATCAAGCTGGTCCCTCTTCAGCTCAAGCCAATTTGGTGAGTGAACCCAACCCAAACACTTGACTTGACCCAAGTCTTCCCCAAGATAAATTCAAACCCATTTCATAAACATCTTTCCCTTTACACATGGCACCATCCAATTCACTTCACCAACACCAAGCCCTAATGTCCCTAAGCAAGATGGTGACCTCCCCTTGACCGGCAGGCCACCTTGGCTGTTAGAAAAACCATGGCAGAGAGAGCCACCTTGAAGAAAACACACAATTGAGCTCATCCAAGTTGGCTTAACCCAATTGTTCACTTTCCCTCTTCTTCTCTCCACCTAAGCAGTCCTTTGCAACCACTCGCAAGGCCACTTGAGCCCTTCTTCGTCCTCTATAAATAATCCACCACCCCACAACCAAGGAAGGAGACATACACAAACCTTGGGGAAATTCTGTCAAAATTGTTCCAAACTCTAATTGCAATGTTCTTAAGCTCATTCCCACCATTTTCCAGCACTCATCCCCACTGACCAACCTTGATTTCAAGCTCAAAACCCACACGGCCATACCATCAAATCTACCAAAACTCTAAAATGATTCACCAATAGCTTCCCCATAGTGAATGAAGAACTCTCCCATTAAAATCCACCCCTCCCGAGCCCTCTATCATAGACTTCAATCAAACACAAGCCATCCTCTGATCAAACTCTTATACAGACCTAATGACAGAGTAAATTAAAGCTTAGATGATATTTTTGGAGTCAAGGCGAAGCTCAAGAAGCGATCCAATTGAGGTTACACCTCTTTGACGAATGTATGGATTAGATTTTTTTATTTTTCCCTCAATTTGGAACTTTACGAAGAAAACTTGTATTTCATATGTAACTAGCCATATAAATGTCTTCGTCTGCAAAGATGAAGGTATAAGAACAAACTGAGAGTGATTTAGTTGAGTATCGAGCGAGATATTAGGGTTAGAACATGGGCGGTTCTCAGGATAGGCAGATCGTGGATGATGCACGGATTTCATCCATTCGCTCGTGTATCAAACAAACAGACCAGATCAAGTTGGATGAAGAAATAGGACGTGAATCGCGGGCCTAGTCAGTAGCCTACATGGAAAGCGTAGCCAACCACGAGACGACGCGTAGCACTTCGGAGACACCGAGGTTAACGTGGATGCTGCATTGATAATTAGAAAAAATAGGGTATTTTATTTAAATTAATTCAGAAACTTTAAAAATACATATCTTGGTATATAAAATCATAAAAATAAAAGAAAAATACCCATGTGCTCAGTGAACAGAGGAAAATAATGTGGACTAAAAATAAAAAATATTTATTATATATTTAATTTTAAATTAATTCAATACATTAGAACTCATTTAAATCATAAATAATTAAATATTAATCACCATAATGTAAAATTTGGAGGGCATAATCTTCATATTCTTATGAGTATTCTCTGATTTTTCCAAAGTCAGAGAGTACCCTCAAATTTGAAAGCCCTAATTTCCAAAATCAATCACACTCACTTTAATTATTAAAATTATAAAAATTAATGTATAAATCAAAAAATATAAAAATCAGTTTATGTTGGTTTACTATGGTCAGATGACCTTTGAAAAATAAAATCAGATTTAAAAAAGTAAAAATGTATTGTCCTAATTTAAAATCAATAAAATATAGAAAAAATACAAAATAATTTAATAAATTACCAAAATCGACTAAATTGGAGATAATCTCCTTAGGAGGCCTCTATAAAATTTTGAAAGTCATAAAATTTATTTTTAATGCAAAAATAAATTTTCTATGTAAATAGGAATTTTGGCTTAAAATAATTAAAAAAATTAAATTAAAAATTAGAAAATTATGAAAATCGGTTTGAAATGTTCTTTAAACTCGGGGGACTTAGAAAAAATAAAAATGAGGTTAAATAAAAAGTTTATTTTTTAGTTATTTTCAAATTTTAAAATAATTTAAAATATCAAAAAAAATTACCAAAATATGAAAATGCCCTAAATTATCATCAATGGCATCCCGATCACACATAACCACTTAATAGTGTGTAAATTTTTTAAATGTAAAAATATATATTTAAGCACTCAAATACATTTTTCTTATTTTTGATCAAAATAATTATAAAAAATCAAATAAAAATAAAAAATAATAATAAAGTAAATTTCTATGAGTTCCCTAGAGTCAGAGGGATTTATGAAAAATATAAAAAATAAAAATTTGAAATAAAACTGTATTTTCTATTTATTTACTTATTAAAATCAACTAAAAATTATAAAAATTAAAATATAATGCAAAATTTAAGAAATTATTCTTAGAGGTCCTCTAATCTTGGTGAGCCTCCTAAAAATTTCCTAAGGATAGAAAAGATGTTTTAATTATATAAATTAGTTATTTCTGAAAAATCCCAATTATAAATTAAAATAATTATTGAATGCTAAATAAAAATCAGAAAAAATTAAATTCCTCTCTAATATTTTAATTGACGCAGGAGTTGGGTAATAAAAAAGTTTTAAAGTCACACACACTTAACATGCACATAACTCTCTGGTTTTGGGTTCCTTTCATAGGGTCATCTTCGTGGATATGTTTCCAAAATATTTTCGATACAATCTTGTTTGGATATATGCTCTTGGGATATTACATGAAGTTTACTAAATTCTCCAATTACTTTCTCTTATTTGTCGTCCTTTGTCGTATGTCCTTATTTTTTATTTACTCCCTTATCTAGATCATCCATATGATATAGAAGAGAGATTTACTCAGAAAAGAGAATTATACGATGATAGAAAAATTGAAACGGCTCCTAAAAAAAGAGAAAAAGAATGAAAACAACCAGGCTAAAGGGTCGTCATAGCTGTATCATTCAATAAGGAGAGCTGGCTGAATGGCAAGAAGCAAAACTTGAAGGCATGATGTTGGCCCTCGATCTGGTGGAAGAGAGGCGAATTGATTCACCTCTTCGACAGGAAAAAGTCAAAAGACTGACGACTCGGTACTTCAATAAACACATTCGAGAGAAAGTTTTTTTTTTTTCAAAAGACATAGTTCTAGAAATTCGATCCACTAGATTAGGACAATTGGTCGGCAAATTGGACCAGACATGGAGCGGACCATATATAATCATCCAAAGAGTCTCCGGGAGCTTACAGGCTCAAGACATACGTAAAGATAGAACTCCCTCAGACATGGAGTGGAGATGCGTTGAAGAAATTTTTCTCTTATTTGTCAATCTTATTTTCAATTTCATTCTGAATTCTTTCTTTTAATTCCTTTCCACTTCTAAGTTGTACAGCCTTAGCATGTTCATGTTCTTTTCCAGTTTCTTTTAGATTGATTTCAACATTACTAGGAAGTGTTCCTGGAGGTCTATAATTAATTAAATTAGCGATTTGTCCCATTTGATTCTCAATATTACTAATAGCAGTGTTCTGATTTTGTAATTGATTACTCAGTTGTAAAATTAATTCTTCTATAGATAAATTTTTCTGTTGGTTTATAGTTTGAATTTACTTAATTGTTCCAATTTCCAGTTAGATGAGATTGATTATTATCCCATTATTATTGTGAATTATTCCAGTTAAAATTAGGGTGATTTTTCCATCCAGGATTATAATAATTTGAATAAGGGTTATTTTTACTAGCAATAGCTTGTAAAGTTTCAATAGTTTGAGAATCTTCCATATTAGCAGAGTTGTTATGTGATACATTGATAGCAAAATTATCTAATTTCTTAGATATTGCAGCTACTTGTGAAGCTAAGATAGAAAAGACTTCGTTATCATGAATACTTGTCATTCTTTTAGGATTAATCCTTTCAGAAGGCCATTGAAAATTATTGTTAGTCATTTCTTCAATTAAAGTATAAGCTTCTTCAAATGATTTAGCCATTAAAGAACCTCCAGCAGCAACATCAATAATTGATTTCAGTTATCCAATAAGTCCGTTATAAAATGTTTGAATAATTAACCAATCAAGTAAAGTATGATGAGAACACTTTCTTAATAGTTATTTAAAACATTCCCAAGTTTCATAAATTGTCTCCCCGTCAAATTGACTAAATGAAGTAATGACATTTCTTAATTTAGCAGTTTTAGAAGGAGGAAAATATTTAGCAAGGAATTTTTGAGCCATTTCAGCCCATGTTTTAATAGAACCTGTTGCTAATGAGTTCAACCACATCTTTGCTTTATCTCTTAAAGAGAAAGGAAAGAGTCTAAGTCTAATAGCATCATCAGAAATATTATCATATTTAAAGGTAGCACAAAGTTCTAAAAAACTAGCAAGGTGTAAATTTGGATCCTCATTTGGTGTTCCCCCAAATTGATTATTTTGAACCATTTGAATAATAGACGGTTTAAGCTCAAAAGAATTAAGCATCTACAGCAGGTATTTGAATACTATTATGAAGTTCATCAATTGTAGGGTTAGCATAATCTCTTAATGGTTTGTAAACATTTTGCTCATTAATTTCAATTGGATTCTGTAAATTGTTATGTAAATTAGTCATCTCTTGATATTTTTGAATTTGTTTTCCTTTTTTAATTCTTCTAACGAGTTCTTTCTAATTCAGAGTCTAAAGGTAATAATCCTTTAGAACCAGAACTACGCATAAAAAGTAAATAAAAAGTAAAATAAAATAGCAAGAAATAAAATCTCTACTTACTTTTTTTTTATTTTTTTTATTTTTGTTTTTTTTATTTTTGTTTTTATAAATGTTTTTGTATTTTATATTTTTGTATTTTGACAATAAAAGAAATAAATAAAATAAAAATAAAATAAATATTTAAAATCTAAAAATTTGCCCTCCCCGGCAACGGCGCCAAAAACTTGACCTCGATCCGCGGACAACGCAGTAATTTATGCTTTCAAAAATATGTTATAGCCAATACTTTGACCCAAATAATAATAGTGGCTAGTGTATATAAATATAATTTTATGGAAAATATTTTACACACTAGAGGTACTACGCAAGTATACGTATCGTTTCAAGTAATATAGTGCTTTAAATAAAGACCCCAGTATCGATTCCACGAGGAGGTTTATAAATTTTTAAATATTTTAATTTTATTTTTATGTATTTCTTTTAAAGTTATAAATTTAGTATTTAATTTACTAAATGCAGAATTAAAGAAATAATAAAATAATGAGTGATGTAAATAATAATAAGCAAACAGCTTTCTTCCTTTCAATTAATCCAAGACTTTCTAGATAATATAATATTCGTGGAGAATATAAATTTATGGTATTGTGTCAAATAGAAGCATTCATATTCTTTACCTTTGCTCGATAGTATAAAGAACATTGGCTAATCTATAGATCAGGTCTGGATGTATTGTTAGTAGAATGGTTTAATCTAGGCTCACACTACTAGATGTCCAAGGGTGGCTATGGTCGGCCCTACTAGTGACTCGTTCCCTCTTTATAAACCAAATTACAAGAATTTAGTCTGTCACTCTAAAAACTTATCAATTCTACGCCCATTGAATAATATTTTCCTATTTATTTGCACTTCACCTTGAATAACCCGCATAAGGCCTTCGACTACCCAAGGATTCATGTGATATCTACTTAGTTAAGAATTCATCTCCTTCTAGGTCTCAAAATTCTTCAATAGATTTTAACAATTTAAATGGCCAATTTAAATAGTAAATTAAGATCCGGTATTAATATCATCACAATATTTAAACATATTTAGTTTTTAATTCTTCAACGAATTTAATATTATCTTATTTATTTTTTCATAATTGAAAGGAGAAAGTAAAGTAACTACTCAGAACACATTGAATTTAAATAACAAAACATATAGACAAAACTTTGAATCAAATTACAAATACTTATCTATAGTATTTCTCCAACTGAACCTCTGATTCCTTCTGACTCCAAAGCGAAATAGACTTCAAAAGCACCAACTCTTTCAAACTCTCAATACAAACTCTAAATAAAATAAACTCACTAGTTTATGAAATAAAGTAAACTACAATTGTGGCCCTTAAAATTATCTCTCTAATTATCTCTCTGATTGGAGCGTACTAGTATGGGCTTCTTATCGGGCATTTTTTCCGTAGAAATGGCCTCCTATTTATAGGCTTCAAGGGTTGCCTAAAGCATCTCTTCAAAATATGTCCAAGTTCAATGAATCTTCTAGAAAGTGTGTCTGGAGCCTAGGCGCCGGAATCTAGAGCCTATGCGTCGGAATCTGGCGCCTAGGGGCCGGAATCTGGAGCCTAGGCGCCGGACTCCGCATCCATTTCTTCGCACCTCTTCACTTTGGATCGCACCTCTTCGGGATCCAAACCGTTTCCAAGCGTCTAGATACAATGTATCACATGTCCTATAATCCATGAATAACTGCCAATCTTCTAGATGGTCCAATAACCGCTCTAACCGTCAAAATAACTACCCAAAGTAGTTACAAAAATCATCATAGATTTGGTATCGAGCTGGTGCTTAGGCGCCGGATTCTAGTGCCTAGGTGTCAGGCCCATTATTTTGTCAATTTTGCATTTTGGCTCCATTTTTGCTCTTTTTGCTCATTTTTCATCATTTTTCCTTTTTGAACATTTTTGCGTCACCTACATCCAAAAACACAAAAATACCTTTCATTAAAGCATAATATCCTTAAAAATTTGATAAAAATCAAGGCATAAAAACAGGTATTTTTTTCATGGATCATCCACCACCTACTCCGACAACTTAGTTTGGATCCCCCAATCACTGTTGCAGGAACCATCCACAAATTGCTTCTTCCAATCCTTTATTTTATTCTCAACTTTGAGAAGTTGTAGTTTATTACAAGCCAAAAATATGACATATCCCTCCTTATCAACCTTGATCAAATAAACCACTAGATGCACTCCCGATGACAAAAAGAATGAAAGTCAATATCGCAACCATAGAATTTCATAACAATTGAGCCAAAATGACCCATATGTATTAATGATGCTTTGTAGCTCGTCACTCATGGGCAACTAAAGGTCATAATTGAAATGGTCCTGATAAAAGACTAGATCCTTACCCACGCCATTGGATGCTCGCGCCGATCTCGGCATCCTCTAAAGGACGATGTTGTGATACGAAACGTATTTCTTCTGCAACTTTGTTACTTTGTACTCTATCATGAATGAGGGATCAGCACCCTCGACAGAACCAAAAAAAGGTTGGAGATTATTTAGGAGTCTTCATAAGGGGCACATAGACTACTGGAAGATGAAAGAAGAAGGGGAACCAAAGGCACTAAGAAAGAAATCAGAAAGTCTGAAGAGAGTCCCTCACTATGTTTATAAGGCGGGTGTTTGAAAAGAGACTTCACATAATGTAAGTGTCACACCGAGCATCATTTTGTATTTATTAAAATGTCATTTTATTTTAGATGACATTATTACATTTCTCAAACCAAATGTTCTTTAAACAGGTCTTCCAAGGCTTCAGTCGGGACATACTCCTTCCAAGTTACCTTTGAAGGACTAACCCTTCATCTAATCTAATTTGGTCCACTCGGTCAGCGTCGCATAGAAACTTGCCCAAAACAGCCGACTCACAAAGTACTCCCAACTCACGCAACGCTTCTACCATTCTGCTTCGCAAGATGGTGACCTCTGTTCGCAAGGCCGCTACATCCAAATCTGTGGTGATCTGACAAGCAGAAAATTCATGCATATGTTCTTTAGAAGAAACTTCGACAGCTCCCTCCGAAGGATCGACCACTCCTGTCAAAGGTCTGACTAGGTCCATCTGTCCCTCTGAAAATTTGGAGGAAAGTTGTCACCAATCATACTGCTCCTATTGGGAACCACTAAAGTATCTAAGTGAGGTCAAAAGAGTGGGACCAATTGTAAGCAAAGAATCAAGCTTTTGATGCACTTCTACAACGACCAAGAACGAAAAAGCAGCAATCATGTCTTGTGGCTCAACTGCAATATTATGCTCAAACTCAATGACATATTTCGATGTTTCACCATCTTCTCGATCTTCCAATCCAATCAATTCATCTGCATTAAGATGATATCAAGCAATTACTGAAAACCACCAATGATTAAAGAAAAATTTACATAATTTAAAATGTGTCCACTAAAGAAATGACCTTCATAAACTTGTCTCTCTCTCCCAACAAGGTAACTTCGCCTTTCTATGATGCTGATAGGAAAGAGCCAGTGCTCGTTGTGTCCTTCGACCCTTTTTCACCCTCCTCCTCACTTTCAATAGCTATGCCCTGCTGGCCCTCGACAACTGCGTTAGTGTTGGATCTGGAAGCGAGGTCTGCTGGTGTGGCTTTTTCGACACCTGCCCCTTAAGACCCTCAAACGAGTTGACTCGATTGGTCGACATGGGTTTCGGTCTCGACCACTTCTCTTTCTTTACAATCATCTTCTTCTTTATAGGTGCAGGGATCTAATAGCACGCCAAAGCCAGAAGTTTGGGATCCACATCGGCTTGGCTTGTACCGCCAGCCATTGTGTGTCTTGGCTATCTGGGAGGACTTGACTATCTGGGGGGAACTAGTAGCAAAGAATGTAAATTCCAACCACATGGTCCCATTTATAGAACTCACTGGGCATGAAATCCTAAGGGAAGTTAATTATCGATTTAATTTTTTCTTAATTTTGGTATGACTAATTATATAATCGTTTCCCTGTCTTTGCCATAACAATATCAAAGAGAAGGAAAACTGAGAGAACAAATATGTATGCACCAAAACTGCCAGCACAAATCTTAAAGAAATCAAACAACCAAGAATAATGACCAGATAGTTGAAGTGCCATGCTAGAGGAGCATGATCTGAATGGCCATCCAACGACCGACCGATTGATCGATTAGATCGACACGTGAATCGGTGGATCCAATCAGTAGGCTGCGCTTCTAGTCCTAGCTTCCTAGACTTCTTGTAAGGACATCCAGTCACAACTATTCGACTAACAGACTTCACCTCTAGGGGAGCGATCGTCACATAATCGGTTACTTCTGTCGACCGAATTTAAATATGATGATTGATTGATAACTGTTATGTTATGCCTAGATTGTATCACAAATCTATTATTAATTAATGCATTATTGCATTAGGGTGGTTTCCATAACCATTCCCTCCTTTCTGTTATTGACGAATTATGCCCCTATAAATAGGGGCAAAAAGATAAATAAGGGGACTTTTTTTGGCTTTTCTACTTGGAATTCTCTAACTGTCTTACTCTTTCACTATCTCCTTCTTCATTCTTCTCTAGACTCCAACTCTCGAGGCATGCATTTTCGAAGGACAACTTAGGATTCAACCGTTTAGGTAATGAAAAGATTAAAATAGATGAAATTGAAAAAAAAAAATTCCTCTCACAACCAAGCTTGGATCACAACCATGTTTAAAAATGTTTTAGCACCCAAATAAGTTGTATAAAAAAATTGATTTGGCAAACATAAGATGATTTTTTAATAGTTGCATTTCTTTCAATGCTTTGAATTCTATTTATGCTTAGAAATTAGTTGATGTGATAGCTATAGTTGATTCTGGATATCAGCTACCTTATCATAAAATGAGAGTTAACTTGCTAAGGGATTGTAAAAAAAATGTAAGCTTCTTGTTGAGTATCGTAGTCATAGTTGGAAAGAAACATGATGCACTTTGATGGCTGATGTGTGGATAGATACCAGGATTAGAACATTGATAAACTACTTAGTTGAATGATCAAGTGAAGCAATTTTTTAAAAAATTTGTTGATACTTCCAACATTAAGAATGATGCCACTACTTTGTCCTCCTTATTTGTCGAAATCATTGACTGGATTGACCAAGAGAATCTTGTTCTACTAGTGACTGATAATGCAGCAAACTAAAAAAAAATCTTGTGAGTTATTGAGCAGGAAATATAATAATATTTATTGGTCAAATTTTCTAAGTCATTGTTTGAATTCAAATTTAAAGGATATAGGTAACATTGATAATGTGACAGAGCTTGTCCAAAGTGCATAGAGGATTATAATATTTTTTTATGATCATATTTTTGTACTATCTTTGTTAAGAAAAAGATAGGTGGACAAAAATAGTGTTTGGGAGCTACTTGATTTGCTATTACTTTTATTTCATTGAAGACTCTACATGAACATAAGCATGATTTACAGGCACTTTCTATTAGTAAGTATTATGGTGACCTAAAATTGGCAAGAAGTAAAGTAAAAAACATAGTTTTTATCCTTGTTGGATTATGTCAAAATTAAGAGGACCACTAATAAGATTATTGAGAGTTCTTGTTTCAAATGAAAGTCATATGTTGGGGATGTTTATGATGACATGTACCAAGATAAGAAATAAATTAAATGCAGGATCAAAAATATAAAGATATTCCATATACTAACATTATTAAGAGAAAATGAGATTAACAACATCGTCATGTTATCCACTCAATTTCCTATTATCATAATTCACATTTTTAATATGATAAAGAAAATTTTCGTCAAAAGTCTGATGTATTGCAAGGATTACATATACTCATTGCTATTAAAGATGTATGCAGCAAGGCCAAATTAATAATGCATGAAATTAGGATTTATTGAGATAAATTAGAAAGTCTTGAAGTGTTTATTGATCTCACGATGTCCAAAGAAATGCAACCTCGTATGTGATTGAAGCTTTAATTACTACCATTATATACATACATACATACATATATATATACATACATACATATATATATATATACATACATATATATATATATATATGAATATATATATATATATATATATATATATATATATATATATATATATATATATATATATATAAACTTTTGTTAACATGTAGATGAATGATGGAGAATGTTATGATCTAGTACTTCAAATTTGCAGAGATTGACTATTCAAATTCTCAAACTTTATCATCACTTGGATGCGAAAGAAATCGGAGTGCTTTTGAACAAATTCATACAAAGAAGAAACATCTAGAACAGTGAATACTAAATTATTTGGTGTATGATGAATATAATCTTAATTTGAGGAATATGTATGTTTTTTGAAATTAAAGTTTCTATGTTAATATATATTATTATAATTTTTAGTTGTAATGATAATCATAATTTAAAATATCATATTTATTTTATTGGTTCCAAGCTAAGAAAAAAGTAATGATTCAACGAACTAGAAAGTATTAAGAAAGTAAACTTTTAGATAGTTGATAATGAACATTCTTCTGGGCTTGATTATAATGATTTGGAGAATGAAATTATAAAGATGATGTTACTCAAAATTTTGAATAAATGATAAGGAAGGAACTAATAAGCCTTTAAATAAATTTAACTTGATAATAAAATGATAAAATAAAAGTACTGATTAAATTTTATGTGCAAATACAAGTACTATACAAGAAAACAAATTTGGAACATGCAGCTTATGATGACGAGCTTTCTGTGATGCAATAATTGGGTGGCGAATGTTAAATGAATTACTTGAAGTTGAAAATTTAGATACAAACAATGAGACATTCATGCAGCCTATAATAATGGAGCTTTTGTGTACAACAATTGGGGGTGAATTTTAGTTATGAGATTTGAAAAGACATTTTTTTGATTTTGGAGACAAATTTTAGTCTGATAGTTAATGGGTGGACAGATTCCAAGAGTAGAGCAGTGATAAACTACTTAGTTTATTGTCCACGTGGAGTAACTTTTTGTTAAATCTGCGGAATCTTTTGACATTAAGAATAATGCTACTATTTTTTGCTCCTTTTTTGTCGAAGTCATTGAGTGGATTGATAATGCAGCAAATTACAAAAATTCTTGTGAGTTATTGTGTGAGAAATATAATAATATTTATTGGTCTCCTTGTGTAACTCATTGCTTGAGTTTAATTTTGAATGATATAACTAGCATGCCTCAAGTGATAGATCTTGTCAAAAGTGTAGTGATAATTATAATATTTATTTATAATCATATATTTTGTATTATCGTTGTTAAGAAAAGTACTAGAGTGGACAAATATTGTGTTTTGAAACTACTCGTTTTGCAATACTTTTATTGCATTGAAGCTTTTACAAGAACATATGCATGGTTTACAGGCAATTTCTACTAGTAAGTATTATAGTGACCTAAAATTGGCAAGAAACACGAAAGTGAAAAATAGTTTGTCATTTTAAATAATAAATTCTTGAATGATTGCTTGATTATGTCAAATTTAGCCCAACCATTAATAAGAGTGCTAATAGTTCTTGTTTTAACTGAGAAGCCTCCCTTGGATATGTTTATGATGGCATGATCCAAGCAAGGGAAGAAATTAAATCCATGTTCAAAAATTCAAAGAAGTTCCATATACTAGCATTATTAAGACAAGATGAGACGAACAACTTCGTCAAGGTATCCACTCAACTGCCTATTTTAATTCACATTTTTAATATGATCAAGAAAATTTTGCCAATAGCCTGGAGTATTGTGAGGATTAGTTGAACTCGTTGCTATTAAAGATGTATGCAGTAAGACTAAATTTATAATGAATGAAATTTAATTTTACCTAGATAAATTAGAAAGCTTTACAAAGTCTATTGCTCTCGATGTCCAAAGAAATGCAACCTGGTAAGTGATCCAAGCTTTCAACTACTAGCATTATATGCATACATATATACATACATGCATGCGTACATACAAACATACATCCATGCATTCATGCATACATGCATACATACATAAATACGTACATGCATACATACATGCATACATGCATATATATAGACATACATCCATCCATCCATGCATACATCCATACATACATACATCCATCTATATTCATACATAAATACATACATCCATCCATGCATACATAAATACATACATACATACATACATACATACATACATATATACATACATCCATACATGCATACATCCATCCATACATCCATCCATACATCCATCCATCCGTATATGCATCCATACATACATACATCTAAAAATACATACATCCATCCATCCATCCATACATTGATACATACAATCACACATACATACATACGTGCATGCATGCATGCATGCATACATACATACATCCATCCATACAAGTATGCATGCTTGCATGCATACATATGTGCATGCATACATACATACATACATACATCCATACATCCATACATACATAAATATATATATATATATATATACATCTATACATACATACATGCATAGATACATACATCCATACGTACATTAATTTATACATCCATCCATATATCCATACATACATCCATACATGCATGCATGCATGCATACATATATGCCTACATAGATACATGCATCCATTCATGCATGCATGTATTCATACATACATCCTATCATCCATACATACATCCACACATACATGCATGCATCCATACATACATCCATACATACATGCATGCATTTATACATCCATACATACATACATGTGAGTGTCCATACATACATCCATACAAACATACATACATCCATGCATGCATCCATACATACATCCATAAATACATGCATCCATACATACATACATTCATACATACTTGCACGCATACACGCATGCATGCATACATGCATACATACATCCATGGATACATGCATAGATACATCCATGCATGCATGCATACATACATACATACATCCATCCATCAATCCATACATACATCCATACATACATACATACGTGCATAAGTATAAACGTTTGTTAATAGGTAGATGAATAGTGGAGTATTAGGATCTAGTACTTCAAATTCTCAAAGATTGACTATTTGAATTCTTAGTCAAATTTCATCATCATCTGCATGTGAAAGAAACCAAAGTGCTATTGTACAAATTTATACAAAGAGAATATATCATATTGAATAGCAAATACTAAATGATTTGATGTATGATAGATATAACTTTAATTGGAGGAACATGTATGTTTTCTAAAATTGAAGTTTCTGTGTAATATATTTTTTTATAATTTTTACAATAATGATAATCATAATTTAAAATTTCTTATTCATTTTATAGGTTCCAAGCTAAAAAAAGAAAGAGTTATGATCCATTGAACTACATAAATTTTAAGAAAGCAAACTTTTAGATGGTTGATGGTGAACATTCTCCTGAGCTTGATCATAATGATTTGGAATATGAATTATAGAGATGTTGTTATTCTCATTTCTTAAGAACTGAATAAGCAACCAACTTGTAAGCTTTTAAATGCATTTCAATTGATAATCAAAATGATAAAATAACCTTATTTGTTAAATTTTATATGCAAAAATGCTATCAAGGAAATAAATGTTGAACATGCAGCTTATGATGATGGAGCATTTTGTGACGCAAACATTGAGGGTGAATATTAAATGAAACACTGGAAGTTGAAATTTTCGATACATTCAAGGAGACCAATTTCAAACATATCGGCTTACAATGATGGAGCTTTCTGCAATGCAACAATTGTGGGTGAATTTTAGTTTTGAACTTTGAAAACACATCTTAAAATTTTGGAGACAAATTTTATACTTATTTAATAAATGACACTTTATACTTTGAAAAGACAACATTAGAGTTTTAATTTTTTTACTTTTGAGTGTTATATTTAACAATTAATGATGTATCATGTTTGTTTAATTATGTTGTCTTATATTTTTACAGTTATTTTTATTAAATAATGTCTATTATAAATTTTTATAGCTTCAACATATCTGTAATTGAATATTGATTGCTTATTATATATAGGTTATTTTTGGCAGGAAATCATTTTCTTCAAAGAAGGCAACAAAATATTTCAATTAATCAAGACTTTCACAAATAAAGATCAGTCATTTAAACATTGGAATGCTCATTTTATCTTTCATAATGAATTAAAACACAAATGTTATAGTATTATTATGTTATTTATGCAATATTTAAATCATCATCCACTTGCAACCCAATTCACACCTGGTCTAACCTCAGTTCATTGTCTGGTCTAGTTGACCGAAATTCTGATTAAGAATCCATCGCAGGGTCATATTTTGACCAACATTATTCAAACCAGGCGTCGAGATCTAACTTTTCTTTTTAATTGAAAAAAAAAAAAAACCGCTTCTTTTATTTTTTAGATATTTTAAATATTGTGAGGTCGCATTCGACAGTAATACGATTTTTTTTCAATTGAATTGATTTAGTTGTTAAATTATCAATTCATTTTTGTAGTAATAATTGTAACTTTTATTTGGGTTATTGATTTGATTTTTAATTTTATAAAACAAATCAATTTAAAATCAACGCTAAAATTTTCAAATAGAATCATAATTGTATACCACATAAATCTTATTTATTTGCATATCTAACACCTAAATTTTCAGATATATACACTCAAGTTTTGAAGATCATGTCAAATATATCATGATTCTTGACTTAAAAAATAATTAAATATAACTTTTCAAACATAAATTTATGATAAGTTATAAATATAAATATCATAGTTTAAAGTATGAGATATGGAAAGCAAAGGAATAACGTGGCACGTAAGTAAATTTTTCTATCATAATTAAGTCAAAATTATACATTTTTATACATAAACGACTTATTATCCACATAAATATTATTTATTTTACATGCATCATCAACAAATTTCCATTAAGATTCGTGAATCTCGAGCTGTGACAGAACTCGCGAGATTATTTTCTTAGCAAGGAACATTCTCACTTAAATTAAAGATAATCTAGAACTCTTATTTCAGCGAACTTACAGTCAAACAGACATGCTCGACGAGAGGAACACAATGACACCGAAATGGGTCAAATTAGAGTCAAATCAAACCGAGATCAAGCCATTAAGAAATTTTTGGAAACTTCTGGTGCCCAATTGGAAGGTCAACGGAAATCTAATAAACTTATAGTCAAATCGAGCGTCCCGATGAGGCGAATCCAATGAGCCTGAGATCACTCAATTTTGACATCACTAAGGCACTTAAATGTCGACTGAACATCGTCCGATCATGGGAATCTCTCTAGGTTGTCCAATGGAATGGTCTAGATTCTCTTTATTTGCAACAAGGGCTCTCACAGACTCAATAAATATAGTTGAACCCCCTTCATGGAAGGGAGCTTAGACTGTGAAACGAAGAAAGCCTGGGACTTGGAGGAGTTGAGGTCCATCATTACACAACGAAACTCTATCAAACGCTACCTGCTCCTGCAATCCCCGACAACCGTCAACCACTGCTCACCGGCCACAGTCGGTCACCCCCGCTCATCGCAACCACCTGCAAAATCATAACATGCGCTATGAAATCTCGGCATATCTTGTGGAGTAGCGAAGCATCATGCAGTCAGAAATCATCCTGACGGTGTAATAATGTACCCTAAATATGGTGTAATAATGCACCATAAATACGATGCAACGATGTCTTTTGAAAACAGCATAACGACGTACCCCACAAAAAAAGCCTAAGACTGTCATATTCATAATATTGTGACCAACTCCACTCCTGAAGTTCTCTACTCACAGCTCCACACTGTGGTTTACTACAATTGCAACCCCTTATTACAGCCTTTGCAACAAAGTAACACTAATAAAACTCCCCGCTATGACCCAAGTCATCAACTACCACCTATGCAGCTCACAGCTCATACAGCTCCAGACTCTGGCCTCTGCGGCATACGAACATCATTACAATTCTCTAATACGACCTACGTGGCCCACTATGGCCTACATAGTCCACAATTCATGCAGCTCCTACCTCCGGCTTCTGTGGCATACGAACGTTATCACAGCCCTTGCAGCTCTCAACTTCGATCTTTGCATCCTACAAAGGTTATTATAATTCATCACTACGACCTACGTGATCAACTACAACCTACATGGTCCACAACACAAATAACTCCTAATTCTGGCTATGTGGCATACAGACGTTATCACAACACAAGCAACTCTCAACTCTGACTTTTGCGGCATTCGAACCTTATTATAACCCACCGCTACGGACTACGCGACCAACTACAGCCAACGCGACTACGCTTACGTAGCTTCTAATTCCAGCACATGTGGCCTACATACATTAGTGCAACTTCCTACTACTGCTTTTATAGCCAATTGACGCACTTAAAGCAACATCTATAACCCAAATGACCAACTACTATCATAACTTCAAACTATTCCCTCTGTAGCAACCGACCCCAGCCCTTATAACCTGCTATCACCAAAGACTACCGCTAGCTTACGAGTATTATCAATGAATTGTTGTGCATCTAGGATGATCGACTTTATAACACCCAACTTCCCTATTTTTAAAAAAAAAGGAATAGACCTACAAACTTGTAATTACATATTTGAACTGTGCTAAATCCTATGGGATAATTTCAATTTTCAAGATTTTTCATATAAAAACTTTTGATGTCCCTACATAACGCTTGTATTATTTGAATGTGCAGTGCTAAAATAATAATTTATTACTCTATCACCATGAATCTTTTGGCACATATCAAATCTATATATCAAACTTATAAATTTTAGCAAATAGTAATCGAAACTTATCTTAATACAAGCTAGCTCACATATAGATATTCATATTCATTATAAAATTATTTATTTTTAATTCAATGAAAACTGAACCAAGTTAACAAAACAAAAATTCGGTTCGATTTAACTCATTTTAAAAAAATAAAGTTGTATTTTCGGTCTTTGAAATTTGTCAATCAAAAATTAATTTTAATTAATTTGCAATCCCAGGCATCCAAAATTCTAACTGATCTAATTTTCTGCTATAAAAATCCCCTTTTTTTCTGTTTTAATGCTAATGTCTCACTGACACTTCACTCAGATATTGAAGTCGACACCCGCATTAGCAGTCGGGCCATTTTATAAGCATAATTAAAATGCTTATAGCAAAAAAACTAAAAGGAGATTAATGAGGACGACATTTGAATTTAAAACGAAATCAAAATATAATCCCAAAAATTATCAACTATTTATCCAAAAATAAAATCTGATTTGTATCAACTGTTGTCAAAACAAATAATACCCTAACATACTCGGTATTAACTGCAATCAATTTTTTAATGAGATGAAACTATAGATCTCTCATAATAGAAAATGACGGTGCGCACAATTCTATCGAGAAACAAATATTATAAGCAGAGGACTAACATAGGAAGAAAAAAAATAGAAACAGCTAGCTGTTTTGATGATCCTGATAATTAATTGAGATAGCCGAATTGAAGTGGAAAATTCAAAGAAGAAAGATAAAAATCAAGATCGCAAGAGATTTTATGTAAGAGATTTTACGAGGTTTGGCAATTTACCTACGTCCTCAGGAGCAGAGCAGCGATTTCACTATTCTAGTACATACTTGTAGGGTTACACATTGAATATATCGATAAAACTCAGATAAAACTACTAAAAAAACGCCCCTGCACTTCCAACCCACTTAACTCCAAGAGACCTCTTCACTCCATGAGACACACCTTTTCACTCCAAGAGGCATCTTCATTCCAAGAGACACACCTCTTCATTCCATGACACTTCTTCATTCCATAAGACACATCTCTTCACTCCAAGAGAACAATTGCTGGTATATGAGTCACATCTAACAAATCTCCACAATGACGAATATCCAGCCCTTTAAGAGAAAGATACATTGGAGTTTCTCATAAATCAAAGTGGGTTGGGCTACCATACTATCTAGCAACTGCAAACATTCAATAAGTTCAAGCAATGCAAGAACTTATTGATATTAACTGATTTGGTCAATATATCAGCTGCATTTTCATTAGTATGAACTTTTTGTAACAAAATATCACCAAATGCAATCAATTCTCTAATCTTGTGAAACATCACATCACTATGCTTAGTTCTTGCATGGTATACCTGATTTTTAGCCAGATAAATGGCACTCTGACAGTCACAGTACAACAGAACTCCACCTTTGCTCAACTCTCAGTTCTTTTACTAGCCCAACAAGCTATAAAGCTTCTTTAGCACATTCAGCTACTGTCATGTACTCGGCTTCAGTTGTAGATAATGTCATAATAGACTAAACCGTAGATTTCTAACATATAAGCCCTACACCAAGAATAAAAACTTACCCAGTTGTAAACCTTCAGTCGTCCAAATCACCTGCATAGTCTGAATCCACATATCCAACAACTAAAGTATCATTCTGCTGACTGGCAAAAATAATTTCACGACATGGTGTGCCCTTCAGATACCTAAAAATTCACTTTACTGTTTCACAATATTGTCTTCTAAGTTTAGACATATATTTGCAGACTTGACTAATAGCATAAGTCAACTCAGGACGAGTGCATACTGTGGCATACACCAAGCAACCAACCACATTGGCATAAGGAACATTTGTCATGTCTTCAATTTCCATATCCGTCTTAGGACACTGATCTGAAAAAAGCTTAAAATGTTTTGCCAGACTTTGCCTTCATCATTCCAAACCGGTCTAACACTTTCTCAACATAGTCCCGTTAAGATAACCACAGTCGTCCTGAGCCTCTGTCTCGGTGAATCTTCATTCCAAGAATTTTCTTTGAAGTACCCAAGTCTTTTATGTTAAATTCATGACTCAGTAAAGCTTTCAAGCCAATGACATCATGCATATTTTTTTGCAAAGAATCAGTATATCATCAACATATAGTAGCAGAAAATAAAAGAACCATCATCAAGGCTCTTAACATAAACACAACAATCATTCTCACAACGCTTGCAACCGTTCTGAATCATGGAGTCGAACCACCTGTACCACTGTCTTGGAAACTGTTTCAATCCATACATCAATTTTTTTAACCTGCAAACCAAATGCTCATGTCCAAGTTGAGTGAACACTTCTGGCTGCAACAATCATTCCGAATCTAAGTCTGTCACTTACAGACATATATCTTTTTGAAGCAGCTAAAATACGAATCAAACTACATGGGTATGAATTTTTACCTGGATCTGAAACAATAACAATAATTTATCGAATTCATTTTAAAGTTATGAATAATTTATGTCCGAATATTAAAAATAATATGAAGCCAACAGATAGATCTACAATTGTAGAAACTAATTTACTAGCTTCAAATATAGCTACAAATAGGACTATAAATGAGATGAAATAAGATTTCCGAATCATAGCAATTCTGATCGCTATAAATCCTCATCTTGTAATAAATCAGGAAGTAGAACAAGTTAGTCAAGATGCTAATGGAGACGTTGTAATAAGATTTAATCCAAGAAGTTCAATCACACTTCCACGAGTATCTTATCCTTCTTCTAATATATTCCAAAATGATTCGGATTCCAACAATAAATCATAGGATAGATAAAATATGTCTATCAAATAATAATCTATTACACCCAAATAGGGTAGAAAACTTCTCTCCGCAATCGAAAGCCAGTTTTAATTTTAATAATGACTGATTTAAAACAATTTGCAAAAATGTTGTTTTAACAGTCATTTGCTCTAGATGCAGATCTCAAATAGCTACTAATGCAAGCACAGCCCTGATTGAAGTATGTTTTACCACAGGAGAAAAAATTTCATCATAATCTATCTTTTTATGCTATGAAAATCCTTTTGCTACCAATCGAGCTTTGAATTTTCTCCTTCCTTTTCTGATACTGTTAGTTTCCTATTGTACAATCATTTGCACCCAGTAGCCTTCTTTCCCTCAAGAAGCTGAACTAACTCTCATGTATTGACTTTTCTGCAACAGATCTCCTAAACCATTGCACTCATCTATTCTCTTTCTCCTCGCTAGTGATAGCCCCTTGGAAACTTATTGGATCATCACTACTGATGAGAAGTGCAAAATAGATCAAGTCTTCATAACCCAATCTGCTGGGAAGTTTTAGGTTGATGCGTCTCTGTCTATCTCTGCTAGATTAAAATTTTGCAAATCATTTGTATTATACTCACCAGATATAGGATTTGTGCTTTCCACTCTTAGTTGTTACAATAGACTGTTGGAAATTCATATGCATTGTATCTGAACTGGACCTACTCTGTCACTTTGTCTTTGTGTTGTTGCAACATAGACTGCTCATCAAAAATTGTAACTCTACTGATCACCGTCTTATTTGCAATCGGATCCCAAAATTTGTATCCTTTGACACCTTTCTTGTAGCCTAGAAAGATACAATTCTTGAATTTGGATCAAGTTTTGCTCTTTCATCGTCAGGTAAATGCACATAAGCAGGATAGCCAAAAATTCGTAAATTATCAAAATTAATTGCATTACATGTCCATACCTCTTGTGCAACCTTGTCGCCCAATGATGCCCGAGGTAATCGATTGATGAGGTAGCACGCCATATGAACAGTCTCAGCCCAGAAACTTTTAGGAAGTCTTACATTCATTCTCAAGCATCTTGCCCTTTCAGTTAAAGACTTGTTCATCTTTTCTGCAATGTCATTTTACTATGGTGTTTTGCAAACTGAAAAATGCCTCTAAATCCTATACTCTTGACAAAATTTCTAAAACTGTGAATCTATGTACTCAGTGTCATTATCAGACTTCAAATACTTGATCTTTTACCAATTTGGTTCTCCACCTCAGCGTTCCACAACTTAAATTTGGAGAAAACTTCAAGTTTTTGTTTCAAGAAATACACCCAAAATTTTCTAGATAAATCGTCAATAAAAGTAACAAAATACAGAGATCCATCCAGTGGTGATTTCCTAGTAGGACCCCATACATCAGAATGAAGATAATCAAGAATTTTTTTTAGTTTTGTGCTTATCAGTCGAGAAAGTAACTCTAGCCTGTTTTCCAAGAACACAACTTACAAAAATTGAGCTTGCAGCTTTTAACACCATGCAACAGATTCTTTTATGCAATTCAGTCATCCCACGTTCACTAAGATGACCCAAACTCATATATCACAATTTTTTATTATCATCATATGATTCAACATAGTGAACTCCACCTACAATTGCACTCTCCAACAGTTTATAGATATTATCTGCAGTGAACTTTCTTTTCATCACAGCCAATGCACCATTAACAATTCCGATGGTTTGTGTATCCTCATTTGCCTTAGGAATAAAACCATTTATGTGTATGGCTTACATCACATAATGTTCTTATATTGTCATCATACATATTAATTCTGACTTCATCAATACTAACAATATTGCAACATCTATCATCACCGAAATATATTGAACCGGAATCAGATAACATGTATGAAGTAAATCACTCCCTGTTAGGTGTTATGTGATAAGAGCATCCTGAATCAAGAATTCATGCATCATTCAACTGAGGTTATAACTGAAAGCATATCACAATCACTGTAATATGTATTGTCACTCTGCACCACATTCACAGACATGGAAGATACATCATGTTTCTCATCAATCTGTTCATGTCCCGGTTCCTTGCACGTATAACAATTAATCGTCTTTCTACCTTTAGATTTTGATCTGAAATTTTGTTTTCTAGAAACCTACTCTTTCTTCCTTCCACAATCCTGATTACCCTTAACATATAAATTATTGTCATGAGAGTTTTCCCCTGCATTCAGCTTTCACTGATTATGTGTCAACAATGCTGCAGTAATCTTATCAACTTTGATTGTTTATTTGTCATATATAAGAGTTGTCACCAGGTGTTCATAAGAAGGCAATGAACACAACAAAATCATTGCTCGGTCTTCATCCTCAATACTCACATGTAGTCGTGTCAGATCTGTGATTATTTGATTGAAGTCATTTAAATGTTGCGCCAGATTAGAGTCCGTATGCATCTTCAGCTCATACAACCTTGCTTCAGATACAGTTTATTCGTTAAGGATTTGGACATAAACTGAGTTCTAATTTCTTTCATACTTCTAGAGATTTCAGATTCATAACATGATACATAATCACATCTGCCAGACATAAACGTATGGTACCTACCGCTCGTTGTAGCAATTCTTCTTAATCCTCATCTTCCATATTATCAAGCTTCGTTGCTCGCAAAGCCTTCAAGATCTTTTGTTGTACCAAAAAATCATTCACCTTTTGTTTACCACAATGCAAGTTCCTGGTTCCATCGCACTTCACCACTTCGAATTTTGCACCGGACAATGTCATCTGAATATACTTCTATCGTGATTGTTGATTCATGAAAACTGCCTCCCGAATCGATCGTGTTCCACCTTATCAGTCAAGAACCGATGTTTTGCCAAACCAATGCCTGCTCACAAGTCGTCGCACCTGCTCTAAACTGTCGAACTCTTTTGTGTCGTCACCTGGTCCAAACTGTCTCCAACCTTCTCGTCGAACTCCCCGAAGCCCGCTCAGCAACTCTGTGAAGTGCCTCGTTGAAACTACCGCAATCTATCGGTCTTCTTCTTTCTCTTTGATCTCAAACCCGGCGCTCTGATATCAATTGAAGTGGAAAATCCAAAGAAGAAGAAAAACAAAAATCAAGAACACAAGATATTTTACGAGGTTCAACAAATTGTCTATGTCTTCGGGAGCAGAGCATGATGATTTCACTATTCAAGAAAAAACTTTCAGCACAAGGTTACACATATAATATATAGATAAAACTCACAGATAAAATTACTAAAAAAAAACCCTGCACCCCAACCCATTCCACTCCTAGAGACACACCTCTTCACTCCAAGAGACGCATCTCTTCATTACAAGAGACACACCTCTTCATTCCAAGAGACACACCTCTTCATTCCAAAAGATACTCATCTTCATTCCAAGAGACATATCTCTTCCAAAAGACACATCATTTCACTCCAAGAGACCAAATTCTAGAATATGAGTCATATCTAACACGAATTGGTAGTTTGTCCATTAAGGGTCCGTTTGTGGTAGCTTATTTGATGTGGTGGCATTTTGAAAATGCATCTGACATGTTTGGGTAAAATGCGTTTTGGCGGCTCATGCATTTTCAAAACGCAGAAAACAGTTTTTTCACACCGCACATTTCTAGGTGTGGGGTAGCTTTCCTAGACATGGTCTAACTTTTGCAAAAAAATAAAATTTTGTAATAGTACCGCACTCTAAACTTTATCGACGATATTATTTTATATCAACTTATCATCAGATTATTAATAAGTTGTAGTTGCCCCAAACATACCCTAAGACTTTCATCTTTAAGTTGCTTTCTCACAAATACAAAGTTTTTGATAAAGCACTGAAAAAAGATATCGTAGGCATAAGATTTTATGCAATAGCTCCATATATAATATATTACAGATGAATTACTAGTGGGTTCATTTAAATGAATTAATTTGCTCCATTGCATCATATTGAGTGTCATATTTTCATTTAATTCTAATATATTAAGATCATTTTTTTAGGTCAACGTCTTAACTTGAATCTAAAACATCTACTCTCCTAACAACACCAACCCTGTCACTTCGCATTTTGTCTGTAAGTGTCAAGCAACTCATCCACCTAAGCATTCTCATCTCAGCAAAACTTAACTTTGTTTTATACTTCTCTTTTAAAGGCTAGTATTCCCACCATCTTATAAAATTTACCTTTCAATCTAAGCGGTACTTTTCTATTCACACAGTAAGACCGATAAATTCCTCCACTTCAACCAACCAACTTGAATTCTACTAAAAACATACCCATCTATATCACCATCACTTTGAACAATAGACCCAAGGTATCTAAAACGATCACATCTTTTAATGATTTGATCACCCATAGTTATGACTCTGTCACTAGAGCTACGACTACTAAAATTACATTTCATGTATTCAATTTAAGATCTACTCAAAAGGTCTTTAGACAATAAAAGTTAACCAAATATTTAGAAAAATAAATTTGGGGTATTCATTTAATGTTTTAAAGGCTTTTGCGGTAAAAGAGTCCTCAGCTTTATTTTTAAAAGCGTGGGGAGAAGCTAAAGCATTGGATAGGTTACAGTTAGGCCTCAAGTTTTAGTAGTACAGCCTCCAGCGCCAAAAAGGTCCGATGTCATCCCATTCTGAGAGCAGCACCTAATGATATAATGGCGACAAAGACACTGCGGTGGCAGCAACAATGGCATTATCTGCAGCTACCAAACATCAGGCATTGACAGGGTCAGGAAAAATGCTTTTGTTCGATGACGTAAAGATTTGAGGGGAAACTAAAGATTTATCTTCGTCATAAACATGTCAGTTAGAGCAAAAGGCCTTAATCCATACTAAGAAATGATCGCTATATTGGTCATTTGTTGGCATCTTCATACCAAAATAACTATTTTTGTGTTTTTCCAATCAATTTTTCAGACAAGAATAAAGGATTGTTTTTGTCTTGAACAACATGCAAAAGGATCGTTTTCTTCATGAAGGAATATGAAGAAATGATACTTGATCTCACTATTTGGTATTTGATCTTATTATAAAATTTATATAATTGGTTATCTATTTCATTTAGTTGGGATATGCCATTTATTACTTTGCTGTTATACAAGGATGCTGGTTAAATCACACTTTATGTGAAATCACCCTTTAGCTTCTACATTTCACATAAAGGACATGCTTCATACCTGATCTGCATCAATGTCATTTCACAATCTCCGTTTAAACTAACTTCAATATAACTAAATATCGTGACAATAAGGATTCATGTGGCCGGCCCCACTTAATGGGATAAGGCCTTGTTGTTGTCGTTGTTGTTGTATTGTGAAAATGAATTTCATCAAACTTTGAGTCAAGTATTTGCCTAATATTAAGAAACCATAGGAGCCTCCGCCACCACAAAGAGCAATTTATATCATCAAACACAACCCCACAAACTAACTCCATGCTCCTCTCCTTGCATCTTTATTGCATACTCTCTCACACAAAGGTCTATCAACATCATGATCCTAGTCAAGTATTTACCTAATATTAAGAAACCATAGGAGCCTCCGCCATCACAAAGAGCAATTTATATCATCAAACACAACCCCACAAACTAACTCCATGCTCCTCTCCTTGCATCTTTATTGCATACTCTCTACACAAAGGGCTATCAACATCATGATCCTACCACCTGCACAATGTCTCCTGACATGCTAAATTTGCTGAAAACATCTTCCTCTTCACGCCTATCACTATCTA
This sequence comes from Papilionanthe hookeriana x Papilionanthe teres, assembly GCA_022702705.1. Lineage (NCBI taxonomy): Eukaryota > Viridiplantae > Streptophyta > Magnoliopsida > Asparagales > Orchidaceae > Papilionanthe > Papilionanthe hookeriana x Papilionanthe teres. The sequence continues at coordinate 44,855,306 of CM040426.1, read as the reverse complement.
TCCCTCATCATATGAAACACTACATTCATGAAGTTATTTGAGATGGAACATCTCATTCTCCACGTTTCATAATCTGTCATCGTCTTCTCGCCAAAGCTAACTATGTCTTGAGCAACTCATGCCAAGCCAACATACTTTGAGCTAATCTGACGAGTGCCGGTGCCGGCTCCTAACAAAAACTAATAACAACCGACATCCCAATCTCCAACCTCCACAACACTTTCAAACATCAACCTATCTAAAAAATAATATTTATAAACCCACACAAAAATTCAACTACAACGTCAAATTAGCCTTTCCCTCTAAAAGACTGAATGAATGAATTTTTTTTTAAATTAAACACATCTTCCTGATTGTTTCATTTCTAAGTATAAGCACATCTTTGGTAAAAGGCTTTCAGAAATGAATGGAGTCGACTTTCATGACACATTTAGCTTAAATTAACTACCATTTGCACTATTCAGACACAAGACTAGTCCGTTTGTCAACTTGACGTGAATAAGAATCTATATCCCAAGCCATCCCAAAAATAATGAATAAATAGCAAAACCTATTGGCTTTGTTGATCATGATCATTCCACTAATGTTTAGCAGCTTCACAAAGCTATATATAGACTCACACAAACCCTGCCAGCCTAGCACATTGATCTTTGTCAGTTACATAAAGCCTTTTGACTTTGTCAGTACCAATGATGGCACATCATTAGTTGTGCTCAGAAATGAAAGTCACACTATTTATTTCCTCGTGCATGTTGGTGGCATAATTATCACCAGCAATGACCTTGCCAGTCGTTTCTCAATCATGGATCTTAGCCTCTAATTTTTACGTAGTGTCAATGTTATACCTCAATGTTTAAGGAATGTTACTCCCCAACGATGATACGTTATTGACATCCTGGAACAAACCAAGATGTCAAGAGCTAATCCTATTTACATTATCATAGCCACAACCATGATTCTCAGTTTGAATTATGATACTCCAATTTATGATCTAAATCTAAGTCATCCCATGTTTGAAAAAAGTTCATCTCTCACCCACCCCCAACATTGTGTTGTAACAAGCTTAATTCATTTATATTGAATAGTAAAAAAACTATGCGGCTTATGTGGCACCCTTAGGCTACGATTAACGACTCATTGCAGTTGAGAAGAGTCCCTTTAAAAATAAAATCTGAAAAAGCGGCGTTAAAAATTACAATCCCCTAAAATTGAGTGAGTGTTTGAATATAAAAAATTATGTGCGACTTCTTAACTTTATTTAGAAGTTAAAAGACATTTATAACCTTTCACCTCCTGTTCTGGAAATCCAATCGCAAGCTCTGGATAAGCTGTCGGAGTTCTTCCTACTTCTGCTCATATCTGGAGCATCGCCAGCGCAGAGGTTGAGAGGGAGAGGGAGGGCGAAGACGAGCGCAATGATGAAGAGAGAAGCCAGGGCGAAGCAGCCGATGTCGTGGTCACGGCAGAGCTTGATGAAAGGGAAGAGAAGCCAGACAGGATGCAGTGCCGACAGCAGAGATGTTAAGGAGGAAGTGGTTGTTGCCATATCATGTCGCTTATTTGTCAACATCAAGAAAGAAAGGAGGAGCGAACAGGGAGCCTGTCGTGGCTGGTGGCATGGCCAATGGGAAGGAGAGCAGGGTGGGTGTAAAATCGCAGAGACAGAGAAGCGAATCGGAGGATAATATGAACATTTGTACTTACTTATCAAGGAACGTCATTGTGAAAGGGTTGGCCTCGTCGTGATCGGAATTTCGCCAACGGCGACATTGAGTTGAATGCAAAGCTAGAAGGTGTTGACACAAACGATGGTCCTCCGGCTTCTCCGCAATCATACACCGCGACCACAAACGAGCCCTTAATCAGGTATTAAACTTTATTTTCACGTTCCTAATGTACCCCCTGCCTTTTGTGATGTGAATTAAGTGTATGGTGGAAGCTTGAACTCTATCTATGACTCACATGAGCCCTATATCATCAATCACAGTTGAAATGCCCTCCCTCAAAGCACCTTAAAAAAACAATTGCCACCTTTCCACTCAAAAAAAAAAACATCAAGAAAAGGACTACAACTATGTTTGAATTGGGTATCAATCTTTCTGGAATTCTAATAATCTATAGCAGTAATATTTGAGCATAAATTGTTTGAGCCAATCAGGTGTTCCACTCGCAAAAAACACCCTAGACCTTTTTTACTTCATTCAAGATAAAGTCCGATATATGTAATTTCAAATGGTACATGTTCTGCAGATGCCCTGATGACAGCTTTGTTGACGCACGCACAAAATCTATCACATGTTATACTTCTACATCTCATTTTCTAGGTTGAATTAATAATTTTCAGCTGAAATGCCCTCCCTCAAAGCTCCTTAAAAAAGCAATTGCCACCTCTCCACTCAAAAAAAAAACATCAAGAAAAGGACTACAACTATGTTTGAATTGGGTATCAATCTTTCTGGAATTCTAATAATCTATAGCAGTAATATTTGAGCATAAATTGTTTGAACCAATCAGGTGTTCCACTCTCGCAAAAAACACCCTAGACCTTTTTTACTTCATTCAAGATAAAGTCCGATATATGAAATTTCAAATGGTACATGTTCTGCAGATGCCCTGATGACAGCTTTGTTGACGCACGCACAAAATCTATCACATGTTATACTTCTACATCTCATTTTCTAGGTTGAATTAATAATTTTCAGCTCCAAATTATGAAGGCATACTGAAAAAACAGCTTATTTTAATTTATGTGTGGAACTTTACTGTTTCACACAAAGTCAATAAATTTGAATTTATTTAAATCCCTTTAATCAGTGAATTTAACATGAATCAAGTGACTTAACCAGATATGGTAACAACGCACTTTACTCTTTCAGTAGATTCAGCAGTAATCATGGGATTCAACCAAATATTGGTAGATGGTCAATTATGTATAAATATCTTCATCCACATCAATGAGAAACACAGAAGAGGGAGTAAACATTCCTCTACTACTCACTCTCAACAGTTTACATTAAAAAAACAAAGGGAAAGGAGTATAGGGGCAGCTGTGTCTCGAATCATTTTTAGAATTAAAATAACCTTAAACCTCACCTTTGATAACAATAAATAACGGAACATTTATCATGCACCTTAACCTATTTATGTACTATAAATAACCTTACAAGCCGATCTCTTAAAAAGAAAATATTTGTTAACAGTAGTCAACACTATCAAAGGCCTTGTGAATAGCTCATCTGTTTGAATAATAATTATCATTTTTGAACTTGACCAACAAGAACAACCATGTAGACCCATTGTTTGAAGATTAGACTCACTACTGTGACTTTCCCCTTACACTGAACATGTATAAGGATAGGAAACCTGGCTTGAAAAATAAAGCTGAGTATTAAAGTTTAAGAGTGAGATATGAAAAATACATAAGAATTGATTGGTATGTATGTAAATCCCACACAAAGACAAAATATCACAAGAAAATGAATCCAACTAAAAAAGCAAGACTACAAAGTGATAAATTGATAACATCTCATGCATACAATACGAAAGAAGTCCATCTACAATCTTAATTCATACTCAAAGTTTTGAACCCCATCAACAGAAAAAGTAAACGCCACAAATTACTGAAAAACAAACAAAAATCAGAAATTTACTCCCACAAACTTTGCAAACCCGATCTTTACTTCTCAGACGAGTTAGGTCCCCTCTTCTTCCCGAATCCAACAACTGAAAAATCAATTAAATCATAAGAAGCAGTCCATTTCTTTAAAAAGCTAGATAATATGAATTGCAGAGCTCACCGGCGGTGACGAAGCGGCGGTTGTATTGCATCCTCTTGTAGGCTCTCCCCCTCGGCTTCTTCTTCTTGTCTTGTTTCGCCACCTTCGGCGTTTGCCCCCTCACCTTGCCAGCGCGAGCCAGAGATCCGTGCACCTTTCCTGCAAATTATTTCGACTGTAAATAATGAACAATACATACAAAATGCAGAACCCCCGGTCCAGATCGAAAGGAAGAAACTCCAACAAGAAAAATAAATGTTTCTTCTCACCCATGGCAAAAGATGAAGGGAGACCGCCGCTCGAGTTCTAGCGCCAGTTCGGGCAAGGAGAGTACCTTTATACGAAACCCTAGCTCTTATCCGGAGCCTGCGATGGAAATTTTCAACCGTTTGATGTAAATCAATAGAAAATCACTTCAGATAAAAAAAATTATTCTGCCCTGATAATGCTTAAAAGTTACATGCAAAATTCAATTCTATGATATCACGTAATTTTATATTTTTTTATTATTATTTTATTTTAAGGAATTCATTGTAAACGGTTTAAGTAATTGTGTTATTCGACTCGGTCTGTCGTAGGATATTGACATGTCATTTTAACATATAAAAATGATGCTCTAAAAAATTTGAAAGTAAATAAAAACATTGGATCATTCAACTCTTAGAGTTTATTTTTAAATGGTTCTTTCGTTGCGGAACATAAAAAAAAAATCGTTGTCGTTGCCGAAACTCAGAAAAAATCATTTTCATTTCCGAAACTCAGAAAAAAACGTTGAGGATAGAGAACAATCAAAGTGGTAATTTAAACAACCCTGAGGTCATATCTATTTCTCTTTCTAGTTATGAAATTAAAGACTTAAACTCATTGATAATTTTGAAACAAAATTTCGTTTACATGTTAATATGTAAGTTTTATCTGTTTATTAATTAATATGGTTTAATATACGTAATATTTATTAATTCATATTCGAAGGAGAATATCATGATTGTTTGCTGATGAATAGTTTTAAATTTTGTTTTTTCTTGTGACTATGATTAGATAATTTTATCTTGTAAAATCATTTAGTATCTCTTCTAAAAAATCGTAACATAACAATAAAAAGAATTGTATATATTGAAAGAATGAATTTGTAATTTTTGTTTTTACTCGTGGATATGATAGACTGATTTATCACTACTTGTACGACAATATTGTATTGTTGTACTCATTTATATCAGTACAACCAATACAACGCAGTTGCACTGAAAGGAATAATGTAATGTTTCATCTGTTGTAAAAAATCGTGACAAAAAAGAAAAAGTTGTATATAGAAAGTATGATTTTCTTTTTTTTTCAGTTGTTTATGATTGATTCATTTATCATTACTTGTACAACAATGTTTTGTTCATTGTACAACAAATACAACAATGTTGTACCGAAGGGAACAATCTAATATCACATCAGTTGTAAAAAATCATAACTTAAATAAAAATAATTGTATATTAAAAGTATGAATTTCTAAGTTTTATCTTTCCTCGGGGTTATGATTGACTGATGATATATCACTACTTGTACAATCATGTTGTATTCGTTATATTAATTTATCTCAATACAATCGATACAACTTAGGTTTACTGAATGGAACGATGCGATGTGTCCCCTGTAAAAAATCTTAAGATAACAATAAAAAGAATTATATATATATATATATATATATATATATATATATATATATATATATATATATATATATATATATATATATATATATATAAAGAAAGAATGTGTATTTTTTGTTTTTCCTCATGGATAGAATTGACTGATTATCATTATTTGTACAATCGTATTGTATTGTTGTACTAATTTATCTCAGTACAACCAATACGTACCAGATGTTACGATGCAATGTTCTATCTGTTGTAAAAAATTCTTACATAACAATAAAAAGAATTGTATATGGAGAAAGAATGAATTTATAATTTTCTCTTTTCCTCGTGGATAGGAGTGACTGATTATCAATACTTATACAACCATGTTGCATTGGTTGTACTGATTTATTTCAGTTCAACAAATACAATAAGGTTATATCGAAAGGAATGATTCAATGTTCTATTGGTTGTATTAATTTATCTTATCGTGGATTTGCAGGACCCTATGTGAGAGCTTGCAAGTGATAATGTTAATCAAAAGAATTATGAACCAATTACAAAAAATTTATTTTACACTATTGTGCACAACGAAAAGGAAGCCTATGATTTGTATTGCTCTTATTCCCACTCCTGTGTGTTACTAGCTAAGTACATGAATATAAAATCAATAGATTTTCTATGCTCAAAGACTGATTTTAAGAAAGGACTCAATCAAAGCACCGGTGTAAAGTTCTAGAAAATAGACACTATGACTGGTTGTCAAGTAAAGATTAGATTTGACATTGATCTTGAAGCTAATTAGAATATAAATGAATTTATAGATAACCATAATCATTCATTATTCATGTCAACTGATCAACATCTATTAAGATCACAACGGGGAATCAACGAACACAAAGCAACTATGTTGTAATCGATGACACAAGCACAAATTAGAACTATGATGCATTACGGTATCTTTTAGAGGAAGTTGATGGAACAGAGAATCTTGGTTTTAAGGGAAGAGATGCACATAATCATGTAAAAAAAGATAGAAGAGCAAGAATTGAGAACGGAAATACTAATGCTCTAATGCAATTATTCAAGGAAAGACAAGCTGAAAAAAATTTATTTACACGAGATGTCCAATTTGATGAGTCAAATAGACTGATTATTTTTTTTTTGGACTAATGACATGGCAAGGGTTGACTACGACTGCTTCTAAGATGTCATAGTTTTTAGACAAGTTATAAACTTAATAAGTACGATTTAGCTTATGCTACTTTAGTGTGAGTTAATCATCATTTGCAAAATATTTTGTTCTAAGTAGCATTTTTATCAGAAGAGATAATTGAGTCATTCACTTGGCTATTCAAAACATTTATTCACACAATGAATGATAAGTACCTTGCAAAAATATTCACCAATGAAGACCAAGCTATGGTAAGGGCCATAGAAGTTGGGTTGTCATGTACTCGACATAGACTATGCCAATGACATATCTTTAAGAATGCTCTTTCAAAATTTCATTACTTCAGTCACAGCAAGACAATTAAAATACTATTATGCACATGCATGAATAAATGTGATACTGAAGAGGAGTTTGAGCAAGCATTGAAAAGATGATTGAAAAAAGAAACCGCCAAGATAATTCTTGGTTGAATAAGTTATGTAGAATTAAAACCAAGTGGTCTACAATATTCAGTAAAGATACTTGATGTGTGAAAATTCTATCAACACAATGTAGTGAGACTACAAATAATGTGTGTCAAGGAAATTCTAAGCCCACAAGCTCCATCACTATTTGTTTTCTGAGATTGCAAAAGATCATGGGTACATGGAAAAGAAATGAACAAGATGAGGATTTTAAATGTGACCAGTTTATGATTGTTCAGGTTGCAAGAAGCAGCTCAATACTGAAGCAAATCGTTTCATTCTACACAAGAAGACTATTTTCTTCTTTGAAAAAGAATATCTACACTAGGCATGTGGAATAGAGGTAGCAATAATTGATCAAAGTTCTTCAGAATACAAGGTTAGAAACTTGTATAACAGTGAAATTTTTAAGATTTGGATCCAATATGATAAAATCAGTTCCACTGTACAGTGTAGTTGCAGGATTTTTGAGATGACTGGATCACTTTATTCTCATTGTATCAAGGTTTTGTGTCAAAAACACGTTTGAATACTAGAAAATTACATGTTAATGAGTTTGTCCTGTAAAGTAAAGAAAAATATTTACTTTGATACTGCTTATAAAAAAATTAAAGATCTTGGAGAAAATAGTGGGTCTTCCACTTCATTTATATATATAATCATGTTAGCAAGTATTTGTATCAAACAATCTATAGAGCACAAGGTAACATAAAAGCAGAATAATATATGTTAAACACCTTGAAGAAGTTATCAGACACTATCGAACTAATATGGGGAGGGAACTTAGCTCAATTAATAAAGTAAGACTAATGAAAATCTTGATGTGCAGGCAAAAGAGCAGCCAAAATGCCAACAAAGAGTGTTATTAATGGAAGATTAAAAGCCCATTAGGATAAGCAAAAAAATATAAGAGTGATTCTTATATTAGTTGTTTTTACATAATTTGTAAAAAGAATTTTCTTACGACTGGCTCAATGTTATTATAACAAAAAACAAAGATAACAAATAATATTTGAAGATAATGAAGAGGCATCAACAACAATCCCTTTCTCTGACATGTCGCAATGTTTCACAGCATATACTACAACTTCTCTCTCTGTTATGCCTCCATGTTTAACAAAGTTCTAGTTTTACAGTTTTATTTCAAGTTTTTTTCTATCGTGTGCTAATGGTATATCCACATTAACGAGAATTTATACCATCTTCAAGCACAAATAATCCATCCATTAGCTACACTAAGATGATGATGGACATAATTAGATGAAGGAATTTTTAAATGTAATGAAGCGTAACAACCTAGATACAATAAGGAAAATAATCATATGATTTTGTAATAAGAAATTTTTAGTACTATAATAAAAAATGAGAACATGGTTGTCTGGATGAATTTGATTGTATATAGAATCAAAGCATGAGTATCTTTAAGAATATTTCTTGTATTTGTTGTAATCTGAGTAAGGATCCATTTTTGAACTATTATTCATCAGTATAACCACTAAAAAATGGTTGTACATAATCGCGTGATTAATATTAGGATACTTATAATGTAGCTCAGTATAACTGTGTACAAATGATTATATCGAGTTATCTCTACAGCTTATAAATTTTGACGCATAATTACCATTAAGAAATTTGCTCAGTACAATCATTCTGCATCGGTTGTACTGAGCTACCTAACCGCCTTTATAAAATTTAGTATAGCTTCAATACAACAGGTACAACATGGTTGTAGGTGCAATCGGTATAACATGGTTGTACCGAAAAGATCACGCAAAAATTTGGTCTTGCATACAAAGTATTATTAAGAAATTTATTTCAGTGCAACCATGTTGTATTACTTGTATCGATTTATATATCATTTTAATGAATTTACATCATTTATTTACCTTCCTTTAAACCAAAGATGAGTAGTAGTACTAACATAAACAACGGGATCAATAACAGGAGACTCAAATTTGCTCAGTACAACCGTGTTGTATCGTTGTACTAAGTTATCTAACCGCTTTTATAAAATTTGGTATAGCTTCGGTACAACTGATACAACATGATTATACTAAAGAGATCACATGTAAATTTGTTCTGGCATATAAAAGTATTTATTAGAAAAATTATCTCAGTAAAACCATGTTTTATCCATTATACTGAGTTATATATCCCTTTAATGAATTTAGATAATTTATTTACCTTCTTGAAAACCATAGATAAATAATAGTATTAACATAAACAGTAGGATTAATAAAAGTAGACTCAAATTTGCTCATTACAATTGTGTTGTATTGGTTGTATTGAACTTCCTAATATCCTTTATAAAATTTGGGAGCTTTAGTTGTACTGGGCTAACTTACCACCTTTATAAATTTTGGTATGGATTCGTTACAACCGATATAACATGGTTATACTGAGGAGATCACACATAAATTTAGACTTGCATACAAACGTATCATTAATAAATTTATCTCAATACAATCATATTGTATCGATTGTATTGAGTTGGATTTCTCATTAATGAATTTACATCATTTAAGTACCTTCCTGTAAACTAAAGGTAAATAGTAGTATCAATATAAACAATGGGATTACTAATTGAAGACTCAATTTTTCTCAGTATAATCATGTTATATCGATTGTGGTACAACTGTGTTCTATCGATTGCACTATAACCGTATTCTATCGGTTGTAGACTGACTTTATAAATTTTGGTATAGTTTCGATACAACCAATACAACATGATCGTACCAAAAAGATAACATTTAAATTTGGTATTGCATACAAAAGTATGATTAAAAAATTTATCCTAGTAAAATCATGTTGTATCGGTTATGCTGAGTTATATATTTATATATGTATTTATTTATTTATTTATATCATTTATTTACCTTCATGTAAACTAAAGGTAAATAGTAGTACTAACATAAACAGTAGGATCACAAGAGACTAATATTTGCTTAGTACAACTGCATTGTATCGGGTGTACTGAGCTACATAAGTGCCTTTATACAATTTGATATAGCTTTGTTACAACCGATACAATACGGTTTTACTAAAGAGATGACACGTAAATTTGGTCTTGCATACAAAGTATCATTAAGAAATTAGTCTCAGCACAACCAAATTGTATCGATTTTACTATGTTATATATCCTTTTAATGAATTTATATTATTTATTTACCTTCATTTAAACTATAAGTAAATAGTAGTACTAATGTAAGCAGCGAGATCAATAAAAGGAGACTCAAATTTGTTCAATAGAACCGTGTTTTATTGGTTGTACGGTGCTGCCCATCCGCCTTTATAAAATTTGATACAGCTTTGGTTGTATCAACTACCTAAACGCCTTTATAAAATTTTGTATAACTTCAGTACAACCGATACAACACAGGAAGCGATCAGAAGTAAATTTAGTTTGCATACAAAAGTTCCATTAGAAAATTTATCTCAATACAACTATGTTGTATGAGTTGTATTAAGTTATATATCTCTTTAATGAATTGACTTCATTTTTTTACCTTCCTGTAAACCAAAAATAAATAGTAATACTAACATAAACAACAAGATTAATAACTGGAGACTCAACTTTTCTCGGTAGAACTGTGATGTATCGTTTGTACTAAGCTACCTAACTTCCTTTATAAAATTTGGTATAGCTTCAGTACAACCGATACAAAATGGTTGTACTGAAGAGATTGCACATAAATTTGGTCATGCATACAAAAGTATCATTAAAATTTTTTTCTCATTACAACTATGTTGTATCGGTTGTATTAAGTTATATATTCATTTATTGAATTTACATTATTTATTCACCTTCTTGTAAACCAATGGTAAATAGTAATACCAACAAAGACAGTAGAATTAATAACAAGAAACTTAAATTTGTTCATTACAATAGTGTTGTATCAGTTGTATTGAGCTACCTAACCACCTTTATAAAATTTGGTATAGCTTTGGTACAATCGTTACAACAAAGTTGTACCGAAAAGATCGCACATAAATTTGATCTTACATATAAGTATCAATAAAAAACTTATCTCAGTACAACTAAGTTGTATCGGTTGTACTGAGTTATACATATATTTAATGAATTTTATCTCAGTACAATCATTATAAAATATGCAAAATTGTTGGCATCAATTTTTGATGTCACGAGTGTAAGTTTTCCACCTACATGGCTTAGGGTGTTCTAAGGTCAGTCCGTAGCATCCGGCAGCTCAATACACCCACCCGGGACATTCTAGCACTTGTTCGGGGCAAGCAGCTAAGCTTGCGACAATTTGACCCTACCTAGGAAACTTCCCTCTAGGAGGTCCATCTGGGATGTGAGTCGTGTTTGGAGCCTAATTTGATGATTATAAGTCACCACACGTCCATCTAAAACCTCCCACAGCCATAGGAAGTCACGGAACCCCCCTACGTGCGCTACAAAAAATTAGGATTCGGGACACCCCACCCGCGCCTCGGCTTAAGACGACCATTGGCACTGATTTCTCCTTTGAATGACTGACCAAAATAATTCATTTTGAAGTTATGGGACTATGTTTCACTACATGGAGTCTCTCATAGCTTCCAGATTGAAAAAAAAATCTTTCGTCAGGCGTTCCATGTGAAAATCATAGTTTTGGGCTAGATCGGCGCCTCGAGACCCCCGTAGGGGGCCCATATGCCCAAAGTACCTTTCTGAACCATCTGACACAAGCCCTCAAAGGTCTAAGACTTGATTTTGGCACTTGAACATTTTTCTGAGTGCTTAGGCACCCAAAATATACAAAAAAAAAAACAACTGTTCCTAGGCGCCGCTACGAGGTGCCTAGGTACCACCTACATGGCGCCTATGCGCTAGCCCCAGTGCCTAGGAGCCTGTTGTGACCCATATCACAAAAATAGTCATTTTTAGGTGTCATTTCGACTCCCAAGGCCTCCATATTTGCAAGAAAATCATCATGATCCTCGGGAGTGATGCAAAAGGACCATTTTGCCCTCACTTTAAAAGCTTCTTGGGCTTCTTTTGAGGGCATATTAGTCATTTTGGGGGAATGGGGGCTGCTTAACCTAGCAGGCCATTTTCGAGGGAGAAACAAGTTTTTTGGGAGTGAGGAGCCATTTTCTGTTGTGGGAGCTTTTGGGTGGTGAGGTCTTCTTCTTTCTTGGTGAGCTAGGGTTTCTCCTCCTCTTCCACTTCTTCTTCTCCATTCCCTCTTCTTCTTGGAAGTGCTTCTTCTTCCATAAGGGGCTTGTAGTTTTGAGAGTTTCTTAAAGGTATAATGTTAGAGATGCTCATCCTCCACCCTTCTTCCTCTTGTGTTGTCGTCTTCTTCAACTCCAGTGAAGTCTTCGAGGAGAATAGATAGGTAAGCGTTATCCTAGCTTGGGAAAGGCAACTCCGATAAACTTTAGCTTCTTCCTAAACTTTGGTGGACATCATACAAACATCGCGGTGGTGAGACTCGTCCCCTTGCATTTCCTTTCCATAGCTAGCCCTAGGTTTTAGTTGTGGTAGGCGTGTAGGTTTGATTGCCCACAAGTGGTGAGTGCACCAATGTGAGCCTGCGCGGTCACATGCCCATGTGATGGATTGTCATATTTCCTAGAGTGAGCTTTTAGGTTAGGGTTTTTCCATGCGTGACCAAGTCTGCCTACGAATGATGAGTGAATCCTCTTTGTTGTGAACCCTAGCACAAATCCCTCGGGTTAGAGTCCCTTACTGCCATTGCTTTGGATGCCCCAGTTTCCCTTGGATAAATTGAGAGGTTGGACAAGGAAATGTGAGAAAACCATTATAGCTAGCTCAATTTGCAAAGCTTTAAAGGTGTCGTGAAATTGGGAAAAGCTTTGTAATTAGCCCAACCTCATGACGACGTGGAGAATATCCCACCTTGTGAAAATCTTGGGAGAAGTTCCCCCACATACCTCACTAAAGTAAGAGGCTGTGATACCACACATTCAAGTGCTAACCCTAGGTTTCCCATGAGAGGTCATTAGTTCAAGCGTCGCTTGTGATCATTTGCATCTTAATATTTGTACGCGTATGTTTTGTATGTTGCATATTGCACTAGCACTTGCACACTTCCCTTGATCAGATGTCTCGGACCGATCAACACCACTTGTGTCTTGATCAGCCAACCTAGACTAGTCAACACTACTTGTGCCTTGATCGGTTGTCTCGGATTGATCGACACAACTTGTGCCTTGAGCGGTCATCTTGGACCAATCAACACTATCCGTGCCTCGATGGTCATCCCAGACAGATCGAAACCACTTATGCCTCAATCGACCACCCCAGCCCAGTTGACACAAAATTTTGGTTTGATCGGTTCCCTGAGTTGACTAACCACATGCACTATTGCATGTTCGTTGACATTCATGTGTACGCTTGCCTGCTTACTTACATGCTGCACCATACCATGCATGTGTCTGCTTGTTTGATTGTTATCGTATTGCTTGAGTTGCACATTCCTTTTGGCGCCGCTGCTGCGACGTGCCCACACCTTTGGGTCATTGCCACACCAACATACCCTCTTCGAGCCACTGTCACATTGACAAGCCCAACCCTTTTGGGTCACTGGTATACCCCTTTCGGGGCCTTACCGCCATGGCATGCCCATATCTTTCTATGCCACTGCCTTCACAGTATACTCTTTGTCACCACTTGTGTGATTTGACTGCTTGCATTTGTATTTGCATGCTTGTATGGATAGTGAATCTGACTCATTAAAAGAGTGACTTCCGTGTTGGGCGCAATGCCTTAATGAGCATTGCTCGTCGAGTTGATTCCAAGGAGCAATGCAAGTTAAGTCATCATGATTGACACAAGTATGACTGTGCTATGGATCTAAGGGGTCTAATTCGTGTCGCCCTTGCATGTTACAGGTCCGCATTTAATGACCTTTATTTTAAAATATAAGATATATATATATATATATATATATATATATATATATATATATATATATATATATATATTTATATTTATTTACATTCTCCATATTTTAACTTATGCATCTAGCATACTAGGTCATATGTAAGGTCAAATCTTTAAAAATCTATTTTTGGATGACACCCTTTAAATCCTTAGGATCCTTAGGGTGGGGCCGATGTGACGACCTGTAAAATTCATACTACACCAAGAGACTTACCTTGACACTTAGAAGCTGGTTAGGATAGTTATTAGATGGTGTGATAGGCTAGGGTTTAGGATGCTAGGTGGTTTTTTCGACGTCTTTGGCTATTATTTTATGATGTTGGTTTTCTTGCTCTAGCGCTAGTCACACGTCATCTTTTTTGTGCTTTTGGTGTGCTTGCATACTTGTTGTGCATGATATAATATTAGCAATCATCTATAGAGTTTCATGCTTATATGTACACACACAAAGGTGCTAATAAGGGATCCTGTAATGATTTCTAACCTTTTACTTGCAGGTGCCATTAATTCCCCAATTTTAAGGCATGACATATTTTGTGTTGCATGGTTTACCTCGCTATTATTTTTTTCATTACAGGTTGAGTCTATATTTTATTTTGGATGTATTTGATAGAGTCCATAGATTGGGTCTATATCAAAAATAAGATATGGGCACGAGTTTCAAGGTGAATGATGCATTGAACCACGTGACGGGGATCAGGAGCAGCACTTCGTGTCCCATACCTTAATTTTGAATTTCATATTCTTGTATCAACTTAGGCTCGGGCATGTATATGCGGAATCCACCTGCTTTTCCTACTTTCCTGGGATATGTTGCCTACCCAGCGACATTTTGGCCTCTTATATATATTTTAGAGTGCTTTCCTTTTTTGAGAGCTTGCATGCCTGAACTGTTTTATATTGTTTCTTTCTGTATCTGGAATCTCATGAAAAATACAATCTAGGCTCATTAATGTCCCTAAAAGTATAATTATTCTACTTAAAAATACTAATAAAAGATAAATTAAAATTTAAGATTAAAAGATTTGAAACTTTTCAAAACCTAACTTTACTTTATGCATGACCTTCAAGTCGGATTTAAAATAGATTGCATGTATGAATATCACCTAATCATGTTTTAATAGAGCATCCACATTTATGATTGTGGTAGATAATTGCATCATATTGCATCTGACTGATCTGGCATAGTTTTTTTAACATTGGAGGTTGTCTAGTGCGCATAGTGTATTAAAATGCCCCCCAACCCAGACAAGGAGCAAGTCCTTTTATTTTGGAGTGTCTACAGATTTGTTGTTGGAACTCCACTTCCTCCTTCTTTCCTGAGGCATTCTTGCCACTTTGGCAGGTATAAGACCCACCACTTGGAGCTGCAACCGATAGTTATAGGATAAAGTCTCGCTCCTTTGACCTTAGGGCTATCGAGGTTCACGTAGATAACACAATTCACAAATTACTAACTGAGAATCTCAGGACGTGTTAGGTCGACTAACTTCATAACTAGGTAGACTTAGGGTCTTATTGGCTTGGGATGAAGGGTCACTGGTACCCCGATCTGGCTACCACTACCTTTCAGGATTATTTCTCCCTTTCTTTGACTACCTTTATTGAGCTTTTTCGCTCCTTTGACGTCATGGATATCATTTTGATAGTCTAATGCCAATGAGCTGTCGCCCATTTGGAATATGATAATTTTTCCTCAGCCCTTGCGGCCTGGATGTGCTTTGACACATAGGGATACCCTCATCGAAATGATTATAGTTATTTCATAGGCCTCGTATGTCGAGGAGTTGTTGTCCATTCGGGAAGTGCCATATTCACTCTCTACCCGATGACTAAGCGTTAGCTTCGAAGAATCGGGAACCTACCTTTAATAATTTATACCCAAGTTTCATGTTAATAAAACAAACCCCTTTTATCAAGAGTATTCTTGGGTATCCCTCAAAATGTAATTAACCACTAGGCCTCTGAGAGACTTTTGACCCCAGAATAAACATGTTCTTTTTGGTTCTCTGACAACCAGTGGCTTATATAGGGATTCTCTTCGTGTGTTGTGTTTCGAGGTATTTCGATCCGATCTTGTTTGGACCTATACTCTCGACCCATCATAAGAGGATTACTCACATATAAGCCTTCTGTCTCTTTTCTTTTTATTTGTTTGTTTAGTCGTTATTGTATTCCCTTTTACTATTAGACTTTTCTCCTCCTCAAATCATTTGTATGATTCAGGAGAGTGATTTATTCGGATTGGGGAATCATAAGAAGAAACAAAAATAGACAAGCTGGCGACTCTGAGATGCTAAAAGAATCAAGAAAAATAAGAATAAAAGAATAAAAGTACACAAATTTATAGTATAAATGAATGGTATTACATATTGGGCCATTTGATTGTATCACAGTATATCGTGTACAGAAAATAAAATAAAAGAATAAAATATCCAAATTTACAGTATAAATGAATGATGTTACATATGAATCTATTTGATTGTATCATAGTAGTATATCCTGTAAACAAAATTAACCTTAAATATGGGCATTTTTTCAGTCCAGTCCTTATGGTCCATCAATCTTTTATATTTTTTGGAAATGATTTTATATTTTTACAAATGTACATCTCACAATCAATATTGTATTATAGTGTGGGATGTCTTCAACATCATGCACGTGTTACTTGTGTGGGAAAGTCGAAGACATCACCAACATCTTTATTGAAAAGTTCAATCCGTCAACTTAAAAAGATTATGAAATTTAAATTTATTTGATATGAAAATTTTGAGGAAACCATAATTACAAACTTACTGCTTGGAACGTCATTGCAAAGGGCATCAAATTAGGCAATGAATAAAAAATAGTCATTTATTTTAGCGAAAAATCCAACCAATAATGTTCAATGTTGTTGTTCACAATTGAGATTATAATTTGCAGCAACAACCATATTTACGTGCTGGACAAACGCTTAACTTTCTTTCTAATAAATTCCTAATTTATCATAACACTAGAAAGAAATCCAAATAAATTAGAATTTTTTTATTGAAATAGTCAAATCCGTACAACTAAGATGTGAATTTGATATTTATCAAATGCATACTAGAAACGTAAATAAATGGTTCATACAAGCCTGGAAGAATTTATGCTCACTCAACATTATTATAAATGCATCCACATAAGTGTCACTCAAATATTACTCCTTGAGCACTTCATCTATATCATTCCTACTCAAATAGACATTGTCTCTTAAAAATGATATAATCTCTGTATTTCATGTAAGAGATTGATAATTATTTTCAGAATCACTAAACTAAAAAATATAAATTTAAAAAGATGAGCAAAACATAGTATCATTACAGATTGGCAAAACGTTAAAAACTTCTATCAATTAAGTCAACCCAATATGGTGGAATTAGATCTTTTGCAAAGAATTGAACTTGTAATTGAGCAGGTCTTGTCTGATTAACATTTTGTAATGTTAATACTTTTCAAATGTAAGAAAACATCAACTTATGCTACATAAAACAT
The DNA here is from genome assembly GCA_022702705.1 of Papilionanthe hookeriana x Papilionanthe teres. Taxonomy (NCBI): domain Eukaryota; kingdom Viridiplantae; phylum Streptophyta; class Magnoliopsida; order Asparagales; family Orchidaceae; genus Papilionanthe; species Papilionanthe hookeriana x Papilionanthe teres. The sequence continues at coordinate 44,837,838 of CM040426.1, read as the reverse complement.
CAACTTCTAATTCTCACAAAACATGCCTTAGCAGAATCTTCATCTGGATGGACCACTAAATTTTTTTTGGCTTGCTCTTCAGCAGCTCGTTGCATTGCTTCTCTCTTCTTCCATTTTTCTTCAACAACATTTTCTAATGATTATTTCTTCTTGGGTTGTTCTTTGATAGCTTATTGTGGCTGTAATTTAATACAAAATTTATTTAGAGTAAAATTCATAATAGTTGAATATTTTATAGTGAAGTACTTATTACCTCCTTCTTTCGTTCTTCCAAGCCCACTTTCTCTCCTAGCTTTCTTGACCTTTTTGTTCTTGGTCTATGTCATAACAACAAGACAATTAATAGAAAAAATGAAGATAATTGGTGGATTTTAAGTGAAGTATTAATGTATGTAAATCACACCTTATTAATATTATGCACATCAGCTGCAGCTTCTTTCTCTCCTAACTTTATTCTTTTTCTTTTATGTACTGGAGGCTCTGTGAATAGAGTCCTCGCCACCAATTGCCTCATGTCTTCTCTATGCTTTATAACACTTGAAATGTTTTTATGTTCACCATGCTTTATTCTAGCCTCCTCATCCACTTGAGTTTGAGTTAGCTTAGAGGGGGAACAATTTCTCCATTATTCTTTCTTTCACTACTCAAGACAATCTCAATCTACCTGAACTTATTATATATTGAGGGTTTGAAAGCTATAAGCACTTTCTCAATAGAAATAATCAATTTATGATTTTCAATGTTTGAAGGAATATGTACATGGCTATGAGTGGCTTCATCTGTGACCACTAGTGTAGATTCCAAAAGTGCAATATGTTGGTCTCTTGGAGAGGGAGAAGAGGTGGTTGCTAGTGAGGATGTGCATTGGAAAGGTCAGAAAACAATGTCTACTCTTCCATGGTTATATTCCTAAAATAATCATAAACTTATAAAATATAGATAAAGTTCTTATTTATTTTGCCTATATCCATTTTTATAAAGATGAAAATAACATACCTTATTACATTAATTTTTACCTGATCATTTAGCATCTCTGAAATAAAAGCACTGCATATCTTATTTCTCATTGCCACCAATTTCGACCACTACATTATACAAAATCTTGCCTATGGCATTGTTTGGAAAATAATATTGGTATGTGTATGTGACGTTTTTTATATGTAATAATTTATGACCTCAGATTTATATATGTATAATGATTTTGTAAAGTCATAATTTTAAATGCAAGTATACGTATCGTATCAAGTAATACAGGGCTCTAATGGAGTCCCGTTTATTGATCCCATAGGGAAGCTAGGTAAGAGGTTTTTAGTCAAATTCTAGTCTACTACTAACTGCCTTAGTTTGGAAGGGTGATATAAGTGGTTTTTCTAACAACTACTCCTAAATGCAGATGATTATATGTAAGAATAATAACTACTCCCTAATGCAAATATTAATACTAAAGATAACCCTTTTTGGGGAAATTAGTTTGGTGAATTTTGAGATAATAAAAACTACTATTCTCATGTAACGAATTGGATAATGTATAGAAATGAGATGCATTAAATATTGTATGTGCCAAATAGGAGCAATTCAATTCTTTACCCTCTTCCGAGTACCCCCTCTTCAGAGTGCTATAAAGAACGTTGGCAAATCCTAGACTTAGTCCCTAAATCCAAGGTTAGGCTGGGAGGATACTAGCTGCCACTTCAGAGCTCCCACTTCCCTTCACCTGAAGGCTAATCCTAGCTTTAGTTACCAAACTTTAGGACCAAATTGGGGATCTCAGCCTGTCACCATGAAACCTCTAATTCAATGCCCATGAAACCATATTTTTCTATTTATTTGCACTCACCATGAACTACACAATTCATTCGCAAACATTGAATATGGTTCCACTTTGTTGAGAATTACACTGCCATTTCTGGTCAATGCAATTACAACAAATTTTAACACTACAACGAGCTCTTTTTGTAATTTAAATGAAGCACAAGTAAAAACCATCACATTTATAATTAAACTTCTTTTAGAAAGTATCCCAATATCCTAAACATGAATCCTACTCATTGCAAAAGAAAAGTAGAATGAAAACAATGACATAATTTTCTTATGTCACTATTTCCAAACAAGAAGAAAGAGTAAGAAAAAGACATCACAAAGCACGAAGAAAACACAACGAAAAACTTCATTTCAAAGCAAATCCACAAAATAAGTGTTTACAAAATCATAAGATAATGAAGAACACAATACTTAGCTTTTTCCCTTTAAAGAAAGATGAAAATCTCTCCCATAAAGTCTCTCGCGGATCCATGCAATGTTAGAACATTTCCTTACAGATTCTCTCAAAATCCCCTCACCAATCTCTCCAAAAAGATAGAGATCTACATTTCTAATCATATTCTAAGATCTTTAATCATTATCCACGTTTTCCCTATCATCTCCCCCATTTTTTGGCTTCAATTTTGGTTTAAAATAGTGTAGGGACGAATTTCCCAAGAGGTGCATGAAGAAACCTTCCAAAAAGCATCCAGATTCGATGTATATGGCCAAAAACCATCCAATATCGCATCCCAACCGTCTGGAGCGTCGCTGGCGCTGAATAGGGAGCTCCCGGCGCCCTATTTTGGTGGTCTCGGGTTTCTGGCGCCGCCGGTGCCGGTTTGGGAGCCGCCGGCGCCCATCTTGCGTAGCTCCACCATTTTGCTCCGTTTTAGCTCCAATTTGCCCCGTTTCAGTTGAGTTGTGTTCCTAACAGATAGCCCTACAAAATAAGCATAAAAACAACCTTTGTTTAAACTGTAATCTCATTTAAAAATATGCAAGAAGTATAAAAGAGATTAAACATAGAAAGACTTATCGAAATGTGTCAAGCCAAAATTTGTTTTCTTGCTTGTTTTTGCTCCAAATTGCACCATTTTTTCTTTCTTTTGCTTCAATCACCATTTTTTGTACCTAAAACCAAAAAACATACAAAATACCTTCCTTTAAAGTGTAATAATATTAAAAACGAGTAAAATTATATAGCAAAAATCGCATATATTTTAGGCGTGTCAGTATGCTGAAAAAACCATACTTACAATACAATGGAATATAATGCATTAGCGCGTAAGCAATGAGAATCATGCCAAAAAATATGTTATACAAAAAATTCTTAACATCAAAATAGTGAGATAGCCACTCATATTGCTAAAAGGCTTTTAGAGTCTTGACAAAATAGGTTTGTAGGCAAAAAATTAATAAAACGTTTAATAAATTTAGAACTACTTTAATTAAGTTTAGGATTTTTAATTTAATTTTTAAAATCTATGGATGTGAACTTGGACAGAGGCTCCCATGTCCAAGTAACTTTGATTCCTTTGTTCGACAAACCAACGATAAGAGCCACATCATTTATAGTGAACTCAGCTCGGGCCACCAACAAAAAAAGCTTATCTCTCAACATCCCAACACTTAAGAATGTGCACAAAAAGTGGTATGTCTTGTCAGATGGGTGGAACGTCAGAAATTGATGAATACAGATATTTCTCAATATAATAACAACATTCTCTTAGTTGTTCTATGAAAATTCATCACACACTACCCAAAATGTTGAGGGCCAACAATTGAACGTAATTGCTTTGTTGATTGATGCGCCTAGAAATTACCTATTTTTATATACATATCATGCTATTTTTAGTGATATTGCAGTTTAAAGGAGGGTATTTGGTGTGTTTTTGGCTTCTGGTACAAAAAATGTATTTTTGGAGAAAATGAAGAAAAAATGGTACAGTTTGGAGCCAAATCAAGGAAGGAAGAAAATTCTGATCTTGCGCATTTTGATATGTCTTTCTATGTTTAATCTCTTTCACATTTATCACATGTTTTTGAATGAATTCCACTTTAAAGAAAGATTATTTTTATCTTTTAGTGTAGCACTTGGAGCAGACTTGAGCTAAAACGAGGTGAAACAGAGCGAAGTGGAGTGAAATAGAGATACTGCCAACAAGGTGGCAACTAGGCTTCAGTATCACCAAAAAAATGGCACCTAAGAACCCCACAGATTGGCACCTAGATGCCAGAAATACTTTAGGGGCTATTTTAAGTGATTCTGGGCTATTACTGGCAGTTCTGAAAAATTTCGGGCAGCTATGCACGCCCCAAAGTGTTGTGTAATGAATTTAGACACTTAGAAAGGCTTTTTGAGTGAAGAGGTGTGTCTGTTAAATGGAAAGGGGTGACTCTTAGAATGAGAAGGTTCTTTATTTCTCTTTAAAAAAGGATGGCTAACGTCTCTCATGAGGGCGGTAATAGGAGGAGTTTTTAGTGATTTTTAAGAAAGTTTAGCGTGCCTCTTCAAAGAGGCGTGGGTGTGTGTGAATAGGAGACTTAGATTTCTACCATTTTCTAGAGAGATAGTGAGGGATTTTGAGATATATCTGTAAGGAATTATATGAGCATTGTGTGGATCAACATGAGACTTTGTTGAAGGGATTTTTATCTTTCTTTTAGAGAGAAAAAGCTAAGTATCGTGTAATTCATTATTTTATAATTATTGTAAATACTGTTCTAGTAAATTTTTTTTTATTTAAATGAAGTTTTCTGTTGTGTTTTCTCCATCCTTAGGAGTAGTTTTCCTTACTCTTTCTTCTTGTGATGATAATTAATCATGTGTGGGACTAGAATGGCTTGAAGATTTCTTTTATTCCAAAATCATGATGGTATTTTCACTGGTTCTTAATTTACTTTGCAAATTGATCACTTGTAATGTTAAAATCTGTTGTGAAACATAAGGACCCGGGATGACTATGATTTCACCCAACTAGTGAATACCACAATAACCTTACGAGGAGGGCAACCAAAATCTAAGAAGAGTGCAAATAAAAAGGGAGATAAGATTTGATGGGCGTAGAATTAGTATTCTTAGGGTGAGAAACTAGATCCTTTATAAATTTGGTCTAGAGTTGGAACTTGAGTCCCTGGTTAGTTCTATGGAGAGGACATAGCAAGTAATCTAGAAGTGAAATACTAAAATCTACCAGCATAACCATACAATCAAGAACTAACTTTAGATAAGTGAATGTTCTTTATGCGCTTGGGAGAGGGTAAAGAATAGGTATGCTCATATTTGTCACAAAAATACATTTTTAACTTTAAACATATTCATTCCTACACTCATTATAATCTTACCGCAAGGGGAAAAGGGGTTTTAATTATATAAGAACTTTCCAAAATTTAACCAGTCTCTTTAGATTATGTTTTTATTTAATTTAGTTAACTTTACTTTTATAGTAAATTAGTAAATTTAGGAAAACCAAACTATTCAAAAATTTCAAACTAAGACCGGATAGTGGTAGACTAGAATTAGCCTAAGGGATTTCTTACATCGCTTCTTTGTGGGATCGATACTGGGGTTTTTAAAGAAAGCTCTATATTACTTGAAACGATACGTGCATGTCGGCATATTTTTAGGTTATGTGTTTTGAAATGGGGGTCGCCTACAGAAATTGTCGGTGAATTTTCATATTTTAAATTTAATTTAAATATATATAGTTTGAAAGATAATATTTGATTTTGAAAGTAATTTTAAATTTAAAAGTTTTAAGATATGAAATCAAACCGATCTCACATCCCAAATAGTTTTTATAAACGAAGCACCGCGCTCATAACCGTGTATCTATCCCGAAGAATAGTACACACTCGCTTGATGATGGGGCTCGATTAAATAAACTAGGAGATTTGTGACATCCGTTTGGTCTCGCGAACCAATTTTTTAAGTCGACAAGTTCCTCGCTTGATATAAATGAATTAAGCTGTGGTTTATATTACCCGGTTCTTAAAGTTTCCTATAAGGCAAGCCCCTATAGTTAATTACATCTTAAATGACGGGAATCATTTAAGAAAACTCTCAATAATGATCAGTGGTTTTGCTCTCAAGAATTTCAAAGTTTAAGGTTTTCAAACAATTGGATTTTGGAAATTTCAATTGGGAATGGATCAAATTTAGAACAGTTTATTTTAGGAGTCCAAAGGAAGAGAAGTAGGAGAAGCTGAGGATCCAAGAGGAATCTTGGCAACTTCCGACTATCCTATTGTTTGGCTTCAATTTAGGGAGAATTATTTAGTATTTCAATCCTGCCAATTAATTATAAGAATTAAATTTACATAATCACCTGATTATACAAATAACCTGAAAGATAGGAGGATTTACGCCGTATCTGATGATGACCGTGGAATCCTATGCAAGTTAGGGCTTATATTGCACAGCAAGGCTGTACAAAGGCCTAAAAGAACAGGTGAGGATTTATGTCGCACTAGGCGGACTACCTCGAATCCTATGGCTTGTTGTTTAAACTAAAGAATAGTTTTGCTGATGACGATGGTCGTGCTGCCCACTGTGCTCCAAGTTCCTTGTTGTTGCAGAGGTTTAATTTTAGAAGTCATAAATCAGGAGATGAGAGAAGTGTTTTGGTTTAGAGAAAATCTTAAAATCCAAGTGTTTTTAATATTTTAATTAAAACAAATCTTAAAGTTGATTACATAGAACCGATTAAGATCCCACGGTTCCAGTCATCCCGACTACCAGTTATTTTCATCGAATTCACTTAGTCCGGATGAATTTGCTAAACTCAACTGAATGAGTTTCACACTTTCATTTAGACCGTGGGAAATCCAATTAGTAACACGTGAGTTACATCATCCGAGGTATTCCCGATCATTCGACGAGACGTTTTAATTTAGTTACGATTGTAGTTTTGTGTTACTGTTTGTGATTAAATTTTGAGTTGTTTTATATTTTGAAATGTTGTGGCGGTGAATTTTATCTTGTAATGATTTTTAATTTAATTTTGGTTTCAGTTTAGGGACTATCCTAAAGGTTTTGGTTTTCATGCAACAGTTGTTTATCATGCAAGAAAAGAAAGTGCAATGCGATTAATTAAATTGCGAGAAGGTAAATTGTAATAAAATAAAAGCATACCTAGAGGGTCTTCCCGTCATCCCAAGCTGCACTTGAAACACATGTTAGAGCATTTAAGTATTTATAGCAATTACTCAGGTAAAGCTAAGGGCAAGGTTTCGGTTTTCTACCAAGATCCTGAGTCCTATAGCTAGTCGTTCTCTATGACGTCTAGGTTTTTGTGTTTTGGTTTAAGGACGATTTTCTTCATCAAAGAACAATTAAGTTCAATTGTTCTTATAAATATCCTATCATATTAAGGAAGTGCTTAAGACGAGTCTTAAACATCTTTTCAATACCTCTAGGATTGTTTTAAGTCCAGAGAATTTAATTATACAAGTGAATTAATCATCCAGGAGTTTAAGTTTTGTTATCTTGCTCAGTGAATTAGGACATTTGAATATCCTATAAGTGAAGTAACACTTAACTTAATACTCCGTTTAGGAGTTATGACAACAATAGCTCTTGAGGGCAAATTGATGTTTAAGTGATTTGTGATTTTAATTTAATTTTAATTAATGGGTTTAAGTTTGGAATAGTGTTCGTTGTTTTTAGACTTATTTTGAATTCTATATGTCTTAGGTGATGTTATATTTAATTCAATTTAATTTAATTTAATTTAATTTGGTTTAGTTTCAATTTTATTTTTAATTTTATTTTTAATTTTTTTTTTAATTTAATTTTAATTTTATTTTAATTTGATTTTATTTTTTTATTTAATTTAATTTAATTTAATATGTTTTAATTTAATTTAATTTAATTTAATTTAATTTAATTTAATTTAATTTTAATTTTAATTTAATATTTTATTTTTTATGTTTTAAAGATGATTTAATTTAATTGTTAAAGTATTAATTTAATTGAAATTTTGAAAGGATTTAATTTAAATGTTATTTAATTGAAATTTTGAAAGGATTTAATTTAAATGTTTTAATTTTAATTTAATTTAATGATTAAGTCTTTTAGTATTTTAAATCTTGAGTTTGGGTTATCAGTTTAATTGGGAATTAAATATTATTGAAGTGATTAATTTAGGGATTCTTAAATTAAAGAATAAATGTCTTCTTAATAATATCCCTATTTTAATAATTTCAATTTTTATTGATCTTCCAAATTTCATTAATTAGATGATTAAAGTTTATTCTAATTAATCTTAAAAATGATTGATGGGTTTCTATCCTTTAATTATTTAAATTTCAATCATCCAAATCAGATTAGGATCAAATATTTTACTCTCTCATTTTATTAAGCACTAAAGTTTTAATTAAGGGTTAAAATTTTAATTACCATTTTGTCCTTCAAGCTTAATAATTCCATAACTCACTAAATTGAGCTTAAATGAATTTGAAATTTTATGTAGCTTCACTCACATGTCAATTAAGACATTAGAGGAGACAATGTGATTTTTCTGTATTTAATTTATTTATATAATTATTTTTTGTAGAAAATAGGGATTTCCAAGGAAAATTCAATAAGATGACCAAAGGAATTTTTCTGTCCTTAAGAAAATTATGGGGCACTCCTAATGACCAGAGGACCATTTGGACTAATTTTGGTGATTTTTTGAATTATATTTTATTTATTAGAATTATTTTTAATTTTGGAGCATTAATTAATTTTAAAATAAAATTAAAGTTGAAAAATGGATTTTATATTTTTCTTAAATCTCTCTAACCTCAAGGAGTCCGGAGAAATAAATTTTATATTTTTCTGATTTTTCTTTGATTTATTAGAATTATTTTGGTGAGAAGGTTGGAAAATACATTTTTTAATATTAAAAATTACATTAAGCCTTTAAAATTCAATATCTTACCCTAGAGACTTAAGAAAAATTTTTGGTTTGTTCCTAAATGATTAGAATTCAAAATGTGACATTTTAGTGATTTTTAATATTTTTATGATTTTTATTATTTTTTAATTATTAAAAATATTAAAATAATGATAAAAATCAACTTTTTTAGAAAATTACAATTTTAATTTTCCTAAGTTCCTCTGATATCGGAGGCTCCAAAACCATTTTTGTGAATTTTTGAAAAGTATTTTGTGAGTTATAAATTTTTAAAGTTTAATTTTACCCATTATTACTTAAGAGGCTTAATCGACCCATTTGGTGAGGTTAACCGAGTCCGATTGGTTTCAAATTTTTATGTGGTGTTCTCCTATCCCTAGAGGACAGTGGAGAATTGTTTTTAAGTTAATTTGATGTGTGGTTAACCTAATTAATTAGAGTTCAATTTTGGGTATTTAGGCAGATTAGAGTTATTCAAAGTGAATTAACTCAAAACTTATTTTTCCTATGTCCCTCTGGTCACAAGCAACATCACCAAATTTTCCTAGAATTTATTTCTCAACATGCTAATTATTAGAATTAAAATACTCAAAATAGTAACATGAACTTGAAAAATCAATAACTTCTCATAGGGATGGCCTCGACCTTGGAAAATTCGGGGAATGTTCCCAAGTTCGGAAGGCTTTAAAAGCCCTATGGTTTCATGCCATGGTGAATTTCCTATATGCATGGAGAATTAAAACAATGCAAAGAGTAAATAAATCATTAAAAATAAAATACTTAATGAAATTACTTGATTTCTTTTCACATTATTCTCCTACGTTCACTGAGCAAGAGGGTATTTTTATTTTATTTTTAGGATTTTTCTACACAAAGTTATGGATTTTTGAAGTTCTGGGAATTAAATAAATAGGAAAAATCCCTATTTTCCTACTTATCCACGCGGCGCCGCGTCAACCTCGGCAGCTCCGAAGCTCCACGCGTCGTCTCCTGATTCGGCGCTGCCATCTAACTCAGCCATCCCGGGACCGCCTTTCACGTAACATCTTCTGGTCCGACGCGATCCGAGCCGTCCATCCGATACACGCGCGATCCAACGGTTCTCAGTCATCGTCTACGACGTGGTGCGAACCGTGGCCGTCGACCTCTAACCCTAATTTCTCGCTCGATTCTCGACGGATTTTCGTGTTCGTATGCTCTCATGGATTCGTCTTGAAAAGACAAACACATCCATATGGTAAACATGCGTGAAATTGATTCGAATTAAATGGAGAATCTCTGTAAGCTCGGGAAGAAGAGTGAGTCCATACCTTTGCTCGGAGAAGTGAAGCTTCGATGCGAGATTTTGGCACCTTCGATTGGGTCCAAGCGAGCTCCGGATGAAGTCCCTTGGCACAGTGAATCGTCAGGTATGATTTCGACCACGGTCGATCACAAAGCTTGGAGGTTTGGGAGCGATGGTGGCTCGGTGAGGGGGTTTTCTTTGGAAACTTCTCCTCTTGGTACGGTGAAGGTGTAGGACCAATCAATTTGGAGATTAGCTCGTTGTGGTGAAGTGTCCTGGTTTTGAGCTTGGATTTCGACTGCGAAATTGAGCTCGCGAGAGGAAATGGAAGGGGGATTTCGGTGGGGATCAAGTTCTCTATGTGTAGAGAGTGGTGCAGGATGATTTTGGCGGGGTTTTAGTAAGTTTTTGTTCGGCACCTCTCATGGCCGAGAGGAGGTGGTGTTTAAATAGGCATGGTTGGAGGGCTTCCGAGGGGATTTGAAGGCTGGGATCAGTGCTACGGTGAGGAGAAGAAGAGGCTATGCTTGTCCATTTGGGTTGAGACAAGTCGACGGGGAGAATTGAATTTTTGGCTCACATGGAGCTTTCGGCCATGGTGTTTTCAGGCGGCACAGTGGTGGCCGGCCGAGCATCGGTCACCATCTTGACCGGTGGGATCGAGGTTAGCGATGGTGCGGTCAATTAGAGTTTGACATGTGTAAAGGGGCTGAATTGAAATGGAATGGGGAGAGGCTCATTTTGGGTTCAATTTGGTCAACCCATGTATTTGGGCTTGGTTCACCCTCCCATGATCTGATTTTGGGCCAGGGGGATCAGTTGGGTCAGCTGCCATGGAGTGGTGAAGTCTCCATCCATGGTGAGGTGGCTAAACTTGGTTTAGTGTGTGACATGGTTTTGGTTAAAAAGGCTTAATGAAGGATTAGGAAAGGGGCCCTCCTTTTGCCATTAATGGCTTGGTCACATGTCAAACCTTCCATGGCTTCATATGGCTTGTAAATGGCTTGCTCGTGGCTCCATGTGGCTTGGGACAAAGCTTGGTCATTTACATGAAAAAAGGTTTTAGAAATTGTGGTAATTTAGGGGTGATTTGATGGGATTTGGCATATGGCTTGATTTGGAATTATTTCATCATGGATTTAGAACTTAGGACATGGTTTTATCAAATGGATGATGATAGAGGATTGTCATGTGGGCTTCAAGATGGATTTTGGGCTTTTTGAAATCATTTTGGATGGGCTTTTAGGAAGGCTTAAGGGAATGAGCCTTTAGGTTTAAGAATGAATTCATGGATGGAAATTTTGTAGAATTTTGGGCCAAATAATTGTTGGGTTTGGTTTAGGGATGTGTCATGAGTGATTTGAAATGAATTTGAGGTGGTTTGGGTTTGAATTGGGTTGAATTTGGGTTCATTTGGTAAATGGGCCGATGTAGGTCAAATTGGGCTAATTTGGGCCAATGTTGGGCTAAGGTTGAAATTGATGTAAAATTAATGTTGGGAAATGTTTATGGGAGTGTTTCAAAGGGGTTTTAACTTTGGTTGGGTTTTGGTTTTGGGACTTGGGCTTATTTGGGTTAGGTTTGGGTTTAGGTCAAAATTGGGCTTTTTGGTTTTGGGTTGAATTTGAGTGGGGTTTGGGTGCAAATTTTGGGCAAATTATGTTAGTGTTTTGTTTGTGGGGATGTTAAGGAAGGTTTAGAAAAGGTTTGGGGTCAATTGGAGTTGAATTGGTTTGGTTTGGGCTAAGTTTGGGTCATGGGTCCAAATTGGGCTTTAAGGTCAAAAGTGAGATTGGATTCAATTGTCAATCAAATTAGACTTGGATTTGGTCTAGATTGATATTGTGAATATTAAATTGAAGTTTAGAATTGAATTGGACCAAAATTGGGGTCAATTGGGTAGATTTGGTTTGACATTGGGTTCACTTGGGTTAAGAATGGGCTAAATTGGGGGTTTTGGTAGAAGTGGGGTAAATTGACAAAATTGGCCCATGGTGTAGTTGGACAAAATGAAATTGGGAATATTTGGGATTTTCTGGAATTTTCTGGGAATTTTCTGAGTTTTTGGATTTTTTGGCTAAGAGGGGCATTTTGGGTATTTGGAGGGTATTGGGGGGTATTTTTGGAATTTTTGGTATTTTTGGCTATGGATGATCAATTTGATTGGTGAGGAAATGTTCAAAGTTAATTTTGGAGAATTTTGGGTGATTTGGAAATTTTGGAGGATTTGGGCGATTTTAAGGGCTTTTAGTAGGTTTGATGGGTGTAGGGTCTCGAGGTCAAAAATTGAAATTTTGGAAAAAGAAGATTGATTAAATATGAGTGAAATGGAAGCACTTTGGTTGAGCCATGAAGCCATGTTAAGCCTATATGAGCCATGAGAGGACTCATTTGAGACATTCATTATGTTGTTCACTAACCCTCTAGCTGAGGGCTTAGGGGTTAAGGTCCATCCATATGAATTACCTACATGAGTCAAGGAGTCGAGTTGGGTATGAGTGTGGTTTTAGGATTTGGATTGTGTGTGTGAGAGTGTAGAGTATGAGTGTAGTGAGTGTGCAAGTCGACCCTCACTGGACCAAGCCACCTGGGGTGGTCTCAGGCGAAGAGTCCATAGGGAACTCATCCTTTAAACCTCCACATTTGATTTCAACCCTACTAGGTGATTAGGGGTCTATAATCAAGCTTGTGGGGTTTGCAGGGAGGCAAGAAGTGGTTCAAATTTCTAAGGGATGGGTCCCAATTCTAGTCCTCTAAGATCGTCAAAGGAAAAGCCTAAGGCTAGATCCTAAGCACTAAAGAGGGAAGAGAAGACCTCATCAAAAATGATGTCAACAGTGCACTTGTGTAAAACCTCTATTGTGTGAAATATAAATCAAATTATAAACTCTATAAGATATTCATTTTGCACACTAGCCGCATAAAGAAATTGGGTCAAGTTTTTGGCTTAGGAATTAAAATAACTTCATAATTGCAGGTCGGGTCAAGTTTTTGGCGCCGTTGCCGGGGAAGATACAATAATAACTTTAGGAGAATTTTAGTTAAACCTGTAAGACTTCGATTTAGAAATTGTAGTGTTATTATCCCATGTGTTTAATTATTGTATGTTTATTTTAAATAAAAATCCAAATACCAAAAATATTTTTTATATATGTCATATTAGTCAAGTTTTTAGATTTGTATGCGTAGTTCAGGAGCTACATACCTTGAACCTTATGACTCAGATCAAGAGAGAACTTTTAGGAGGATTATGAATCAGAAAAGACTCCATGAATTTAATGTAAAAATGGCAGATCATCAAAATAATGGATACTTAGTTTTGGATTATAATCATAGTCGTTTCGATAGAGTAAATCCCAAGAGGGTAGCAAATTTTCTTAAAGACGTGCTTACTATTTTAACTTCTAAAGTTGCATAAAGTTATCCTCAAGTACCCTAAATTATTGAGAAAAATTCATTTTAACAATTGATTGAAACTAGTCATGAGATACACAATCCTTATTCCGATGATTACAACCCAGGCTGGGAAAATCATTCAAACTTTAACTGGAATAATAATTTTGGATAAGAAAACCAACTGTGAGGAGATAATCAATTTTAATTAGATATGTAATTAGAATAATCAGGGTGATTTTAACGTTGGACTTTAGAATGAGTAGGAGTTATTCTTAGAAGAGGTTGTGATTCAAATGGAGAGCCAGTTGGAAAGTCAACGGGCCGGAATAAGAAATATAGAAAGCCAACTGGGGCAGATTATTAATTCCATTAACAGTTACCCTTTAAAGATTTTACTTATTTGGACCCTGAGGAGAAGAACATGTTTTAATTTGTTAGGTTCATGAACCTACTTGTTTATTTTAGATTTACTTTCTGTTGTAAATTGTTCTATCCTGATAAATACTAGTAGATGTTTCTGATGGACATTTATGGTAGATAGAGTTTTTGAGTTATTTTTCTTCCTACTTATACTTTCTGTACTGAATGTTATACATATTAAAAACAAGTTTGGAGGGAGAGAGAAAAATATAAATTTTAAAGTTAGTATAATTCCTTTTAGATTAATATTATTGCAAGCATATTTCAGGCTAGATTTACTTTCTCCTGTAGTCATTTTATCCTAATTATGTATGCATATGAATTTTATAGGATGTTATACTAGCTGGTAAATTCAGCTTTTTCTTTTTCTTCCCGCTACATTTTATAGAAATAATTGTAAAATATTTAAAAATTCAAGTTTGGGGAAGAAAGAAAAATAAAATTCCAAGTTAAACTTTACTTATCCTAAAAGATACTACAAATAAAATTTATTGAAAAATGATTTTTATTTTGTGGAATTTTCTTAAGATTTCTACAATTTTAATTATAGAAATGCAATAGGAAAACTTAGTAAAAAGTTTAGTAAAAAAGCTGAAGCTAAAGTTAAGATGTTTAGTAGAAAATAACTGGGAAACGATTTTGCTATTAATAGTAGGAAAAACTGAATTTTTGAAAAAGTAACAATTGTTATAATAATATTTTTTGAAGAATTTAAACTCTATTAAAATTCTTGTTCTATATTTTAAGTTAAGGATAGAAAATAAGTTTTAAACTTTAGAAAATGGATAGCGAAATTCAAAATCATTAAATGTCTATCCAGATATAGTAACACTCACATAAAATAATAAGGATTAAAAAGATCCTGAAAGAAAAGAAGAAGAAAAGAAAAGGAAAAGAAAAAGAAAAGTAAAAGAAAATATGTGGGGAGATGATTGAGGATTCTGACCTACTTAAAAATTAATTTCACCTGAATCTTTTTAAAGAAGAAAACTAGGATCAATCGTAAGCTTAATTTCAAAAAATATTAGTTAAATTAATTTTTTAGAAGTCATAAATTCTGAAATTAATATTTTTCTAAGAATCTAAAGTTTGAAAAAATTTTAATTATTTTTGAATTAAATGTAAAATCAAGATTCTTAAGTTTAATCATAAATATTATGACACCTTAGATATCATCTAATTTACTAAAAAATCCTTTAAATTTGGACTATAACATAATTTTAGATCATCTTAAAAAACCCACTAGCATAAATCAACATATTTTTAAAGTTATAATGTTACTTGATGACAAGTAATATTTAAGTTTGAGGAAAATTGATGCGCCTAAAAATTACTTATTTTTTACGTACATTTCATGCTCATTTTTAATGACATTTCACTTTAAAGGAAGGTATTTTATATGTTTTTGGTTTCACGTACAAGAAATGAACTTTTGGAGAAAATGAAGCAAAAATGGTGAAATTTGGAGCCAAATTGAGCAAGAAATAAAATTATGATATGGTGCATTTTGATATGTCTTTCTATGCTTAATCTCTTTCACATTTATCACACGTTTTTGAATGAAATTGCACTTTAAAGAATATATATTTTTATTTATCTTGTAGATATAACATTTGGAGCGAATTAGAATTGAAACGGGGTGAAATAGAGGTGATGTCAGCAGGGTGGCGCCTAGGCGCCGGTATTACCAAAAAAACTGCGCTTAAGCGCCAAACAACTTAGGGGAGATTTTGGGCGATTCCGTGAGGTTCTGGAAGATTTCGGGCAGCTATGCACGCCCCAAAGAGTTATGCAATGAATCTAAACACTTGGAGTGACATTTCGAGTGAAGATGTGTGTTTCTTTAAGTGGAATTTTGTGTCTCTTAGAATGAGGATGTACTTGGTTTTCTTTAAAAAGTGGGGCTGACGTCTTTCATGAGGAGGGGTTAGGAGGAGTTTTTAGTGAGTTTTGAGAGAGTTTAGCGTGCCTCTCCAAAGCGGTGTGGGTGCGTGTGTATGTGTATGTGAGAGTAGAAGATTTAGATTTCTACCATTTTCTAGAGAAATTGGTGAGAGATTTTGAGAGATATCTGTAAGGAATTGTACGAGCATTGCGTGGATTAGCACGAGACTTTCTTGGAGAGATTTTCATCTTTCTTTCAGAAGGATTAGCTAAGTATTGTGTTCTTCATTATTTTTTAATTGTTGTAAACACTTTTCTAGAGAATTTGCTTTAATTTAAATAAATTTTTCTGTTGTGTTTTCTTCATGCTTAATGGATAGGTTTCCTTACTCTTTCTCCTTGTGATGAGAATTAATCATGTGTGGGATTAGAATGGTTTGAAGACTTCTTTTATGCCGAAATTGTGATGATATTTTCACTGGTTCTTAATTTACTTTATAAACTGATCAGTTATAAAGTTTAAATTCGTTACGAAACATAAGGACCCAGGATGGTTATGATTTCACCCAACTAGTGAATACCACACTAACCTTACGAGGAGGGTGACCAAAATCTAAGGAGAATGAAAATAAATAGAGAGATATGTTTTGATGAGCGTAAAATTTGTGTTTCTAGGGTGATAGGCTAGATTCTTTACCAATTTGGTCTAGAGTTTGAACTTGAGTCTCTGGTTAGTCCTATAGAAAGGGCATAGTGGGTAATCTAGAAGTGAGAGGCTATAATCAACTCAACATAACCATACAATCAAGAACTAACTTTAGATTAGTCAATGTTCTT
This sequence comes from Papilionanthe hookeriana x Papilionanthe teres, assembly GCA_022702705.1. NCBI lineage: Eukaryota > Viridiplantae > Streptophyta > Magnoliopsida > Asparagales > Orchidaceae > Papilionanthe > Papilionanthe hookeriana x Papilionanthe teres. Next base: position 44,821,311 of record CM040426.1, on the reverse strand, counting down.
TATGCGTTCTTGAGAGGGTAAATAATATGTATGCTCTTATTTGTCACAAAATTACATTTTTAACTTTAAACATTTGATTCCTACACTGATTATAATCTCATCGCAAGGGGAAAGAGATTTTGATTATATAAGAACTTTCCAAAATTTAACTAGTTTCTTTAGATAAAGTTTTTATTTAATTTAGTTAAATTTATTTTTATATTAAATTAGTATATTTAGGAAAAACCAAACTTTTCAAAAATTTCAAACTAAGACCTGATAGTAGTAGACTATAATTAGCATATGAGATTTCTTATCTAGCTTCTCTATGGGATAAATACTAGACTTTTTAAAGAAAGCTATATATTACTTAAAACGATACGTGCACTTGCGTAGAACTCATTGTCTGTGAAATATAAATCAAATTCTAAACTCTATAACATATTCATTTTACACACTAGCTGCATAAAGAAACTGGGTCATGTTTTTGACCTAGGAATTAAAATAAATGCATAATTATGTGTCGGCACATTGGTCATTTTATTAGAAGTTTCAAATACATTGTTGAAAACAATAAAATTAAAAACAATTAAGAATGCAAATGTAAAACGACATAATCATTACGTGCTTATTTCAGTACAACCGTGTTGTATCAGTTGTACAGAGTTTCATGAGTTACCTCAGTACAACCAATATAACTTAGTAGTACAAGGAAAATAATCATAAAATTTTAAAAAGAATTCATTATATCTATATACCCAATTTTTATCTTTAATCAAATTGTAAACAAAACTCAAAATTGTTGCTTATTTAAGTATAACCGTGTTGTATCGGTGATATTGAATTCCCTCAGTGCAACCAATACAAGATGATTGTATAATGGAAATAATTAGACAATCATAAGAAAAAGTAAAAAATAAAATAAAAAATCATTTTATCTATATACCATTTTTTTATTTTTATTAAGATTCAAAACAAAACTCAACATTGATGTCTTACTTAAGTACAACCGTATTCATTACAACCAATACAACTTTGTTGTACAAGACAAATAATGAAATAATTGCTGGTACGAAAAAAAATAAAAAATAAAATTCATTCTATCTATATACCTTTTTTTTTAGGTTTTAAACAAAACTTAATATTGTTGTCTTACTTAAGTAGAACATTGTTGTATCGGTTGTAGTGAGTTATCTGAGTACAACAATTACAACTTGGTTGTACATGAGAAATAATCAGACAATCGTAGGTATGAGAAATATCAAAGAAAAAAATTCTATCTATATTCCAATTTTTTAATTCTAATTTAAACAAAAATAAACATTAATATCTTACTTTAGTACAACAGTGTTGTATCGTTTGTAAGTATCGAGGGAACTCAATACAACTAATACGACATTGTTGTACAATAAAAAAATCACCCATTTTTTATTTAGATTTTTTAACAAATATATACATTGTGACATTCATTTAGTACAATCATGTTGTATACTGAGGTAAATCAGTACAACCAATACAATATCGTTGTATTTTTGGAGCATGCACCAAAAGTCATAAAAAAATCTTTAGTTAGAAAACAAAAAATCATTAAAAAAATAATGATTGTCTCACATTTGCAAGTATATAATCAGATTTACATACAAAAAAGATAACTATTGAATCACACGCAGCTATCGTATGTAGTATTTTGATTCCAAAGAGATTCTCAGTCTCTTCTTCGTCGTTATGTTGAGAGACAAGAAGATATGTAAAACCATAGAATAAGGAAATGTCGACAAACAAAAATAAATAAACTAAACATGAAAAAGGGACAAAATGTCGAAGTCTAACCTTAGTACAATAAGGGAATTCGGGGGTAGAAAATATTAAACGACAAACCGTAGAGCAAACCCTATAGATTTTGATGACGAACTCGAAATATGAAATGTCGAATGAACCCCAAACATCAAAAGTCTCTATCTCTATATTTGTTATATCTACTTTTTCTGGATGGGATGGCTCAGGCTGTCTGTTAAGTGCTTTTTTTTTCTTCTCATTTTAGAGATTAAAATATAAAGTAAAATAATGATGAAAGATTAAAAATAGATAATATTTTTTGATTCGCTCCGGCAAGTGACTCTCCGTTAATTATCCCCATAGAAAATACTAATATTATATATACCTAGCGTGCGTACTAAGAATCTACTAACCCAAATGAGCCCTATAATCGGCGCAGCCGCGACGGGGGTTAGGGTCCTCCCGATCCCGCTCAGCTTCAGAGTTCCTCGATTGAGGTCCATAAGAATCCCTTTTTCTATGGAAGCCTCCGGAGAGAAATTCCTGCTCCCTAACCTCTCTTGCTATGCGACTAATGGCAGCCCGCTTCCTATCGAAAGCCAAGTGCTTGGAGCTACCGGATTTCGTCAGGAACCGGAAGGGATTGCCGTCGGGAGGTCGGAGATAACTGTAGCGAGGGATGGAGATGATGCTGAGAGTCCTGTTAGGCATTTAGTGGTTGTGTCTTTGTATAAGTTTGCGGTTTTTGCGAACTACAAGGAGATGCGCAGACCACTGAAACATCTCTGCGAAGAACTGGTGAGGAGATTGAAAGTTCTATTTTTTACTTCTCGAGATTCTACCTGGATGTGATATGTGTTTGCTCTATCTCCGCTCAAGTGCTTTTTAACTTTTTATGCACAGATTATAACAGCTATCTCTTATAAGAGCAGCAAGACCACCCTGCTATTTAACTCTGTTAATTGCATAGTTTTGTCTGTAATTACTGAAATTTAGATAACGATCTTTGCTTTGGAGTTGTAGCTAATTGTTTGGCGTGGTAGCTGCAATAGAAAAGAAAAGGGGAAACCAAACAATGGTTGAAAAATCAGAAAATTATATTATTCTATTTTTCTCCTCCTCAGATAACAAATAGAACTTTTATTCGGCCCCTTCTCTTGACAGCTACCGAAAACAGAAAGAAAAAGTAATTCTAGCTAATCAAGTATTGCATCAACTAATTAAGGTATTAAGTATTATAATTAACGAAATAAAGCTGTAATGGAAAGGACTGCAGTGGTAATGTATGTCATGCAGGAGTCAGATAACACCATATCAGGTCTTCCTCGCTTCAGAATAGTTCGACCTGAGTGAAGCCTTGAGATTGTATGTTTCATCAAGAGCATAATAAGTGTAGATGTTAGATGCATTGAAAGTAGATGAATTGCGGAAAAATCAATAATGTAAACATTTTCATTAATACATTTAGCATTTGGAAGAGATCCAAACTTTTGTGGACTAAATTTCCAATGAGTAATCATGTGAATCGCTCCTTATGGAACCTAACCTTGACAAGCTTACCTGAGTGGAAGATTTGTGTTGTCGTTGAACATATACTTTCTTCTTATATTCGGCATTGGACATTCTAAGCTTAGAAGCACATTGTGGAGTAAGGTAGTAATTCTAACCATTGAAACAACATTTCTACTTTTGCATTTAGGAAGAAGAGTGATATCCATGATGTGGTTGATTTGTTTGGTGTATAGGATACTAAAGGGACACTTACTGGAGTGGTTGGTTATTGAATTGTAAGCTAATTTAGCTTGTGCTAATTGTCTTGGTTTATTCTGCACTAGACACCTTAACATATTACACATGGTCCTGCTAACAACTTCAGTTTGTGGGTGATTCGCGGAGCTTAGTTGTAGTGTGGTTTCTAAACACTACCAAAGTTCTTTCCGAAAATAGCTAACAAATTTCAGATCACAATTGTGCATTGCGTTTGCGGGGCTCCATAAAGTATAAAAATTTATTTGAAAAATATACAAACAATATGAAAAGCATTAAAGGTCCTTTTACAAGCTATAAAATGACCCATCTTGGAAAATATGTCCACTACTTCATGAGTATCCCTTGTTTTGATCCAAGGTAAACTCAAAATGAAGTCTAAACTTAGTATAAACTTAGATCTTCACAAATGGGGTCTTGTGTAGGTAACTGCGTAAATAAGACAGTATTTTGGTCTGTTCCTTTATAAACTTGTCAAACAAAACACTTTTCCACAAAACGAGTAATAAATCTTCTAAGTTTTGGCCAAAAGAATCTTTCCCTCATATGGTCAAGAGTTTTCTCACATCTCGCATGTGCGAACAATCCACCTGTATGAGTCTCTTTTATAAGCTGCATGCAAGTGGGTGATTTCATAACAAATAATTGATTGTGTTTGCACAAAATTCATGACTTATGGAGTAGTGCGAAAAAGTTTGGAATTACAACAGTGTTGTCATGTAGTGTTGAACTCCTTATCCTTGTTATATGATTTTGGATGCATGCAGAACCAGTACTTTCTCTTTGGAGTTGGGTCATTAAAGCTGATCTCATGTTAAATGTGTCGACCACTCTGTTTAGGGCTTTCGACTAATATGTCAGCACAAAGTTAAATCTACACAAGTAATCTTAATTTTTTTTGAGCATTTGATTAACTATTTTTTTAGAATGAATAAATTGTAATGCATGATAATTAGGGGCGAAACCCTGACTTACCCACCTGAAAGAAAAAAGCTTCTATAAGACCGACTGATCTGGTAATTTGCACAATTGCCTCTCTATTACTTTTATTTGCCTAACAGAAATGCTCACAATCTTGCTTTGCTGTCATGCCCTCTCTACCGGAAATCAATCTCGAAAGCCTTCGCTTCTCATAGTCTCACCCTCTGTCGGGAAAGTCCCTCTCGGCTCCTTGGTAGGAAGATCTAGAGATTGCCATCTCACTTTTCTTCTGCTCTCCTAAGGCCAATATCAACAAAGTGAGGATGAACTTGACTGCTATTTTGATGATTCTTGTGTGACTAGTGTTGAATTCCTTTGGGATCATGGGATGTGAGATTCCGTATAATTCGTGAACTCATAAAATTCGAGAGAAGTATTGTGGAAGGAGTGAGAAGAAGTTGGGTGATTTTCTAAGAGACATGATCATAGAGTTTTTTTTAGGGTCTAGGGTTAAGGAAGGATTGAGATTTATATCTCTCTCCCTCTTCCCTTTTTTTTTTATTTATATGTTATGGATCCTATATATTCACGCAAGAGTCTAAATAATAAAATATAAAATTAGGTTATAGGCCATATAATATAATGACCGAGCAAAGTTGTTCTCGTCAAGACTGCTGGTGTGGATTGTCTTGTTGTTAATAAATGATTATTTGCATGTTAACAGATTGATGTTATCTTCTTTCTATGTTGAAGAACTGCCCGTCAAGCTTGGTTGTGTGGCCAGATAGTTGTCAACAGGTTTAGTGGGAAGGTACAACTAGTTCGTGCGAGTTTGAAATAAGAACTCGGGCAGGGTGAGCTAGCTCAATTGGAAAAACTCGGTTGAAGATTAAGGCTTGATAAATTTGTTCCGAGGTACTTGTAGGAACGTTGGCGTGCTTCAGATGTTCTCATGGGTCCTTATGGACAGAAAGGAGCTCTTTAACTTGTCATTTCTAAAATTGCAGCGAACGAGTATAATTGATTTGGTCAGCATCAGATCATTAATTGCACAGCTGATTGACTCGATCCATTAAGCCTATAAGGCTCATTTAGTACTTGGGCTTTTCTGTTTCTTTAAAAAAAAACTCATTTTCGGCTATACATTTAGGTCCCTAATTCTCTTAGCTCTTCTACAGGATATTGCAAGAAGAATAAGAGAATGAAAAAAATAAAGGATCAGGTAACCCTGGTTCATGACTAAAGGGATGTGATGATTGCAAGAAGTATTCTCCCTGTTGATTTTGTCTAAAAATATGTGTATTCATTTTTAATTGAAACAGTGTTTTTCACTACTAATAAGTTTTATGGGTTATAACTTAAAGACCAGTCGCAAGAGTTTACCGCTGAGCTCGAACTTTCCTTCCTCTAGGAGCTCGGAAGCTATGTCTGCAGGGAGTAGTCGTGAGTGCTTTCAAGTAACTATGTATTGGTTCTCATTTAGGTGTCTTCGCTTTCTAGATAATGAAAGTAACTCACTCCATTTTTATGACTTATAGTTGTTTCAGAAGAATATTTCCTTGTCGAGTTACTCAGGGCTGAAGCACATGTTGTTACGAGAAGATGACTTATTTTAGTCATTGGGAGATATGTACTCCTAAGAAGTAGTGGTGTACAATGCAAGAAGTTTGAAACTTCCCTGTTATGGTTGTTGTGATGTTGCTGACTATTTAAAATAGAGAATAACTATCAAATCATTTTACTTGAGTACTACGAGCATTCACTATGCCCGTTGATACACTGTCGCCTTGTCCTAACAAAAATATAATGTTAACAATTATTTACATAAAACGCCTAAAAACCAGTTCAACACATCCATAAAGATCCAGTGGAGATGGTGAATATACACATCACACTCTCAATAACTATCTTCAGTCCAAGAAAATCCTTCACCAATATAGCTGCCCACCCCCGCTATAACAAAATGTCCTGGCAGAAAAAAAGCATAGACACATAATAATAGAAATAGCAATAACTTTACTAAACACAACCAATCTTTATCTCATTTTTTGGAAAAATGTCATTTTTACTACAACATATTTAATAAACAGGCTTCCATCTCTCACAACACATTTCAAATCACCCTATCAAACAAAACTCACATATGACCATCTTAGATTATTCGACTGCTCACGTTGGCTTTGACAACAATCATAGACACAACACAAAATAGCTCCCAAAGCAACTCACTGCATATTTGTTGGCTACAACGAAAGCTACAAAGAATATAAATCTTAGTACACGGTAAGCAAATGAATCATTCACTCCATTTACGTTACATTTTAAGAATACAACTTCCCCAATCTCAACAACAAACCCTCCATCACTATCAATAATCCCACAACATATATACCTCACACACTATTATCTCTCATTTCCACTCACCCAACCACACAACACACACAAACACCACCAACTAGTCAGACGAACACAACACAATTAGCTCATCAACTTACCCGCCATTATCAAACCAACCCCCATCCAAATCCACTAAAACCCATCACATGCAGATAAAACAACAAACAGGACAACTCAAACTCACAAACATTCTCAACCTCATTCATCAAACACCCTGAATAGACCCATCCTCCTTTCAGCAAGCTATCAAGTGCACACATTGCAGAGCAACAATGTTAGAAGAATTTCGTGCACTTCAACATGGCACATGGATCCTAGTGCCTCCACCAGCCAACCAAAAATACTCGGATGTAAATTGACATTTAAAATCAAATATTATGCATATGAAACCATAGCTCACTACAACTCTACAACGCTTGCCTAGTAGTACAAGAATACAAACAACATCAAGGAATCGACTACCAAGAAACTTTCAATCCTGTGGCCAAGTATCCCACCATACAAATTGTTCTCATTATTGCTACAACCAACAAATTGCTTATTGAACAACTCAACATTTCAAATACATTTCTTCATGAGAAAATAGATGGCTTGGTTTGCATGACAAAACCATCAAGTTTTACAGACAAGTAACACACTCACTATGTCTGCAAACAAGCACCATGACAATGGTGTTCAACATTTTGCACATAAAACTTCAATCAAGGATTTTGGGTTAGCAAGGGGGATTATTCCCTCCTTATATATGAACATAACTCCACACTCATATATTACTCATCACAGTGTGCTCACCCACCACCATCATTAAGCTTATCCACAACCTTAACCAAATCTTTAGCTTCAAACAATTATGACCCGTCAATCATGTTCTGGGCCTTCAAATTTAACACATCACACAATGATACTTCATATACCAAACCACCTACCTTCAAAAAATACTACAAACAACTACAAATAATTGGAATGGTTAATTTCAAATCGGCCTTAGCATCCCTCTCCACTAAACCCCAACCTAATAACTCATCTTTCACACCACTAGCAGTTCTCATCATTGTCAAAAAACTCATAGAAGCACTTCAATACCTCACAATCACTCGCCTAGAGATCACTTCCACTGTCAATCACTTTAGCCAACACATGCATCAACCCCATAACCAACACTAACAATCGCTCAAGTGGCTTGTGTGCTATGTACAAGGAACTCCCAACCTAGGACTACCCATCATAATTACAACACTTCACCTCCAAGTATATGTAGATGTCGATCAGGATATCAACTTACCGTCGATCTACCTTAGGCTTTTGTGCCTACCTGGGCTCCAATCTCATTTTTTGGTCAGCAAAGAAATAATTGGCTGTGGCACACTCTTCAACGGATGCTGAATATCGTGTCCTAGCAATAGACACCATAGAGTTTATTTTGATTCACTGACGCCTTCAAGAGTTTCAAGTACATCCATCGACTCATGCACGTCTTTTTTGTGACCACCTCTGCCATTGCACTAGCTAACAATCTCGTCTTCCATGCTCGCACAAAGCATATAAAACTAGACTACCATTTCATTCGGGCCACCTCAAGAATGTCAACCTCACAATCAAGCACATCATGACAGCAGAGCTGGTAGTTGACATCCTCACAAAACCCCTCTCTAGCTCTCGGCATCAAGAACTTACAAGCAAGCTGAAAATCTACTCCCTGTTGCTCAGCTCAGTGAGGATATATATAAGCTAAGGAACACTCGCATACAAAAACCCTCAAGTACAAGGGATGTAAAGCCATATCCAAAACCTTCACCAGAAGTGTAAAATTACCATACTCACCCTTACTGAATTTACCATATTACGCCCTAATCTACTATATAATGATGTGTACAAAGCGGGAAAGTGTATAAAATATTATGCATTCCTGAGTTCAATCATTTGAATATCCCACTGTTTTAAATATAAGTGATTAATCTCCTCTCTTTTTCTTCTTCCTAGTGTTTCATTCTTCTCCGTAAAAAAGATAAAAAAGCGGACTTCCATATAGATTTACTTTTTAAAATTTTGGGTAACTAATTTCCTTTCAGACTCTTTTTGTGAAGGGACAGAAGATTTCATCAAAATTTTATCATGAAATGATAAGAGTGAAATCATGCATATAATGAATGTCTTTTACTCAAATCCTAGATGTGATTATCCTCTTAACTCTTTTTTGCATTAACAAGAAGCAAAAGACATCGTAATTGCACGTGTAATCAATTAGCTAATTTGTGAGAACTATGTCAACACTTTAAGTTCCATGTTTAGTCATAACTTTGTTCTTCTTCTCTTCTTCTGTCAATTTGCTTGCATGGAGATTTACATATCTGATTCTTTTCAGCGTATTTCAGGAGGTATCATTCTAGCACCAGAGGGAATAAATGGTAGCATATGTGGGACGCAAGAATCAGTAGAGAAAGTTCTTGCATTTATCCAATCTCATGAAAGTCTGAGGGGCCTAAGAATAGTTGAATCGCCAGTTAGCCTTGAAGAAGAGGCCATTCATCATGGACACACTAACCATTCTCCGCTCGGAGCAGGTGAAGATGCCCCTTTTCGCTGGGATCATGTTCGTGTTAAGCTGAAGAAAGAGGTGATATTTCTAGTTCTGACTGAACAGGAGTCTACCATCAGAACACATTAGAATATCATTTCTCAATTTCCATGTGACTTTTTAGTCTTTTTTATTAAAAAAAGAAGTTTAATATACATACTACTCAAGTCCTTTGCATTAGCATATCTGACGCCTAAACTTCAATTCTTACATAAATACCACCTTACTTATGCATGAAATGGTTATTTCACTTTTTAAAAGTTAAAATGGTGGCATTTGTGATGTGAGATGAAATATTTGGGTGGTATAAGTGTGAAAAGCAAGGTTTAGCAGTTAGATATGTATATATATAGGAATTGGGTGGTATATATGTAAATGTTCCTAAAAAAATGTTTTTTGCAAGCAGATTGTGACTTTTGGGGATACAAGCGTGATGCCTACTGAAAGAGTTGGAAAATACGTTCGTCCAAGCGACTGGAATGCTTTGATTAGTGATCCTAATATTGTGAGTAACTCATTACAATTTGTTGTTCCTTTAGCTGTGTCCGGCTTTCAATAATAGATTGCTATAACCTTCTAAAATGATATCATTTATGGTTTACTTACTTGAAGACTAGAGTTCCTGACTTTTTTAATTCCATAGGAAAGTATGATATTCAGTGTTTTCTTTCTTACTATTAATGCGCAAAGAACAGCTCCATGGTTTTATAATTGTTCTGGTAAAACTTGTGTTATTGCATTTTGAGTTTGGATATTGTATTTTTTTTTTTTTTCATTTATCGGCTAGGTGTTGATCGATGTACGCAACATGTACGAGACCCGAATAGGGAAGTTCAAGGGTGCTGTCGATCCATGTACCACATCATTTCGAGAGTTCCCAGCCTGGGTGAACGAGAAGTTTCAAGCCAACGGGTCTGGAACTCGGCAGGCGGACATGGAAAACAATACACTATTAGAACCTCCAAAGCCGCCTCGCGTTGCAATGTACTGCACCGGTGGAATCAGATGTGAGAAGGCTTCAAGTTTTCTGCTCAGCAAAGGTTTTGAAGAGGTATCACCATGTTTCTTTTTGTTCATATTTTCTATCTTCTGATAAAATTCCTCAACTTCAATTCATCATAATTTTTACTCCTATCTTTTGATAATATTTTGGAACTGATTTTCTCTCCATATTATTCTTATAGGTTTATCATTTGGAGGGTGGGATTCTGAAGTATCTTGAAGATGTGCCAGAATCAGAGAGCCTGTGGGAGGGTGAGTGCTTTGTTTTCGACAAAAGAGTATCTGTTGAGCATGGGTTGGAACAAGGGAGCTTCAAGCTATGCTATGGCTGCAAACAACCTGTGAGCGATGCCGACATGGAATCTCCGGAGTGGGAGTTTGGTGTTTCATGTCCTTACTGTTTCTTCACAAAATCAGACGAAGAGAAAGAGAGAGCGAGAGCGAGACAAAGGCAGTTCGAAACGTGGGGACTTATCGGCGGACCTGATATGGGTCGCAGGAATCCATCAGATCCCAGTTGAGTAATAAAAAGGTGGTGAAGCCTCTTTCTAGCTCAATCTAGCAATCCTCATTTTACATTTATGATATTGTGGTTATGTTTTAGATTGAATACACTTGCTTCATCTTTCATTGAGAATTTTTTATTTGGGGGCATTTACATACATAGCACTCAATTCTTTTGTGTTTACATATCTCACACCTAAACTTTTGTATTGAGATGCACCACGCTTAAATCTTTTATATCACATAAAAAAATATACTATTACCACTTTTTCAATGTGAAATACACATTTTCATCTATCGGTTCTTATTATCAAAGTCATCCATATATGTAGATATGAAAATTTAGGCGTGCAATATGTAAATACATTAGAATTGTGTGCATCTATGTAAATTTCCCTGAATTAAACGTTAGATTTTAATTCAAGGGAGAGACTAGACTGTAAAACTCGGGACCTTTTCTTTTTTTTTTTACCCAATAGCTGAGTTGTGGTGAAACTTTTGAAATCATTCTATTTTTTACTTCAAAAGAATCACAAACAAAATATTATCATTTTGTTTGGTTTCTTCATTTACAACTTGGATGTTGCCCTTCGTGACTTATTGTAGCATAGGGAAATTTACATGGGTAGCACACAATTCTTATGTATTTACATATTTTCACACCTACAGTTTCATATTTACATTCACATTTCACTAAGTAACAATGGAATAATCCTAAAAGAAAGTTCATAAAATACTGAGCACTATAATGGAAAAGTCACATCATATGCAAAATAAAAAATCAAAAGAGTCACTGCCCTCTTCATTATCCTCATCCTTATCATCGACCTACTCCATGTGTTCAATCACCTCCAATATCATTTGAAGGGTGGCACAGCCGGAAATTTATTTAGACTCGACCTCGCGTTCAACTGGCAATGTTGGAATATGTCTATCAGAATTGAGATGAACTACTTTTAGTACTCATACTCGATTTGGTGTTGGTCAATATAAAAGTCGAAGCGCAGACTCATGTCCTACTACCACTATTGAATGATGGCCATAACATCACTCAAGGTATCAAGTCTCTTGCTTGTAGAAAAAATAAAGGTAGAGAGTCATACTCTAGAGGGGTTTGGTCTGGAAGAACTCGTCTTTCCCAATAGATGTCTTCCAGTAAGATGCCTGTCCTTTAGTCATAGCTTCACTATGATGAAGTCGCTCCTATCAAAACTCACCTTTGCGCTTTAACACATAATGGATAAATCACTAATAGGTGGCCGGCCTTACAGTGGTCATTCCCCTAACGATTCTCTGGATAGACATATAAATGATAGAACCAATGTTTATTTATTTTTCTTTCTAAATACAAAAATTCAGAACTATCATTTCCTTCATGACCTCGCTAATATTTGTAGATGGCACCAGTTTGGCAAATATGAAATAATGCCAAGCCTTCAGTTTAGTAGTCAAAGTAGAGATATGGAAATTAATAATTTTTCCATTTTGAATTCTCCAATTGGTGCAGGAATCAATAAGAAAATTGATAATTTTCTCATAATCAAGTTCTAGAACAAGAAAACTAAAATATATAGTTGGGAATATGAAGGAGACCAAAAAAGCGATTTTGGACAAAGAACCAAAAGAATTTGTTTTCCACTCCCAAAAATTTTGTCATCCACTTGTTCTTTTGCATTAGCGAAAACTCATAGACTGTAGGAATATTGACAGGCTTAGTCATATAGCACAATATTTTCATTTTATCCAAATAATAAGGCCATCTACCCTTCACTCGGAATTAAGGAAACCTCTCTCAGAAATTAAATTCTTAGATACGAAGAAACTATTATATCGACACTAACAAATTTCCTCACATTATAAGTAGTTGAACAATTAGGGCATCTGGGCTTCAGAGCCATGAGATCAAAAGGAGGAGAAGAAAAGGAAATCAATAAAAAAAGTAAAAAGTAATAATAATAAAAAAAACTAAAAGAAAAAGGAAGGAAAATAAGAAACTAAAAACCGAGAATAACTCTGAATCCACTAACTTTCGCTTCTACCCAATTGCTCCTACTCACTTGGCTGAATTTGATCACGGATGGTTATTTATATAAAAAGGGTCTGCGCCAGGGCACTGGGTGTGAGTTTTGCGGTGAGAGACATTCAATAGCTTTTATGGAGAATACATGTTTCACACAGAAATTTAGGCTGACCTCCCATGATCAGGTCATAGCATTGTGGCGCTGTCTGGGCGCTATAGCACTCACTATATAGGATGGAAATGAATGGTTATGATGAAATTATGTGGAACAAAGAACATAGTGCGACAATGCTATCATGCAATATTGCAACACTAAGAGAGCAACTGAGGCACTGTGGTGCTCAGGGTTGGTGCGGCAGTGAATTTTCAACATCTTAAAACACACATTTATTACACACAAAATCAAGCAAACACAGTAACACAATCAACAAGATAACTCTTAGGCTGCCTTCTAAGAAGTTTTTAGGTTAATGTCTTAAACCGGATAATGTCAGGTTCTTAATTGGGATGATATAAGCCAATGGTTACTCTTTGACCTATTATATCTCTTCCAAGGCTTGTTCATTAACTCTAAAGATATGTGCAATCCTTCTATCCTTAAAATCAACACCATCAAGGGGTAAACTTTCACTACAATAAATGGGCCAGGTGACATATACTTTAACTTCATAAGAAATAATTTCAATCGAGAATTATATAGTAAAATCTTTTATATAGATTCTAATTTTTTCTTAATAAACTTTCGATCATGTCACTTTTTCATATTCTCTTTATAAATTTTAGTATTCTCATAGGCTTATATTTTAATTTTCTCTAATTTATTCAAATGTAATTGTTTGTTTGCCAAATCCTTAAGATTATTTTTAAATTTTTTTAGCTGCCCAATATATTTTATGTTCTAATTCTATATGTATATGAAAAGCTTTTTTAAAATTATATGGAGACTTCTTAAGGGTATGTTATAAGTTGTCATATATACTCACAATGCATTATCTAATCTAAGGGAACAATCATCCCTATTGGGGTTAATGCTTTTTTTTCTAAAATTTTTTTAATCTCCGATGCGATGCGACTTTATATATGCTTTAAAATACAAGAATTTGATACAATTTTTTAGAATATTTAATTCCTGGCAAATGGCTTCAAAAACTTGATGCCCGAGGTTTACTTTTATAATTTTATATTTAGATTTAATTATTGTAAAAGTCACAATTTTAAACGCAAGTATACTTATCGTTCAAGTAATACAGGGCTCTAATGGAGTCTTGGTTATCGATCCCACAATGATAGTAAAATAAAAAGTAAGAGATTTAAGTAATATTTTGAAACTTTTTTATGCAAATTATATATACTCTTTTTTTTTAAAATATATATATTCAAATAACAATTTTACTAAAATAAAAGAAGCAGTAAGCAGTAATTAAAATTCTATGCAAGTATAAATACGGCTTTCTCCTTTTTCAACTAATCCAAGAATTATACATTAATTATCTTTTGTAGGGAATTACGATTATGATATTGTGCCAAATAGAAGCATTTCTATTCTTTACCCTTTGTCTAGTGCAGAAAGAACATTGACTAATCTAGTTACAGCTCGGGATGTTTTATTAGTAGAATGAGTTAATCTTGAAGCCACGCTACTAGATGTCCAGGGTGGCTATGGTCGGTCCTACTAGAGTGACTCGTTACTTTTCTATAAACTAAATTATTAGAATTTAGTCGTCACTCTAAGAACTAATTAATTTTACGCCCAATAAATAATATCTTCCTATTTATTTCGCACTTCACCTTAAACAATCCAGCGTATAGCTCGTGATTACCTAAGGATTCATGTGATATCTACTAGTTAAAAATTTATCTCCGGATAGGTCTCAAAATTCTTCAACAAGTTTTAACAAATTAAATGACCAATTTAAAAAGTAAACTAATATCAGGTATTAATATCATCACAATATTTTAAAATATTTTATATTTAATTCTCTTACGAAATTTAATTAATTTATAATATTTTCATAGTTGAAAGGAGAAAGATAACTAACTACTCAAAACTCATTAAAATAACACAACAAAATATATTTATAAAACTTTGAATCAAAGTACAAATACTTATCTGAAGTGTTCCTTCAAGAGATCCGCTGACTTCTGCTGACTCCAAAGCAATGATGAAATATTCCAACAGCAATAACACACAATAAACACTCAAAATAAACTCACTAGATACAAAATAAAGTAACACTCTAAATATGAAAGAGACTAACTTAAACTAGAGATGAGAGAGAATATGCTGAAATGGGTATGTGTACTAAGAGGGGAGATTTTGGTGCCATTTCTCTGTAGAATGGGCTCCTATTTGTAGAGTTCTGAATTTGACCAGGGGTTGCTTAAGACACCTCTTCAAAATTCGTTCAAATTCAATGTATCTTCTAGAAGGTAACAGTCGCACCTAGGCGCCGGGATCTGGTGCCTAGGCGCTGGACTCCGTGACCAGGTCTTTCGTACCCCTTCACTTTGGGTCGCACCTCTTCGCGATCCAGACCGTTTCCTTGCGTCCAAATACATTGTATCACATGTCCTATATATTAGGAGTAACTTCCTGTCTTCTAGAAGCTCCAATAACCGCTTAACACCGTCAAAATAACTACCCAAAGTCATCAAAAAAACTTAACAATGTCTGTATCGAACTGGCGCTTAGGCGCCAAGCCAATAATTCCAAAATTTGCTCCATAAGCTCCATTTCTGCTCCTTTTTGCTCATTTTCCTTATTTTTCTTTCTTGGACTCTTTTTAATCATCTACATCCAAAAACATGAAAATAACTTTCATTAAAGCATAATATCCCTAAGAATTGAATCATAAATAAGACATAAAAATGGTTATTTTTTTATGTAGATCAAATTCCCTCAAACTTAAACGTTACTTGTCCTTAAGTAACTCTTTTAAATACAGAAAATAGATAACATTTGGAATGAAGCTAAATTATTTAAGATTCCTTATAATTTTTTGTTTTATAAATGCTTTAGCAAATCATTAACCAAATTTCACTAATTAAGTTTAATTTTAAGAATTTAAGAATATTTAGCTACCAAATCATAAGACTACCAATTTTTCATTTATTTCAAGAATAATTGTAGTTTATCATATCAAGGTCACATATAATATTTACAAGAAGAAGATTTTCATGAAATATTTTTTTAGTAAAAATACATGTACATAAAAATTAAGTTAAAAATGTAATTAGTTTTCTTACTATAATATAATTCAAGTGAAACTAATTTTTGATTAGGCATTTCCTCAAGTGTCTCCTCACTTTCTTTCTCTTTTTTTTTCTTCTCTCTCTTTTTTTTTAAGTGAGGATTACTATTTTTGGATAATCTGTTAAGGATTTAATGATTTTGAACTTCACTATCCTTAACTTATTTTCAAGAACTTATACATTCTTACTTAATAAATATGACATTAATACTTTATTTTTCAAAAATTATTTCAATCTTTTCTTTTTGAAGCAATAATCTTGATTTCTTAGTATTTCAAAAATACAATTCTCTTTACTATAAATAGAAAAATTTTGATCTTATTATTCTTTAAGCTAAATAATTCTATTCTTAAAATCAACCAAATTTTTGAAATTTTAGTTAAGTTTACTAAATTATTTATAAATTCAAAAATTTAGATAATCTTAAACAAATTTTTCATTCCTTATGTTATGTTAATATATTTTTTAAAGAAAATATTAGCTATTTAAGGACAAATAATATTTAAATTTGATAAATATTTTCCTTCCCCCAAACTTCAGCTTTAGTATAAATATGAATCATGAAATTTTCTAAAGCATGAAAGAAAAAAATAAACAGGAATTAATCTAAGTACAATAATGATGTAGTAAGGAAAAACTAACTTCTAATTCTACACATACTTCAATATGAATATAGCAGAAATGATTAAGCATATATAGAAATTTTTTTGCAGAGCAGGAGTTAATTTCTAAAAATAAATTTTTCTTCTATTTTTTTTAATTTTGATTTTTATTATTATATATATTTTTAAAATTTTTCTCGTTTTGAACATGCAACTTTACTAACTATTCATGAACACTAAATAATATGCTGAAACAGAAATAAACTTTTATAGAAATTCATTCTCATCTCAGTCTTAAACACGCATCAGACAAGCTAAAAAAACAGTTTTAACCTAAAAAGTTCACAACAACTCTAACAAATAACATCACAATAAACAGTACAATAAATAATAAAACACTCTAAAAACAGAATCAATAATATCTAGAGATAAGTCAAGTTACTAATCATTGTCTGTAGCTTCATTATCATCATCACCAAAAGAGAACTCCATATCCACAACATCGGGTGAAAATCTGGGACAAGTAGGGAACTGAACATCATGCTCTCCCTTCAGAAATCTCACTAAAGACTCTGAATACTCAGCATCATAATCACTCTTTCTTTGTGTATACTCAGAAAGGTGATCAATCTTCTTGTCTATCGTATATACTCTGCAGTGAATTAAGAATAACTCATGCTGCTGCTCTATGAACTGATCATGCATGGTTTCCCAAAATGCAGATGATGGCTCAACAGAAGTAGATGGTCTCGAAGTAGAAGCTCTACCTGAAGTATGTAATGAACCAGCAGGTGCAGTAGAACTCTTACCTCGCAGTTGATCATTAATGCTGATGCTTTCTCTTTCTATAGACTTCGTCGACTTGAGCTTTTCCTCAGAAAGCCCAGCAACTAATCCAACACTTTGACATAGAGAATAGATCAGTGATGAAAAAAAAAGTCCAATAGATGTGCTAGAACGAGCAGTAGCCTCCACAGAATCATAAATAATGCTCCATACATCAATAAATTTCTTCTCTTGAATGCAGTAGTTTAGAATAGCTCTATCTCTGGTAACTTCACTCAGATGATTGGATGGAAGGAGACGAGCAGAAATAAAGTAGTGTCATGCCTTGGAAACACCATTAAGCTTAGAAGATGAAAAATTTACCATTTTTCCGTACCGAATCTTCCAGGCTCCAGTACTATCAGTCGGGTAGGCAATGATCATGTCCAAATCTTCTTCAGATGGAGAAACCAGAGTAATAACACTCTATGTTTGGCGGCATGCCATAGAAAATGTTGATGCGTTCAAGAGTGAATCCTATTCTAACTCCTCGAACGAAAATCTAGTATTCCTCCACATTCATGAAATTAACATAAAATTCTCTAACCACCGGGATAACGGCAACAGCAGTGAAATAGCAGAATTGTTGTCAGTTGAGTGCAATGATTGCCTCCTCAATTCTTCCTCCAGGATTATAAAAACTCCGCTCCGAGATAAACTTCTGAGTCGTAGCAAAATCATTGTATCGAAAGTGTGCAGCAGCAGTAACGAACTTGCTACGATCAAAATTTTCTCTTTCTTTTCCTCGCTTAGATTTGGGTGCCATCTAAACATGAAAGATAAACGCGAAATAAATTCAACAAATATAAAAAAAATTTAAGCTTTTCAAACTTGAAATAGCTTAAACACCCAAGGATTTAACCATAAAAAATCAAAATTTTTCTCAAAATTTTGGTATTTATATATAAGAGCAAAATCCATGGTGAAAATAAAAAATAATGAGTTTAGAATGTAGATCTGACCTCGAGATGAAGAAATCGGGTGATTTCAAGCCCAAAAACTTGAAAATCCGGCTCTAAATGAGATCTCTAGGTGGTATTTTCTCGAAATACTGTGGAGAAGGAAGCTTAGACATCAAAAATGGCGTGGGGGGGGGGGTTAAGAAGATGAGTTTTCGTGTTCAGTAGGCGCCGAATTCTGGAGCCTAGGCGCCAGACTCGCCTTTCCAAAAATTTGATTTAAATTAAATATATTCCACCAAATCTTATCAAATTTGACTCCTAATTACTCTTATGAGAGTATTTATTCATTTTATAACCTCTAAATATTTTCACAATCAATTTAAAATGATAGCATAGATCCACATAAATGTATCTAAATTCTTCAATTCAAAATCCTAATATCCATTCCAAATTCAACAACTTTCAGTACAAGACTGTATCAAGGTTCATCGTTTTATAAATAACACAAACAACAACAAAACAAACATTCAAATCCAACAACACACATTGAAAAAATTAAGCAAATACACACATTAGATATTCAACACACTAACACAAGACTCGATCACACCTAAAACACATATAAAATCTATTTAACACCGATCTTCAATTTCCATCTCTTTCTCAATGAAGTTCGCTAGGACCGAAGGGATAGAACACCAGCGCCCTTGGAAATTCCAAAGCCGTCTTTTCATCATTCCACTTGTTCTTCACGTACATTTCTACTTGAGCATCATGATAGACAGCCATGTGATCAGATTGAAGTTTGGTTTGCCTTTCCAGGTGTTCGTATTGGTGGTACATCTCATGGAGACGATTACCAATACTTTGAAGTTCCGCTTCAATCTTATCCATTCGACTAAAAATCTTCTCCAAAATTACAGCAATAAAATCATTAAAATAAGGCTGAGAATCTTTAGGAGATTTGTCTCTTACCTCATTTCCATGATTTCCTCTATCAATGGCCTCCAAATCCTTCCTAACTCCTCCAAAACGAATTGCTCTGGTCGAAATTAGTGTTTCTATGGGATTGGGGATGAAAAATAGGCTATAAATAAAGAGATTTCGTGTGAAAAACTGAAGAAATTTGGTTTTTCCACGATTTGTAACCGCGGCGCTTAGGCGCCGGAATCTGGCGCCTAGGCGCCGGATCATCGATACACATGTTATTCTGGCGCTTAGGCGCCAACTTTTGGCGCCTAGGTGTCGGAACCTCGATCAACTCTGATTCGCCTATCGTCAAATTTTGTAAAGTTTCAGTCGTAAAAATAGGTCTAACAAACGAGTATTATCAACACACAAACACAATTACGAAAAATTTAAATCGCAATCAATCTCAAACGAAGGTTAACTTGATCTCCTTTTTACTCACATTTGACATGGAGTGGTCCAAGTCCAAATTATTTATACTTCAAGAAAATGTTTAGCTTAAGCCAATATAGACTTGTTAGCCTTCTATTTCTAGAAGTTATATACAAATTCAGTCAAGACCAAGGCATAACCTTATAACGATAATTAA
Organism: Papilionanthe hookeriana x Papilionanthe teres; assembly: GCA_022702705.1. Classification (NCBI taxonomy): domain Eukaryota; kingdom Viridiplantae; phylum Streptophyta; class Magnoliopsida; order Asparagales; family Orchidaceae; genus Papilionanthe; species Papilionanthe hookeriana x Papilionanthe teres. The sequence continues at coordinate 44,801,231 of CM040426.1, read as the reverse complement.
ACTCAAACTAATAAATATGGGTTGCCTCCCACAAAGCGCTTGGTTTAACGTCGTCTGCCCGACCTAATTAATTGAATTAATCGGGTAGACTCAGCTCATAAACCTCTTTGTAATTTAATTTCATTTCTCCCATATAAGGCTTCAGTCTTAATTCGTTAACTTTAAATACTTTTCCAGTTTTGGGATCTTTAATATCCACAGCTCCATAGGGGTATACTTTCTCAATTATAAACGGTCCCATCCATTTAGATTTTAATTTTCCAGGGAAAATTTTTAAACGAGCATTAAATAGTAATACTTCTTGTCCAGGCTCGAATATTTTCCTAGAAATCATTTTGTCATGCAATTTTTTCATTCTTTCCTTATAAATTCTTGCATTTTCATAAGATTCATTTCTTATCTCTTCCATTTCATTCAGTTGTAATAATCATTTTTCTCCTGCAGTATTCAAATTATAATTGAACTCCTTTATCGCCCAATAAGCTTTATGCTTCAGTTTAACAGGTAAGTGACAATGTTTACCATAAATTAACCGATAAGGTGACATTCCGATATGTGTCTTATAAGTTGTTCTATAAGCCCATAATGCAGAATCAAGTCTATCAACCTAGTCAGTTCTTTTAGGATTAACAGTCTATTCCAATATTTTTTTAATTTCTTTGTTTGATACTTCAGCCATTCCAGTTGTTTGAGGATGATAAGCAGTTGCAATTCTATGCTTCATTCTGAATTTTTCCAGCAATGATTGAATTCTTAAATTTCTAAAATGACTTCCCCCATCTGTGATAATTATCTCAGGCATTCCAAATCTTGTAAAAATCATTTTCTTAAAAAATTTCAAAACACATTTGGAATCACAGTTCGGTAAAGCTACAGCTTCGATCCACTTTGAAACATAATCCACTCCAAAGTGTCCTCCAAATTCAGAATTGTGACATTTTTGAATAATTGCAAAAGTTTCTTCATAAGGTACACATCTTCGAATCACAGAATCTTTTCCTAATTTAAATAAATGAATATCTTCCCAAATATATGATTTACAATCATTCTTGAATTTCTTAATATATTTACTATTCATCCCATATGGTAAAATATTGCTAATCAAATAGTTAACTATATCTGCATACCATGACATTTGTAATCCTTGAATGACATATAATTGCTTATCCAGGAATTTCTCATTTATATTTTCTTCATAAATCTTCTCATTATTATTTTTTATTCTTGATAAATGATCAGCAATTTGGTTGTCTATCACTCTTCTGTTCACAATTTCAAAATCAAATACTTGGAAAAGTAAAACCCATCTGATCAATCTAGGTTTAGCATCCTTTTTAGATATCAAATACTTAATAGCTGAATGATCAGTATGCACAATACATTTTGTTCCAAGAAGATATGGTCTAAATTTATCAAAGGCATATACTATTGGTAACAGCTCTTTTTCAGTAGTTGTGTAATCTACTTGAGTTTCATTAAGAGTTTTGCTAGAATAATATATAACGTTGAAAATCTTCTCATATTTTTGTCTTAATATAGCTCTGATTGCATAATCACTTGCATCACATATTAATTCAAAAGGTTTATTCCAATCAGGTGCAACAATGGCAGGTGCAGTGATTAACTTTTTTTTCAGAATATTGAACGCATTCAGACATCTTCATTAAATTCAAATTTAGCTTCTTTTTCCAATAAATGGCAAAGAAGTTTAGCAATTTTAGAAAAATCCTTTATGTATCTCCTATAAAATCCAGCATGACCCAGAAAACTTTTTACATCAGTAATAGTAGTAGGTGGTTGCAGTTCAATGAATAATTTCACTTTTGCTTGATTAACTTTCATCCCTATTTGTGAAACTTTATGTCCAAGTACAATGCCTTTTGTGACCATAAATTAAAATTTTTTCCAGTTTAGAACTAAATTTGTTTCTTGACATCTCTTTAAAACTTTCATTATATTTTCCAAGCAAGATTCAAAAGAAGTTCCAAAAACCAAAAAATCATCCATAAATACTTCTATTCCTTTATCAATCAAATCACAGAATATTGACATCATACATCTTTGAAAAGTTGCAGGTGCATTGCATAAACCAAAAAACATTCTTCTAAAGGCAAATGTTCCATAAGGACTAGTAAATGTTGTCTTTTCTTGATCCTCGTGAGCAACAAGTAATTGATGATAACCGGAATATCCATCCGGAAAACGTAAATATGAGTGTCCAACTAGTTTATCCAGCATTTGATCCAAGAAAGGTAAAGGAAAATGATCCTTTCTAGTGGCGTTGTTTAATTTTTGATAGTCAATGCAAATTCACCATCCAGTAACTTGTCTTGTTGGGATTAATTCATTTTTATCATTAACAATTACAGTTACTCCTCCTTTCTTCGAAACACAATGAATAGGATTTACCCATTGGCTATCCGAAATAGGATAAATAATTCTAGCATTTAACAATTTCAAAATCTCTTTCTTAACAATCTCTTTCATAATTGGATTTAATCTTCTTTGAGGTTCAATAAGTAGGTTTACGGCTTTTCTTTCATTAAAATTCTATGCATACGGATTGAAGGGCTTATTCCTTTTATATCTGCAATAGTCCAACCAAAAGCTTTCTTATAATTCTTCGGAACTCCTATTAATTTTTCTTCTTGATCTTTGCTTAATTCTGAAGATATAATTATAGGTAAAGTTAATGAATCTCCAAGAAATGCATACTTTAAATGTGTAGGTAACATCTTTAATTCCAGTTCAGGGGCTTTTTCAATTGAGGGTAATAGTATATCATTTTTAGTTGTGTATAAAATTTCTCAATTTTCATGAATATAATGAGTTTCTTCAGATGAATTTTCTTCATTTAATGACTCATCATATAACATAGATTCTTTATCTTTATCATCAAAAATGACCTTACATCTTTCTTGGTAATGCTTTTCAATCATATAATCAAAAATATCCTTCCGATAGCATTTTTCTTTTTCAGGATACCTCATTGATTTCAGAACATTGAATGTTATCTCTTGATCATTAACTCTCATCATTAATTCTCCTTTTTGCACATCAATCATAGCTCGACCGGTAGCTAGAAAATGTCTCCATAAAATGATAGTTATTTCTTTATCTTCTTCCATATCTAGAACAATGAAATTTACAGGGAAGATAAATTTATCTACCTTAACAAAAACATCATCTATAACTCCTTTAGGATAAGTGATCGATCGATTAGCTAACTGAAGAGTTACAGTGGTAGGAGAAATCTCTCCTAAATCTAACCTTCGAAAGATTGAAAATGGCATGAGATTAATACTAGCTCCTAAATCACATAAGGCTTTTCCACATAATTTTTCTCCAATAGCATATGGTATAGTGAAACTTCCAGGATCTTTAAGTTTCTGAGGTAATTTCTTCTGAATTATTGCACTACATTTTTCACTTAATGCAACAGTTTTATAAGCTTCAAATTTTCTCTTCTTGCTTAAAATATCCTTCATAAATTTTTCATAGCTTGGCATTTGCTCCAAAGCTTCAGCAAAATGAATGTTGATAGTAAGTTTCTTAAAAATTTCAAAGAACTTAGAAAATTGATGGTCAAGCTTCTGCTGTTTAAGTCTTTGAGGAAAAAGTGGTGGTGGTCTTTCAACTCCCACTTCAATAGGTACAATAGTATGATCTTTACTTGGAGAAAGGGTATCTTTAGGTTTTTCAATCTCTTCAACTTCTTTCTCTTTTTCAATCTCATTCCGTGTTTTCTCTTTTAATTCCTTTCCACTTCTAAGTCGTACAGCTTTTGCTTGTTTATGTTCTTTTCCAGATCCTTTAGGATTAATTTCTACATTGTTAGGGAGTGTTCCTTGAGATCTGTAATTAATGAAATTAGCAATTTGACCCATCTGATTCTCAATATTACGAATAACAGTGTTTTGACTTTGTAGCTGATTGCTTAGTTGCAAAATAAATTCTTCTACAGATAACTTTTTCTGCTGATTGTTATAACCAGAAGGATAAGTTGGTCTATAGTTTCAATTTCCTTGATTGTTCTAATTTGGATTAACTTGATGTCCATTACTCCAATTAAAATTAAGATAATTTTTCCAACCAGGATTATAATAATTAGAATAAAGATTATTAGTTTTACTAGCAATATGATGGTGAGCGGAGATCGGGTCCGCTTGGATGTCGTCGCCGTCAATTCTCATGTCAATGTCATAAAGTCGCCACTCTGTTTTGATATTGCCCTAATCTTATTTCTATGAATCCTATAAAGGAATCAAGAAATTTAGGGCTAATATAAAACAGAGAAAAAGAAGATGTTTTACGATAATCCATATAAAGAAGATCCTAGAATGCCATATCCCAGAGTTTCTATATAAAGAAGATTATGAAGTGTCAACCAGAGATTCTGTCATGGGTTCTTTAATTCTCCTATAGAAGCAAGCTTCTATAGTTAATTACACCTTAGACAATTTATAATTGTCTAAGAAAACTTCTGATTAATGTTGATCACTAGTTTTCTGGAAATTTTTTTGTTTTTAGAGAAAGATGTACCCACTATCAATCCCAAATGTCGTTGTGTTATGTAATTTTCATGTCATGTTGTTTTGTTTGTTGAAAGTTTTAGGTTTTTTGGCTATCCTAAAAGTTTTGGTTTTGTCATTGTTGTCGATGTCGTTGTTTTGTTGAAAGTTTTAGGTTTTATGGCTAACCTAAAAGTTTTGGTTTCGTCATTGTTGTCGATGTCATTGTTTTGTTGAAAGTTTTAGGTTTTGTGGCTAACCTAAAAGTTTTGGTTTCGTCATTGTTGTCGATGTTGTTGTTTTGTTGAAAGTTTTAGGTTTTGTGGCTAACCTAAAAGTTTTGGTTTTGTCATTGTTGTCGATGTCATTGTTTTGTTGAAAGTTTTAGGTTTTTTGGCTAACCTAAAAGTTTTGGTTTTGTCATTGTTCGTCCAGAATGTCATCCTGCAAAACAGAGTTAGCACACCCTATAACATGCAAAGGAAATCTAAACGAAATTTGTCTTCATCCTGCAAAGAAAACATTGTCAGAAATAGTGTCACATTCATTGTCTCAGAATTTTGATTTAACTTATCCTGAATGTCAGTTAATGTCATTTGAAATATTTGGATTGATATTGGTGTTTGTCAAATTTGCATTTGAAATGCCAATTTTATGTCAAACTTTGTTTGAAATGTCAAATTTATGTCAATTATGTCGATTTAGGTTTGCAATATCAAATTTATGTCTATTATGTCAAATCTTATTTGAAATGTCAAATTTATGTCGATTATGTTTGAAATGTCGAATTTGATTTTGGTTTAAAATGTCAAATTTATGTCGGTTATGTTGATTTTTAGTTTGAAATGTCGAAGAATTTATGTCGGTTATGTTGATTTTGGTTTGAAATGTCGAATTTATGTCGGTTATGTCGGTTATGTCGATTGGTTTGAAATGTCGAATTTATGTCGGTTATGTCGATTTTGATTTGAAATGTCCAATTTATGTTGGTTATTTTGATTTTGGTTTAAAATGTCGAATTTATATCTTGACTTAAGTTCAAACTTAAATCTTGAGTTCATGTCTGTCTGCACTTAAGTTGAATTAACTTGAGTTCATGTCTGTTTAAGTTAATAGTTGGATTAGATTAACTTGAGTTCATGTCTGTTTGAACTTAAGTTAAAAGTTTAAAGTTAGATTTAATATAGATTGAATTAACTTGAGTTCATGTCTGGTTGAACCTAAGTTAATTTCAATATTGATTGAATCTATTTAACTTGAGTTCATGTCTGTTTGAACTTAAGTTAAAAGGTTTAAAGTTAGATTCAATATGGATTGAATTAACATGGGTTCATGTCTGGTTGAACCTAAGTTGAATTAACTTAATTGAATCTATTTAACTTGAGTTCATGTCTATTTGAACTTAAGTTAAAAGGTTGGAAGTTAGATTCAATATTGGTTGAATTAACTTGGGTTCATGTCTGGTTGAACCTAAGTTAATTTCAATATTGATTGAATCTAATTAACTTGAGTTCATGTCTGTTTGAACTTAAGTTAAAAGGTTGAAAGTTAGATTCAATATTGATTGAATTAACTTGGGTTCATGTCTGGTTGAACCTAAGTTGATTGAATTTAATTAACTTGAGTTCATTTCTGTTTGAACTTAAGTTAAAAGGTTTGGTTTAATCAGAATAGACTTAATTAAGTTTTAATCCTTTTTTAAATAGGACTTAAAGGTTAATTAAGTCTAATAAATTAGACTTAATTAGAATTGCAGACCATCTAAGTCCTTTTTAGGTAAGGCTTAAGTTTTAATTAAGTCTAATTTGATTTAACCGAGATTTGTTTAGATATTAAGTCTTAGTGAATTAGACTTAATCATGGTTTGTGTTTATTTAACCTTTAGTTGATTGAGGTTTAATGATTTAATTAAGAGTTTGTTTGGTTTGGCTGCAGCTTCTCGACTTTGCAGCTAGCAATATGCATATTGCCTAGAAGCAATTGCGGGGAAGCAATTGCGAGGAAATTAGTCTGTCTGTTTAGTTAGTAAATTGTGGAAAACAATTGCAAGGCGAAAAATGACTGAGATCGCCTTCGTTTATTAAAATTATTTGAAAATTTTCATTTATTAATATAATATAAAGGATTTGCAAATGAAATTTTTTTTAAAAAATTTATATTTTAAATATACAAACTAATAAATATAAGTTTGTTTGTGAAAAATTTAAGTGTCATTTGTTGTTAAATATATTGTTAAAAATAATAAAATAAAATATTTATTAGCTTTTTAAAATAAAATACATTTTCCATTTGTTGTTAAATATACTGTTAGTATTTTTAAAATATTAAAGTTAGATATTAGCTCTATAAATATCTATATACCAGAAAAATGCAGTCCAAGAGTCCTCCAATTCAGTAAAGAGGTAAAACCCGAGGCAACAGAAGGCCCTAAAACAAGAGAAGTGAAACGAATATGTAAAAATGTCCAACTCTTCCAACAAATGTCTCAAAAGCCACATAACTTCAAAGCCACATATCATTCTTGAATTTTAACAACCCACTATATAGAGGTTGAGTGTGGAGGTAGAGGGACCCTCCCATGAAACGTACCATGTTTAAAGAAGTATTAGCAAAGATAAGTGTAACATTTGTAAAAGCATCCAACAATTCTAACATGCACCTTCTTGAGGCATCCATAAATGTACTTTAGTAGGACAAAGAGATAGGGAGCAAGTGAGGAGGAGAATGCCATTTTCAAAAACTACCAAACTACAAGCCCAACATGCCATTTAAAACCTCTTTAGATGAGATACATCAAGCCTTAAAAAGCTATAGTAAAGGGAGGTGTAATATGATATTCAAATCAAGATATAATATATAGGCCATTCAGCCCAAAAAATGTTGAATTCCAAAAGAACATATTTCAGATTTCTCATGAAACGACTGCAGTTCAGATTCCAAAAGTATTCATGACTTCGGCTTACTTCTAGATGCTCAAAGTACAGATCAAAGAACTACAGATCAGATCGAAGAACAAAAAAGTCCAGATAACATGCTACCAACTACAGATCAATTTCAGAGCTAACAAAACGATCCAGATAACATGCTACCAACTACAGATCGAAGAACTGTCGGAAGATAAGAGATGGAAGGAAGAAGGAGAGGAGCAGGGGGCCTTGGGAGAGAAGGAGTTCGATCGAAGGTAGCAGTTACCTGGATTCGAATGTTTCTCACGGCCGAGGAACCGCAACAGCTCGCAAGAAGTTCTAGAGCTGGGAAGGGGGAAGACGAGATCGGGCGTGCGAAAGAGCGAGGGCAAGCCAAGAATTTTCTCTGTTAACGCGGAATGAAAGTTGGGACCGTGGGGTTTATCCCGCGACCCGCTTTCTCGCTGCTTCGCGGCCTCACACCGCGAAGTCATGGGCGCGTCGAGCGCGCCCGACGAAATTTACGTCGCTTCACCGCGCCGCAGCTCCAAAACGCCGAAACAAACATGCCCTAAGTCTAATGTGATAGACTTAATTAAGGTTTATGTCGGATTTGGGTTTGAATTAAGTTAGGTTGAGCCTAAACTTAAGGTTGACTAAAGTTCAATGTGGGTTGAACTTAAGTTAAAGTTGAACTTAGGTTCTATTGTGTTGAACCTAAGTTAAGTTTATTTTGGGTTTGGGTTTGATTAGACCTTAGTTAGTTAAGGTTTAATGGTTTAATTAGGTCTAATGGGTTAGACCTAATTAGGGTTTAGGTTTTATTAAACTTTAGTTAGTTAAGGTTTAATGATTTAACTAGGTCTAATGGGTTAGACCTAATTATGGTTTATGTTTGATTAAACCTTAGTTAGTTAAGGTTTAATGGTTTAATTAGGTCTAATGGGTTAGACCTAATTAGGGTTTATGTTTGATTAAACCTTAGTTAGTTAAGGTTTAATGGTTTAATTAGGTCTAATGGGTTAGACATAATTAGGATTTAGGTTTGTCTTAAACCTAATGTGTAAGGAGGTTAATTAAGTTTAATATGTCCTTAAACTTAATTAAAGATTTTGTTTTGTATTAAACCTAATTTAGTTAAGGTTTAATGGGTTAATTAAGTTTAATATGTCCTTAAACTTAATTAAAGATTTGATTTTGAATTAAACCCTAAGGTTCAATGAGTTAATTAAGTTTAATATGTCCTTAAACTTAATTAAAGGATTTGGTTTTGATTAATTAAGTTTAATATGTCCTTAAACTTAATTAAAGGGTTTTGATTTTGATTAATTAAGTCTAATATGTCCTCAAACTTAATTTTTGATTTTGGCTAATTAAGTTTAATATGTCCATAAACTTAATTAAAATGTTTTATTTTTGATTAATTAAGTTTAATATGTCCTTAAACTTAATTAAAGGTTTTGATTTTGGTTAATTAAAATTAATATGTCCTTAAACTTAATTAAAAGGTTTGATTTTGATTAATTAAGTTTAATATGTCCTTAAACTTAATTAAAGGTTTTGATTTTGGTTAATTAAGTTTAATATGTCCTTAAACTTAATTAAAAGGTTTTGTTTTTGATTAATTAAGTTTAATATGTCCTTAAACTTAATTAAAGGTTTTAATTTTGGTTAATTAAGTTTAATATGTCCTTAAACTTAATTAAAAGGTTTAATTTTGATTAATTAAGTTTAATATGTCCTTAAACTTAATTAAAGGTTTGATTTTCGTTAATTAAGTTTAATATGTCCTTAAACTTAATTAAAAAGTTTGATTTTGATTAATTAAGTCTAATATGTCCTTAAAATTAATTAAAGCTTTGATTTTGGTTAATTAAGTTTAATATATCCTTAAACTTAATTAAAATGTTTGATTTTGGTTAATTAAGTTCAATATGTCTTTAAACTTTATTAAAGAGTTTGATTTTGATTAATTAAGTCTAATATGTCCATAAACTTAATTAAAAGGTTTTGATTTTTGACTAATTAAGTTTAATATTTCCTTAAACTTAATTAAAAGATTTGATTTTGATTAATTAAGTTTAATATGTCCTTAAACTTAATTAAAAGGTTTTGGTTTTTGTCTTAAAACCTAAGGTTTAATGATTTAACTAGGTTTAAGTTGTCTTTAAACCTAATTATTGTTTGATTTGAGTTCATTTAAGTTTGGATTCATGACTTGCTTAATCCATGATGAGATGGATTAAATATGTGAAGCGGAGGTTTTGAATTATTAATTTTAAAATTAATAAATTTTAATCTTGTTTCAAAATGTCTTTTAGATTAATTTGATGACTTGAGAATTGTTGTTTTAGGATTATTGTCTGTTATCCTAAAGTTCTCAATCATTTTGCATTTAAATTTCTTAATTTTATAATTAGTTTTGAAAATAATTACAAAATATCATGGAAATTAGGAAATCACATTTTAGAGAGTTATTCTAGCCTTAGAATAATCAGAAGATGTGTCTAAGGACTTAAAGGTTCTTCCCTAAAAATTTCATATTTTTGTGACTTGTAAATAATTTTTAATAATTAAAATACTCTAGAGAGTGTTTAATTAATTAAAAATTAAATACTGAGAATAAAATTATGATTTTGGTCTCATAATTTTCTTCTCTTCAAGAGCTTTTCAGATGTATTTTTATTTTATTTTTATGACCTCTGGATCAAAAGATATGGAATTTTGAAGTTTTTAAGGTTTTTTTCTGGATTAAATCAACCCAGAAAATCTAGGCTTCGACCCGTGTCCTCGTACGCGTCGAAGAGCGGGAAGATCCCGTATGCGGATCCGAACAGCGGACACAGGATGAGAAGATCAGCGCCGTCCGTTCCAAAACACGGGAACGAACGACGAAGATAATTCCCCCTTAAATTCGAAAATTTTCGAACCGTTAAACTTCAAAGCTCAATATCTCACTCATTTCTCAACGAAATTGAGTGATTTTTGAACTTATGAAATCATCTGGACGTATAGATTATATCTATACGGTGATGATACATTTCTCGGCTAGTTTAACCCATGATATTTCGAATATATTAAATATTTTGGAGAAAATAAATCCATACCTTAGCCACAAGTTTGCCGAGCTTGATCAGGCTTGATGGTCAGCTTCTAGGACTCCCAAAGAAGATTCTTGTCACTTCAATTTGGTTTTGTAGCTAGCCTTGGAGAGCAATTTTGGCAAAATGGCTAGTTTGGGTTTATTTTGGATATTGGCCAAATTGGCTTGATTGGGCTACCCTATGGCATGGGTTTGATATGAATAGGTTGCTGAGGTCCCCAAGAAGATTTTTTGTGTTGGGGGCCAAGGGATTTGGGCATCCTATAGGTTTCTATGGGATCATTCTCTTCTCTTTTGGTATTTTCGGCCAAGAGGGGTATTTATAGCCATGAATGACTATGGATTAACCTTGGTTAGCTTGGATTTGCACATAGTATGGTTAGGGCTGTAGAGTACAACCTCCCCCATGTAAACCAAGCCTCACCTCTTCTTCCTCCATGAGAATTTTTCCACTTAAGCAAGTGCACATTTCATGACAATTTTTGCTTAAATTTTGTCATGATGGATTTTAACCTCTTTGTTTCCATTCCATTGGCTAAGTGGGAGGTTCATGGTGACTCAAATGGTTGAGACCCTCTCCTTGCAACACCTCATTTATCATTTCATGAGGTGGTGAAACATTAGCCCCTCTCTTAATATTTTTCATGAAATGTTATGATGAGTTTATCCATGGTGTGAAGGATGGTTACAGCTTTGTCTCCTCACTATTGGGTGGCTAGGGAGGTGGCTAAGCTAGCCTCACCATGGCAAGAAACCTCACACTTTAAATTACCATGGTTTTGCCACCTCATTTCTCATGTCATGATGGCTCTTTACCATGGTTAAATGTGAGTGATTCTTGGGTTGTTTTCTCTTTAATGGGTCATGTGTGATGTCATAAAAGAGTTTTAGAATTTTTAGAAAACCATATGTCATAGGTTTTAAAAATTCCATTTAATGCCCTCTTCATTTTAATTTCCATATTTAATTAATTATGTCATTAATTAAATATTGAAAATTATTTTATTAATCAATAATTAATTGGAAATAATTCCAAATTAATTATTTGAATAATATCCATGTCATTAAAATTGATTTTTGCCTCTTTTCATGACTTTTCAATTTAATTTTCACTTTAATTAATTATGTCATTAATTAAAACATGAAAATTAAATTATTGGTCAATTAACTAATTAAAAATAATTTTGGAATTAATTATTTGATTAATTCCATTATTTTTAATCAATTTGTGGATTTTGAGATTTTATGGCTTTTGAATTTAATTTTTCAATTTAATTAATTATGTCATTAATTAAAATTTGAAAATTAATTAATTAGCCAATTAATTAATCAAAATAATTTTGAGATCAATTATTTAATTAATTTTGTCATTTTATAACTTTTAATTTAATTTTCATTTTAATTAATCATGTCATTTGATTAATTAAAATATTGAAAATTAAATTAATAGTCAATTTAATTAATCAAAATAATTTTTGAAATTAATTTGATTAATTTTTGTCATTATGAGATCTTAAACATGTCATTGGTTATTAGATAAAAAATTGATCATTTTAACCAAAATTGACTTTTTAGGTCATGTGTTGACCTATTGGGTCAATAAGGTTGGTGATTGGATCTGGATTGGCAATTTTGACCAAAATTATCATTTTAGGTCAAAAGGTTGTCTTATGGGGTCAACAGGGTTGATCATAGGTCTGGATTGACCATTTTGACAAAAATTGTCATTTTGGATAAAAAGGTTAACCTGTGGGGTCAACAGGGTTGGTCATTGGGTCTGGATTGACCACTTTGACCAAAATTGACATTTTAGGTAAAAAGGTTGACATGTGGGGTCAACAGGGTTGGTCATTGGGTCTGGATTGACCATTTTGACCAAAATTATCATTTTAGGTCAAAAGGTTGTCTTATAGGGTCAACAGGGTTGGTCATAGGTCTGGATTGACCATTTTGACCAAAGTTGTCATTTTAGGTAAAAAGGTTGACCTATGGGGTCAACAGGGTTGGTCATTGGGTTTGGATTGACCATTTTGACCAAAATTGTCATTTTAGGTAAAAAGGTTGACCTGTGGGGCCAATAAGGTTGTTCATTGGGTCTGGATTGACCATTTTGACCAAAATTGTCATTTTGGGTCAAAAGGTTGACCTGTGGGGTCAACAGGGTTGGTCATTGGGTTTGGATTGACCATTTTGACCAAAATTGTTATTTTGGTTCAAAAGGTTAACCTATTGTAAAAATGAGGTCAACACAATAGCTTGCAAAGTTTCCATTGTTTGAGAATCATCAGAATTTGCAGAATTATCATTACTTACATGTGATATATTAATAGCAAAATTATCAAATTTCTTAGATATCACAGCCACTTGTGAAACTAAAATAGAAAAGGCTTCATTATCATGATACTGGCCACTCTTTTAGGATTAACCCTTTCAGAAGACCATTGAAAATTATTATTAGCCATTTCTTCAATTAAGGTGTAGGCTTCTTCAAATGTCTTAGCCATTAAAGAACCACTAGCCGCAGCATCAATAATTGATCTAAGTGATCCAATAAGTCCATTATAAAATGTTTGAATGATTAACCAATCTGGTAAAGCATGATGAGGACATTTTCTTAATAGTTCTTTAAATCTTTCTTATGCTTCATAAATTTTTTCTCCATCAAATTTCTTAAATGAAGTAATATCATTTCTCAATTTAGCAGTTTTAGGAGGAAAATATTTAGCAAGAAATTTTTGTGTCATATCTGCCCATGTTTTAATAGAACAAGTTGCTAATGAATTAAGCCACACTATTGCTTTATCTTTTAAGGAAAAAGGAAAGTGTCTAAGCCTAATAGCATCATCAGAAAAATTATTATATTTAAAGGTAGCACAAAGTTCTAAAAAACTAACAAGGTGTAAATTAGGATCTTCATTAGGTGTTCCTCCAAATTGATTGTTTTGAACCATTTGAATAATATAAGGTTTAAGCTCAAAAGATTTAACATCTACAACTGGAATTTGAATACTAACATGAAGTTCATCAGCTGTAGGGTTTGCATATTCCCTTAATGGTTTATAAACATTTCATTCATTAATTTCGATTGGATTTTGATTATTATTATGTAAGTTAGCCATTTTTTTGATGTTTTGAAATTTGTTTTCCTTTTTTAATTCTTTTAATTGTTCTTTCTAATTCAGAATCAAAAGGTAGTAATCCTTCAGATCCAGAACTACGCATAAAAAATTAAAGAAAAATATTTTTATTTTATGTTTTGTTTTTATGTTTTGCTTTTACTTTTTATTTTATCTATCCCCGACAACGGTGCCAAAAACTTGATGCGATGCGACTTTATATATGCTTTAAAAAACAAGAATTTGATACCATTTTTTAGAATATTTAATTCCTGGTAAATGGCTTCAAAAACTTGATGCGCGAGGTTTACTTTTACATTTTTATATTTAGATTTAATTATTGTAAAAGTCACAATTTTAAACGCAAGTATACGTATCGTTGAAGTAATACAGGGCTCTAGTGGAGTCCTGGTTATCGATCCCACAAGGATAGTGAAATAAAAAGTAAGAGATTTAAGTAATATTTTGAAATTTTCTTATGCAAATTATATATACTCTTTTTTTTTAAATATATATATTCAAATAACAATTTCACTAAAATAAAAGAAGCAGTAAGCAGTAAATTAAAATAAGCAGTAATTAAAATTCTATACAAGTATAAAAACGACTTTCTCCTTTTTCAACTAATCCAAGAATTATACATTAATTATCTTTTGTTGGGAATTAAGATTATGGTATTGTGCCAAATAGAAATATTCCTATTCTTTACCCTTTGGTCCGGGTGCAAAGAACATTGTCTAATCTATAGTTAGGCTCAAGATGTTTTATTAGTAGAATGGGTTAATCTAGGCTCACACTACTAGATGTCCAAGGGTGGCTATGGTCGGCCCTACCAGTGACCCGTTACCTTTCTATAAACCAAATTATTAGAATTTACTCTGTCACTCTAAAAACTAATTAATTTTACGCCCAATAAATAATATCTTCCTAGTTATTTACACTTCACCTTAAACAATCTACGTATAGCCTGCGATTACCTAAGGATTCATGTGATATCTACTAGTTAAGAATTTATCTCCGGATAGGTCTCAAAATTCTTCAACAGGTTTTAACAAATTAAATAGCCAATTTAAAAAGTAAACTAAGATCATGTATTAATATCATCACAATATTTTAAAATATTTTATATTTAATTCTCCTACGAAATTTAATTAATTTATAATCTTTTCATAGTTGAAAGGAGAAAGATAACTAACTACTCAGAACTCATTAAAATAACACAACAAAACATATTTATAAAACTTTGAACCAAAGTACAAATACTTATCTGAAGTGTTCCTTCAAGAGATCCGCTGACTTCTACTGACTCCAAAGCAATGATGAAAGACTCCAACAGCAATAACACACAATAAACACTCAAAATAAAGTCACTAGATACAAAATAAAGTGGCACCCTAAGTATGGAAAAGACTAAATTAAACTAGAGATGAGAGAGAATATGCTAAAATGGGTATGTGTACTAAGAGGGGGGGTTTGGTGCCATTTTCTTTGTAGAATGGGCTCCTATTTATAGAGCTGTGAATTTGACCAGGGGTTGCTTAAGGCACCTCTTCAAAATTCGTCCAAATTCAATGTATCTTCTAGAAGGTAACCGTCACGCCTAGGCGCCGGGATCTGGTTCCTAGGCGCCGGGATCTGGTTCCTAGGCGCCGGACTCCATGACCAGGTCTTTCGCACCCCTTCACTTTGGGTCGCACCTCTTCGCGATCCAGACTGTTTCCTTGTGTCCAAATACATTGTATCACATGTCCTATATATTTGAAGTAACTTCCAGTCTTCTAGAAGCTCCAATAACCGCTTAACACCGTCAAAATAACTGTCCAAAGTCATCAAAAAAACTTAACAGCGTCTGTATCGAACTGGCGCTTAGGTGCCGGACTCTGGCGCCTAGGCACCAGGCCAATAATTCCAAAATTTGCTCCATAAGCTCCATTTTTTGCTCTTTTTTGCTTATTTTTCCTTCTTTTTCTTTCTTGGACTCTTTTTAATCATCTACATCCAAAAACATGAAAATATCTTTCATTAAAGCATAATATCCTTAAGAATTGAATCATAAATAAGGCATAAAAATTGGTATTTTTTTAGGTAGATCAATCTCCCTATTTGAAACTTCTGCTAAATCACTATTCTGAGGATGATATGCAGTAGAAATTTTAATTTTATCCCACACTTAATAGCTTATGTCTCTATCCTTTTATTATAGAAGTAGCTCCTCTTCTCATTAATAATTACTCTAGGTGTTTCGAATATGGTAATAATATATTTCCTTAAAAAATTTTGACCTTGTAAATCACACCTACTTAAAGCCACTGTCTCTCTTCTATTTTGAGATAGAATCTATTATAATCAAAATGTATTGGTTCCCTAAATATGGTATAAAAGGTCATATGAAGTCCATACCTAACATTGAAAATTTTCACGTCTAAAATATAATTTTAAGGCATTTCATATTTCTTTGAAATATTACATGTTCGTTGATATTTATCATATATGTTAATGTATTCATTAACATCCTTA
Source organism: Papilionanthe hookeriana x Papilionanthe teres (assembly GCA_022702705.1). Classification (NCBI taxonomy): domain Eukaryota; kingdom Viridiplantae; phylum Streptophyta; class Magnoliopsida; order Asparagales; family Orchidaceae; genus Papilionanthe; species Papilionanthe hookeriana x Papilionanthe teres. The sequence goes on along the minus strand of CM040426.1, from coordinate 44,785,078 downwards.
CATATGGGAGGACAATAAAATTTTGATTGTAAGAATCTTAAATGCACGTCTAAATCTCCAATATGCTCTACAAAATATGAGTATGGCATAATGTCATGATGTTTTTCACTTCTTCTAAAGAGACACACCTCCTAATAATTTGGTCCTTACACTTCTTAAAAAGAAAATATTCATCTCAAAAAATAAAATTTAGCATCAAACATAAACAAATTTCTTTAGTTATATGACATCATTAACAATGTAATTCACAACGTCAATATACGAAGGAATAGTTTATTAAATAATTATAAGCAATTTTTCATAAGAATTTTTTTTATTAATTTTATAAAGCAATCCTCATACTTTTGTTTTCAAGTCCCGACAAATGATCCGCTACTAATTCTATGAATATTTTATATCCACGATCTCAATATCAAACTCTTGTAGCATATGTATCCATTTGATCAAGCGTGATTTGACATCCTTCTTTGTTATTAGATATTTGATAGTTAAGTGATCAATGTATACTTTCACTTTAGTACCAATAAAGTAGGATCTAAATTTGATAACTGCAAACACTATTGCTAGTAACTCTTTTTCAGTTGTGGTATATAGTTGACTTATTCATCATTTAGAGTTCTACTATTATCACATGAAAGAATTTTTTTTCCTCTGGCCTAACACAACTCAAAAGGCATAATCACTAGCATCACACATGAAATCAAAATGGTACACATAGTTTAGTACAATTATAATTGCTATTGCGATTAATTTTTTATTTTAAAAGTTCAAAAGTTGCAAGACACACATCATTAAATTTAAATGGAATATCATTTTCTAACAAATGACAAAGAGGTTTAGAAATTTTAGAGAAACATTATAATTTCTATGGTCAAATATAACATGTCATAAAAAACTCCTAATCCCTTCAACAGTGGGTGAGAACAGTTTTTCTATAGATTGAATCATAGACTAATCTATCTATATCCCTCTCTCAGAAAATTTATGCCCTAAAACAATCTCTTTAATGATCACAATCTCACAATTTTCCTAATTCAACTCAAGTTTAGTCCCACCGCATCTTAGTAAAACATATGCTAAATGTTCAAGACATGTATCAAAGGAAGTGTCAAATACAAAAAAGTCATACATGAATAGTTTAATCACCTTTTCATTCATATCAGATAAAATATGCATCATAGGGCATTGCATAAACCAAATAACATTTTTCTAAAAGCAAAAGTTTTATAAGGACTAGTGAAGTTGTCTTATACTGGTCTTCTATTGCTATAAAAATGCAGTTATATCTTAAATATACATCTAGGAAATAAAAGTAAGTGTGTCCTTCCAATCTATGTAGCATCTGATAAAGAAACGATGAGGAAAAATGATCCTTCCTAGTTGCTTTGTTCAACTTTCAATAGTCAATACAAATTCTCTAATTGGTGACATCCTAGTGGGTATAAAGTCACTCCTATCATTTTAGACCACTGTCACCCTTATTTCTTAACAACACAATGAATTGGCTTACCCATGCATTATCATGGATATAGAATGTCTGCATCAAGCTATTTTAGAATCTCCTTTTTCACTACCTCTTTCATGATTGAATTAAGCTTCCTTTGAGGATTGGCCTTTGGTTCAGGATTATCTTCCATTAAAATTGTATACGTACATAAGGAAAAGCTTATTCCTTTAAAATCTGTAATGTTCTAACCAAAGGCTTTTCTAAAATTCTTCAATACTCTCGTTTACTTTGCCTCTTGCAATTCACTAAAATCAGAAGAAATAATTATAAGAAACTTTAAATATTCTCCTAAAACAAATATTTTGGGAGAACCTTAAGTTCTGGCTCAGGCGCCTCAAATATAGACTGTATTGAAGAGTTTGAGTTTGTTGAGGTGTCTAAAGGCTCTAACATATCCCAAATCACTTTAGGCATTACATCCAATAATAGAGTTGATCCTTCCTTTGAATATTTACAGCTATTCACAATTAAATCTTGCTTTATTTGGTTCATTTCTAAAATCTCATTAAATCAGCTCTTAACACCCCAGCATGCCTACAAGTTTGCACCCCAGCATGCCTGTTTCCATGATGAGGTAAGTACATAATTTCTCCGGGACACGACTATCCTCTCAGATCCACATGCCACTTCAATTTCAAGTAAATATATGATGTCCAAGATCATTCACCTCAAATTCATTGCCCAATCTTACATTTAGTTTGACAATCTCTCCCTCATCATCGCTAGTGATAATGATATCATCAATATACACATCGATACAGTAGTTTGACATTCATGTTGTGGAAAGAACATTGTATGATCAACATTGATCTGCTGATATCCCATGCACACCATAACCTTTCTAAACATGTCAAAATAGGCTAGATGAGAATACTTCAAGCCATACTGTGACTTCCCGAGCTTGTACACCTTGCTCGTTGTCTGGACCATACCAAATCCTGGTGATATCTCCATATATACCTATAGTAACTCACCATAAAAAAAACTACATTCTTCACATCAAGTTGGTGCAACTCCACCCACCATTCACTGTCAGAGAAACCTGTGTATTGATCCATGAAAAAAGTACCTATTTTTAGTGTGCATTTCATGCTAACTTTATGCACATTTTTAAAGATATTACACTATAAATGAAGAAATTTTGTACATTTTTGTCTTCAAGTATAAAAATATGATTTTAGAGAAAATGAAGCAAAAACTATGCAATTTTGAGCCAAAATGAGCAAGAAAGGAAATTCTGACGTGGCACATATTGATATGTCTTTCTATGCTTAATATCTTTTATATTTCTCTCATATTTTTGGATGAAATTATACTTTTGAGAAATGTTGTTTTTATGTCCATCTTGTAGGTGAAGATGTTAGAAACGCAACGTAACTGAAATGGGGCGAAACGGAGTTGAAACGGAGCCAAATGGAGCAAAACAGCGGAGCTGCGCACAGGGTGGCGCCTAGGAGCCAAAACCCGGCGCCCAGGCGCCAGGGACGACGAGAAAATGGCGTCTAGGCGCCAGAATCAAGGCCTAGGCGCCAAAATCATCCAGAAACGGTTATTGGACGGATTTTTTATGACTTTGAGAGTTATTTTGACGGTGTTAAGTAGTTTCTAGACCTTCTAGAAGCCTGGAAGTTATTCCTAATATATAGGACATGTGATACAATGTATTTGGACTCATTGGAGCGGTTTAAATCATGAAGAGGTGCGAACCAAAGTGAAGGGGTGCGACTGTTTTGGGCACGGAGTCTGGCGCCTAGGCGCCAGAGTTGGTTTCTAGAAGATTCAATGAATGTGGACTACTTTTGAAGATGTGCCTTAAGCAACCCTTGGCCATTTTCAGAGCTCTATAAATATGAGATATTTCTACAGGAAAGGGTGTCTCTCTCTCTCTCTCTCTCTCTCTCTCTCCCCTTAGTCATTTTAGAGTCATGAAGATGTAGATTTCTACATCTTATGGAGAGATTGGTGAGGGATTTTGAGATATTTATGTAAGGGATGTACGAGCGGCGCATGGATCGGTGGGAGACTTTGGCGGAGAGATCTTCTTCTTTCCTTCAGAAGGAAAAAAGCTAAGTATTGTGTTTTTCATTCTCTTGTAATTGTTGTAAACACTTTCTAGTAGATTTTCTTTGTTTTAAACCGAGTTTTCTGTCGTAATTTATCCAAGCTTCGTAAGTGATTTTCTTTACTCTTTCTTTTAATATGAAGTAGTGGCATGTGTAGAAAAATTATTTTTATGATAGAATTATCTATTAGATGCTTCTAGGTGACAGATAGTTGCATAAATATAATAGAATACTAATGAAATAAGTTCCTTGTTGGCACTTAAATTATTACATAATTGTATCAACCCTTTTACTTCTTATGCCATTATTTTCATTTACTTTTGTTTTGTAATGAAATAGATGTATGTTTAGGAATTAAGATTTGCTTAGATATTTGTTGACCTCATTTTTGATGAGGTCTTCTCTTCTTCTCTTTAGTACTTAGGATCTAGCCTTAGGCTTTTCCTTTGACTATCTTAGAGGACTAGAATTGGGATCCACCATCTAGAATTTCAAACCACTTCTTAACTCCTCGCAAACTCCACAAACTTGATCGTAGACCCCTAATCACCTAGAGGGTTGAAATCAAGTGTGGAAGTTTAAAGGATGAGTTCCTATAGGACTCTTTGGCCTTAGGACCGCCCGCAGGCTGGCTCAGTACAGTGAAGGGGCCGACTTACACACACACTACACTCATACACTACACTTCCATACACCTCCTAAAACCACACCTATACCTAACTCGACCTCCTGACTCATGTAAGTGATTCACATGGATGGTCCTTAACCCCTAAGCCCTTGCTAAGAGGGTTAGGAACAACATAGTGAATGCCTCAAATGAGTCCCTTCATGGCTCATATGGGCTTGATGTGGCTTCATGGCTCAACCAAAATGATTTTATTCCACTTATATTCACCCAATCTTCAATTTTCCAAATTTTCAATTTTTGACCCCCGGACCCTACACCCGCCTAACCTACCAAATGCCCTCGAAACTACCCAAAATCTCCAAAATCACCTAAATTACCCAAAATTCCTCAAGACCAATCCTAAACATTTCCTCCCCACTCAAATTGATCATCCATAACCAAAAATACCAAAAATTCCAAAAATACCTCCCAATACCCTCCAAATACCCAAAATACCCCTCTTAGCCAAAAAATCCAAAAATTCAGAAAATTCCCAGAAAATTCCAGAAAATCCCAAATATTCCCAATTTCATTTTATTCAACTACACCATGGGCCAATTTTGCCAATTTACCCCACTTTTATCAAAACCCCCAATTCGACCCATTTTAACCCAAAGTGAACCCAATGTCAAACCTAACCTACCCAATTGACCCAAATTCTGGTCCAATTCAATTCTAAACTTCAATTAAACATCCCCAACACCAATCTAGACCCAATCCAAGCCCAATTTGATTGGCATTGGGATCCAATTTCACTTTTGGCCTTAAAGCCCAATTTGGACCCATGACCCAAACTTAGCCCAAACTCACCCAATTCAACTCCAATTAACCCCAAATATTTTCTAAACCTTCCTTAACATCCCCATAAACAAAACACTAACATGATTTGCCCAAAATTTAGACCCAAACCCCACTCAAATCAACCCAAAATCAAAAAGCCCAATTTTGACCTAAACCTAAACCTAGCCCAAATAGACCCAAACCTCAAAATCAAAACCTAACCTAAGCCAAAACCTCTTTGAAACACTCCCATAAACATTTCCCAACATTAATTTTACATCAATTTCAACTCTAGCCCAACTTTGGCCCATGGTAGCCCATTTTGGCCCACCTTAGCCTCTTTACCAAAAGGCCCATATCCAACCCAATTCAAACCCAAATCACCTCAAATTTGTTTCAAACCACTCATGACACATCCCTAAACCAAACTCAACAATTATTTGGCCCAAGCCTTTACCAAAATTTCATCCCAAAATCCATTTTAAAATTCAAAAGCCCACTTTCCTAAACCATTTTAAAAGCCCATCTAAAACCATTTCAATGAGCCCAAAATCTACCCTAAAGCCCACATGACATTTCCATTTGCCATCCACTTAATCAAAGCCATTCCCTAAGTTCTAATCACATCATCAAATAATTCCAAATTAAGCCTCATGCCAAATCACCCCTAAAACACCAAAATTTCTCTTAAATCCATTTCCATGAAATTGACTCAACTTTTCCCAAGCCAAAGACAAGCCATGCAAGCCATAGACACGCCACATGAAGCCATGGGGGGTTTGACTTGTCACCAAACCATTAATGGCAAGTGGAGGGAGTCCTTTCCTAAGCCTTCCTTAAGCCATTTTAACCTCTTTAATGCAACACTATAACCCAAAATTAACTTAAACTATTTGGATAGAGACCACACCATCCTCTCTTGGCCGACCCAATCGATCCTCTCGGCCCAAAATCGAGCCATGGGGAGGTGCACCCAACCCAAACCAATGGGTTGACCAAATTGAAGCCAAAATGGCCTCTTCCCCATTCCATTCCAAGCCACCCCCTTTACACATGGCAAGGCCCGATCGATCGCACAAGCCTCCAGCCACGACCCACCCGAGCTCGAGGGTGACTCGACCCCGGCCGGCCGGCCACCACAGCCGCCGGAAACCACCAGGCCGAGAGCTCACATGTGAGCCCAAACTTGGAATTCTCACCTGCTGAGCTGCCTCACTCCAAATGGCCACCATGGCTGGTCTTCACATGCCAAGAGCAGCTGATCCCAGCCCTCAACTCCCCTTGGGAGAGCCTCCAGCCATGCCTATTTAAACCCCTCACCCTCTCGGCCAAAGGAGGTGCTGAACCTAACCTTAAGGAAACTCTGCCAAAATCACTCCGCATCACTCTCCACACATGAGCACTTGATCCCCACTGAATTCCAGCCCAATTCCTCCAGCTGAGCTCAATTTTGAGCTCAAACTTTAGCCCAAAACCAGGACACTTCTTCACAGTGAGCCAATCCCCAAATTAATTGGTCCTACACCTTCACCGGACCAAGAGGAGAAGTTTCCCATCGAAAGCCCCATCTCCGAGGCCACCCGGTTGCTCCAGCCTCCAAGCTTTGTGATCGGCCGTGGTCACTTTCATAGCTGGACAATTCACCGGGCCAAGGGACTTCATCTGGAGCTTACTTGGACCCAATCAAAGGTGACACAACTCTCAGATCGAAGCTTCACTTCTCTGAGCAAAGGTATGAACTCATTCTTCTTCCCGAGCTTACAGAGATTCTCCATTTAATTTGAATCAATTTCAATGCATGTTTACCGTATGGATGTGTTCGTCTCTTCAAGACGAATCCATAGAGCATAAGAACACGAAAATCCATTGAGAATCGAGTGAGAAATTAGGGTTAGATGGTTGACGGTCACGGGTGCACACCAGTCGTAGACGATGACCAGGAGTCGTTGGATCGCGCGTGTATCGAGCGGACGGTTCAGATTGCGCCGGACCACGGCTGACTCGGATGGCGGCGCCCAATCACAGCGCGACACGTACCCCTTCGGAGCTGCCGAGGTTGACACGGCGCCGCGTGGACAAGTAGGAAATTAGGGATTTTTCCGATTTATTTAAATACCGGAACTTTAAAAATCCATATCTTTGTGTAGAAAAATCACAAAAATAAAATAAAAATACCCTCTTGCTCGAGTGAACAGAGGAGAATAATGTGGAAAAGAAATTAATTAATTTTGTCTAAGTATCTTATTTTTAATTAATTATTTACTCCCTGCGTTGTTTTAATTCTCCATGCATTCATACAATTCACCATGGCATGAGACCATAGGGCTTTTGAAGCCTCTGAACATGGGAACATTCCCTAAATTTTCCAAGGTCAGAGGCCACCTCTGTGAAAAGTTATTGATTTTTCAAATGCATGTTGCTGTTTTGAGTATTTTAATTCCAAAAATTAGCATGTTGTGAAATAAATTCTAGGAAAATTTGGTGATGTTCCTTATGACCAGAGAACCCTAGGAAAAATAGGACTTGAGTTAATTCACTTAAGATAACCCTAATTGGCTTAAACATCCAAAATAGACCCCTAATTAATTAGAGCTAACCATACATCAAATTGACTTGAAATCAATTCTCCACTGACCTTTAGGATCAGAGGAACCCACCATAAAAATTTCAAGTCAATTGGACTTGGTTAGCCCTACTAAATGGGTTGATTAAGCCATTTAATCAATTTAAACTTTAAAAATTCATAACTTTCAAAATACCTTTCAAAAATTCACCAAATTGGTTTTGGAGCCTCTCTGATATCAGGGGAATTTAAGAAAATTAAAATTTCAATTTTCTAAAAAAGTTGATTTTTCATCATTATTTTAATATTTTAATAATTAAAAATAATAAAAATCACAAAAATAATAAAATTCACCAAAATGTCATATTTTGAAATATAATCACTTAGGAACAAACCCCATATTTTTTTTAGGTCTATTTAATGAGATATTAAATTTTAAAGCCCTAGAGTAATTTTAAAATTAAAAAAAATGTATTTTCTAGCATTTTCACTAAAATAATTATAATAAATCAAAGAAAAATCAGAAAATTGTAAAATTTGGTTCTTTGGAATCCTTGATATCAGAGAGAATTTTCAAAATTATGAAATTCATTTTTCAACTTATATTCTATTTTTAAATTAATTAATACTCCAGAGCTTAAAATAATTCTAATAGATAAAATATAATTCAAAAAGTCACAAAAATTGGTCCAAGTGGTCCTCTGGTCATTAGGAATGTCCCATAATTTTCTTAAGGACAGAAACTTTCCCTTGGTCATATTATTAAATTTTCCTTGGAAGTCCTTATTTTTCACCAAAAATAATTACATAAATAAATTAAATATATAAAAATCATATTTTCTCCTCTAATGTCTTTATTGACATATGAGTGAGGTCACATAAAAATTTCAAATTCATTTGAGCTCAATTTAGTGAGTTATGAAATTATTAGGCTTGAAGGGCAAAATGGTAATTAAAATCTTAACCCTTTAATTAAGACCTTAGGCTTAATGAAATTAATAGGTAAAATATTTGATTTTAACTTGATTTGGATGATTGAAATTTAGATAATTAAAGGGTAGAAACCTACTAAACAATTTAAAATAATTGAAATAAACCTTAATTAAATAATTAGTTAAATTTGGAAGAATAATAAAATTGGAATTATTTAAATAGGGATATTATTAGGAGGAGATTTGTTCTTTAATTTAAAAATCCCTAAATTAATCATCCCAATAATATTTAATTCCTAATTAAAATGATAATCCAAGTTTAAGATTTAAAATGCTAAAAGGCTTAATCATTAAATTAAATTAAAGTTAAATTATTTAAAACAAATCCCTTTAAAATTAAAAATTAAATTAAAAATTAAACATTAAATTAAATTAAATTAAATTAAATTAAATTAAATTAAATTAAATTAAATTATATTATATTATATTATATTATATTATATTAAATTAAATTAAATTAAATTAAATTAAATTAAATTAAATCAAATTAAATTAAATTAAATTAAATTATATTATATTATATTATATTATATTATATTAAATTAAATTAAATTAAATTAAATTAAATTAAATTAAATTAAAACTAAATTAAATTAAATTAAATTAAATTAAAATTAAATTAAGCTAAATCATATTACATTAAATCAACTTAAGTTAAATTAAATTAAATTAAACCACATTAAATTAAATTAAGTTAAATTAAATTAAATTAAATTAAATATAAAGACATGAAGAATTCAAAAATAAATCTAAAATAACTTGAACACTATTCCAAACTTAAATCATTAATTTGAACTTAAATTTGAATCACAAATCATTAAATATCATTTTGCCCTTAGGAGCTTTTACTATTATAACTCCTAAATGGAGTATCAAGTGAAATGACACTTCACTCATAAGGATATTCAAACATCCTAATTCACTGAGCAAGAAATAAAACTTAACTCAAACACCTTGGATGATTAATTCACTTGAACAATAGAATTCATTTGGACTTAGGACAATTCCCGAAATATTAAAAAGATGTTTAAGATTCGTCTTAAACACTTCCTCAATATGATGGAATGTCCTTAAGAACAAATTGAGCTTAGTTGTTCTTTGGTGAAGAAAATCATCCTTAAAACCAAAATTGAAGACCTTAGACGTCATAGGAATGACTAGCTATAGGATTAGGATTTTGGTAGAAAACCATAACCCTTCCTGTAGTTTTACCTAGGAAATTACTTTAAATGCTTAAATATTCTAACTGTGTTTTAAGTGCAGCTTGGGATGACGGGAAGACCCTCCAGGTACGCTTTTATTTTATTGCAATTTACTTTACTGCAATTTATTTAATCGCATCGCACTTACCTTTCTTGCATGATAAACAACAGTTGCATGAAAACCCATAACTAAATTAAAAGACACTACAAGATAAAATTCATCGCCACAACATTCAAAATATAAAATAACTCAAAATTTAATCACAAACAAAACAACAAAACTACAACTACAACTAAATTAAAACGTCTCATTGAATGATCGGGAATACCTCGGATGATGTAACCCACGTGTTGCTAACGGGATTTCCCACGGTCTAAATGAAAGTGCGGAACTCATTTAGTTGAGTTTAGCAAATTCATCTGGACTAAGTGAATTCGATGAAAATAACGGTGCCGGGATGACGGAACCGTGGGATCTTAATCGGTTCTGTTTAATCAACTTTAAGATCTGTTTTAATTAAAATATTAAAGACACATGAAAATTAAGACTTTCTCTAAAACCAAACACTTCCCTCATCTCTTGATTTTTCACCTTCTACAACTAAACCTCTGCAACAACAAGGAGCTCGGAGCATGGTGGGCAGCACGGCCATCGTCAACGACAGAAACCTCGTGTCGACATCGGCAAAACTATTCTTTAGTTTAAACAACAAGCCATAGGATTCGAGGTAGTCCGCCTAGTGCGACATAAATCCTCACCGTTCTTTTAGGCCTTTGTACGACCTTGCTCGTGCAATATAAGCCCTAACTCGCTTTAGGATTCCGAGGTTGTCGTCCGATACGATGTAAATCCTCCTACCTTTCAGAGTTATTTGTATAATCAGTGACTATGTAAATGTAATTCCTATAATTAATTGGCGAGATTGAAACTTAAATAAATTCACTTCCGAAATTCAAAACCTAACATTAGGATAGTCTGGGAAGCCACCGAAGTTCACTTCGGGTCTGTGACATCCCCTACTTCTCTTCCTTCGGACTCCTAAAATAAAATGTTCCAAATTTGATCCATTCCCTATTGAAATTCCAAAATTCAATCCCTTGAAAACTTAAACTTTGAAATTCTTGAGAGCGAGAACTACCGATTATTATCGAGAGTTTTCTTAGGTGATTTCGTCACTTAAGATGTAATTAACTATAGGGGCTTGCCCTTATAGGGAACTTTAAGAACCCAGGTAATATAAACCCCGCTTAATTCATTTATATTAAGCGGGGAACTTGTCGGCTTATAAAATTGGTTCGCGGACCAAACGGATGTCACAAACCTTTCTAGTTTATTTAATCGAGCCCCATCATCGAGCAGAGTGTGTCTATTCTTCGGGATAGATACACGGTTTGTGGTGCGGCGCTCGTTTATATAAACTATTCGGGATGTGAGATCGGTTTGATTTCATATCTTAAAATTTTCAAATTTAAAATTATTTTCAAAATCAAATACTACTTTTCAAATTATTTATTTAAATTAAATTAAAAATTCGCCGACAATTTCTGTAGGCGACCTCTTTTCAAAAATACAACACCACAAACCTAAAAATATGCCGACAATATTCTCTTATTTAATTATGGTGATGATATTCATACCGGATTTACAAATTGATCACTTGTATTGTTAAAATCTGTTGAAGAATTTTGAGACCTAGAAGGAGATAAATTCTTAACTAGTAGATATCACATGAATCCTTGGGTAGTCGAAGGCCTTGTGCGGGTTATTCAAGGTGAAGTGCAAATAAATAGGAAAATATTATTCAATGGGCATATAATTAATTTGTTTTTAGAGCAACAGACTAAATTCTAATAATTTGGTTTATAAAAAGGGAACAGATCACTGGTAGGGCCGACCATAGCCACCCTTGGATATCCAGTAGTGTGAGTCTAGATTAACCCATTCTACTAATAAAACATCCTGAACTGATCTATAAATTAGCCAATGTTCTTTACACCTAGACCAAAGGGTAAAGAATAGGATTGCTTCTATTTGACACTACTACATAAAACTCTAAGCATTTCTTTCCTACAAATTATCTATGTAATTGCAAGAGAAAGGTAGTCTTTAACATCTCAAAATTCTCCAAACCAATTTATCCATAAGATATTTTTTTATTTAAGAACTTTATTTAGGATTAGTTATTAGAAAACCATTTTAATCGACATTCCAAATTTAGGCCTTATAGAAATAAACCGAAATTAGCCTAAAGAATTTCTTACCTCACTTCTCTGTGGGATCGATACTGGGGTTATAAAAGAAAACTCTATATTACTTGAAACGATACGTATACTTGCGTAGTACCCCTAGTGTGTAAAATATTTTCTAAAATTTTACAACATTTTAATTTTATACACTAGCCGCTATTTATAAATTGGGTCGAGTTTTTTGCCATCTTTTGGAAGCAAAATTATTGCGTTATTGCGGGTCGGGTCGAGTTTTTGGCGCCGTTCTTTGGGGAAGCTTCGGTAAGAACTTTAGGAGAATTTTAGTTGAAATAATTAGGTTTAGGCTTGGAAAAATGTAGTGTCGTAAAAACTATTTTTGTGTGAAAAGTGTTTTGTTATATGAAAAAGTGTTGTGAAAAAAAAAAGAAAAAAAATTTTTGTGTGAAAAATAAGGTGTTCGTGAAAATATTTTGTTGTGTTGAATATATTTTATATATTATTTGTTTAATTGTTAATGTATTGTTTATTGTGCTAGGTATGCGAAACAAAGGATCTGCAAGACTTGTGTCTTATGATCCCGAGTTTGAAAAAAATAAAAAAGTAAAAATACAAAAAGGACTCGAAAAACTAGAAATGGAAATGGAAAACTTTCAAGATAATAACTTGGAAAATCATCATACATCATTGAGGGATTACATAAATCCTACAACATATGAAATTCACTCAAGTATAAAAAACCCTGTCATAGAAGATGACTCGTTTGAAATAAATCCCGAGATTATCCAACTGGTGCAAAACGACCAGTTTGGGGGAACTCCTTTGGAAGATCCCTATTTACACTTATCTAGTTTTCTGGAACTTTGTGCTACATTTTGTTATAACGGTATGTCAGACGATGCTGTTAGGCTAAGGCTTTTTCCTTTCTCACTAAGGGATAAGGCTAAAATATGGTTATACTCATTAGCACATGGCTCTATTAAAAATCGGGAGGAGTTAACTCGTAAATTCCTAGCTAAGTATTTTCCACCTTCAAGGACTACTAAACTTAGAAACGATATTATCTCGGTTTGTCAATATGAAGGAGAATCGATATACGAAGCTCAGGAAAGATTTAAGGAACTCCTAAGAAAGTGTCCACACCATGCTCGCCCGATTGGTTAATCATTCAAACTTTTCATAATGGGTTAGTAGGATCCCTTAGGACTATAATTGATGCTATCTCTGGTGGTTCATTAATGTCAAAATCAATTAATGAAGCGTATGCATTAATTGAAAAAATGGCTACAAATGAATTTCAATGGCCCTCTACAAGGGTAAATCATAAAAATGAAGCTAGTGTTCATGATATAGATGTGATTACAATTCTTGCATCTCAGGTTGCCGCAATATCAAGAAAGTTGGACCAATTTGGAAAGAACCAGCCTCAATTTACTTCTGTAAGTGAGGAAATTTCATTAGGGCATATAATTGATTCTAACTTATCATATGACGCTTTAAATACCATAAACAACCCATATTCTAACTTCTACAACCCGTGTTGGGAGAACCGTCCTAAACTTAACTGGAATCATACTACTGATGGTGGAAACCAAAATGGGAAATAATCATGCAAATCCTAATGGAAGTTGGAATAATCAGGGGAACACAAACTATATATCTTCATATCTAATGGACTCTAACAATGATAAAAAATTTGAGGATAAGAAGATGTCTATGGAAGAAGTGGTATTGCAAATGGGAAACCAGTTACAAAGTCAAAATGCTGCGATAAAAAATATAGAGAATCAACTGGGGAAAATGGCTAATTCACTTAGTAATAGACCCTAAGGAACACTTCCTAGCAACATTCAGATTAACCCTAAAGAGAACACTAATGAACAAGTAGAAGCTGTCCAATTAAAAAGTGGAAGAGAAATAGAGGATGTGGTTAGAAAAGAGAAAGATGTTGTGAGAGAAACAAAGGAAACTAAAAGACCTGAGAAACATGTTTCTAAGGGTTTGGAAAAATTAATTTCTCAAACTAAAATCAGTTTGGAAAGACCACCACCTCCATTTCCTCAAAGACTTAGACAATATGAGTTGGATAAAAAAATTTTAAAGTTCATGAAAGTACTTAAGAAGTTAACGATAAATTTTCCTTTCACTGAAGCTTTGGAACAGATGCCAAGTTATGCAAAGTTTATGAAGGAGATATTGAACAAGAAAAGGAAATTTGGGGATAACAAGACAGTTGCACTAAGTAAGGAGTGCAGCGCTATACTTCAGAAAAATTTTTCCTCGAAAATTTAAAGATCCTTGTAGCTTTACAATTCCTTGTGCAATTGGAAAAAGGTTATGTGGAAAAGCTTTATGTGATTTAGGAGTGAGCACTAATGTGATGCCTCTATCTATATTTAGAAGGTTAGGTTTAGTTGATATTTCTCCCACTACTGTAACCCTTATATTAGCTGATCGATCTATCATTTATCCAAAAGGAGTTATAGAAGACGTGCTTGTTAAAGTGGATAAATTTATCTTTCCTTTGGGCTTTATTGTATTAGATATGGAGGAAGATAAAGATATTCCAATTATTTTGGGAGACCTTTCCTTATTACCTGGACAAGCTATGATAGATGTGCAAAAAGGAAAGTTGACTATGAATATTAATGACCATGAAGTAACTTTTGATGTATTAAAGACTATGAAATATCCAGCTGAGAGAAAAAATGATGATTGTTTTTGGATTGATGAAATTGATTATCTAACTAAAGACTATTTCCAAGAAAGTTTTGAGAGTAAGTTAACAGATGAGATTGAAATGGATTTTCATGATAATTCAAAAAATTTATTTAAAGAAGACTGTATGTATGTTCAGGAGAGGTGTGAAATGATGGACGCTACTAAAAATAGTAAACTTTTAATTCCATTTGTTGAAAAATCTCATGAACATAAGATGGATGTACCCCATACAATTTTAAAGCCTACCTATTTAGGGAATTCATCTACACAACCAATCTTTATATCTTTAGATGCGACTTAATCACAAGGAAAACCTGAATTGAATGATGAACATGATAAAGTTATTGAACTAGGACTTGGAAGAGAATTTGAGGATATATTTCAAAAGAACCTTGAGTTGAGAAAAGAGGATAAGGATATTGGAAGACCATTGGAAGAAATTCCTAAGGAATTAGAAAAACCTATTTCCTCAACTATGATAGATCCTCCATCATTTAATAATTATAAAGGGGAAGAATTGGAAGATAATTTGAAACGAGAAGAGTAACATAGAGGATACCGATCCGAGTCCGAATTATCTAAAGAGAATCCGATCCAAAATTTGGGAGATATTGAAGTATCTTATAAAGATCCATTTATTATAAATTTCAAGGATGATATTAATATGCAAATTCAGAAAATCAATAGAAGAATATTGGATCTAGAAAGAAATATGAGGAACAATGATATAAATTAAATTGAAAATGAAGAGCTGAGTAAAAATTAAAACTTGAGGATTTTATAGGAATCCCTGGATCTGTAAATGATTGGGCGATTGATCGAGGATTACTTAATTGGAATTTTGATCCAAGACAAATCATATTTCGGGCCCGCGACGTTAAAACCAAGCGCTTTATGGGAGGTAACCCATAGTTATCAGTGTGCTTTAATTTAGTGTGCTTGCGAGTCATGATTATTTATGTGTTTTTTTTGTGTTTTCTTTAGTGCAGAATAGATTAATGTTGTGAGGTTATGCCTTGGTCTTGACTAAATTTGTATATGACTTATGGTAGTAGCAGGCTGACGAGTCTGTTATAACTCAGTTCTCAACCGGAGCTGAGCATTACCTTGAAGCATGTAGAGTTTAGACTTGGACCACTCCATGTCAACTCTATTACTTCCTTTATCTGACTTTGTTTTCACTAAGTAAGGTCATGAAATTGCTTAATGAACAACATATGAATGAATTGTACTATTTTTATTTATCAGATTATCGTTATTAGTGTAGTTTCTTTCGTTAGAAATTGAAAGTAAGGAGGGAAAATGCGAGTATAAAGGAGATCAAATTAACCTCAATTGATATTTCTTTATGAATCTGTGAGTCTAGGTATTTTAGTTTGTGTGTTTGTGTTTGTGTTTGTGTTACAACAATTAAGAGATTTGAATAACACTTAAATATATATTCCTATGTCGATGTTTGTCCAGCTTATTAGACATTTATTTAGTTTAATTTTATTCTAGCATGTTTAGTTTAGATTTACTTTCTATTGCTAATTGTTATGTCCCGATGAATATTTGTAGATCTTTTTGACAAACATTTGTGGTAGATAGAATTTCTGAACTATTTTTCTTCCTGCTTATATTTTCTGTGCTTAATGCTATACATGTTCAAATTCAAGTTTGAAGGTAGGAAGAAAAATATATTTTAAAGTAAATATACTTCCTTTAAGTTTAATATTATAATAAGCATGGTTTAGGCTAGATTTACTTTCTTTTGCAATCATTCTATCCTGATTATACTTGTATATAAATTTTATAGGATGTTGTAATAGTTAGTAGATTTATCTTTTATTTTTCTTCTTCCTACATTTTATGAAATTAATTGCAAAATATTTTAAAATTCAAGTTTGGGGGGGATGAAAAATAATTTTCAAAAACTTAAATTTTATTTGTCCTCAAAAATGCTATAAATAAATTTGATTTTTGACTGAAAAATAATTATGTGTATGAAGTTATTATAGGAAAATAAAATTTTGAATATAGAAATGAGTAAGAGAATTTAGTTAAAATTTATAGTAGTGATGAAAAATTTAAAGTTAAATTTTTCTTAGTGAAGAAATGATAAATATTGTGTAACCATCTTTAGTAAGAAAAGTTGTATTTTTAGAAAAATAGAAGGATTATACTTTTGTTATTAATATTTAAATTTCTATTATTGAAAAATAATTTTCAAAACTGTTATTATATTTCTAAGTAAAAGATAAATATCTACCTTTTGCTTTAGGAAAGGAAGGGTGGAATTCAAAATTATTAAAGGCCTATCCAGATATAGTAATCCTTGCCTAAAAAAAAAAGAAAAAGAAAAGAAAAAAAAAAGGAAGAAGAAGAAGAAAGAAAAGAAAAAGAAAAAGAAAAAGAAAAGAAAAGTATAGTATGTGAAAAAGGAAGGAGAAGCTTGAGGATTAAAGGGCCTAATCAAAAATTGGTTTCACACCTGAGCATTTTAAAGTATAAGATTTGAGAAAATCTTAAGCTTAAAAATATATTATAGTTAGTATAATTATTTTAAATAAAGGTTTTTAAGTAAAGAAAATAATATACCTAACCCCTATATTTTGAAAAGTTTACAAGTATTTCTGAATTAGATAACAACACATATTTTCATACTCTTTCATCTAAGAGATTTCTAAACTTCAAATTGGTCTCATTTACTAAAATTTTTTCTAAATTTGACTACTACATTTCTAGAACAAAATTTTAGAAACTCCTAAAGAAACTCATACACATGATTTGCTTATGTGGTTTTACATGATTATAGTGTTACTTGAGAACAAGTAACGTTTAAGTTTGGGGGATTTTGATCCATGAAAAAATGTACCTATTTTTAGTGTGCATTTCATGCTAACTTTATGCACATTTTTAAAGATATTACACTATAAATGAAGGAATTTTACATATTTTTGTCTTCAAGTATAAAAATATGATTTTAGAGAAAATGAAGCAAAAACTATGCAATTTTTAGCCAAAATGAGCAAGAAAGAAAATTCTGACGTGACACATATTGATATGTCTTTCTATGCTTAATATCTTTTATATTTATCTCATATTTTTGGATGAAATTATACTTTTTAGAAATTTTGTTTTTATGTCTATCTTGTAGGTGAAGATGTTAGGAACGCAACGCAACTGAAATGGGGCGAAACGGAGTTGAAACGGAGCCAAACGGAGCAAAACAGTGGAGCTGCGCACAGGGTGGCGCCTAGGCGCCAAAACCCGGCGCCCAGGCGCTAAGGACGACAAGAAAACGGTACCTAGGCGTCAGAATCAAGGCCTAGGAGCCAGAATAATCCAGAAACGGTTAATGGACGGATTTTTGACGACTTTGGGAGTTATTTTGACGCTGTTAAGTAGTTTCTAGACCTTCTAGAAGCCTAAAAGTTATTCCTAATATATAGGACATGTGATACAATGTATTTGGACACATTGGAGCGGTTTAAATCACAAAGAGGTGTGAACCAAAGTGAAGGGGTGCGACTGTTTTGGGCACGGAGTCTGGCGCCTTGGCGCCAGAGTCGGTTTCTAGAAGATTCAATGAATGTGGACTACTTTTGAAGATTTGCCTTAAGCAACCCTTGGCCATTTTCAGAGCTCTATAAATATGAGATATTTCTACAGGAAAGGGTGTCTCTTCTCTCTCTCTCTCTCTCTCTCTCTTTCCCCTTAGTCATTTTAGAGTCATGAAGATGTACATTTCTACATCTTATGGAGAGATTGGTGAGGGATTTTGAGATATTTATGTAAGGGATGTACGAGCGGCGCATGGATCGGTGGGAGACTTTGGCGGAGAGATCTTCTTCTTTCCTTCAGAAGGAAAAAGCTAAGTATTGTGTTCTTCATTCTCTTGTACTTGTTGTAAACA
This sequence comes from Papilionanthe hookeriana x Papilionanthe teres, assembly GCA_022702705.1. Classification (NCBI taxonomy): domain Eukaryota; kingdom Viridiplantae; phylum Streptophyta; class Magnoliopsida; order Asparagales; family Orchidaceae; genus Papilionanthe; species Papilionanthe hookeriana x Papilionanthe teres. The sequence continues at coordinate 44,766,480 of CM040426.1, read as the reverse complement.
CTTTCTAGTGGATTTTCTTTGTTTTAAACCGAGTTTTCTATCGTAATTTATCCATGCTTCGTAAGTGATTTTCTTTACTCTTCCTTTTAGTATGAAGTAGTGGCATGTGTAGGAAAATTATTTTTATGATAGAATTATATATTAGATGCTTCTAGGTGACAAATAGTTGCATAAATATAATAGAATACTAATGAAATAAGTTCCTTGTTGGCACTTAAATTATTACATAATTCTATCAACCCTTTTACTTCTTATGTCATTATTTTCATTTACTTTTGTTTTGTAATGAAATAGATGTATGTTTAGGAATTAAGATTTGCTTAGATATTCTCTTACTAAATTATGATGATGATATTCATACTGGATCTTCATTTACTTTACAAATTGATCGCTTGTATTGTTAAAATCTGTTGAAGAATTTTGAGACCTAGAAGGAGATAAATTCTTAACTAGTAGATATCACATGAATCCTTGGGTAGTCGAAGGCCTTGTGCGGGTTATTTAAGGTGAAGTGCAAATAAATAGGAAAATATTATTCAATGGGCATATAATTAATTAGTTTTTAGAGTGAGAAACTAAATTCTAATAATTTGGTTTATAGAAAGAGAACAGGTCACTGGTAGGGCCGACCATAGCCACCCTTGGATATCTAGTAGTGTGAGCCAAGATTAACCCATTCTACTTAATAAAACATCTCGAATCGATCTATAGATTAGCCCATGTTCTTTACACTGGACCAAAGGGTAAAGAATAGGATTGCTTCTATTTGGCACTACTACATAAAACTCTAAGCATTTCTTTCTTACACATTATCTATGTAATTGCAAGAGAAAGGTAGTCTTTAACATCTCAAAATTCTCCAAACCAATTTATCCATAAGATATTTTTTTATTTAAGAACTTTATTTTGGATTAGTTATTAGAAAACCCATTTTAATCGACATTCCAAATTTAGGCCTTATAGAAATAGACTGGAATTAGCCTAAAGAATTTCTTACCTCACTTCTCTGTAGGATCGATACTGGAGTTATAAAAGAAAACTCTATATTACTTGAAATGATACGTATACTTGCGTAGTACCCCTAGTGTGTAAAATATTTTCTAAAATTTTACAAAATTTTAATTTTATACACTAGCCGCTATTTATAAATTGGGTCAAGTTTTTTGCCATCTTTTGGAAGCAAAAATTACTGCGTTATTGCGGGTCGGGTCATGTATGTGCTCATTTTTTCTACTGGTGTAAAAGTTTTATCATATTCAATGTCATATGTCTTATTGTACCCTTTCGCCACCTGTCGTGCTTTGTACAACTCCGCCTTCTCTTCTAGAGATTGCTTCACTATGAAGATCCGCTTGCACCCAATAGTCTTTTTCATTGCTGGTAGTGGCACTATCTCCCATGTTAGGTTTTCATTAAGAGCCTTAAGCTCTTCTTGCATTACTTCTTTCCACTTGGATCCCCCTTAGCAAGTTGTCAACACTTTGGTATAGAGATATTATCCAAACATGCAATGAATATTCTTTGTAAATGTGATATGTTAGAGTATGAAACAAAGTTTGCAATGCCATGTTCCTACCCAAAATAATCAGGAGTATGTCTTGCATTTTTGCAAGAGGTCCTCCTTAAAATTGGGGATTTAGGAGGAAGTGGAATCATATCACATGGGGGTTCTAAGTTTGAGGTGGATGGTGTAAGTGTTGCAAGAGTCGGTAAAGATCAAGACAAGGGACTAACTGGCATAAATGGCACTATATGCATCATTACCTCATTATGTTTCCTTCTTCGTGTATATGTCATTAACTCACGTTCAGCCTGAATCTTATCACATCTTGGTTGACTATCCTTATTTTTTGGTTCATCAATTGACTTGTCATAGGACAAAGCATTGTTCCCACGTGTATCACTCTCTCACAATTGCTACTCAAACCCCTTGCCTCATATCTCTTGTATTTTGCGAGTTACTGAAGTCACATCGTGGGTGCAGTACTGTTCAAATTTTATATATGACACATATATTCTTACAAAAGCCTCTTTTCTATCAGAATCTAACAGACATACCCCTTCTAGGTAGTAGAATACCTTACGATTTAAAAACTACTGAAGGTCTATTATTCTTCACAAAACATCCAAACATCTTCAATGGGAAGAGCCCGTTATTATCTCCTTTCAACATCTAACAATGCGACGTCCAATCCAACACCATCGAATGCATCATCTTGATCAATTGAGCACATGTCAAATTATTTTCCCTCATTTATGCTTTGGAACATTCATTGTGATCATCATGTTTTGGGTTACTTATATAAGATGACTATTCTTCCTCTCTGTTACTTCGTTTTATGCCAGTGTATGGGCATGTAGTTTGATGTTGTATCTCTTGGGCGAATAAGTATTTCCTAAATGTTTTGTTGGTATACTTTGTTCTATTATCAAAGCTCAATTCCTTCACTTCTGCACCATACTGAGTCCGGATTGCATTCTGGAAGTCTTTAAAGCAAGTTAACACATCACTCTTATTGTTTAATCAAATATAACCAAAAACACAAGAGAAGAAATCAATAAAGGTCACAAACTATCAATAACCATTCATATAACTTGTAGAATAAAATCTATAAATATCAGAATCAATCAAGTCAAAAACACTAGAACTCCTATTCTCAGAATTGATATAAGAGCTCCTATTAAGTTTGGCAAACTCACAAGCATAACAAATAACTTTTTATTTGTTTTTCTTTTTATATAAAGAATGCTACAAATAAATCAATAAACTAAAACAAGAGTGTCACATGCGTATGTCATGCAGCAGCACCATATCCTTTTGGATTCTCCTACTCCAACACTCTCTATTATGGATATCAAAGATGAGACCTTCCCTTACCAATCCAAGTACCAGAGTCCAGTATGTCACGTTCCAGTCCAAGTGTCTGGCTCACCATTTACTTGGAATGTCATCTTAGGAATATCAAAAGAAATAACACAATTTAGTTGAAAAATAATGACACTATTTTTGGTTCCTTTTTAAAAGCTCTAAGTCACCAGCTTGTCTATTTATATATTGTCTTATTATTCACTTATTCGAATAAATCTCCCTCTCCGATCATTCAGATGATTCAAAGAGTAGAGGAATAAAAAAGAAGAATATACGACAACAAATAATAAACAATTTTAAAAGAAACATGAAAGGCTTATATATGAGTAATCTTCGTGTGATAGGTCGAGAGTATGCGTCTGAACAAAATAACAAAATACCTTGAAACATGGTATCCACAAAGAAAGTCCATACATGAGCCACTCATAACCAGAGATCCAAAAAGAATATTTTTGTTCTGAGGTTAAGAGCACTCCCAAAGGAACGCGTCTCTTTGGTTAAATCTTAAGGGTTACCAAAGAATACTCTCGATAAAAGGAGTTTCAATTTTGTTATCATAGCCTATTGCAAATAGACATCAAAGGAGGGCTATTTTGTATGGGAATGTTGTAATGCTTTCAAAGCTCTTGCTAAGCTACATGGCAGAGAGTGAGTCACCCACATTCTAAATGGATAGGCTCATCAGCATGTGAAACCTACAAGATAACCAAATCGTCTCGACGAGGATATCCCTATACTTCAAAGCTCGCCAGACCATAAGAGCAGAGAGTGATTCACCATATCTCAAATGAGCAGTAGTTCATCAGTAATCTTGTCATCAAGATGATACCAACGAAGGCACGAAAGGATTACAAGGCTCAAAAGATGTCAACAACAAGAAGGGTAGAGTAATCCCTAAGTAGGTAGAGGTAGCCGGGTAAGGAGACCACATATTCGTCATCCCAAGATGCTAAGACCTTAAGTCTACCTGGTTGTGAAGGTAGTCGACCCAACATAACTGGAGACTCCATGTCAGCAATCTGTGAATTATGTCATCCAAGGAGAAGGACACTCTAAGTCCTAGAAACTATAATGGTAGAGCTCATAGAGGTGGAATTATACTTGCTAAATAAATAAAGAAGATGCACCGAAAGGAAGAGAATAGAGAGGTCCAGCTACAAAGCTGAAAACACTCCATAAAGGACTTATTCCCCATCTAAGTTAGGGAAGCCTCTAACATCCTAATTGTGCTAGACAACCACATAAGTATAAAAAATTATGCTTGATCAGTCAAACTAATGAAGCATGGAGACTTCTCCTCGGGATATGCAATAAGATGCAATTATCTAGTTCTATTCGTGGGGTCACTGTTAGTATTATGAGTGTATAGCCATGCATGCAAACCATTTTAAAACCATCTCGAATGCCATGCAGAAAAGTAAGTGCAAGTCTTAAAATTTTAAAATGTTCTAGTCCTAATCTTTTGTTATTAGGATTTTTTAGAAAAATTATAATTAATGTCTTTAAAGAGCCTAAATTATACATATAGTTCCTAGATAAACCGTACACAAAAAATGGCAAAACTAGCAAAGCACATGCATATCAATAAAAGAAGCAAGGCAAGTACAAATAAAAAAAATAAAGGCTAATGCCACTGAGTCGGCAACGTCGGCAACATATCCCAGAAAAGCAGAAAAGTAATCGAACTCCTTATATATATACTCGGTCCTAGTTGTCAACATGAATATAAATTTAGAATTAAGGTACAAGACATGAACAACTGCTCCGGGTCCCCGTCATGTGGTCTGATGCATCATGCATCTTAGAACCCGTGCCCATACCTTATTTCTGATACAAACGCGATCCTAATGACTCTATAAGATATATGATAAAAAAAAGACTTGACCTGCAAAAAAGTTAGCACGGGTTAGCAGCACTTGCAAGAAATGTTAGTCTCTAAATCTTTACCTGCTTCTCTCTTTTTTTTGAGTGTGTGTGGTTAGACATGACTCCTTGCAAAAAAATTGCCCCTAATATATTATTGCAAATTTCCACACTCAATAAACACACAAAAGCACAAACAAAGTGATGCCTGGCTAGGGTAACCAAACCAACAAAGAACAATAACCAGACATAAAAAAAGACTGACTAACAACCTAATATTAACCTAACACCATCTAATGAAGGTGTCCTAACATAACATCTAAATGTGCATAAGGGTATAGGGTTAAAGGCTCCAGTATGATCTTAATGGGTTCGTTAATTCCAGCTCCGTCTTAAACATCCAAGGAATCAAACAAACATCACATAAGATGGATTTTAAAAAAGAGTTGGCCATATATATACCTAGTTTGCTATTTGCATAGTTTTAAAATTAGCATGGATATCAAAAGTAGAAGGATGATTTTCTTATTTTAAAATAGAGCCATTAAATGCAAACTTGTTATATGCAAGGTGACACAAGTTAGATCCCTTAATCCTTAGCACATTCATACTTGTGTCAAACTTAATACTTTAACCCGCATTGCTCCCCGGACTACCAAGCGAATAATGCTCGTTAAAGCATCGCGACTGACACTAGGTCACTCACCTACTGAGTCTGGCTTGCTACCAATGCATCCATGCAAATGCAAATGCAAGCAGGCATCACATACAGTTTAACACCATGATTACTCAACTAGGAAATGAACAAACACGACGGAATATCATCAAGCAACATTCAAATGACAGTATTCAAATGCATACATGTTGCAGACTCAACGAGTTCAGAGGACTTAATGCATGGCTCAAATTGAGTGAACAACATACAAATCTTGTGGCAACCAAATGGTGCCTTAAGAGGTGAAGGGGTGTCCTCCTCTAAGGAAATTCACACGCCATGGACTAGCATAGCTAGCTGCCAATCACCAAAGGAATGTGAGTATTGTGCCCCAAACTCATGCGGGTGCTGGTGCTCGAACATACACCTAATATGGCATGCGCTGAAGGCAAACTGTCATGCAAATGAGTTCAACAAAATGCATATCAAAACATATGTTTCATGCACATATGTGTGAATGCAAACCAAACCATGCACTGTCTTTCAAATGATGTGAATGCACATGCAAAGCATACATCATGTAAGTGATGCTGACTGTTTGACCCATTGGGTCGATCAAAGTAGTCAACCCAAGACATCATAGCCAATGGGTCAGTCGAGACGGAGCGGCCGGTTGGACCTAATTGATCGATCGATCAGGCTAGGGCGGCCGGTAAAATCTAAATGGTCGGCTGATCACTGAAAAATTTATTAAGAAATTCATACCTATTTTTGATGAAATTGCACTTTAAAGAAGGGTATTTTCTTTATTTTATTGCAGGAATGGAGAATTTAGGTGATAAAAGCAAAAATCATAAAAGGAGCGGATTTGGAGCAAAAAGGAAGAAAATAATGCAATTTGTGCTGAGTCACCGACGGTGAGATCAAGCCCGCCGACGGTGAGGTTACGAGGAGACATTTCTGAAGGATTTATAACTGTCTCGCTGACAGCGAGCCCGAGCCCGCCGACAGCGAGATAGCGCGGTTTGAAGATCTTCTAGAAGCCTCGCCGACAGCGAGGTAGTTCGTCGCCGACGGCGAGCTAGTTCAAATGGCACAGATACATTGAACCTGGACACTTTTTGAAGAGATGCTTACACACCTCTTGGTCCTTTGCTTACCTCTATATATAGAGGCCGAAAATTAGTCTTTGGTGTGAAGTTGTGTGTCTTGTGTGTGTTCTATGGGTGTTATCTTTTAGTCTTTAGTGAGTTTAGTGGGTAATTAGTGAGTCGTGCTGTACTGGAAGGAAGAGTCAAAGGAACTACGAGGAGTCTGTTTGGGGATAAATCAAGATAAGTATTTGTATTTATTGTTTTTAAATTTAAATGAAATCCATGCTTAGTTTAGTTCCCATGCATTCTGAGTAGTTTATTTAGTCCTTCTCCCTGTTTATGAAATTAAGTGACTTGATGAAATTAAAATAGTAGTATTTTTATATATTAATAAATTGTGATAATTTTTACTTAAAACTTAATTTACTTTTCAAACTGGCCATTTGATTTGTTAAAATGTGTTGATTTACAACTATAGTAAAAATTACATCTGATATTCGTGGAATTCAAAAGCCTTGGAAGGAAGGTGCAAATAAATAGGGAAATAATATCACCGGGCGTAGAATTGAGCATTTTAGTGTGACGGACTAAAATATTCAATTCGGTCCTATTGTTCGAGAGCTGAAGTGTAGATGTTAGCCCTCGGGCGAGGGGAACGTGGGAGCTACGAAGTGGCGATCGGTATCCTCCCGGCCTAGCCGCGGATTCGGTAATCAAACATAGGATTAGTCAATATTCTTTACACTGGACCAAAGGGTAAAGAATAGGAATGCTCCTATTTGTCACAATACCTTAAAATTATCTATTTAAATTCATCAATCACTTAAATTTCTAAACAAGGGGAAAGATACTTTCTCTAAATAGTTAAGACTTATTTAGTTTAATTTCCTGCACTTTTAAATACATATTAATTTTCTACTTAGTTAAGTTACCTGATTAGAATACTTAGTTTACTTTATTGCCCTTAAATTTAGAACTCCAAATTTTCGTATACTAGTTTTATTATTATTATTATTATTATTATTATTTTAAAATTAGTTGTTATTTAATTTTCTCTTTCCCTGTGGGATCGATAACCAAGACTCCACTAGAGCCCTGTATTACTTGATACGATACGTATACTTGTGTAGCATCCACAACATAAATAATTACAATTATATACATATAATATAGCGGGGTCAAGTTTTTGGCGTCGTTGCAATTAAAAATATCATAATACAAAAATTGTGGGTCAAGTTTTTGGCGACGTTGCCGGGGAAAGTAAGAAAAATTTACTAGAGTAACGGACTATTTTAAAATAATCATAATAAATAAATTAATATCTATTCAAAAATTGTATGCGCAAATTTGGAAATGAAAATTTAATACCTTACGATTCTGAATTAGAGTGTACAATTAAAAGAATTAGAAAACAAAAGAAACAAATTTAACACAAATGGCAAATATTCCTGAAATTCAAAATATGAACCAACAAAGACCATTAAGAGATTATGCCAACCCTACATCAGATGAAATTCATTTAACTATTCAAAACCCTGATGTAGCTGCTAATTCATTTGAACTTAAACCTGTGATTATCCAAATGGTACAAAATAATCAATTTAGTGGTTCACCTACTGAAGATCCTAACTTACATCTTGCTAGTTTTCTAGAACTTTGTGCTACTTTTAAATATCAAGGAGTATCTGACGATGCTATAAGACTTAGACTTTTACCTTTTTCATTAAGGGATAAAGCTAAAATGTGGTTGAATTCGTTAGCACTTGGATCTATTAAAACTTGGGGAGAATTATCACAAAAATTTCTATCTAAATATTTTCCACCATCTAAAACTGCTAAGTTTAGAAATGATATAACTTCTTTTGTCGATTAGATGGAGAATCAATATATGAAGCTTGGGAGAGATTTAAGGAACTTCTTAGGAAATGCCCACATCATGCGCTACCAGATTGGCTGATTATTCAAACCTTTTATAATGGATTAGTAGGATCTTTAAGATCAATCATTGATCTTCTTCTTGGAGGTTCATTAATGTCTAAACCATTTGATGAAGCTTATGCACTAATCGAAGAAATGGCAACAAATAATTTCCAATGGCCTCGTCGATAGAATAAATCCGAAAACGATAGCGAGCATTCATGAAAACGATGCAATATCTATGTTAGCTTCTCAAATTGTCTGCTATATCTAAGAAATTAGATAATTTTGGAATGAACTACTCTCCTACTTATAGAAGAAAACTCATCCGGACAAATCATAGAATTTCAATCTAATTATGAAACTTTATATGCTTATTAATAATAGAACTAATAACCCTTATTCAAACTATTATAATCCCGGTTGGAAAACTCATCCAAATTTTAATTGGAATAACACATCTAATCAACAATGGATAAATCAACCTAATCAAGCAAATCCAAACTATAAACCTAATTACCCACCTGGATTTAATAACAATAACCCTCAATTCAAAGATAAGAAATTATCTATGGATGAATTAATTTTGAATATGGGTCATCAACTACAAAATCAAGGAAATCAACTACAAATTCAAGGAAATCAATTACAAATTCAAGGAACATCTATTAAAAATATTGAAACTCAACTTGGACATATTGCTACTGCACTAAATAATAGAATACCTGGAACTTTTCCTAGTAATGTGGAAATAAATCCTAAAGATCAAGGAAAAGAACAAATTAAAGCAATACAACTAAGGAGTGGAAAAGAATTAGAACCTCAAATTCAAAAAGAACTTGAAAGCCAAAAGAGGAAGTGGAAATTGAAAAGGAAACAATTCAACAAGATTCAAACTTAGAACATCCTTTAATACCTATGAAAATTTCTGTTGAAAAACCTCCACCACCATTTCCTCAACGACTAGCTCAACATAAAAAAGATAAACAATTTGCTAAATTCCTTGAAATATTAAAGAAATTAACAATCAATATACCTTTTGTCGAAGCCTTAGATCAGATGCCAAATTATGTAAAATTTATGAAAGATATTCTAAATAAGAAAAGAAAATTCACTGATAATGAAACGATTGCACTTAGTGAAGAGTGTAGTGCTTATTATTCGAAGAAGCTTCCTGAAAAATTGAAAGATCCTGGTAGTTTCACTATACCTTGCGCTATAGGAGAAAAATTTTATGGAAAAGCTTTGTGTGACTTAGGAGCAAGCATCAATCTAATGCCTCTATCAATTTTTAAGAGATTAGGATTAGGAAAAATTACACTACTTCGATAACCCTTCGATTAGCTAATCGTTCGGTTACTCTATCCTAAGGGAGTTATTGAAGATGTGTTAGTAAAAGTGGATAAATTTATCTTCCCAGTAGATTTTATTGTTTTAGATATGGAGGAAGAAAAAGAAATTCCTATCATTTTAGGAAGACCATTTTTAGCTACTGGAAAAGCTATGATTGATGTTCAGAAAGGAGAATTAACTATGAGAGTAAATGACCAAAAAGTTACATTTAATATCGCAAAATCAATGAAATATCCTTCGCTAGAAAAAGATGATGAATGTTTTCGGATGGAAATACTTGAACATTTATAACGCGAACATTTTAAGGAATATTACGAAGATAAATTAGAAAAAGAAAACACTGAATTAATTGAAGATAATAATGAAGAACTAGATTATATTCGGGAAAGATTTGAATTTTTGGATAATACCGAAAACACCGACAAGAATATAGTTCCATCAATTATTAAACCTCCCGAACTTGAGCTAAAAATATTACCCGATCATTTGAAATATCGTTGATTTAGGTAATTCTTCAACTTTACTAGTTATTATTTCATCTCGCATTAAACGAATCTCAAGAAAAAAAGCTTTTAGAAACTTTAAAAAAATATAAGAAAACTTTTGGTTGGACTTTAGCGAGATATTAAAGGAATTAGTCCTTCAATCCGTATGCATAGAATTATTTTAAATGATGAACATAAACCTAAAGCGGATCCCCAAAGGAGATTAAACCCGATAATGAAAGAAGTGGTTAAGAAAGAAATTTTAAAATGGTTAGATAATGGTATTATATATCCTATTTCGACGATGCTTGGGTAAGCCCAATTCATCGTGTTCCTAAGAAGGGAGGAGTGACCGTCATCGCTAATGAAAATAACGATCTTATACCTATAAGACAAGTTATCGGTTAGCGTATATGTATTGATTATAGGAAATTAAATACCGCCACCAGGAAAGATCACTTCCCTTTACCATTTCTAGACCAGATGATAGATAGATTAGTCGGACATAAGTATTTTTGTTTTCTAGATGGATACACCGGTTATCATCAAATACAAATTGCTCCTGAGGATCATGAGAAAACTACATTTACTAGTCCTTATGGAACTTTCGCTTTTCGAAGAATGCCTTTTGTATTATGTAATGCACCAGCAACATTCCAGAGATGTATGATGTCTATACTTAGTAAGTTAATTGACAATGGAATAGAAGTATTTATGGATGATTTCTCTGTAGTTGGAACATCATTTGACACATGCTTAACTCATCTTGAAAAAGTATTAGAAGTATGTGAGAAAACAAATTTAGTTCTAAATTGGGAGAAATGTCAATTTATGGTTTTGAATTGGGAGAAACCGTCCAAATCGGCATTCAAAGTATAAATAACTCATCTTTATAACTTCCTCGCTGTCGGCGAGGACGTTTCTCGCCGTCGGCGACTTAGTTATAAAAGCCGGCTTTTCCGGTTCTCGCTGTCAGCGAGGACGTTTCTTGCTGTCAGCGAGCTCGATAAATAAACTGAATCTAATTTAGGCGCGAACCTCGCTATCGGCGAGTATCGACCTCGCCGTCGGAGAGATTCCAAAATAATGTCCAATTTCGTTCTAAATCGAATAATTTCTTTTCTCATCATAATGGTTCGAATATGTGATGATTCTTAATAATAATTGAGTAGTAAAGTTTCAATAATATAGACTAACTATTAAGATACAATAAAAATAGATGACTAATATGGGTTGCCTCCCATAAAGCGCTTGGTTTAACGTCGTCGCGCCCGACCTAATTTCAATTATTAATCGAGTCGACTAAGCATTAAAACCTCTTTATAGTTAGGTCTTATACCTTCGAAATATGGTTTTAATCTATGTCCATTAACTTTAAATTTATGTCCAGTTTTTGGATCTTCGATTTCTATAGTTCCTTATGAAAATATTTGAGTTATGGTGAAAGGTTCTAACCATCGAGACTTCAATTTTCCAGGAAATAATTTCAATCTAGTATTATATAACAAAACTTCCTGTCACAGTTCAAAATTTCTCCGATTAATCTTCCGATCATGCCATAATTTCATCTTTTCTTTATAAATCCGATCATTATCATATGATTCATTTCTTAATTCTTCCAATTCATTTAATTGCAGCAGTCTCTTCTCACCAACTTCTTTCATATTATAATTAAATTCTTTAATCGCCCAATATGCTTTATGTTCTAATTCAATCGGTAAGTGGCATGTTTTTCCATATATAAGCTCGTAAGGAGTCATTCCAATCGGAGTTTTATAAGCGAATCCTATAAGCGCATAATGCAATGTCTAATCTAATAGACCAATCTAACCTATTTGGGTTTACTGATTTTTCTAAAATACGTTTAATCTCACGATTAGATACTTCGACTTAATCCACTAGTCACGTGGATGATAAGCGGTGGATATCTTATGAATAATATTGTATTTTTCTACTAGTTTGTGAATGTACTTATTTCTAAAATGAGTTCCTCCGTCGGTGATAATCACTCTCGGCATTCCAAATCTAGTAAAAATATTTTTCATCGAAATTTTGAAACACTCTTAAGCATCACACCTAGGTAAAGCTTGTGCCTCAATCCATTTGGAAACATAATCAACAACTACTAATATATATGAGTTTCCAAACGAAGGAATAAAAGGTCCCATAAAATCTAATCCCCAAACATAAAAAATTTCAACTTCTAGTATAAAGTTTAGAGGCATTTCGTTTCTTCTAGATATATTTCCTACTCTTTGGCATTTATCGCAAGTTTTAATATATCTGTATACATCTCTAAATAGAGTAGGCCAGTAAAATCCGTATCGTAGAATCTTATAAGCGATTTTATCGATCCCGAAATGTCCTCCAAAATCGAATCATGACATTTTTGAATAATTGGTTCAGTTTCTTCATAAGGTACACATCTTCTAATAATTAAATCCGTACATTGCTTATATAAATATGGTTCATCCCAAAAATGGGTTTTCGTATCATGAATGAATTTTTTCTGTTGTTGTAAAGTTAGCATAGGTGGTAAAATATTACTAACTATATAGTTTATTATATCAGCATACCATGGTATTTTCCACTCATTGATATTATATAGTTGTTCATCGGGAAAACTGCTTATAATTTCATTTTCAATATCAGATAATTCATGATTTTCTAATCTTGATAAATGATACGCAATTTGATTATCAGTTCCTTTCTTATTAACGATCTCAAAATTGAACTCTTGCATTAATAGCATCCATCTAATTAATCTTGGTTTGGAATCTTTCTTTTGCATTAAATATTTGATAGCAGAATGATCGATACGCACGATACATTTTGTTCCAATCGGATAAGGTCTAAATTTATTAAAACCATATACTACCGCTAATAATTCTCTTTACAGAATCGTATAATTTATTTCAACATTATTTAGAGTTTTACAAGGCATAAGTATATAACTTTAAAAATCTTTTCATATCTTTGCCTAAGAACTGCTCCTACAGGCATAATCACTAAGCATCACACATAAGCTCAAATGGTTTCTCCCAGGTTAGGTGAAACTATTATAGGTGCTGTAATTAATTTTTCTTTTAAGAGTTCAAAAACATTCAGGCATTCGATTGTAAATTCAAATTTCTTGTCCTTTTCGAGAAGTTGGCATAGAGGTTTAGTAATTTTTGAAAAATCTTTTATATAACGTCTGTAGAATCCAGCATGTCCAAGAAAACTTCTTACCCCTTTTACCGTAGTTGGAGGTGGTAATTTAGCTATAACTTGAATTTTTGCAGGGTCCACTTCCATGCCTTTTTCCGAAATTTTATGCCCTAAATTTTAATAATTTAAGAAATTACAATTTTACCCTTAGTATTGAAAAGTGGTGAATTAGTTTTTACCTCTTAGCCCCTTATATTTCAATCATCCAAAAAAGCCAATTAAGATTGTTCATTTCCCATTTACCCTTTAGTTAGGCCTAAATATTAACTAAGGCTTAAATCTCAGAATTACAACTTTGTCCTTTTAGGCTTATCACTTCATAACTTTTTAAATTTAACCCAAATGACTTTGAAATTTTATGTTACCCCACTCAATGGTCATTTAAAATATCAGAGGAGAAAAATGCAATTTTCTAATTTTTTTATTTTTTATAATTACTTTAATTCAAAATGTGTTATTTTTCATGTTAATTAAATAACTTAACCAAGGTAAAAGATCTGTTCTTAAGAAAATTATTGGAGGTTCACCTAGGTTAGAGGACCATTTAACCCAATTTTTATAATTTTTTAAGTTTTATTTTAATTATTATAATTATTTGTTTATTTTGAATATTAATTAAATATAAAAATTTATTTAAGCTGAAAATTAAGTTTTATATTTTTCTTAAATCTCTCTAAGTTCAAAGAATCCAGAGAAATAAATTTCATATTTTTGTAATTTTTCTTTAATTTATTGGAATTATTTTAATGCAAAATTAAGAAAAATCTATTTTAAGCCTTTAAAAGTTAAAATCTTCACTTAGAAAATTAGAAAAATTATTTTAATTGCTTATAAGTAATTAGGAGACCAAATATGACATTTTGATGAATTTTTATAATTTAATAATATTTATTATTTTTAAATATTTTTAAATTATTTAAATATTAAAATATATTTTAAAAGTGAAAATTTTGTTTTAATTCTAATTTTATTTTTCTTAAGTTCCTCTAGTTTTTAGGAGCTCCCAAATCCAATTTCATGATTTTTTTGACTTGTATTTTAGATATTATAATTGTTTTAATTCCAAAATTGTCATTTGACTTGAAAAATTCATTTTAGTAGGCAAATTAACTCTAATTAACCTAAAATTTTTATGGGGAGTTCCACTGCTTGTTCTTAACAGGGGAAAATCATTTTTGTGATTTTTAAATTTTATTTTAATTATTTAGTTTTTAAATGATATTAATGAGTTAATTTATATTAGTGTCATTCTTAATTATTTAAACCCATTTTATATTTTTCCTAGGGTCCTCTAACCACAATGAAGCTACTAAAATAAGTTTTACATTTTTATGATTAATATTTTAATTATTATAATTTTTATACCAAAACAGAGGAGATTAACTTAAAATTAAGGATCTCTGGCTAGAGATGCCCCCTGACCTTGGAAAAATCAGGGAAGATCCATAACCACAGAGCCTTTAAGCCCTCCAAACCTCATGCCATGGTAAAATTTATGGAGTTAGTTATGTCTTAAATATGATTTATTGTATTTAATTAATTAAAAATTAATCATAAGTCAAATAACTTCAAATTTATTTACATAATTTTCTCTTCTATTCACCAAGCAAGAGGGTATTTTTATTTTATTTTTATAAATTTTCTACACCAAGTTATGAATTTTTAAAGATTACTGAATTAAATAAATACAAAAAATCAGATTTTTCTACTTATCCGAGTCAGCACTGACTCAACCTCGGCGGCTCCGAACTTGCACGCGTTGCCATTTTATTTGATACCTCCGTCTGCGTCAGCAGCCACACATCACGTTGTTCTTGTTCCATCCTTCTGTCCGGTGTGATCTAGGCCATTTATCCGATACAAGCGCAATCGGATGACTCATGGTTATCGTCCCTAACCTGCCCTAACCCGTAAACCACACATTTCTAACCCTAATTTCTCCATCGATTCTCAACCAAATTGCATGGGGTTTATTCCTACACCATCATCTACTAAAGGCGAGCACATCCATATGGTTACATGCGTATAAAATACATGTCTACTTCATAATGTAACAAATCGAGAGCATTTTTATGGATTTTGGATTTTACCTTTGCCCAAGAGATGTTGCCTTGATTGAGTTTGTTCTAAAGCTTCCTTGTGAGCTGTCAAGCCTCCTCCAAGTGTCACTTTGATCTCGAATGGGGTTTTAGTAGGACTTCCTCCTACAGGTGGTGCGGCTTTGAATGAAGTTTGGTGCAGAGGCTTCAATTCATGGGGATTTCAATTGAAAAATTCCTCTCTTACTCTGGTGAAGCCCAACGGATGTTCAATTTGGAGATTGGTGAAGGAACAGTGAGTGTCCTGTTTCGGTCCTAATTTTGGGCTCAAAAATTGAGCTCATACAGAGGTCAGGGAGGCTAGAAAATTGTAGGGCTGAGCTTCTCTAGGCTGTAGGAACAATTTGGGACAAGTTTCATAAAGTTTAGCTAGGGTTAGGTGCATCATCCTCTTTAGGGTGTTTAAATAGGAGAAGCCATGACTGTCCTCAGGACAAGTTGAGGTGGCAGGGAGGTCGCTTAGGTGGAAGGAAGAAGAGCTACAGTGGCCAATTAGGTTGAGCTAGTTCAGGGGGGTTTAATTTTGGGCTTTGGCCATTTGGGTCCTCTCGGGCTGGGTATTTTCTGGCGGCTGGGTTGGTTTCCAGCCAGGGTCACGTGAGCCAGGGAGTTTGAGTGGTGGAGTCAAATTGGTTTTATGGTGGCTTCATGGTGAAAATCCAAAGTGGATTTGAAGTTTGGGTAATTTAAGCTAGGACCCATTGGTCACTTGGCTAAGCTTGGTCCAAAGGTGGTTAGGGTTGATCTTAAGGCCCTTGAGTAGGTTTTAGTGAATTGGATGGCTTACTTGGGCTTGGAACTGTGGGTTAGATGTATCATGAAAGGGTAAATTCAAGTGAAGGGGAGAAGAGAGAGTGATCACCTCCACTTGCCAAATTTGGCAAATTGGACTTCATGATGCCCATGGAAGGTTCCATGACATGCCATGTTATGTATGAGCCCATGGGAAGGTTTCATGCAAATGGTATTTAAGATTTTATGAATTTTAAATGAGAAAGGTAAACATGCCTAATTTTGATAAAGTGTCATGTAAATGCATGGTATGATTCATTTAGTGCCATGTTTAAATGATTTAGATGCCATGGAATGATGAGGATAGGATTAATTGTCATGTAAGCTCAAATTTGTCTTTTAAAATTAATGTCATAGGCTTTTGAAAATGCATAAGGGGATGGGCCTTTTAAACATGCACATGATGAATTGGATGTTTAAAATTGATTATGGAATGATCAAATTGGACTGAGATTGATTGAAATTGGATTTATGCAAGTTGAATTTTGTTTTGGAATTGAAATTTGGGAAATTTATTGGTCATGAAGCTTAATTTGAGGAATTTGGGTTTTTAAGTCAAAATTGGGGGTTTTAGTTCAAAAATGAAATTAAGGTTTTGGGGTTGCTTAAATTGGGCTTCAAATTGGTTTAGATTGGAATTGGACATGCTGAATTAGGGTTTAGAATTGAAATTGGAGAAATTTGGGATCAATTTGATGGAAATTGAAGTTGATTTGGGGATTTGGCAATTTAGGGTTAAATTTGGGATTTTGGTCAAAATTTGTCAATTTGGTCAAATTTGGCCAATTTGGGGCAATTGGTTGATGTGGGGAAGTTTCAAATGATTTTTAGGATCAAATTAGGTGAAATTTGGATTTTTGCAATTTTGGGTATTTTGGGGGTATTTTGGTAAATTTGGTTAATTTTGGTGTGTTTAAGTGATTTTTGGTCAATTGGTGGTTTCAAATTGATTTGGGTCAGATTTTGGAATAAATTTGAAGGTTTTGATAAATTTTGGGATATTTAGTTTGAATTTTACGACTTAGAATGGAATTAGGGTTTTGGGGTATTTGTTCGTGGGTATTAGCCACGCCTAACCACTTTGGGACCAAGCTTTGCGAAATGGTTAACCTCTTTATGAACCTTCACATATTGATCCTAATCATCTTAATCAATAACCAGAGGCTTGGGGCCACCCATTTGAGTTTTTTAAAGGGATAGAGGGGAAATGGTTTAGAATTTTGGAACAAGTGGGGAATTCAAAGGATCAGGAGTGTGTGTGCAAGACCAAGCCCTAGTTACGCAGGGTTGCTCTAAGTTCAATCATTCATACGGGAATTCATCTTTGAACCTCCACATGTTGGTTTCAACCTTCCAAGGGGTTTGGAGGTTTGTAACCATCTATGTAGGGCTTCAAGAAAAGCTGGGAAGTGGTTTAAATTTCTAGGTGATGGGCGCCATCTCTAGTCTTCTAAGATAGTCAAGGGGAAACCTTATGGCTAGATCTTAGCTACTAAGAGGAAGTTTAGACCTCACCAAAAATGAGGTCAACACTAGCTAAGGAAAGGAATACACAAGGGAAATAGTGTATCACCTACTCGATGTTTGGTGACGTCCCCAGTAGCAAAGATGAAGCTCTCCTCAAGTAGGAGAGTAGATCCTCTCCTCCTTCTCCCAAGTGTGAGAGGAAGCTCTCTTTATGTAGGAGATGTTGAATTCTTTCCTTCTCTGAAGTCAAGTAGAAGCTCTTCTTTCTGAATGAAACATTTCTTTCCTCGCCCTTGATATCTTCTCCAAGCTCTCTCACCCTCTCGCAAAGATTGGTGGTGAAAAAGGAAGAAAAGGACGAAGAAATAAGATTTTTAGTGGAAGAAAAGAAATAAGATTTCACTTGATCTTCTCTTCAAAACTCTCTCATCTCTTTCGAGCTCTCTCAAACAACCCTTTCTTTTTCAAAAAATATGGGAAGAAGAATAGAGAGCGAGAATCACTCTCCAAGAAAGAAGGGAAGAAAATAGGAGAAAGCAAGAAAAAAAGAATAAAGAAGAAGATGTTCTTCCTTACCTGTGCTCTTCTTTCCGTAGAATTCTCTCCCAAGTTTTTCAAACTCTCCCTTCTTAGTTTGAAAGTAGTGGAGGATCCTCAATATGAGCTACCTCCCTCCTATATTGTTTGGCTTGCCACCCTAGAAAGGTCCCCCGCATGATCTGCTCACTTGACCATTAACCTGTGCGATAATAGGCAGCGGAAGCATCCCCTTGAAAAAAATGGAAAAGGGCTGATTTGATCTCCATTCATTTGTTTTGATCCATGACATAACCTTCATGGCGACCATGCAAAGATTTTCTGAAATAGTCCCCTACATCTGACGTGAAACAAGCAAAAACAGTGAGATTTATCGGAGGAAAATGAACTATGTGCTTAGGCACCCCAACCGGCACAAAAGCACCCATGCCTCTTTTTAGCAAAGCCCCCTCGATTTGGTGAAGATTGTATGAAGAAATCAGGACTCTTTAGAGCCCAACAATGGTGCTCAAGCACGCACCCATAGGCCAAAACAGTGCCTAAATGGTCGCCTCAGAAGAAGCAGACACAAAGGCGCTCAATATGGGCACTTGAGTGCCAATAACAGCATTTATCACCTCCTTAGGAGGTGCTAACATGATGCTTGAGTGCTTAGGCTCCCATTTTTGGGTGCTTAAGCGCCCAAACCCTCAAAGGACGGGTTATCTTCTTCCATGTGCTCTCCTGGGTTCTTGCATGTGGCCTTTTTCAGATCTTAAGACTAATGGAAACCATCCAAGAGTGAAAATAGGATCTCTAACATTGGTGTGAACAACAATGATGACTCAGATTGCATAGAAATCACCGCCCGAGGCTAAATAAGGCTCAGGCAAACGAAAACCCTAAATTTCACATAGGGTGTATGTTAAAAGGATTTGACTAATTCAGAAGCTACAACAAATTACTTATTGCTAAAATACGACTATGTAAATAAAAATGAATATTTTGGTTTTGGAGGATTTTGGCGTTGATGGCGTCTTGGACCACAGTGGAGGTAGATAGGTCTGAAATCTAATTTTTTTCAAAAATGCGCATGAGAGAGCTTGATGGCTCCCCTTAGCCATATGAGGATCCAAATAGGTGGGTATGACCTCTAAACACCAAGATAGACATTAAACATGTCACGTGTCAGACTTAACGTTGCCCCCACAGTGAATTCACTCAGGTATGACTAAATGGAGACCGACCTTAGTCCATGCTCAAAGCACGTACCGGATGGTCCAAAAAAATGTCCTAGGCTACGAGAAGCTGTAAACAGTCCTGTAGCACTCAAGCGGACATCGACATATATGAAATTCAAAAGTTCTACCAACACAGGGCCCCCAACAAGTGTGTTGCACCGCTAAGGCACAATGTGCTTATTGGAAGCATTCTAAAATCTTCCTTGGCGGTTAGAACATTATCTCAAGGAGAAAATAAATAAAGGACTAAACAAAGCCAGGTTTACTGGATAGGGAATGACTAAGGTGATGGCTACACCAGGAAGGAAAACGTTAGGATTCACACCCCATCCTGAGAACCAATCAAAATATATAGAGTTTGAATACATTTGAGAGGGATGCACTAGGACTCATATCTAACCTAAGTGGTAAACATGGTGGCTAGGTCAGAAAGGAGGCATGAAGGCTCACATCCTATATTAGGGATAGTTTGAACAAATTGTTAGGGAAAGAAGGTACTAGGACTCACGTATTCCCCGGGAACTCTGTCAGGCCAGATTTAGTGGACAGGGTATGGCCGAGGGGTGGCTAGCCAGTCAAAACCAACTAACTACAAAAAGGACTTAACTAGGCCAAATTTACTAGACAGGGTATGACCGATGGTGTGTCTAGCCAATGATGGATGCAAAAGCGCAGCAAAGTGGGTGACCACTTCACGCAAATATGCATGTCCAAGTATTATGCAGTTTAAAAAGAGTACCACAAAACATTCGGACCATGAACCTTGTTAAGAAATTGATTTGAAAACGGTAAAAGCTATAGTGTACTAATACTTCAACCTAGTTCGGCGAGATCATAAAATAAGTAAATCCTAAGTCTAGCAGATTCTAAAGAAAATAAAACAGAAGAAAACATGGATCAAAGTTCTTTGGTGGTTTTCCAAGATCGATGAGGATCGTGCCTATGTGATTTAGATGTGACACTTGGCTCGATTTTCATACAAATTCCTCTTTCGTGATTGTTGTCAACAAGGAATATTAAGTTCTTCTTAAGCCTTGTTCTAAGTCTAGAGAAGATTTGAAATTTCACAAAGATAGCATCCACACATGTTTCTGGTGTACCCAATAAATTCATATCCCCTTTAATTGGCTACAAAATCTTGAATAAAAAATTCCTATTTTATTCAGATCATGTGGTTAACCTATTCATGATGCTCCCTTCGAAGTCATTGATCATGATGAATTTTAACTTCCTAACTGGTCATGTTAGAAGTAAACGAAAGACAGAAGGTTAACAAATAAATTTTATCAAAATAAAGCATAGAAAATGATATGAGAAATAAAGACTAAAAATAGAACCAAGATGTTCATCTAAATAATCACAGAGGCACGAAAAGTAATTTAGCTAGCTTGAGAGAAAAACAAAGGAAATCCTATGGAAATCATATATGCAAGAAACATTTTTATTCAAATAAAAACAAACATACAACCCTCGGTGATCCTCTCTTACAATAACAACATGAAATGCTTCTCTCAAATCCTCTCTAAAGAAATAGAAAAAAAGGAGGTGAAGAGGATCTCCTCTCCTCTGAAAACTACATAAATCTTCTACATACAATGATTTTATAGCATGAATTCAAAAATCTTCCCAAATTCGTGTGGATCTCGCATTAAAGAATTTTCAATCCTAAAAATAATTTTCAGCGTGACCACACCCGGGTTGGGTGGTGTGGTCACACCATGTTTCAACATGGTTTTGCAGAGGGGCCCCATCACACAGTCTACTTAACATCTGGGCATGACCACACCCAATTTTGACATGACCACATTGCTCAGGTGGCGTGGATATGTCAATGTTGATTTTCCTAAATTTCCTTATTTTACTTGGATTTTCATGCTAGTCCTCTGTAACCTGCAAAATTGAATTCCAATATTTCAAAAGTGTAAAATCATGTATTTAAAGAAAAAATATTGGAATTAAAGTAAAGAAAAGTATGAAAATTTGACGCATGTCAACCTCCCAAACTTTACCCATTATTTTCCCTCAAGTAATTTTTTTACGCTACTCAGTTATTTAAGAAAAAAAAAATACTTTTCTTTCATGCAAGTCTTGGTCTTTTTAACAGATAGGAAGTGAAAAATTCATTAAGCTCATGTGATCTCTATTTTTAAGTTTGTATTTCTTTTGAATTTTGCAATCTCATACCTATCATGATTCGTCTTTTATTCAAACACAAGAATTCTTTCTCATTTAGATTGATAGGATTATGATTTCATTCTTCCTCTTTAAAAGTGATTAAAAACTTAACTCTTATTACAAGTAAAGCTTCTCCTTGACATAGGGTAGAGACTATAATATCAGAGTTTTGGATCAGAATACACCTAACCTCAAACTTCTTCTTCAAGCCATTCATATATTTATTAAATAGATATTTTTATATCCCATTATATATATATATATATATATATATATATATATATATATATATATATATATATATATATATATATATATATATATATATATGGCGGCAGGGAGCTCTACTAGGGTTTCGCCGGATGGAGAAATCCAGCAGCTAACCTCCGGCTTTTGTACTGTCTTCGTCGTCGTCGACGACGAAGGCTACCGCTTCGTCGATTTTGGTCACTGGCTCGCAAGCCATCCTCCTCGGTTTGTAGCTGTTTCGCACGTCGTCGTCCTGCTACGCGAGAGCTGCCGCTGTTCGTCTTCTTGGTTACGCACGCCATCGTCCTGCTGTTAGCACGCCGTCATTCGTCTTCTTGGTTTCGCTTGCAGTTGTTGCCGCCTCGCGTCACCTGCGTCTCTCTTCTCTGTTTCGTCGACAGCTGAACGTCACCTGCATCTTCGCGTGTTTTATGGGTTAGGTCCTGCATTCCCGCAGGTCGATTCCACTGAGCTCCTGTAGCTCTATGTTCCTGTAGCTGTCAACTATGGCCTCGAGTCGTTCTTACGCCGCCGCCCTCGCCGGCGACAACCCCGCCCGCGCCCCTTCACATTCTAATATGTTCCCGCAGAGGTTCCATGATGCATTCGAGCAAGGTGTCGAGAGTAGGTTTCTCAAAAAAGCATCCCGCAAAGACAACAAACCTGCAATCTTTCTCACCGATGAACAGATCTCTATCTTAGCTGCACCGTGTAAGCTGTTTCTAGTAGGTAAGTTCCTCTACGACAATCCTAAACTTGAACTGATCCAAAAGGAATTTGAGCAAATGAAGCTCAATGGAAGTTGAAAGATAGGAAGACTGGATGGCCGGTACGTTCTCATCCAATTAACGGATGATGCAGATTATGCCCAAGTGTTTGCTAGAAGAATACTTCAGATAGACAATCAGGTGATGAAGGTGCTGAAATGGAATGTGGATTTTGACCATCGCACTAAACCTCCCATAATTCCGGTGTGGCTACGCTTTCAAGATTTGCAGGTACATCTTTATGATCAAGAGCTTCTTTTTACTTTCGCAAAGATATATGGAACGCCACTCCACACCGATCCGCCTACAGAGCATCTTTCTAGACCTTCTGAGGCTAGAATATTGATTGAACGAGATATTACGTTACCCTTCCCGAAAGAGCTTTGGATTGGCACACAACATCAGGGATTTTGGCAACCAGCAAAACTTGAACAGGTACCTCTGTACTGCACCCATTATCGTATGTTTGGCCACTCTCACCAATAGTGTTACCACCTGCATCCGAATCTAAAACCTCCCCGTAAAAACACAACTGGCCCATGACCCGACCCACAATTACGCAGTAAATTAACTTCCAAAAGATGGCCAAAAACTTGACCCGATTTATAAATAGCAGCTAGTGTGCAAAATCTTAAATGATATAAAAATTGGAAAATATTTTACACACTAGGGGTACTATGCAAGTATACATATCGCTTCAAGTAATATAGAGTTTTCTTTAAAAACCCCAGTATTGATCCCACGAGGAAGTGAAGTAAGAGGTCTTTAGTCAAATTCTAGTCTACTACTAATAGTCCTTAGTTTGGAATGTCGATTAAAATTGTGTTTTATCTAAGCAACTACTCCTAAATGCAAGTGTTAAATCTAATAGTAACTATAACTAAATGCAAATAATAATTCTAAAGATAACCCTTTTTGAATGAATTGGTTTGGAGAATTTTGAGATAATAAAAACTACTATTCTTATGTAATGAAATGGATAATGTATAGGAATGAGGTGCATTTAATAATGTATGTGCTAAATAGGAGCAATCCTATTCTTTACCCTTTGGTCCAGACATAAAGAACATTGACTAATTCTATGCTTGGTTACTGAATCTGCGGCTAGGCTGGGATGATAATGGCTCTCACTTTGGACTCCCATGTTCCCCTCGCCTGAGGGCTAACATCTACACTTCAGCACCCAAACGATAGGACCGAATTGAGGATTTTAGTTTGTCACTCTAAAATCTCTAATTCTACACCCGATAATTATATTTCCATATTTATTTACACTCAATCCCCATGAATTATGCAATTCATTCACGGACATTGAATGTGGTTCCACTTCGTTGAGAATTATACCGCCCATTCGGGACAATGCAATTACAACGAATTTTAACAATACAACGGGCCCTTATTGTATTGTAAATGAAGTGCAAGTAAAAACCATCACATTTATAATTAAAACATCTTTTAGCAAGCATCTCAATATCCTACACATGAATTCTACTTATTACAAAAGAAAAGTAAAAGGAAAAGAATGACATAATCTTCTCATGCCACTATTTCCAAAGAAGAAGAAAAGTAAGAGAGATATATCACAAAGCACAAAGAAAACACAACGGAAACTTCATTAAACCAAAGCAAATCCACTAGGTAAGTGTTTATAAAATCATAAGATAATGAAGAAAAATACTTAGCTTTTTCCTTTTACAAGAAAGATGAATATCTCTCCCACAAATTCTCCCGTCGATCCATGCAATGCTAGTGCAATTCCTTACAAATTCTCTCAAAATCTCCTCTCCAATCTCTCCAAAAGGGTAGAAATCTACATTTCTACTCTTAATCTAAGAATCCTAAACATTCCCCAAGTTTTTCCTAACATTCCTCTCCTTTTTCTCTTCACTTTTCTAACCAAAATTCACCATTTTAAAGAGTATGAAAGAATTTCTAAGAGTTCCCTTAAGCACCCCTTCAAAAAAGCGTCCAAATACGTTGAATTTCGGCCCAAAACCGCCAAAAGTCTGTCCATAGTCGTCCAGGGCGCTGTCGACGGGTTCGAGGGCGCTGTTGGCGAGTTTTTCGGTCATATTTCGGCCTTCTCAGGAAAATCCCGCCGTCGGCTGCCTCGAGGGCACCGTCGGCGGGCAGACTGCTGCGCAGCTCTACCGTTTTGCTCCGTTTTGCTCCATTTTAGCTCTGATTCGCCCCGTTTCAGTTGCGTTGCGTTCGTAACAGATAGCCCTACAAAATAAGCATAAAAATAACATTTCTTTAAAGTGTAATCTCATTAAAAAATATGTAATAAATGTAAAATAGATTAAGCATCGAAAGACTTATTAAAAGGTGTCAGGGCAAAATTTTATTTCTTACTCGTTTTTGCTCCAAATTGCACCGTTTTTTCTTCTTTCTCACCAAAAGTCCATTTCTTGTACCTGAAACCAAAAAACATACAAAATATCTTCCTTTTAAAGTGTAATATCACCTAAAATGAGTAAAATCATATAGCAAAAAACATATATTTTTTAGGCGGGTCAGCCCACACATTTCTGTGACAGATATCCCGCCTTCCTCAGGCTGAGAATAGGGTGAGAAGGATCGACCCTTGGAGGAACATCAGGTAGTTGCTACTGATAGGCAGGACGTGGTCACCTCTCAGTCTTCTTCTACTGGAACAACTATACTACCACCTCAAGTACCCACTACTATGGAGGGAGTTCTGACTCCCAGATCTGAAGACAGGAAAGAAATAAACAGTCATAATCTTACAAAGGAAAAGGTGTCTACTCCTACTGAGGAAGATCTACTGGCTAATAGTACCTTGGTTGTTCTACCCGCTCTAGGGGTAGGAGAATCCCAAGTATTGGAACCAATCACTGCAGCAGCCTCTCCCACTTCGGATCAGACGGCTCACCCTTCGGAGGAAGAGTGGCAAGTGTATACCTCCAGGCGGAAGAAGTGGGAATCTTATGGATGACACCTTGGTCTCTCCTGGTAATGGAGAATCACTCCAGAGCTTGATTATTGAATGCGCTACAAGAACCCATGGAAGAGGAAGGCCTTGGCGACCTCGTCTACTGAAAAAGTTTTAGTTGCATGTTTTACTTTTGTCATATCTTTTGTACTTTTTGTTTGAATTTTTTGCTCTTTGTTTCTTATGAGTAAAGCTCCATCATTGGGCCCTCTCATACTACTTGTTTTGTAATCCCCTTTATCTTAATGAAAATGGCCCTAATGCTTCTTATATATATATATATATATATATATATATATATGAGACCTACAAGAATTACTATATTTGGTTAAGTGTTAAACCATTTGTCCCTTTTTTATTTTTTATAAATTCAAACTCTACTTTAATTAAATGCTTACCCATCCCTTATCATGATTCCTAGTTCTTAAATAAATTCAATTAAGTTAAGCTTCATCCTTTACTGAAATAAAACATTAAGGCTTAAGTAATTTTAGTGAGGTCCTTAATCTCATAAATTCGCCTTTTTAAATTTCCAAAGATTTATATGTTTAGGTTGAATAAAATCATTTTAGGCATATAAATACTAATATTCACTTCATCTTGACTTTAAATAAATCTCACATTTCTAAACATAATTTATATTTTCCCAAAATAAGTAGACCAAGATGTATGAAACTAGCAATAAATAAAATCTCAGCAAATTAAAGAATTATTTGTAGGCAGTCAATAAGATGATCACTCCTCCCCAAAATTTGTTCCACACCCTACTGGTATATATGAGTGATGCACAATAGAATATACAACAATATAGATCTAAATCACAACTCCAGCTATGATAGATATAAAAAAAAACTTAAACATGCTATCAAAATGATAAACATAAAGGTGCAAGTAAACAGATAGTACATGTAGCAGAAAAATGTAAAATAAGAAAGCTAACAAAAGTTTATTAGTACATCAAATCCACATATCACATCACAGAGACAAAATCCAATGTCAATTCAGTACATCGATCAAGTGTAGGAACAAAAACAGTCAGTAGAACAAAACGTAACGTCAAACACCACAAAGTCTTCATACTCCCCTCAGTCGCTCTCCTCAATGGTGTCTCGGGTGGACATGTTGTGGCTCAGGCACCAAATGGTGAATGGTGGTCGTGGAGGCATAGGACCAATCTCTCAATGCTACTGGAATGCTCCCAGCTAGCCGTGAATGTACTCATACTGGTGCTGGTGCTTGCTGGCATAGTAGACATACTAACAGTGCAGGTCATCTAGCTTCCACACCATCGTGTCCTGGGTGTTGCGGAGCTCTCTCACATCTTTGACCAAGTCAGCCTGAAGCGTAATCATCTCCCACATGTCTCGAGTTATATCAAAAAGGGCGGAATCACAGGACACCAAAGACCAGCATCGAGATGAACTCTCTCCTCGCTTCGGAGAAGAAGCAAATGGTGAGGCATAAGCGTCGACGAAGGACTTACTAATCAGCCTCTGCAGGTGCAAAAGCTCCTCATCATCACCTCCAGAAATCCTCTCTTGGGCACAAAGGCCAGTAATGAGGCCAGGGTGTCCTAAGCCTACTATAGGCTAACCACCATCTATGTATGTAATGAAATCATGAGTCAAACACCTAAGTCAATTGCAATGCCTTTTGAATGTAAATGTTTAGAACTGCTTGCTCCTTCGTGACAACAATGAGGCTATTGGTAGGAACCATCCTAGCAACTATAAAGTAGTTTCAAGCCCTAGATTTCCTAGTGAGGTGTGTGAGAGGGAAGTTGATCAATGCCTCCCCGTCATCCCTTGGACGAGTCCTCCACGCAACTGTAGAGGCTGTATGGAAACTGATTACCTCATGGTAATCAGGTGAAGTGAGACTACATAGCCCAAAATTTGGGATGTCGGGCACTTCATACACATGGTTGATCCTCTTGGGATCAAAGGGGATCATCTTGCCCCACACAAAGACTCTCCCATCTATGGATTCCTTCACATTTGTGTAGAACTCCTAGACAAGATTGACTACAGTGTTTCAGACATATACACAAAATTTTGCCACCCACGACGCTCAATCTCAACCTCAATCGCTACCCTAGAAAATTGGAATGCTCTTTCCGGAATCAACTTCTTCTTGCTCACAAAGCTTAAGAACCGTTGTTAAGCCGCCAAGCTCACAAAGTGCTTCTTATATTAGGAAGAGGAGCTACCTCTTTCATGCATGTTTGTTGTGATGGGATCAAATCAAATGGAGAAGGAAGCTCAAAAAGGTAGTGGGGAAGAAAACCTTAAGTAGAGAAATCAAATTTAGTCACCAAAAAATTTCTCCTATGAAAAATCGAGATTAGAAAAAGTAGAGACTTACTGGAGAAAACAAACACCAAAATCCCTCTGCTTACACCCCGATGTCCCTTCCCTGAGAATATGTGAAGTTCCGCTGACTATTCTAGCGATCCTAGGCTTTCTAGGGCTCGAGAGGTGAAGTGTTCGACTAAATCTCAAAGACAAAGGAGTTGAACAGTGCAAAAGTCGACCTCCCATCATGCATTAAAAAGGCAATGTGTACACGTTATGGTGGCGTCGCGAATCGGGGTGGCCACATCTGAAGGTGGCGTTGTCATGCTAGTGCAAAAAAAATCTAGGTGAGAGTTGAAGTGGCCATGCTGCCCTTGCAGCTCTCGGTTTGGGTGGTGTGGTCATCCCGGTTCTTAGCATGATCACGCCAAGTGTGGGACCCGATGTTGCTCCCCAGACTCTGTTTTACACGTTCTATCCCGTTCTAACCTCATAAAAAGAATTCTTATGCACAAAAATAGTCAGAGAGAACATAAAAAAACACACAAACCTCAAAAATAAAATTCAAAACAAAAAAGTTTCTAAGCAAATGAACAAATAAAGCTCAATACAACGGATAGTGTTTGGGTTGCCTCCCAAGATAGCGCTTGATTTAACGTCGTCAACCCAACGATGCAAGTTCTACTTCTTAGGATGATTCCAACCTTAGGATAGTAGTAGGACCTTTGCTCTCTTCTCTTAGGTAAGGTTTCAAGCTCTCCACATTAACCTTAAAGATGTTTCTAGTTTCACTATCATGAATATCTATAGCTCGAAATAGGTACACATTTACTACAGTGAACGACCTTGACCACCTGGACTTCAATTTTTCTGGATATATTTAAATCGTGAATTATATTATAAAACCTCTTGTTCAGGGTAAAATTCCTTCTTAAGTACCTTGTGATCATGCCACATTTTTATCTTTTCCTTGTAAATCTTAGCATTCTCATAAGCTTCTAATCTAATTTCATCCACTTCGTTCAACTGCAGTACTCTTTTCTCTGCCACATATTTCAAATTATAATTAAATTCCTTAATTTCTCAGTAGGCTTTATGTTCCAACTCTACTGGCAAGTGATAAGCTTTTCCAAAGATCAGTCTGTATGGTAACATTCCTATGGGAGTTTTGAAAGCTCTCCTATAAGCCTTTAATGCATCATCAAACCTAAGGGACCAATCTTTATGGTTTGGGTTAACAACTTTTTCTAGAATCCTCTTAATCTCCCTATTGAAAACCTTAGCTAAACCACTAGTTTGGAGATGATATGCAGTAGCAATCTTGTGAGTTATTCTAAATTTTAAAACTGATGCCTCCAACTTTTTTATAAAAGTGGCTACCCCCATCATTGATAATCACCATATGTGTTCCAAATATATTAAAAATAAATTTCTTTAAAAATTTAAGAACACAGAGCATCACATTTGAGTAGTTCAATAAGTTCAATCCACTTATAGACATCGTCTATTGCTACCAATACATACATATTTCTTGAAGAAGGTGGAAAAGCTCCCATAAAATTTATTCCTCAAACATATTTCAACTTCCAATGTCATATTGAGGGGCATCTCATCTTTTTTTAGAAAAGTTCCCTATACTCTGACACATATCACAAGTTTTCACATATTGATTGGCATCCTTAAAATGGGTGGGCCAATAAAACCTATATTGCAAAATTTTAACAGCAATTTTGTATCCACCAAAATGCTCCACAGACTCTGAATCATGACAGACCTTAATAATATCATTGACTTCTTCCAAGGGCACACATCTCCTAATTATTTGGTCTTTACATTTTCTAAATAGATAAGGCTCATCCCACTAGCAGAATCTGATCAGAGAAGAATTTCTTCTGGTGGTAAGACCTGTCGGCATATTTTTAGATTATGTGTGGAATTTTGAAAAGGGGGGTCGCCTACAGAAATTGTCGGCGAATTTTAATTTAATTTAAATAAATAATTTGAAAAGTAATATTTAATTTTGAAAATAATTTTAAATTTGAAAATTTTAATATATGAAATCAAACTGATCTCACATCCCGAATAGTTTATATAAACGAGCACCGCATCACAAATTGTGCATCTATCTCGAAGAATAGACATACTGTTTGGTGATGGGGCTTGATTAAATAAACTAGAAGATTTGTGACATCCGTTTGGTCTGCGAACCAATTTTATAAGCCGACAAATTCCCTTGCTTAATATGAAAACATTAAACGAGGTTTATATTACTCAGGTTCTTAAAATTCCCTATAAGGGCAAGCCCCTATAGTTAATTACATCTTAAGTGATGAGAATCACCTAAGAAAACTCTCGATAATAATCAATAGTTTTGCTCTCAAGAATTTCAAAATTTAAATTTTCAAAGGATTGAATTTTGGAATTTCAATAGGGAATGGATCAAATTTGGAACATTTTATTTTGGGAATTCAAAGGAAGAAAGGTAGGAGAAATCACGGATTCGAAGCGAACTTCGGTAATTTCCCCGACTATCCTATTGTTTGGTTTGAATTTAGGAAAGTCCTAATGTTTATTTAATATTTTGATCTCGCCGATTTTAATTAATTAGGACTTATATTTGAATGATAAAATCATACAAATAGCCTCGAAGATGTGAGGGTTTATGTCGTACCGAACGACTACCTCGAGTCCTAAGACTGGTTAGGGCTTAATTTACATGACATGATCATGCAAATGCCTAACAAAAGGTCGAGGATTTATGTCGCACTCAGCAAACTACCTCGAAGTCCTATGGCTTGGTTATTTAATTCTAAGAAAAGGTTTTGCTGAAGTAGACTCAGGTTTTGCTGATGACGATGGCCGTGCTGCCCACCATGCTCCGAGCTCCTTGTTGTTGCAGAGGTTTAGTTTTAGAAGGTGATAAATCAAGAGATGAGGGAAGTGTTTCGGTTTAGAGAAAATCTTAAAATCCGGTGTTTTTTTTAATATTTTAATTAAACAAATCTTAAAGTCGATTATAACAACACCGGCTAAGATCCCACTGGCTCCATCCTTCCGCATCGTTATTTTTATCGGATTCACTTAGTCCAGTATGAATTTGCTAAACTCAACCGAATGAGTTCCACACTTTCATTTAGACCGTGGGAAATCCCGTTAGCAACACGTAGGTTACATCATCCGAGGTATTCCCGATCATCCAACAAGACGTTTTAGTTTAGTTGTAGTTGTAGTTTTGTTGTTCTGTTTGTGATTAAATTTTGAGTTGTTTTATATTTTGAATGTTGTAGCGGTGAATTTTATCTCGTAGTGTCTTTTAATTTAGTTATGGGTTTCAGTTTTGGTTTCTGTCCTAAAGGTGTAGGTTTTCATGCAACTGTTGTTTATCATGCAAGAAAGGTAAAGTGCAACACGAATAAATGAATTGAAGTAAGATAAATTGCAATAAAATAAAAACGTACTTGGAGGGTCTTCCCGTCATCCCAAGCTGCACTTAAAATACAATTTAGAGCATTTAAGCATTTATAAAGAATTTCCTAGTAAAGCTAAGGGAAGGGTTATGGTTTCTACCAAAATCCTAATCCTATAGCTAGTCACTCCTACGACGTCTAGGTCTTCAATTTTGGTTTTAAGGATAATTTTCTTCACCAAAGAACAACTAAGCTCAATTTGTTCTTATGACATTCCATCATATCGAGGAAGTGTTTAAGACGAATCTTAAACATCTTTTCAATATTTCGGAATTGTCCTAAGTCCAAATGAATTCTATCGCAGCAGTGAATTAATCATCCAGGGTGTTTAAGTTAAGTTTTATTTCTTGCTCAGTTGAATTCAGATGTTTCGAATATCCTTATGAGTGAAATGACATTTCACTTGATACTCCATTTAGGAGTTATAATAAGAAAAGCTCCTAAGGGCAAAATGATATTTAATGATTTCGTGATTCAAATTTAAGTTCAAATTAATGATTTAAGTTCGGAATAGTGTTCAAGTTATTTTAGATTTATTTTGAATTCTTTATGACTTTAGGTGATCCTATATTTAATTTAATTCAATTTAACTTAACTTAATTTAATTTAATGCGGTTTAATTTAATTTCATTTAATTTTAAGTTAATTTAATATAATATAATTTAGCTTAATTTAATTTAATTTAATTTAATTTAATTTGATTTAGTTTTAATTTAATTTAATTTAATTTAATTTAATTTAATTTAATTTAATTTAACTTAATTTAATTTGTTTTAATTTAATTTAATTTAATTTAATTTAATATGTTTTAATTTAAATTAATTTAATTTAATTTAATTTAATTTGATTTAATTTAATATAATTTAATTTAATTTAATTTAATTTAATTTAATTTAATTTAATTTAATTTAATTTAATTTAATTTTTTATTTTAAAAGGGTTTCGCTTTAAATAATTTAACCTTAACTTAATTTAATGATTAAGTCTTTTAAGCATTTTAAATCTTAAACTTGGATTATCATTTTAATTAGGAATTAAATATTATCGGGATGATTAATTTAGGGATTCTTAAATTAAAGAACAAATTTCTTCCTAATAACATCCCTATTTTAATAACTCCAATTTTACTATTCTTCCAAATTTAATTAATTATTTTAACTAAAGTTCATTTCAATTATTGTTGAATTGTTTAATAGGTTTCTACCCTTTAATTATTTAAATTTCAATCATCCAAATCAGATTAGGATCAAATATTTTACTCTTTAATTTTATTAAGCCTAAAGTTTTAATTAAGGGTT
Source organism: Papilionanthe hookeriana x Papilionanthe teres (assembly GCA_022702705.1). Classification (NCBI taxonomy): domain Eukaryota; kingdom Viridiplantae; phylum Streptophyta; class Magnoliopsida; order Asparagales; family Orchidaceae; genus Papilionanthe; species Papilionanthe hookeriana x Papilionanthe teres. The sequence goes on along the minus strand of CM040426.1, from coordinate 44,733,713 downwards.
AAAATTTTAATTACCATTTTGCCCTTCAAGCTTAATAATTTCATAACTCACTAAATTGAGCTCAAATGAATTTGAAATTTTTATGTGACCTCACTCATATGTCAATAAAGACATTAGAGGACAAAATGTTATTTTTCTATATTTAATTTATTTATGTAATTATTTTTGGTGGAAAATAAGGATTTCCAAGGAAAATTTAATAATATGACCAAGGGAAAGTTTCTGTCCTTAAGAAAATTATGGGACATTCCTAATGACCAGAGGACCACTTGGACCAATTTTTGTGATTTTTTGAATTATATTTTATTTATTAAAATTATTTTAAGTTCTGGGGTATTAATTAATTTAAAAATAGAATATAAGTTGAAAAATGAATTTTATAATTTTTAAAATTCTCTCTGATATCAAGGATTCCAGAGAACTAAATTTTACAATTTTCTGATTTTTCCTTAATTTATTGGAATTATTTTAGTGGAAATGCTAGAAAATGTATTTTTTTAATTTTAAAAATTACCCCAAGGCTTTAAAATTTAATATCTCAAACTAGAGACATAAGAAAAATATGGGGTTTATTCCTAAGTGGTTAGAATTCAAAATGTGACATTTTGGTGAATTTTATTATTTTTGTAATTTTTATTATTTTTTAATTATTAAAATATTAAAATAATGATAAAAAACCAACTTTTTTAGAAAATTGTAATTTTAATTTTCTTGAATTCCCCTGATATCAGAGAGGCTTGAAAACCAATTTGGTGAATTTTTGAAAAGTATTTTGAAAGTTATGAATTTTCAAAGTTTAAATTGGCTAAATGGCTTAATCAACCCATTTGATAAGGTTAGCCAAACCCAATTGACTTCAAACTTTTATGGTGGGTTCCTCTGATCCTAAAGTTTAGTGGAGAATTGATTTCAAGTCAATTTGATCTATGGTTAACTCTAATTAATTAAAGTTCAATTTTGGGTATTTAGGCCAATTAGGGTTAATCTAAGTGAATTAACTCAAGTCCTATTTTTCCTAGTGGTTCTCTCAGTCATAAGGAACATCACCAAATTTTCCTAGAATTTATTTCACAACATGCTAATTTTTGGAATTAAAATACTCAAAACAAGCAACATGCATTTGAGAAATCAATAAGTTTTCACAGAGATGGCTTCGACCTCGGAAAATTCAGGGAATGTTCCCAAGTTCGAGGCTTCAAAAGCCCTATGGTCTCATGCCATGGTGAATTGTATGAATGCATGGAGAATTAAAACAATGCAGGGAGTAAATAATTAATTAAAAATAAAGTACTGGACAAAATTAATTAATTTCTTTTCCACATTATTCTCGTCTGTTCACTGAGCAAGATGGTATTTTTATTTTATTTTTGTGATTTTTCTACACAAAGATATGAATTTTCAAAGTTTCTGATATTTAATAAATACATTAAATACCCTATTTATCTACTTATCCACGCGGCGCTGACTCAACCTCGGCGGCTCCGAATCGACATGCGTCGCTCCCTGGTTCGGCGCCGCCATCTGACTCGGCTGTCCGGGGCCCCGCGGTTCACGTACCATCTGCCGGTCCGACGCAATCCAAGCCGTCCATCCAATACACGCGCGATCCGACGGTTCCTGGTCATCGTCTACGACTGGTGCGATCTCGTGACCGTCCACACTCTAACCCTAAGAACTCACTCGATTCTCAACGGATTTTCGTGTTCTTATGCTCTATGGATTCGTCTTGAAGAGACGAACACATCCATACGGTGAACATGCTATGAAATCAAGCCAATCAAAATGGAGAATCGATCGAAGCTCGGGCGAAGAAGGAGTTCATACCTTTGCTCGCAGAAGTGAAGCTTCGATCCGAGAGTCGTGTCACCTTCGATTGGGTCCAAGTAAGCTCCGGATGAAGTCCCTCGGCCCGGTGAATCGTCTAGCTATGAAAGTGACCACAGCCGATCACAAAGCTTGGAGGCCGGAGCAACCGGGTGGCCTCGGAGATGGGGCTTTCAGTGGAAACTTCTCCTCTCGGTCCAGTGAAGGTGTAGGACCAATCAATTTGGGGATCGGTTCACCGTGAAGAAGTGTCCCGGTTTTGGGCTAAAGTTCGAGCTCAAAATCGGGCTCGACTGGAGGGAATCGGGCCGAAATTCAGTGGGGATCAAGTGCTCTATGTGTGGAGAGTGATCCGGAATGATTTTGCGCGAGTTTCCTTAAGGTTTGGTTCGAGCACCTCTCATGGCCGAGAGGAGGTGGTGTTTTAATAGGAGAGGCTGGAGGGCCTCCTGTGGGGAGCCGAGGGCCGGGATCACCGCTTAGGTGAGGAGAAGAACGGCCATGGTGGCCATTGGGCAGCGGGCAGCTCAGCAAGGTAGAATTCCAAAGCTCGGCCTCTCCCAAGGTCTCGGGCATGGTGTTTTCCGCGATCGGTGGCCGGCCCGCCGGCATGGGTCACCCTCAAGGTCGGTGGTCGTGGCCGGGACTTGGTGCAAGCAATCGGCAATTGCCATGTGTAAAGGGGCCGAATTAAAATGGAATGGGGAAGGGGTCATTTTGGCTTCAATTTGGTCAACCCATTGGTTCTGGGTCGGGTACACCTCCCCATGGCCTCGATTTTGGGCCGAGAGGATCAGTTGGTCGCCCAAGAGAGGATGGTGAGGTCTCTATCTATGATGAGGTGGCTAAACATGGTTTAGTGTGTGTCATGAATAAGGTTAAAAAGGCTTAATGAAAGATTAGGAAAGGAGCCCCTCCTTTTACCATTAATGGCATGGTCACATGCCAAACTTTCATGGCTTCATATGGCTTGTGAATGGCTCATGCATGGCTCCATGTGGCTTAGGGGAAAGTCTAGTTCAATTTCATGGAAATGGATTTTGTGACTTTTGGCATTTTGGTGAGAGTTGTCATGAGGTTTAATTTTGGAATAATCCAATGATGAATTTAGGATTTAGGTATCGAGTTTAATTGAAAGTATGATGAGGGGAAATGTCATATGGGCTTTGGGACCAATTTTGGGCCTTTGGATGTGGTAAAAGATGGGCTTTTAAAATGGTTTAAGGAATGGGCCTTTAAGTTTAAAAATGAATTTATGGATGGGAGTTTTGTAAAGAGATTGGGCCAAATAATTGTTGAGTTTGGTTTAGGGATGTGTCATGAGTAATTTGAAATAAATTTGAGGTGGTTTGGGCTTGAATCGGGTTGGATTCGAGTTCATTTGGTACATGGGTCAATATAGGTCAAATTGGGCTAACTTGGGCCAATGTTGGGCTAGGGTTGAAATTGATGTAAAATAAATGTTGGGAAATTTTTATGGGAGTGTTTCAAAGAGGTTTTGTCTTTGGTTGGGTTTGGATTTTGGGACTTGGGCCTATTTGGGTTAGGTTTGGGTTTAGGTCAAAATTGGACTTTTTGATTTTAGGTTGAATTTAAGTGGGGTTTGGGTCTAAATTTTGGGCAAATCATCTTAGTGTTTTGTTTATGGGGATGTTAAGGAAGCTTTAGAAAATATTTGGGGTTAATTGGAGTTGAATTGGGTGAGTTCGGGTTAGGTTTGGGTCATGGGTCCAAATTGGGCTTTAAGGCCAAAAGTGAAATTGATCCCAAATGCCAATCAAATTGGGCTTGGATTTGGTCTAGATTGGTGTTGGGGATGTTGAATTGAAGTTTAGAATTTAATTGGACCAGAATTTGGGTCAATTGGGTAGGTTTGGCTTGACATTGGGTTCACTTTGGGTTAAAATGGGTCAAATTGGGGGTTTTGATAAAAAGTGGGGCAAATTGACAAAATTGGCCCATGGTGTAGTTGAACAAAATGAAATTGGGAATATTTGGGATTTTCTGGAATTTTCTGGGAATTTTCTGAATTTTTGAATTTTTTGGCTAAGAGGGGCATTTTGGGTATTTGGAGGGTATTGGGAGGTATTTTTGGAATTTTTGGTATTTTTGGGTATGGATGATCAATTTGATTGGTGAGGCAATGTTTAGGATTGGTCTTGAGGATTTTTGGGTGATTCGAGTGATTTTACAAATTTTGGGTGGTTTCGAGTGGTTTTGGGTAGAGCTAAGCGGTGTAGGGTCCCTGGGTCAAAAATTAAAAATTTGGAAAATTGAAGGTTGGGTGAATGTAAGTGGAATGAAATCATTTTGGTTGAGCCATGAAGCCATATCAAGCCCACATGAGCCATGAAGCCATATCGAGCCTACAGCATGAAGGACTCATTCGAGGCATCCACTATGTTGTTCCTAACCCTCTTAGCCAAGGGCTTGGGGTTAAAGACCATCCATGTGAATCACCCGCATGAGTCAGAGGTCAAATCGGGTATGGGTGTGGTTTTAAGAGGTGTGTGAAAGTGCAGCGTATAGGTGTAGTGTGTGTGTAAGTCGCCCCTTTACTGCGACTGAGCCACCTGTAGGCGCTCCTAAGGCCAAAGAATCCTATAGAACTCATCCTTTAAACTTCCACATTTAATTTCAACCCTCTAGGTGATTAGGGGTCTACAATCAATTTTGTGGAGTTTGCAGGGAGTTAAGAAGTGGTTTGAATTTCTAAGTGGTGGGTCCCAATTCTAATCCTCTAGATAGTCAAAGGAAAAGCCTAAGGCTAGATCCTAAGTACTAAAGAGAGAAGAGAAGACCTCATCAAAAATGAGGTCAACAAATGGACCCCCAATAGGTGTGGTGTGCTAACCAAGCACACCGCGCGTATTGGCGTTGACCGAAAAGATCAACAAAACCAATCACAGATGTCCAAGTGACAAACTTAGGACGAAGTAGAAGAATTTCCGCTGGGGAGTGTCAAGTGCATCTCCAAAACTTGAGATCCCTGAACTCTCGCTGGGGAAAGGAAAAGGAGGTGAATCCTAACTCACATGATCTGGGGGAATTTAGATTTTCGTTTTGTTTTAGTTTACGTTTTGATGTGTAAGTTTAGATTTTGAGTTTCAATTTAGATTGAAGTTTGGTTTAAAATCAATTTGAGGAAATTTGGATTTGAAGTTTGGATTCGAAACGAGGTTCCAATCCCGGATCGTGGAGAAAACCGGAATCGGGGTACCAACATGCAGAATGAGAATCGGAGTTTAAGTGTTGATCGAAGGGGATGAGAATCGAATTTAGGTACTCGATCTCGAAAGTTTAAAGAGAACTCGGAATCGGGTTCTAGTCTCGAAGGTTTAAAGAGAACTGGAAACTGGTTCCAATCTCAAAGGTCTAAAGAGAAATGAAAACTGGTTCCAATCTCGAAGGTTTAAAGAGAAATGGAAACTGGTTCCAATCTCAAAGGTCTAAAGAGAAATGGAAACTGGTTCCAATCTCGAAGGTCTAAAGAGAAATGGAAACTGGTTCCAATCTCGAAGGTTTAATGAGAATTGGAAACTGGTTCCAATCTCGAAGGTCTAAAGAGAAATGGAAACTGGTTCCAATCTCGAAGGTCTAAAGAGAAATGGAAACTGGTTCCAATCTCAAAGGTTTAATGAGAATTGGAAACTGGTTCCAATCTCGAAGGTCTAAAGAGAAATGGAAACTGGTTCCAATCTCGAAGGTCTAAAGAGAAATGGAAACTGGTTCCAATCTCGAAGGTCTAAAGAGAAATGGAAACTGGTTCCAATCTCAAAGGTTTAATGAGAATTGAAACCGGTTCCAATCTCGAAGGTCTAAAGAGAAATGGAAACCGGTTCCAATCTCGAAGGTTTAATGAGAATTGGAAACCGGTTCCAATCTCAAAGGTCTAAAGAGAAATGGAAACCGGTTCCAATCTCGAAGGTCTAAAGAGAATTGAAACCGGTTCCAATCTCGAAGGTCTAAAGAGAAATGGAAACCGGTTCCAATCTCAAAGGTCTAAAGAGAAATGGAAACTAGTTCCAATCTCAAAGGTTGAAAGAGAAATGGAACCGGTTCCAATCTCAAAGGTCTAAAGAGAAATGGAACCGGTTCCAATCTCAAAGGTCTAAAGAGAAATGGAAACCGGTTCCAATCTCAAAGGTTTAAAGAGAAATGGAACTGGTTCCAATCTCGAAGGTTTAAAGAGAAATGGAACCGGTTCCAATCTCGAAGGTTTAATGAGAATTGGAAACTGGTTCCAATCTCGAAGGTCTAAAGAGAAATGGAAACTGGTTCCAATCTCGAAGGTTTAAAGAGAAATGGAGACTGGTTCCAATCTCAAAGGTTTAATGAGAATTGGAAACTGGTTCCAATCTCGAAGGTCTAAAGAGAAATGGAAACCGGTTCCAATCTCAAAGGTTTAATGAGAATTGAAAACTGGTTCCAATCTCGAAGGTTTAATGAGAATTGGAACGAGGTTCCAATCTCGAAAGTTTAATGAGAATTGGAACGAGGTTCCAATCTCGAAAGTTTAATGCGAATTGGAAATGGATTCCAATCTCGGAAATTTAATGAGAATTGGAAATGGATTCCAATCTCGGAAGTTTATTTGTGTGAAGAGGGACCCAGTCTCATGCCATCAGAACCAAATCAGACAAAGCTCGTGGCTCCGTGTCAATAAACCTAGTCGATCTCCATACGAGAAGAAAGGTAGGCCACAAAAGTCGAAATGATTTCGATGTGATGAAAAAAGGTTTAGGGTTCGAAATTGAAGTGTGGGTCTCTTGCGAGGAAGAGTTGTCCCGACGAGAGAATTTCAAAGCTTCCGAGGTAAATTTCGATTTGGAGTTGATTTGAAATGTTTGAAAAGATGAATTTAGAGTGGGATCCGATTCGAGATTTATTTTCATTTTGTTTGTCCTTTAACTTTCCAAATTGTTTTTAGCTTGTGTATTTAATGTTCATGTGAATTTTATTTAGCGTTCACGTGGATTTTGAAGTTATTTTTATGTTTGGATTTTTAAGGAAAAATAATTCTCATTTATTATTTATATTTTTATTTTCTTTTTTTTTATTTTATTTTTATTATTATTTTTTTTATTATTATTATTTTTTTCTTTTCTGTTCTTTGTTCGAAGTTCGTTTAACTTTAACGGCGTTTCCCAGTCAATTTGCACAAAAGAGGTGAAGACCAAAATTGTGACATGGTCACTCTCATTCCGATCATGTTGAAAATACATCATACAACTCGATCCGGAATACATCTCATACAATCCATATAGACTCAAAACGGACTATGTATGATCTTTGTCGATCCATCCAAAAAGGTATCTCGTCAAAAATCCATGTACCGAATAGTGAGGTACATGGTCAATAACATCACCTTCCAAGCCATCCTCGGCGAGGATGCCGTATGGATGTACATCGGAGGTGTGATATTTTCCATGTAACTCACAGCCTCGTAAGGTCGGAGGCTCTCTAGCTCCGGTCCGGCTGGAAGTGGTAAGGTGCTTTCCCGTCGTCCATCCTTCGAAAGTAACCGAGATCCGCTTCACCGGTACTCCCGGTATGCAATGTTTAGCGACATCCGCTCCGTTGCCCTTCGCATCATGACGGAACCTACCGGCAATGGTATCTTTATCGGCCTCGGAACTCACCCGGGCCTCGCTATCCGGAGGTCGCATCCGAACATGATATTACACTCATTCGGAAAATAAACCGTGCGAGAAGGTCCGACAAAGTCGTGATGATCTATGTGCGTGGGAATGCGATCACCCTTCTTGTAAATGTTAATGATGCAACTGTCGGGTATGCAATCCGCCGGCAGCACTCTCCATGTTATCATTCTTTTTACCATCCTTTTAATGACTAATGGCATCGGATCCACTCGGCCATGACGGAGTATCCCCGGTGGGTTTCCCTTCTTGTCTTCTCGCGAAGTTGTAGCAAGATCCACATTGTATTGTAATTCTCCCCTTCCCCGGCATCCATCTCCGGGTTCCGAGTATATGTTTTCTCTTAAGCGACCTCGCTCGGCCCATCTTTTTCAAATCTCGGATGCGGTCCACGATTTGTTGTTGTTCGTATTCTGAGAACACGTCTGTATGTAACTCGAGGCCTTCTAGTATATTGATCCTCCTGCGTCTGATTCTCTCGAAGTATTCAAAAGTTTTCTTCTGAACATTTTGTATTCTTTCTAGCTCGTATTCTGGGATAATTTGCAAATGGCGAAGCCTGGTGACGTACTGTGGGATATATGGCTCAATCCCTTCACGTTCTCCTGCATACCTCGACTCCTAGGGGATGATGTCCGTCGGGACATCCTCCGGGTTGCTTCGCAACAAGGTCATGCATTACCGGTGGCTTCATCCGGTGGCGTAGTAGCCTTCTTTCTTCTCGTTCTTCTCGAGATTTCTCCGGTTTCTTCGTCATCCTCTGAGCCGGCCTCCTTTCTTCCGGTTCCCGGTGAACCGGTGTCCTCGAAGTGTACGTATCGGCAGTAGCAATTGCCTCGTCGTCGCTGGTCCGCTCGCTAATTTAGTTAACATCTTGCGGATACGGCGATTTTTGTTTCTTCGTTGAGTTGCCGTGAGAGTAGCTCTTCGTACTTCTTGAATTTCCGTAGGCGCGGCGCCGACAAGCTCGCCCTCCGCCGTAGCGACTAGCGTACTTGATTCTCTTGTCCTCTTCGGTGTTTGTTTTTCTTTTCATCGCTCGGATTGGTGGCTCGGGCCACCCACTTTCATTATCGTCCGACTAGGCAGCTCCTCTCGATCAATCGGGACCCGGCCACTTTCCTCGTATTGCGAGCCCGCCGGTGCGAAGTCCGAGTCAATCTCTATTATCGCTCCATCTTTCACCCTCTTTTCGTCGAGTGCAAGGCTTACGCCATTTCTAAAGTTCGGACCAACCGCCCTTTCGACATTTCCTCGCGAAAAGACAAGGAAAAGGATCGAGGGTCGTACTAAGAACAAGAACATTAAGAAAATGTTTATTAAAGACAGCTTTTTTATTACTATTTTTATATTTTTAAATTCAACAGAATGAAGTGGGAAAAGATCGGGAAAGAGATTTTGATTTGGGAAAGAAAACAAGGAAAACTTTATTATCATGATTTTATTTATCTTAAGCACATTTTTATTATTTTGGGTTCGGACTAAGTCATAAGTAATTACTTCACCCGTGCTTCTAGGGATGAAAAATTCATTCCTTCGAAACATCGGTAGCGTAATACTTTTTCAAGTATCGTCCATCGATCGGAAGCATATGTCGTTCTCCTTGGCAGTTCACTAGCCGGTAGGAGCCTCCCGAGTAGATCGCCTCAACTACAAACGGTCCCTCCCAAGTGGGTTCAAATTTTCCTCCTATCTTGCGGTGTGCAAGAATAGGTCTCTGAGAACGAGAACTAAATCACCAACTTTCAAGGTTCTTGGAAGGACCAGCCTGTCATGGGCTCGAACCATCTTAGCTTGGTATAGTTCTAAATTCCCGTCGCGCCGCAAGTCTTTTCCCTTCCGGGCTTTCCAATTCCTCTAGTCGTAATTTAGCATTCTCTTCTCGTCGTGATTTTGTTTGCAACTCGCAATCCTAAGTGAAGGAAGCCGGACTTCTAAAGGTAACACTTGCCTCGGACCCATACACCGGAGCGTAAGGTGTAGCTTCGAGTAGGAGTTCGAAGGTTGTCCGGTAGGCCCATAAGGCTTCTAACAATTTCTCGTGCCAATTTCTCTTATTATCGTCCAAGGTTTTCTTTAAAATTTGAACGAGAGTTTTATTAAAAGCCTCAGCAATGTCGTTTGCTCTCGGGTAGTAAATTGTTGAATAGCGCCAGTCGATTCTGTGTCTCCTGACGAAATTGTTGATTTGTGTGCTTCTGAATGCTGACCCGTTATCTGAGATGATCCTGCGCGGCACTCCGAAACGGTAGACAACTCGGTTCTTGAAAAGCTGTAAGCACGTGATGTGCTTTCACTTCTCTAAGTGGAACTCGCCTCGCCCATTTAGAAAAGTAATCCGTAGCCGCAAGAATGAAGCGATGTCCTTTCGAAGATGGTGGTTCTATCGGACCCACTATATCCGTGCCCCAACATTCAAATGGCCACGACGCAATTGTCTGGATGTAGCACATTCTGGAGGTCGGTGTAGAACCACTCCGTGCACTCGGCACCGGTGACAGCCTCTCGGCGATTTTCATGCGATCGGTCATCATCGAGGGCCAGTAGTACCCTAGTCTTTTAATTTTTATTTTCATCTTTGACCCGACCGGTGAGCGCCACGGAGTCCCGAATGCACCTCTTTAACAATTTCACGGGCCTCGGACCCGCTTAGGCACCTTAGCCACATTCGATCAAAAGACCTTACGTATAACGTGTTGTTTATTAATGCATAGGACGAGTTCTTTCTCGATCCGTAGGCTAACGACCTATCGTCCGGTAGTTTTCCCGCTTCGTGTGTAATCTATTAATAGCCGTCACCAATCTTCCGTGTTTTCCGTCACCGCCGCAATTGATCCTTTTTCTTTCTCGATTTGTGTATTGTGTCTATGTCGAGTCGTGATAGGACCCGACGTCCGTGAACCGACACTTCCATCGATTCATCTTGCAAATAGGAAAATTCTTTTGCGAGACGAGCTAACGCATCCGCTAAAGCGTTTTCTTTCGGGAATTTTGTAGATTGTCACATTTGGAATCTGTTCCAACAGCTGTATGGCATACTGGAAGTATTGCTCGAGTCTCGGTTTTAAAATTATGTATTGTCCGGCGATCTGTTGAATGATTAACTGCGAATCCCCGTAGATATTGATGTCTATTATGCCCATTTGAATAGTTAATTCCAGTCCTGTTATGAGGGCTTCGTATTCGCTTCGTTATTTGTACACGGCTCCGTCAAGTGGTAGGAGTATCTTAACATCCCCCGCTCCGTGTTATAAAGATTAGTCCGATCTCCGCCTTACCAGGCACTATCACTTGCGATTCTTCGTCTTTGTGTGCCGAAGATGCTCCGTCGAAATATAATTCCCAACGTCGATCATCGGGGTCTTCCAAGCTCATTATTTGTTCATCCGGCAAATCTTCATCGAGAGGCGATTCCGCCGCAAAGGGTGTGCCGCGAGGAAGTCCGCTAGGACTTGTCCTTTTACGGCACGAAGAGGCACGAAAGTTATATCGAATTGCAATAATATCATCGACCATCCGGCAAGTCCGCCGGAAAGCGTTGGACGGGTCATCAAGTATTGCAATGGATTAAATTTCGAGATCGAGTCGACCTTATGAGAAAGCATGTAATGCCCGAGCTTTGAGCGGCGAAGATCGGGGCCAAACAATGCTTTTCAATCGCGGGATACCTTATTTCCGTCGGCGAAGAACGACGGCTTAGGTAGTAAAGAGCATTTTCTTTACCCTCATCATCGACTCAGGCTAACAGTGGCTCCGAGAGAGTCGTCTAAAGCCGCGGTATAAAGTATTAGCGGTCTACCCGAGACTCGGGGTCGCTAAGACAGGAGGTGTCATTAAATATTGTTTAATGTCCTCGAAGGCCCTCTCGGCATTTCTCTTCCCAAATAAATTTGGCATCCTTTTTAACTAATGCCGAGAAAGGTCGACACCTACCCGACAAGTTTGAGATAAAGCGTCGAAGATATGCCAACTTCCCTTGAAAAGATCGTAGTTGTTTTAAGGTTCTGGGAGGTGGCATTTCTAAGATAGCTTTAATCTTTTCCGTGTCGATTTCTATTCCGCGATGTCGGACAACGAATCCTAAGAATTTCCCGGAGGTGACGCCGAAGGCGCATTTTAAGGGATTCATCTTAAGGTTAAATTGTCTTAATCGTTCGAAAACAATTCTCAAATCATACGAGTGGTTTTCCTTTACTTTGCTTTTGATGACCACGTCGTCCACGTAGCATTCGACTTGATTGTGGATGAGATCATCAAAATTCTTGTCATCGCTCTCTAGTAGGTTGCTCCTGCATTCTTCAGTCCAAATGGCATTACTGTGTAACAATATACTCCGATCGGCGTCTCGAATGCCGTAAGTTTTTCATCTTCCGGAGCCATTTTTATCTCGGTTGTATCCCGAAGATCCATCCATGAACGAAAATATTTCATGTGTCGAAGCAATGTCGATCATTAATTCGGGATCGGTACGGTGGAATTCATCTTTTGGACATGCCTTGTTTAAATCTCTCGAAATCCACACAAATTCTGATCTGACCATTCTTCTTCCTGACTGGTACTACATTGGCTAACCAAGTCGGGTATTGTTCTTCACGGACAAATTTGGCGTCTATTAGCTTTTTAACTTCAGCTATAACTTGTTTTTTGATTTCTAGACGCATTCTTCTGGGACCTTGTCTGATTGGAACAGAAGCAGGATCCACCCCTAGCTTATTGACTGCGACCTCTGGAGCTAAACCTGGCATCTCATCGTAGCTCCAAGCAAAACAATCTTTAAATTCCATTAATAACTTAATTATTTCTTCGGAGTCTTCTTTTCGAGTAAGGAGCTAACGAAGGTAGGTCTAGGTTCTTCGCTAGTACCTAAGTTAACTTCCGTTAACTCATCTATCGTAGATTCGATCTCTTCTTCGACTCCGGTGGAGCATCTCCAATTTGTAAATCTTCGAGTTCTTCCGTAGTTTCCATGCACTTTTCATTAGACTCGCAGTGACAACCAAGCAAAATTCAGCATCGTCAACCGATCCTACCGTGCCGAATCCGAGACCATGTTTTGAATTGGGTGGACGACCGGAGTTATTCCATAAATTTTCAAAACGTTGTGATTGACCTTTTGTCCATTGTCGAGGTAAGAAACCACGTTGAATTAAATTTTGAACATAGGGAGAGTACCATTCAAAAGGCAATTCCATTAATTCTGATGAAGTAGCATCTTCAAATTGTACATTATTTTCAGTTTTGGAGGAAGGAGCACCACGGTTGAATTTGATGGGCTTTGCACCAACGCTACGTACCTCTTTGACCTCCATACCCTCAATCTTATTAGAATGGATCGGGGTCAGGGTCAAAGTATGTACATAGTGGTTAATCTTCTCGTACATCGATTTATATTCTTCGTTTCTTTCATCCTCGAGAGGGATTCTGAATTGCGGCTTCTTCCGACTTATTGTCGTTGCTTCTTGTTTGATTTCTTTTTCTTCTTCGTAACTATCTTCCCAATCAACATTGATGGTTGGTTTCCTTCGTCCAATCGTCCTAATGTCTCCGCCACGACCTCGTCCCCGGCCTCGACCTCGGATGCGAGTTGTGGAGAAACCTTCACCATCTCGCCGTAAGGGAGTGGTGAGTGACTCGTTGGACTAGAATTTCGGGTTCTTCGTTGTCCCAAATTTCCTTTGCTTCATTTGTTATGGTATCTCCGGAGAAGATTGTTTTCTTCGGAGGTGCATAATAAGTCGCATCTTCATGGATTCCAATTTCATGTACAGAGAACGGTTGTAAGTCACCTTTAATACACTGTTCCCCTCCATCGTAGTATTTAATGCATTGATGTAGAGATGATGGTACCATCCGGTTTTCATGTATCCACGGTCGGCCCAGTAGAGCGTTGAACGATGTTTCTGAATCAATTATGTGAAATTTCGCGGTTGTCTTTGCTAAGTCACCGGTCTTCATTAGCAGTGTTATTGATCCGAGGGCTCTTTCTCCTTTCTGGTTGAATCCCCTTAATAACATTTTGTCCGCTTCGAGCTCGCGAGCATCAATTTCTAAGTATGCTAGCGTTCGAAGATTCATTATGTTGATTGATGCTCCTGGATCCACCAATACTCTGGAGAGCGTAAACTTCCCAATTGTAACTGAAATGTACAAGGGTAGGTTGTGGTCTGCTGTCCCAAGTAGTAGGTCATTGTCCGTGAAGGTAACACCTCGTCTGTTCCTTTAACGAGCAAACCTCATCTAAGGAATCTCCGGCCATTTGAACTAAGCAAATTCTCGGATCAAGTAAGGCCTCGATCGAGCTTCTCTCATTTCTTTTGATAAGACGAGAGCGTCATAGATGCTCAGTTTGGCAGGTAGTTTCCTAAGATGGGCTAGCACGTTGTAGTCCACTTTGTTTTCATGTGCCTCGTTTTCTTCTCGAATGGGTATTTCTTCTGCCGGGGTTGGTTCTTCCTGAACAACCACCTACTTTCCTTTGTCCTTCGGACCCATTCTCGGAGGTAGAACTCTTCCACTTCTTAAGTTGACTTCTGTGATTTCTTCTGAATTTAGCATTGAGTTTGCTGGTGTCTCCTCCTCGAATTGGAATGACAAGTTCTTCGGGATTAGCTTCGGAGTCCGAAGGCTCTAACTCTATTGTGATTGGAGCTCCTCGAAATTCGCAAATAGATTCGTTGCTTGTTGAACTCTCATAGCCTTCCCGGTGGATGTCTTCTTCGTCATTGTGATCGTCGAGATGGTGTATGATTCGAGAATTGTCATTTGTATCGGAATCGACGTCGGGATTAGGTTGATCGTCGCTAGTTACGTAATCGTTAGAAACGATCAAAACGTAGCCAACGCCATAACCCTCATCATTATAAGATCCCACCGGAGTGGGCGGATAATCATACGGAGTCGAGGTTCGAGGGATTTCTCCCCCGAATCGGAAACAACTATCCTAGGATAAGCGACCCCTAGCCTAGCCTTAGGTGCCTCGGTCTTCTCTTCTTCGTCAATTTTCTTCTTTTCTTCAATCGTCTCTTGTTGAGGGGGTTCTTCTATCGCAAGTGATAGCGCCGACTTGACAGTTTTCGAACTTTGAATTGAAGCTCGCACCGAAGCGGTTTGGATGTGATCTAAAACCTTCTTCGAAGACTTTGTCCAAGCGGTAGTCCATCCATCGTCAGTCGCATAGGGATCTATCGGAACAATGAAATCCGTCGAGATAACATTGACGGAACCTCCTTTCTGGGGTTCCTTCATGTATTCTTTCGGGATCGTTATATTTCCTTTCCGGAGATTGTCGTTGAGCCAACTTTTGAAGGTAATACAATCTTCTATCTTGTGTCCAAGCATCCGGTGGTAAGGGCAAAAGTTGGGATCACCTTTCTTGTCGACTTCTTCTGGTCTTTTAGGCTCGCAGCTGGAAATCTGGAGTCTTCATCGATGCCGCAGAACATTTTCGTGCATCGCCTCATTCTTGAACGGATACTCCTCGCTCGAGAACTCCCTAAACGTACGTTGTGGACGAGGCGGTTGTTCATACTCGTCGAGATGACCGATAGCTGGGTCGGGGTTGCTCGGTAATTCCGTTGAGGTTGCTGCGGCCGTTCTGACGATATTTGTATCGGTTGCTTGCCTTTATCGACTGCTGCGACGACCCCGGACTTCTTTTCAAAAGTTTTCACGGGCTTCTGTTTGTCTGTTTTATCGGTGAAACTTAGTTGCTTTGCCTCCTCTTGCAAGCTTCCGGCCTTGCTTAAAAACTTCTCAAAAGTCTTAATAGTAAATCCCTTGAGGAGAAGTGCTATCGGGCCATGGATGCTTTTTAGTAAAATGCCGATCGCATGCTCGTTCTTGTAACCGTGGCTCACACTTCATACTTAGGTTCCTCCATCGAAGTATGTAGTCCACCAAGGTTTCATTCGGCTTCTGCTTCTCTACCACTAAATCACCTATAGTGATGTGGTGCTGAGCTCCAGAAAATCGCTTGATGAAGAGGTTCTCTAATTCTGAAAATGTCTTTACCGATCCGTTCGGTAATTCCGCATACCAATCAAAGGTGATTCCTGACAGGTGTTGACCTCATTTTTGATGAGGTCTTCTCTTCTTCTCTTTAGTACTTAGGATCTAGCCTTAGGCTTTTCCTTTGACTATCTTAGAGGACTAGAATCGAGATCCACCATCTAGAATTTCAAACCACTTCTTAACTCCCCGCAAACTCCACAAACTCGACTATAGACCCCTAATCACCTAGAGGGTTGAAATCAAATGTGGAAGTTTAAAGGATGAGTTCCTATAGGACTCTTCGGCCTTAGGACCGCTCACGGGTGGCCCTGGTCTGCAGTGAAGGGGCCGACTTACACACACACTACACTCATACACTACACTTTCATACACCTCCTAAAACCACACCCATACCTAACTCGACCTCCCGACTCATGTAGGTGATTCACATGGATGGTCCTTAACCCCTAAGCCCTCAGCAAGAGGGTTAGGAACAACATAAGTGAATGCCTCAAATGAGTCCCTTCATGGCTCATATGGGCTTGATGTGGCTTCATGGCTCAACCAAAATGATTTCATTCCACTTACATTCACCCAATCTTCATTTTTCCAAATTTTCAATTTTTGACCCCCGGGACCCTACACCCGCCTAACCTACCAAATGCCCTTGAAACTACCCAAAATTTCCAAAATCACCTAAATTACCCAAAATTCCCCAAAATCAATCCCAAACATTTCCACATTACTCAAATTGATCATCCATACCCAAAAATACCAAAAATTCCAAAAATACCAAAAATTCCAAAAATACCTCCCAATACCCTCCAAATACCCAAAATACCCCTCTTGAACCAAAAATCCAAAAATTCAGAAAATTCCCAGAAAATTCCAGAAAATCCCAAATATTCCCAATTTCATTTTGTTCAACTACATCATGGGCCAATTTTGTCAATTTACCCTACTTTTGTCAAAACCCCCAATTGACCCATTTTAACCCTAAGTGAACCCAATGTCAAACCAAACCTACCCAATTGACCCAAATTCTGGTCCAATTCAATTCTAAACTTCAATTCAACATTCTCAACACCAATTTAGACCAAATCCAAGTCCAATTTGATTGACATTTGGATCCAATTTCACTTTTGGCCTTAAAGCCCAATTTGGACCCATGACCCAAACCTAACCCAAACTCACCCAATTCAACTCCAATTAACCCCAAATCTTTTCTAAATCTTCCTTAAAATTCCCACAAGCAAAGCACTAACATGATTTGCCCAAAATTTAGACCCAAACCCCACTCAAATTCAACCCAAAGCTAAAAGGCCCAATTTTGACCTAAACCCAAACTTAACCCAAATGAGCCCAAATCCCAAAATCAAAACCTAACCAAAGCCAAAACCTCTTTGAAACACTCCCATAAACATTTCCCAACATTAATTTTACATCAATTTCAACCCTAGCCCAACATTGGCCCAAGTTAGCCCAATTTGACCTATATTGGCCCATTCACCAAAGGAGTCCAAATTCAACTCAATTCAAACCCAAATCACTCCCAATTTGCTCCAAGTCACTCATGACACATCTATGAGCTAAACTCAACAATTATTGGCCCAAGCCTTTACCAAAATTTCATCCCAAAATCCATTTTAAAATTCAAAAGCCCACTTTCCTAAACCATTTTAAAAGCCCATCTAAAACCATTTCAAAGAGCCCAAAATCTACCCTAAAGCCCACATGACATTTCCATTTGCCATACACTTAATCAAAGCCATTCCCTAAGTTCTAATCACATCATCAAATAATTCCAAATCAAGCCTCATGCCAAATCACCCCTAAAATACCAAAATTTTTCTTAAATCCATTTCCATGAAATTGACTCAACTTTTCCCAAGCCAAAGACAAGCCATGCAAGCCATGGACAAGCCACATGGAGCCATGGAAGGTTTGACATGTGATCAAGCCATTAATGGCAAAAGGAGGGCCCCTTTCCTAATCCTTCTTAAACCCTTTTTTACCTTAAGCATGTCACACACTAAACCATGCTTAGCCACCTCACCATGGATGGAGACTTCACCACTCCATGGCAGCCTGACCCAAGTGACTCTTTTCAGCCCAAAACCGGACCTCGGGTGGTGCACCTAGCCCAAAAGGATGGGTTGACCCAAACCTAGCCAAAATGGCCTCTTCCCCATTCCATTCCAAGCCATCTCCTTTACACATGGCAAGGCCCAATCGATCGCACTAAACCCCAGCCTCCGACCCACCCGGACTCGAGGGTGACCCATGCCTGCCGGCCAGCCGCCCTGGTCGCCGGAAAACTCCATGGCCGAGAGCTCACATGTGAGCCCAAGCTTAGAATTCTCACCTGCCGAGCCGCCCCATCCCCAGCTGGCCATTGTAGTCGTTCTTCCTCGACCTAAGCAGCTGATCCCAACCATTAAACCCCCCTGGGAGAGCCTCCAGCCATGCCTATTTAAACCCCTCACCCTCTCGGCCAAAGGAGGTGCTAAACCAAACCTTAAGGAAACTCTGCCAAAATCATTCCGCATCACTCTCCACACATAGAGCACTTGATCCCCACCGAATTCCAGCTCCATTCCCACCAAGCTCGAGCTCAATTTCGAGCTCAAACTTTAGCCCAAAACCAGGACACTTCTTCACAGTGAGCCAATCCCCAAATCGATTGGTCCTACACCTTCACCGGACCAAGAGGAGAAGTTTCCCACTCGAAAGCCCCATCTCCGAGCAACCCAGGTTGCTCCAACCTCCAAGCTTTGTGATCGGCCGTGGTCACTTTCATAGCTAGACAATTCACTGTGCCAAGGACTTCATCTGGAGCTTACTTGGACCCAATCGAAGGTGACACAACTCTCAGATCGAAGCTTCACTTCTCTGAGCAAAGGTATGGACTCCCTCTTCTTCCCGAGCTTCCAGAGATTCTCATTTTAATTTGAGTCAATTTAAATGCATGTTCACCGTATGGATGTGTTCGTCTCTTCAAGACGAATCCATAGAGCATAAGAACACGAAAATCCGTCGAGAATCGAGAGAGTTCTTAGGGTTAGAGTGTGGACGGTCACGGGATCGCACCAGTCGTAGACGATGACCAGGAGCCGTCGGATCGCGCGTGTATCGGATGGACGGCTTGGATTGCGTCGGACCGGCAGATGGTACGTGAACCGCGGGGCCCCGGACAGCCGAGTCAGATGGCGGCGCCGAATCAGGGAGCGACGCGTGTCGATTCGGAGCCGCCGAGGTTCGAGTCGCCGCCGCGTGGATAAGTAGATAAATAGGGTATTTTCCGATTTATTTAAATACCAGAACTTCAAAAATCCATATCTTTGTGTAGAAAAATCACAAAAATAAAATAAAAATACCCTCTTGCTCGAGTGAACGGAGGAGAATAATGTGGAAAAGAAATTAATTAATTTTGCTCAAGTACTTTATTTTTAATTAATTATTTACTCCCTGCATTGTTTTAATTCTCCATGCATTCATACAATTCACCATGGCATGAGACCATAGGGCTTTTGAAGCCTCCGAACTTGGGAACATTCCCTGAATTTTCCAAGGTCGAGGCCATCTCTGTGAAAAGTTATTGATTTTTCAAATGCATGTGGTCTGTTTTGAGTATTTTAATTCCAAAAATTAGCATGTTGTGAAATAAATTCTAGGAAAATTTGGTGATGTTCCTTATGACCAGAGAACCCTAGGAAAAATAGGACTTGAGTTAATTCACTCAGAATAACCCTAATTGGCTTAAACACCCAAAAATAGACCCCTAATTAATTAGAGCTAACCATACATCAAATTGACTTGAAATCAATTCTCTACTAACCTTTAGGATCAGAGGAACCCACCATAAAAATTTGAAGTCAATTGGACTTGGTTAGCCCTACTAAATGGGTTGATTAAGCCATTTAGTCATTTTAAACTTTAAAAATTCATAACTTTCAAAATACCTTTCAAAAATTCATCAAATTGGTTTTGGAGCCTCTCTGATATCAGGGGAATTTAAGAAAATTAAAATTTTAATTTTCTAAAAAAGTTAATTTTTTAGTATTATTTTAATATTTTAATAATTAAAAAATAATAAAAATCACAAAAATAATAAAATTCACCAAAATGTCATATTTTGAAATTAAATCACTTAGGAACAAACCCCATATTTTTCTTAGGTCTATTTAATGAGATACTAAATTTTAAAGCCCTAGGGTAATTTTAAAATTAAAAAATGTATTTTCTAGCATTTTCACTAAAATAATTATAATAAATCAAAAAAAAATCAGAAAATTGTAAAATTTGGTTCTCTGGAATCCTTGATATCAGAGAGAATTTTAAAAATTATAAAATTCATTTTTCAACTTATATTCTATTTTTAAATTAATTAATACTCCAAAACTTAAAATAATTTTAATAAACAAAATATAATTCAAAAAATCACAAAAATTGGTCCAAGTGGTCCTCTGGTCATTAGGAATATCCCATAATTTTCTTAAGGATAGAAACTTTCCCTTGGTCATATTATTAAATTTTCCTTGGAAATTCCTATTTTCCACCAAAAATAATTACATAAATAAATTAAATACAGAAAAATCACATTTTCTCCTCTCATGTCTTTATTGGCACATGAGTGAAGTCACATAAAAATCTCAAGTTCATTTAAGCTCAATTTAGTGAGTTATGAAATTATTAAGCTTCGAAGGGCAAAATGGTAATTAAAAATTTTTACCCTTGGTTAAAACTTTAGGTTTAATATAATTAACAAGTAAAATATTTGATCTTAATCTGATTTGGATGATTGAAATTTAAATAATTAAAGGTTAGAAACCTACTAAACAATTTAAAATAATTGAAATAAACCTTAATTAAATAATTGATTAAATTTGGAAGAATAATAAAATTGGAATTATTAAAATAGGGATATTATTAGGAAGAGATTTATTCTTTAATCTAAAGATCCCTAAATTAATCATCTCAATAATATTTAATTCTTAATTAAAATGATAATTCAAATTTAAGTTTTAAAATGTTAAAAGACTCAATCATTTAAATTGAATTAAAGTTAAATTATTAAACTCTTTTTAAATTTTCAAATAAAATTAAAATTAAAAATAAAATTAAATTAAAAATTAAATTAAATTAAAATTAAATTAAAAAATAATAAAACTAAATTAAATTAAATTGAATAAATAAATTAAATTAAATTAAATAATTAAATTAAATTAAATTAAGTTAAATAAATAAATTAAATTAAATTAAATTAAACTAAATTAAGTTAAAAAATGTTAAATTAAATTAAATTAAATTAAATTAAAACAAATTAAATTAAATTAAATTAAGTCAAATTAAATTAAATTAAATCAAATTAAATTAAATCAAGTTAAATTAAATTAGATTAATTCACATCAAGTTAAACTAAATCGATTAAATCGAATTAAATTAAAATTAAAACTAAACTAAATTAAATTAAATTAAATTAAATCAAAGTTAAATTAAATTGAATTAAATGACATCACCTAAGACATGAAGAATTCAAAAATGAATCTAAAATAACTTGAACACTATTCCAAACTTAAATCATTAATTTGAACTTAAATTTAATCACAAATCATTAAATATCATTTTGCCTCTTAGGAGCTTTTACTATTATAACTCCTAAATTGAGTATCAAGTGAAATGACACTTCACTCATAAGGATATTCAAACATCCTAATTCACTCGAGCAAGAAATAAAACTTAACTCAAACACCTGGATGATTAATTCACTCGCATAATGTAATTCATTTGGACTTCAGGACAATTCCGAAATATTGAAAAGATGTTTAAGATTCGTCTTAAACACTTCCCCAATATGATGGAATGTCCTTAAGAACAAATTGAGCTTAGTTGTTCTTTGGTGAAGAAAGTCATCCTTAAAACCAAAATCAACACCTAGACGTCATAGAATGACTAGCTATAGGATTAGGATTTTGGTAGAAAACCATAACCCTTCCCTTAGCTTTACCTAGGAAATTGCTATAAATACTTAAATGCTCTAAATTGTATTTTAAGTGCAGCTTGGGATGACGGGAAGACCCTCCGGTACGCCTTTATTTTATTGCAATTTATCTTACTCGCAATTTATTTATTCATGTCGTATTTTACCTTTCTTGCATAATAAACAACAATTGCATGAAAACCTACACCTTTAGGACATAAACCAAAACCGAAACCCATAAACTAAATTAAAAGACACTACAAGATAAAATTCACCGCCAAAACATTCAAAATATAAAATAACTCAAAATTTAATCACAAACAAAACAACAAAACTACAACTACAACTTAAATTAAAACGTCTCATCGAATGATCGGAATACCTCGGATGATGTAACCCACGTGTTGCTAACGGTATTTCCCACGGTCTAAATGAAAGTGCGGAACTCATTTAGTCGAGTTTAGTAAATTCATCCGGACTAAGTGAATTCGATGAAAATAACTGGTGCTGGATGACGGAACCGCGGGATCTTAATCGGTTCGTTTAATCAACTTTAATATCCGTTTTAATTAAAACATTAAAGACACATGGGAATTAAGACTTTCTCTAAAACCAAACACTTCCCTCATCTCTTGATTTATCACCTTCTACAACTAAACCTCTGCAACAACAAGGAGCTCGGAGCATGGTGGGCAAGCACGGTCATCGTCATCGACGAAAACCCGAGTCTACTTCAGCAAAACTTCCTTAGAATTAAATAACCAAGCCATAGGACTTCGAGGTAGTTCGCTCTAGTGCAACATAAATCCTCAACTCTTTGTTAGGCATTCACATGATCATGTCATGAAAATTAAGCCCTAACCGGTCTTAGGACTCTGAGGTAGTCGTTTGGTACAACATAAACCCTCACATCTTCGAGGCTGTTTGTATAATTTTATCATACAAATATAAGTCCTAATTAATTAAAATTGGCAAGATCAAAACATTAAATAAACATTAGGACCTTCCTAAATTCAAGCCAAACAAATAGGATAGTCGGGAAATTACCTAAGTTCGCTTCGAATCTGTGATTTCTCCTACCTTTCTTCCTTCGGATTCCCAAAATATAATGCTCTAAATTTGATCCATTCCCTATCGAAATTCCAAAATTCAATCCCTTGAAAACTTAAACCTTGAAATTCTTGAGAGCGTAACTATCGATTATTATCGAGAGTTTTCTTAAATGATTCACTTCATTTAAGATGTAATTAACTATAGGGGCTTGCCTCTATGAGGAATTTTAAGAACCTGTGTAATATAAACCTCGCTTAATTCATTTATATTAAGCGAGGAATTTGTCGGCTTATAAAATTGGTTCGCATGACCAAACGGATGTCACAAATCTTCTAGTTTATTTAATCGAGCCCCATCATCAAGCAATGTGTCTATTCTTCGGGATAGATACATGGTTTGTGATGCGGTGCTCGTTTATATAAACTATTCGGGATGTGAGATCGGCTTGATTTCATATCTTAAAACTTTTAAACTTAAAATTATTTTCAAAATCAAATGTTATCTTTTAAACTATATTTAAAATATAAAAAAAACTCGCCGACAATTTCTGTAGGCGACCCCCCCTTTTTTTAAAATAAAACACATAACCTAAAAATATGCCGACAACAGGCTGCTGACAAATTGTCTGAAGAGTAATGCATCGCTTCCGCCGGCGTTGCAACAACTGGCACGAAAATGTGCAACATGCTGCCGAGGGTTTCCGGTTCCATCAAAGGTCTTGAACAAAGGTGGTACAAAGCCTTTCGGATATCGGACAGTCGTCGAATTCTTCGGGGTAAGGTCTACCCGTCCGAATGGATGTTCCGCTCTTTGATTGTGCCAAGGCTTCTCGCACTTCGCCGTTCCACCAAACTCTTGATATCCTTTTCCGGAATCATACTTCGTGTTGCATCCTTCTTTAATCGATCATCCCCGTTGACGGATGTAATCTCCTTTCCTCCGTCTACAATGTGAATAACTTCCGGGGTGTTTCTCTTCGGGGTTGAACTCGACTCCGGAGAGTGGCCGTGGCTACGCCCATCTCTTCCATCCTTTTTGCCATTTGGGCGATCGTATCATCTTTCTCTTGAAGCTGCCTTCTCATTACTTCCGGCTCCTCTCTTTCTGCGGCTGCAGGAGCACCTTGTGAAGCTGACGAAGCTCGCGCTTCAACCATGTTAATTTCTGCATATTCATCATCCATGAACTCTGACGAGTCAACTTCATCTCCGAACTTCTCTTCTCTTTCTCTTGCTAATCGCCGAATATCAGTTCTTAGCTTTTCCATAACATCTTCCAGGTGGTCTTTTCCGTACATCCTTGCAGCTTGTCATGTGATAATTGTCGGGTTTCTTTCTCATGAGTCCCCTTTACCGCGGTAGCACTTTCCTCGGACTCAAGTCTCCCGACGAGACTTTCCTTTTCGGTCGTTGTTTCGGCCTTAATCGGTCGGTAGTGGGACGCCATACCATCCTTCTAGTAGCGAAGGCCCAGGACCGGATGGTCCGTCGACCGAATGCCGGAAGGTGGTATCCTCCCCGATCCGTAAACCCGAAACAACAACAAAGTGGACTAGCCTTCATCTTCTTATTAGACTCTTCGCAGCCGATAGCAGATTCTACTCGCGGCCCAAGACGAGATTTGGCCGCACCCGCCCTATCCTTCTTAAAATTTCCGATACGTGGCATCTTTCTTTCTTTGCTAATTTCTCAATCACGGTCCGTAGTCGGGCAAATGGTGTAACCCTAGCCCTTTTCTTTCGTTGTCGCTGTAATATGCGGGTCGAGGTAATGTAGAGGCAATCCCGCGGACATTTTCCTCGTCGACTACGGCGGAAAGGGATGGAATCTACTTCCTTCCAAAAGGGGTGTATACTCGTACAATGGTATGTATTCGGTAGTGGTGTGTACTCGTGGATTTCTTCTAAGAAAGCGACTTCAGCAGCCTCCGGCCTTCCCGGCAATCTTCCCGCCTCTCGTTTCTCCTCCGAGTCCGTGTTAGGGGTGGAACCCTCGAGCCGGACCCAATTTCAAAAACGAAGGTCTTGCACGGAAATCCGTACCCTCCACGTAACATGTTCGTTACAAATTTGAACTTCCTTCCCCTTCGCTTGGCGGGAGCCGGGTAGGTGCAGAGACGACTAGACCAGGTGGGGGTAGAGATAACGGTCCTTCTATGGACGGCGGTATTCCTCTCACTGGAACCCTTTGCGGAGGAGGAAACTCTCGAGTCGACTTAAGGTCGAACTCAATCATGGGTTTCTCGCTTCGACACTTTGTCCATCAGTGCGAAAAGGGTAACGTCGGCCGATCCCGACATTTGTGTTCTCGAATCCTTGTCCAAACCGGATGATCCCATTGTCGGGCAGCTCATTCTTGTAAACAGCGAAGTCCAATCCATCGGTGAAGGAGAAAATCGGCTTTGGGGCTTCCATTTCGCAAGGTAGATTCGATTGTCGGTCCCAAGTTATGCTTCTTCTCATCAGGACGAAAAGAAAGGAATCTAAAAGAGTCCGAACACATTCTTGTTCATGTATATTTATTAAAAGAGTCATTCATTAGAGGGTTTGTTTATTTAGAACGGAATGTTCAAAGGTGTAGAGAAGGTAATGAATTTGATTCAGAGTTGGAAAGGAAAAGAAAGTCTTATGCAAGACTTCTCGACTCGAAGGATCACTCCTAAACTAACACCTATTGGGGTCCACCCCACCTCAGAAATGAGGTAAAAGGATCTCGGAACCTCTCTCGTTTTAGGGGTGTTTAAACAAGTGGCTCCTAAATCCGAGAGAATGTTGGCTATACTCATTCAAGGTAGAAATGAACATAGTATTCCAACGGAAAGAAGGGTAGTTTGATCCATTAGGGACATGGATACACTACCGATCTTTGAAAGCAGAACTATTTGATCAAAATGGAGAGAGGAACGTGTCCCCAGCGGAGTCGCCAGAAATATGTCGGCATATTTTTAGATTATGTGTGGTATTTTGAAAAGGGGGGTCGCCTACAGAAATTGTCGGCGAATTTTAATTTAATTTAAATAAATAATTTTAAAAGTAATATTTGATTTTGAAAATAATTTTAAATTTGAAAATTTTAAGATATGAAATCAAACTGATCTCACATCCCGAATAGTTTATATAAACGAGCACCGCATCACAAACCGTGCATCTATCTCGAAGAATAGACATACTGTTTGGTGATGGGGCTCGATTAAATAAACTAGAAGATTTATGACATCCGTTTGGTCCGCGAACCAATTTTATAAGCCGACAAATTCCCTCGCTTAACATGAAAACATTAAACAGGGTTTATATTACCTGGGTTCTTAAAATTTCCTATAAGTGCAAGCCCCTATAGTTAATTACATCTTAAGTGATGAGAATCACCTAAGAAAACTCTCGATAATAATCAATAGTTCTGCTCTCAAGAATTTCAAAGTTTAAATTTTCAAAGGATTGAATTTTGGAATTTCAATAGGGAATGGATCAAATTTGGAACATTTTATTTTGGGAATTCAAAGGAAGAAAGGTAGGAGAAATCACAGATTCGAAGCGAACTTCGATAATTTCCCGACTATCCTATTGTTTGGTTTGAATTTAGGAAAGTCATAATGTTTATTTAATATTTTCGATCTCGCCGATTTTAATTAATTAGGACTTATATTTGTATGATAAAATCATACAAATAGATCTCGAAGATGTGAGGGTTTATGTCGTACCGAACGACTACCTCGAGTCCTAAGACTCGGTTAGGGCTTAATTTACATGACATGATCATGCAAATGCCTAACAAAAGGTCGAGGATGTATGTCGCACTGAGCAAACTACCTCGAAGTCCTATGGCTTGGTTATTTAATTCTAAGAAAAGGTTTTGCTGAAGTAGACTCAGGTTTTGCTGATGACGATGGTCGTGCTGCCCACCATGCTCCGAGCTCCTTGTTGTTGCAGAGGTTTAGTTTTAGAAGGTGATAAATAAAGAGATGAGGGAAGTGTTTCGGTTTAGAGAAAATCTTAAAATCCAGGTGTTTTTTTTAATATTTTAATTAAACAAATCTTAAAGTTGATTATAACAACACCGGTTAAGATCCCACGGTTCCATCCTTCCGGCATCGTTATTTTTATCGGATTCACTTAGTCCGGATGAATTTGCTAAACTCAACTCGAATGAGTTCCACACTTTCATTTAGACCGCGGGAAATACCGTTAGCAACACGTAGGTTACATCATCCGAGGTATTCCCGATCATCCAACAAGACGTTTTAGCTTTAGTTGTAGTTGTAGTTTTGTTGTTCTGTTTGTGATTAAATTTTGAGTTGTTTTATATTTTGAATGTTGTGGCGGTGAATTTTATCTCGTAGTGTCTTTTAATTTAGTTATGGGTTTCAGTTTTGGTTTCTGTTCTAAAGGTGTAGGTTTTCATGCAACTGTTGTTTATCATGCAAGAAAGGTAAAGTGCAACACGAATAAATGAATTGAAGTAAGATAAATTGCAATAAAATAAAGGCGTACCTGGATGGTCTTCCCGTCATCCCAAGCTGCACTTAAAATACAATTTAGAGCATTTAAGCATTTATAGCAATTTCCTAGGTAAAGCTAAGGGAAGGGTTATGGTTTTCTACCAAAAATCCTAATCCTATAACTAGTCACTCCTATGACGTCTAGGTCTTCAATTTTGGTTTTAAGGATAATTTTCTTCACCAAAGAACAACTAAGCTCAATTTGTTCTTAAGGACATTCCATCATATCGAGGAAGTGTTTAAGACGAATCTTAAACATCTTTTCAATATTTCGGGAATTGTCCTAAGTCCAAATGAATTCTATTACACGAGTGAATTAATCATCCGAGGTGTTTAAGTTAAGTTTTATTTCTTGCTCGATGAATTAGGATGTTCGAATATCCTTATGAGTGAAATGACATTTCACTTCGATACTCCATTTAGGAGTTATAATAGTAAAAGCTCCTAAGGGCAAAATGATATTTAATGATTTGTGATTCAAATTTAAGTTCAAATTAATGATTTAAGTTTGGAATAGTGTTCAAGTTATTTTAGATTTATTTTGAATTCTTTATGACTTAGGTGATCATATATTTAATTTAATTCAATTTAACTTAACTTAATTTAATTTAATGTGGTTTAATTTAATTTCATTTAATTTTAAGTTAATTTAATATAATATAATTTAGCTTAATTTAATTTAATTTAATTTAATTTAATTTGATTTAGTTTTAATTTAATTTAATTTAATTTAATTTAATTTAATTTAATTTAATTTAACTTAATTTAATTTGTTTTAATTTAATTTAATTTAATTTAATTTAATTTAATTTAATTTAGTTTAATTTAATTTAATATGTTTTAATTTAAATTAATTTAATTTAATTTAATTTAATTTGATTTAATTTAATATAATTTAATTTAATTTAATTTAATTTAATTTAATTTAATTTAATTTAATTTAATTTAATTTAATTTAATTTAATTTAATTTTTTATTTTAAAAGGGTTTGCTTTAAATAATTTAACCTTAACTTAATTTAATGATTAAGTCTTTTAGCATTTTAAATCTTAAACTTGGATTATCATTTTAATTAGGAATTAAATATTATTGGGATGATTAATTTAGGGATTCTTAAATTAAAGAACAAATTTCTTCCTAATAACATCCCTATTTTAATAACTCCAATTTTACTATTCTTCCAAATTTAATTAATTATTTTAACTAAAGTTCATTTCAATTATTGTTGAATTGTTTAATAGTGTTTCTACCCTTTAATTATTTAAATTTCAATCATCCAAATCAGATTAGGATCAAATATTTTACTCTTTAATTTTATTAAGCCTAAAGTTTTAATTAAGGGTTAAAATTTTAATTACCATTTTGCCCTTCAAGCTTAATAATTTCATAACTCACTAAATTGAGCTCAAATGAATTTGAAATTTTTATGTGACCTCACTCATATGTCAATAAAGACATTAGAGGATAAAATGTGATTTTTTTGTATTTAATTTATTTATGTAATTATTTTTGGTGGAAAATAAGGATTTCCAAGGAAAATTTAATAATATGACCAAGGGAAAGTTTCTGTCCTTAAGAAAATTATGGGACATTCCTAATGACAAGAGGACCACTTGGACCAATTATTTTAAGTTCTGGGGTATTAATTAATTTAAAAATAGAATATAAGTTGAAAAATGAATTTTATAATTTTTAAAATTCTCTCTGATATCAAGGATTCCATAGAACCAAATTTTACAATTTTCTGATTTTTACTTAATTTATTGGAATTATTTTATTGGAAATGTTAGAAAATGTATTTTTTAATTTTAAAAATTACCCCAAGGCTTTAAAATTTAATATCTCAACCTAGCGACATAAGAAAAATATGGGGTTTGTTCCTAAGTGGTTAGAATTCAAAATGTGACATTTTGGTGAATTTTATTATTTTTGTAATTTTTATTATTTTTTAATTATTAAAATATTAAAATAATGATAAAAAACCAACTTTTTTAGAAAATTGCAATTTTAATTTTCTTGAATTCCCCTGATATCAAAGAGGCTTCAAAACCAATTTGGTGAATTTTTTAGAAGTATTTTGAAAGTTATGAATTTTCAAAGTTTAAATTGGCTAAATGGCTTAATCAACACATTTGATAGGGTTAGCCAAACCCAATTGACTTCAAACTTTTATGGTGGGTTCCTCTGATCCTAAAGGTTAGTGGAGAATTGATCAAGTCAATTTGATCTATGGTTAACTCTAATTAATTAAATTTCAATTTTGGGTATTTAGGCCAATTAGGGTTAATCTAAGTGAATTAACTCAAGTCCTATTTTTCCTAGGGTTCTCTGGTCATAAGGAACATCACCAAATTTTCCTAGAATTTATTTCACAACATGCTAATTTTTGGAATTAAAATACTCAAAACAAGCAACATGCATTTGAAAAATCAATAACTTTTCACGAGATGGCCTCCGACCTTGGAAAATTCAGGGAATGTTCCCAAGTTCAGAGGCTTCAAAAGCCCTATGGTCTCATGCCATGGTGAATTGTATGAATGCATGGAGAATTAAAACAATGCAGGGAGTAAATAAATAATTAAAAATAAAGTACTGGACAAAAATAATTAATTTCTTTTCCACATTATTCTCGTCTGTTCACTGAGCAAGAGGGTATTTTTATTTTATTTTTGTGATTTTTCTACACAAAGATATGAATTTTCAAAGTTTTTGATATTTAATAAATACATTAAATACCCTATTTATCTACTTATCCACGCGGCGCTGACTCAACCTCGGCGGCTCCGAATCGACACGCGTCGCTCCCTGGTTCGGCGCCGCCATCTGACTCGGCTGTCCGGGGCCCCGCGGTTCACGTACCATCTGCCGGTCCGACGCAATCCAAGCCGTCCATCCAATACACGCGCGATCCGACGGTTCTCGGTCATCGTCTACGACCGGTGCGATCCCGTGACCGTCCACACTCTAACCCTAAGAACTCACTCGATTCTCAACGGATTTTCGTGTTCTTATGCTCTATGGATTCGTCTCGAAGAGACGAACACATCCATACGGTGAACATGCTATGAAATCAAGCCAATCAAACCGGAGAATCGATCGAAGCTCGGGCGGAAGAAGGAGTTCATACCTTTGCTCGCAGAAGTGAAGCTTCGATCCGAGAGTTGTGTCACCTTCGATTGGGTCCAAGTAAGCTCCGGATGAAGTCCCTTGGCCCGGTGAATTGTCTAGCTATGAAAGTGACCACGACCGATCACAAATCTTGGAGGCCGGAGCAACCGGGTGGCCTCGGAGATGGGGCTTTCGGTGGGAAACTTCTCCTCTTGGTCCAGTGAAGGTGTAGGACCAATCAATTTGGGGATTGGTTCACCGTGAAGAAGTGTCCTGGTTTTTGGCTAAAGTTCGAGCTCGAAATCGGGCTCGACTTGGAGGAATTGGGCTGAAATTCAGTGGGGATCAAGTGCTCTATGTGTGGAGAGTGATCCGGAATGATTTTGGCAGAGTTTCCTTAAGGTTTGGTTCGAGCACCTCTCATGGCCGAGAGGAGGTGGTGTTTAAATAGGAGAGGCTGGAGGGCCTCCCAGGGGGAGTTGAGGGCTGGGATCAGCTGCTTAGGTGAGGAGAAGAACAGTCACGGTGGCCATTGGGCATGGGGCAGCTCAGCAAGGTAGAATTTCAAAGCTTGGCCTCTCCCAAGGTCTCGGGCATGGAGTTTTCCGGCGAGTGGGTGGCCGGCCGGCCAGGCATGGGTCACCCTCAAGGTCAGGTGGGTCAGGGCTGGGACTTGGTGCAAGCAATTGGCAATTGTCATGTGTAAAGGGGCTGAATTAAAATGGAATGGGGAAGGGGTCATTTTGGCTTCAATTTGGTCAACCCATTGGTTTGGGTTGGGTGCACCTCCCCATGGCCTGATTTTGGGCTGAGAGGATCAGTTGGGTCGACCAAGAGAGGATGGTGAGGTCTCTATCCATGATGAGGTGGCTAAACATGGTTTAGTGTGTGTCATGAATAAGGTTAAAAAGGCTTAATGAAAGATTAGGAAAGGAGCCCCTCCTTTTACCATTAATGGCATGGTCACATGCCAAACTTTCATGGCTTCATATGGCTTGTGAATGGCTCATGCATGGCTCCATGTGGCTTAGGGAAAGTTGGTTCAATTTCATGGAAATGGATTTTGTGACTTTTGGCATTTTGGTGAGAGTTGTCATGAGGTTTAATTTTGGAATAATCCAATGATGAATTTAGGATTTAGGTATTGAGTTTAATTGAAAGTATGATGAGGGGAAATGTCATATGGGCTTTGGGACCAATTTTGGGCCTTTGGATGTGGTAAAAGATGGGCTTTTAAAATGGTTTAAGGATCTGGCCTTTAAGTTTAAAAATGAATTTATGGATGGGAGTTTTGTAAAGAGATTGGGCCAAATAATTGTTGATTTTGGTTTAGGGATGTGTCATGAGTAATTTGAAATAAATTTGAGGTGGTTTGGGCTTGAATTGGGTTGGATTTGAGTTCATTTGGT
This sequence comes from Papilionanthe hookeriana x Papilionanthe teres, assembly GCA_022702705.1. Classification (NCBI taxonomy): domain Eukaryota; kingdom Viridiplantae; phylum Streptophyta; class Magnoliopsida; order Asparagales; family Orchidaceae; genus Papilionanthe; species Papilionanthe hookeriana x Papilionanthe teres. The sequence continues at coordinate 44,702,196 of CM040426.1, read as the reverse complement.
ACATGGGTCAATATAGGTCAAATTGGGCTAACTTGGGCCAATGTTGGGCTAGGGTTGAAATTGATGTAAAATAAATGTTGGGAAATTTTTATGGGAGTGTTTCAAAGAGGTTTTGGCTTTGGTTGGGTTTGGATTTTGGGACTTGGGCCTATTTGGGTTGGGTTTGGGTTTAGGTCAAAATTGGGCTTTTTGATTTTAGGTTGAATTTGAGTGGGGTTTGGGTCTAAATTTTGGGCAAATCATGTTAGTTTTTTGTTTATGGGGATGTTAAGGAAGGTTTAGAAAAGATTTGGGGTTAATTGGAGTTGAATTGGGTGAGTTTGGGTTAGGTTTGGGTCATGGGTCCAAATTGGGCTTTAAGGCCAAAAGTGAAATCGGATCCCAATGCCAATCAAATTGGGCTTGGATTTGGTCTAGATTGGTGTTGGGGATGTTGAATTGAAGTTTAGAATTTAATTGGACCAGAATTTGGGTCAATTGGGTAGGTTTGGTTTGACATTGGGTTCACTTTGGGTTAAAATGGGTCAAATTAGGGGTTTTGATAAAAGTGGGGTAAATTGACAAAATTGGCCCATGGTGTAGTTGAACAAAATGAAATTGGGAATATTTGAGATTTTCTGGAATTTTCTGGGAATTTTCTGAATTTTTGAATTTTTTGGCTAAGAGGGGCATTTTGGGTATTTGGAGGGTATTGGGAGGTATTTTTGGAATTTTTGGTATTTTTGGGTATGGATGATCAATTTGATTGGTGAGGCAATGTTTAGGATTGGTCTTGAGGATTTTTGGGTGATTCAGGTGATTTTACAAATTTTGGGTGGTTTCAAGGGTTTTGGGTAGGCTAAGCGGGTGTAGGGTCCCGGGGGTCAAAAAATTAAAAATTTGGAAAATTGAAGGTTGGGTGAATGTAAGTGGAATGAAATCATTTTGGTTGATCCATGAAGCCATATCAAGCCCACATGAGCCATGAAGGGACTCATTTGAGGCATCCACTATGTTGTTCCTAACCCTCTTAGCCAAGGGCTTAGGGGTTAAAGACCATCCATGTGAATCACCTGCATGAGTCAGGAGGTCAAATTGGGTATGGGTGTGGTTTTAAGAGGTGTGTGAAAGTGCAGTGTATAGGTGTAGTGTGTGTGTAAGTCAGCCCCTTTACTGCACTGAGCCACCTGTGTAGGGCTCCCAAGGCCAAAGAATCCCATAGGAACTCATCCTTTAAACTTCCACATTTAATTTCAACCCTCTAGGTGATTAGGGGTCTACAATCAATTTTGTGGAGTTTGCAGGGAGTTAAGAAGTGGTTTGAATTTCTAAGTGGTGGGTCCCAATTCTAATCCTCTAGGATAGTCAAAGGAAAAGCCTAAGGCTAGATCCTAAGTACTAAAGAGAGAAGAGAAGACCTCATCAAAAATGAGGTCAACAAGACCGTAGGGAATGATCCTGCTAACAATTTAATTTACAATGTCAACATATCATAATGTGATCTTCTCAGAAATGGCAAGGAGTTGCTCATCTGGAAAATTCTCATTTATGTCTAAAAGACGCTGATCATATTTCTCCTTTTCAAGCCTGGATAAGTGATCAGTTACATGATTCTTTGTATATTTTCTATTGATACCCTTGCATCGAAAGGACCTATCAAATAAGGAGAGGATTGGAATCCATTTTAGCTACAAGATATTTGTTAGTGGCGTGGTTGGTTACAACGATACAGGTCCCTATTCGGTAGGATCTAAACTTATCAAGAGCAAAAAATATGGCTAGGAGTTCCTTCTCAGTGGTGAAGTTCAATTGGGCTTCATTGAGGGTTCTACTGACATAGTAAATGTCTTGAAAGATCTTGTTTCAGCTCTATGCTAAAAATGCTTCTACAACAAAGTCATTGACATCACACATTAGCTCAAAAGGAAAGTTTTAGACAGGTGGAATCATCACATGAGCCATGACTAATTTGGCCTTAGAAGTCTTAAAAGCAGCTATACATGCCTTATCAAAGTCAAAGGGCACATTCTTCTCTGATAAATGGCAAAGTGGCTTTGTAATCTTAGAGGGTCCTCAATGTATCGTTTGAGGAACCCCACATGCCCTAAAAAACTCCTAACTACTTTCATAGTAGTGGATGGTGGAAGCTTTTATATCGCATCAATCTTGGTAGGCTCAACTTCCATTTCTCTCTCCAAAATCTTACGTCCCAAGACTATCTCCTTAGTCATCATGAATTGACATTTTTCTAAATTTAGCACCTAATTTATTTCCTCACACCTTTGTAAAACTTTTGCAAGATTACTTAGGCTCTGAAAAGGCATCCATAAAGACCTCTATGCCACTCTTAAACATGTCAAAAAATATAGACATCATGCAGCGCTGAAAAGTGGTTGGAACATTGCATAGTCTAAATAGCATCCTCCTAAAGACAAAATTTCCATAGAGGATAGTGAAGGCGGTCTTGTCCTTGTCCTTTGAGGTTATGGGGATTTGGTTATATCATGAATATCAATCTAGTAAGCACTAAAATAGGTGCCCTGCTTACTTATCCCACATTTGGTCCATAAAAGGAAGGGGAAAATAGTCCTTCCTAATTGTGGCATTAAACTTCTTATAGTCAATGCAAATCCTCCATCCCATGTGTGTCCTTGTAGGAATCAACTCATTTGTCTTATTCTCCAAAACTGTGAACCCCATTGCCTTTGGTACACATTGTATTGGACTGACCTAGATACTATTTGAGATGGGATAGATAATGTCTGCATCAAGGCACTTCAAGATCTCCTTCTTAATTACCTCCTTAAGAATGGGGTTCAGTCTTCTTTGTGGGTCAGCTTTAGGCACATGTCCCTCTTCCATCAGAATTTTATGCAAACACAGGGATGGGCTCATTCCTTTGATGTCAGTTATGGTCCACCTAAATGACCTCCTAAACTCTCTTAGTACCCACTTGAGCTTGTCCTCTTGCTCCACAATCAATTCGACAGATATAATCAAGGTAAGCTAAGTAAACACACTTTAGGTGAGTGGGCAAGGCTCTCGGGGGCTACCTCTATAGATGGTGCTAGGGGTTTAGTATGCAAGTCAAGTCTAAGGGTCAAATCTCTCCCTAAACTTCATAGAGCCACCCTGTACAAGCAAAGCATATTCAACACTAGATTTCTCACTTTCTTCCTCAAACACCTCTTGCTCTGCTAGGTTATCTTCCAAAGTTTTAGAAAATTGGCTAATCACTACCCCATTCACTAAGTCAACCCTAAAGCACTGATCGCCACTTGGATCTTGGGGAAATCACATAGGCCTCGTGATATAAACTAACACCTATTTTTATATATTTATACCTCCCAAATATTTATATTACATCAAAATATTACTATTTAATTTTAAAAATCTGAAATGCACATTTTCATGCATAAATAAGATGACAAAAATGTAAAATTAAAGATTAGGTGTTAGATATATAAATACATATGAATTGAGTGGTCTGTTTCATTTTATGTAATCTTCCAAGCATTTAGCTCGCATGGCAGGCATCACACGTAGTGTCGTAAACAAGTCGGGTCAAGCTCGAATCACCCTTAGCTTGAGTTTAAGCTTGATTAATTTATTATATACGAACTCTACCTCAGAGCTTAACTCTACAAGTTTGATTCCACTCATGAGTTGATTTGTTTATTCTAACAAAACAAAAATAATATTAATTTGAGCTTGTGATAATAAAATGACAAATGAAATGAGCATATAAGAAAAAAATAATAAAAAACTATTTCATAGAGAATTTAGAATATTATTTTTTTAATATTTTTAATACTTTAAAAATAAAATCTTATAATTTAATATTTTGAATGTATTCTATATTAATATCTTTTTAAAATGAGCTTCACATGAGCTAACGATTTGAGTCCGCGCTGGTTTGAGCTTCGAATTTTAGGTCATCAAGCTCAGCTTACTGAGTTATTTGGATCCAAACCTAAGCTGGCTCCCGAGTCCCCTCAGCTCACTTTAAAAAATGGAAAAAGGTGGGCAAATATTTTGGTTAATCAACAGCTGCTTGCTGTTTGATGCAATAAACCTGATCGGCTCCACCTCACCTAATGCACTGAAAAGGCGTTTTCTCTAGGATTCACGTTACACCCGTTCTGTTTTTCTTCCACAAATTAAGAATTCTTTCCTTCTCTTCGGTGAGAATTTTTTTTGAGAATTTCCTCTCTTTTTCCATTTAAAACCCTAATAATAACATTTGTCTTCTCTTTCGTCTTAAAATTTGTATTGTATTCTTGAATGGAGGAGCCCTTTTGCCATTGAAGTTATTTTCTGCTTGGGATTGGGCATTTCGACCTGCTGTTTAAAAGCAGATTAAGGTTGGATGATTTCAGTTTTATTATTTTATGATGTTGGTTCCTTCTCCCCCTTAAAAATGTGATTTTTATTAAAAATTGTTTTATGATTATTCTTCCTGTTTTTGTTATTTTTGAGCTACTTGTCATATTCGGTCTCCCCACGAGAATTTTAAAAAGTTGGGATTTGTTTATGAAAATACGGTCGCATTATTAATATCTATGGTATGGGCTACTTCTTAATTAAAGAAGTTAAAACTCTTCTATATTCTAAACTTCTCATTTAAAATTTTTCTCTAATCGTTTCCCTTTCAGGCTCGTAGCTAGAATCCAATCTACAATCAAATTTTCTCTGATTAGATTTGAAGGAATCAACTGAGGCGGCATAAAAAGTTCGTGAATGCATTTAATGGTGATCAAATCAATCATTTGCATGAGTGTAGGGGTGAAATGTATTTAGGAACACAAGAGACGATCAAGGAAAACTTAAGAGGGATTAAAAGTTTAGAATTCGTGTACAATCTAGAAGTTTGAAGTATTCAGATTGGATCTGATGGTGCTCCCATCAGATGTGATCATTGACTAAAGCGAAATTTTTATGATCGCAGCAAATATGATCATAATCCTTCACTTTGTGCTTCTTTCTTTTATTATTATCGAACCATCTTAACATTTATTGGTTAGATTTGGTTGATGTTCTTTTAAGAAGTGTTATCAATAAATATCATCAATCATAAGTCCAATGCTAGACTGTCTAATATTTTTATTGTCAAATTTATTTCAGGAATCATGGGTCATCATCATCATCATAATCATAATGACCATGATAGCCCATATGATGATCCTTTCTTGGACTGTTTGTGCTGCTCCTGCTGTCCGATTTTCTTTATCCTTAGAGGAATTGGAAGGGGTATGTATGAGGCCTGCTTCCCTGTCTTGAGATGTTTTGGCCTTGATGATTATGGGCACCACCACCATCATCATCACTGCCATTTCCATTGATTTTGTGAACCTACGGCCATTGGTTTTATATTTTATTTTAAAATGTAATAAGACATTATTGTTTTTTTTTTTGTTTGTTTGAAATTTATTGGAATGGTTTTTTGTTGATTAAAGTTTGGAAGGGCTCCAGTGCTTTCTTTAGTAACACATTTCTTTTCTTTGTTTGTTATATTCGGCTTATTTTAGGTCTAAATAATAAAATTGATTACAAGATTACAAAGATTTATAATCAAATAAAATTATTCATTTAAAAAATAGAATAAAAATATTTTAATATAAATAATAATATTTAAATCTCGCCCCTACCCTTACATCCTACAGCTACATTACTAAAGTTGTCAAAACAGCTCGTTCGCGAACAGCTCATGTTCGGCTTGTTGGGTAATGTAGAGACTCGATCCACCACATGTGAATTAGCTTTCTAATTAAGAAGGCTATTTACCGCTCACCTACCACATCCCACCTACCTTCCACCTACCTTCCACCTACCTCCCACCTACCTCCCACATATCTCCCACCTACCGCTCACCTACCTCCCACCTACCACTCTCCTTGATTCTATAAATAGCCTTTTCGGCTATCGAATGAGGAATGAGCTAGTGAAGAGCTAAGCTTAAGAAAGCAGCGGCTGCCAAGTCCTCTAAGAGAGAAAGAGAGGAAGAGAGAGAGAGGAAGGGAGAGAAGAAAATAGATATTTTCTTGTAAACGTCGAGGCACTCGACATTGTAATTCCTCGGAGTAATAAAATCCTCTGCAGCTCCGTGGACGTAGGCAAATTTGCCGAACCACGTAAATCTGTGTGTAGCTCTGATGTTTGTTTTCTGCGTGCAATTTTTCTCGTTCCATTTTTCACTTTATTGTCTTCATTTTTCACATGGCTAGCTAAGCAAACAGGCCGAACACATTCAAATTTTTTTTAGCTTGATGCATAAACAAGCCGAACACAAACAGTGGTATTTTTTAATGAGCTGAGCAGGTCAAGCTCAGCTCATTTACACCCCTACTGCCCATGATATAATGATACGAACAAGAAAGAAGAATCTATTGCTTGAGCTGATCAACTTCAATTTCTCAACCAAACTTTTGTCTAGCTGTGATTTGGCAACAGCTCAATATCAACTCATGAAAGAATCCACACGGAAGCACCAGAAATCTCTTTGCCTTCGATGATAAATCTGGCCACCAAACGAATCTATCTCTCCCGAAAGAAAAGAAATCAGGCTGTGAATATACACAGACCAAAGGATAAAGACATCTATGTAAATAAAAGTTCGACTCCGTAGCAAACAAACAAAACTGATATTGCATTTGAAGCCATTCAGTTGCACCTCAAAGGATGCTTTAAATTCACAAACACTTCTATTCACAATTAAATTCAATATAAGGTAGCTATTACTGAGCCAAACACAATCAAATAAAATTATTTGCATGCTTGGCTAGTAAAAAACAAAGTGAATATGAGCAATTCATCAAACCGAACATGAAAAATGTGTGTTTTTTTTTTAACAACCAACTTTATAAAAAGGGGAAAAAAACATCAGACTGCGCTGGCATAGATAGTTTGCCATCTTCTGCCTCAATAATAGAATGAATTTTGTAGCACTAAGCAGCTGTCACAACAATCATACAAATATGATATCACAAGAAAATCATTCAAACAATCCAAAATAAATTACATGATTAGTAGAGGTGAAAATACAAAGCAAGACATGATTAACTTAGTTATAAGTTAAGAAATACAAGGAGACAGTCCTAGATAGTTTGGATACAGATTACCGATCAATTTGGTTAGAGAAGGCATAATAATACAGGTGATAAGGAAAAAGCAGTCAAAATAAAAATGTAATAAGAAATGGGACAAGAGGACCAACAGCTAAAGTAGGATCCTAAGTCAAGGAAGTTGGGAAAAAAAAAGTTGAACAGAAGAAAAAAAGAGCTTTATCTTGCAGTCATTATCAGATTGCTTGTGGAGTAGATGGAAGCAGCAGCTGCTCTGACAGCACATTCCCGTTCCCAAGACTCCTTGTTCTTCCACGCACTGAGATAATAGCACGGTTAGGATTTCTGAGATTGGTAAAGCAAATGGAATAATAATAATAAAAGATTTGATTACATACCACTCAATTCATATGTATTTATATATCTAACTAAACTTCAATATTTACATACTTACCACTTTACCAATGCATGAAAAGATGTATTCAACGTTTTAAAAGTTAAAATAGTGGTATTTTTTTTATAAGATATGAAAAATATTGGTGCTACAAATGTAAAAAAAGTAAAGTTTAGGGGTTAAATATGCATATAAGTAGCAATTGGATAGTACTTTCCTAGAGAAAAAGAAGATAATCTAAAAATCGAAAGTATAATCGGATGAAACTAGAAAAGATGATCCAAGCTTTATTCAATATATATCAACATTTTCTTGCTCATATTAGCAAAAGATATGTGGAACTTAAACTGCATCTTTCTTAAACATAACAACAAGGGAAGCGTGTTGATCGGAGAAGCCAAACAATCAAACATAATCCATCTTATTTGGTTGATTTAGTTTAATTGTTGAAGTATCGGATTAATTATTGACTGTAATTTGACTTTATTCAGTACTTGGCTATTGATTTATTTATTTATTTATTTTCTTTTGTAAAATTGATCAAACTAAAAATTAAACTATACTAGTTTCATTAAATATTAAATCAATAAAGCCCATGAACTTATAAACAAGTGATAGAAAAATCAACGTTGATATTATTTATCCAACATGTTGAAATAATAATTTTTAACTAAGATATCACATACTAGTTTAGTTAAAAATAATCAGATTCATTATTAAAATTAATTATATTTTAGCTCATCCGAAAACAAACTTATCAATCTGACATTCAGTTTGAAAAATAATTTGATCGGTCAATCTTTTAAATTTTACAATCATAACCAAATAATCTAATAACAACCAATAATCCAACTAGTATGTAATGGAGGATAACAAGTACACTAAAAAATTTGCAAATTATCACACGGAGGGAATGAAATTTTATCAAAAACTTGTAACAAAAATGACAACCAAAATTCAAAAAGTTGCAATTTCATTAAATAAATATAGAGATTAAAAGATGTCATACCAAAAATTTTATGATATCAAATCCTATCATTTCTGGAGTGCATTAAGCAACACAGATAAGAAAAAAAGGATAATGTTTACAATATGAAGCAATCAAATAAACCAGTAAAGAAAAAACATAATTCATATATATTGGTGTTTTTTTTTTCTAGCCATTTTGTTTGGTATAATAAAATTTTATGAGATAAAATACTTACATGCATACCCTTTTGTCCCAAATGAGAATTAGAAGGCATTTATTTCTAATTTATTTGGATTTGTATGACCAAATTGTGTACATCCTACAGATGAATGATATTCTTTTGTCATCATGGTGAACTATATATAGCCCATCTCAAATCATTATATAATTTTCTCTATATAAATATTGCCATCTCATTTTTTTTCAGATTAGTTTCAAATATAATAAACTAATATAGCTTATTGCAACATTGAGTAAAAAAGTAAACTCTCAAATCAGTTTAAACCGTTTCAGAACCAAAAAAGATTTCACATTCGAAAAATACCTAATAATTGAGAAGTAGACGAATGAGACTGAAAGGGTTTCCTATGTGTTGCTTTATCTCAAAATAGTATGAATTTTTAAAAGAAATGTCGTGTGAAAATCAATTAAGAGAAAGGAACGGACGATGTTTTTAAGAAACAATCAATTAAAAATTCTCTCTCTCTCTCTCTCTCTCTCTCTATACATATATATACATCGTATGCCAATGTTTATTTTGCATTTTTGAATTGTATGTGTTAAATAATTACTATATATCTCTGTTAATAACAGAAATATATGATTATTATTTAATATACAACAACAAAGCTTTTATCCCCTTAGGAGCCTCTCTCTCTCTCTCTCTCTCTCTCTCTCTCTCTCTCTCTCTCTCTCTATATATATATATATATATATATATATATATATATATATATAAATATATATATATGTATATGTATTTTTTTATGACAATGTTTATTTTGCATTTTGAATTGTATGTGTTAAATAATTAATATATATCTCTGTTAATAACATAAATATATGATTATTATTAAATATACAACAACAATAACAATAACAATAACAACAAAGCATTTATTCCCTTAAGAGGGGTCAGCTACATGAATCATTTTTCTCCATTGTGTCCTATTGAGTGTCATATTTTCATTTAATTCTAATAGATTAAGATCATTTTTTTATACAGCATGCCCAAGACTTTTTAGGTCTACCTCTAATACTCTTACCAGAAATCAAATATAAAACATCCACTCTCCTAAAAGGATCATTAGATAGATATTTTATACACGCGTATTTTAATTTCATAGCAATATTATGCCATAAGTTAATGCACTTGTGTCATCGTCAATTAATTACGACATACTTCCATAGAAGGGTAAATTTAGAAACTTTAATGATCGCCATATCCTCTAGCTTTGCATGCTAGCAACATGAATAAATTAATTTAAACATTTAACAAAATATAAGAGCAAACCAATATAAACCTTCTTATAAATATAATAAATGAATGGGGCGTCAACAATAAAAAAATACAAGTTTTTATCCCAGTAAGTGAGGTCGGCTAAATTAATCATTTTTCTCCATTATGTCCTATTGAGTGTCATATTTTAATTGAGTTCTAATAAATTAAGATCATTTTTATATAATATGCCCAAGTCTTTTTAGGTCTACCTCCACCTTTCTTAACGTAACTCAAATCTAACACATCTACCCTCCTAACCAGATCATCAAATGGTCGACGCATCTAAAACAACTCTCTCTAATCTCGTACGCCACCGAAGCTACACCAACCCTTTCATGGATAAATTCGCTTCGCATTATGGCTCTAAATGTCAAGCCACTCATCTACCTAAGCATTCTCATCTCAACGACACTTACTTTTATGCTTCTCTTTTAAAGGCCAACATTTTGCGCCATAAAGCATTGCAGGTCTCACTGCCATCTTATTAAATTTTCCTTTAAGAGTAAGTTGCACTGTTCTATCACATAATAGACCTGATGCATTCGTCCACTTCAACAATCCAATTAGAATTCTACTAATAACATCCCCATCTATATCATCGTCACTTTAACAATAAACCCGAGGTATCTAAAACGTTCACAACTTTTAATAATTTGATCACCCATTCTTACAACTCCGTCACTAGATCTACTACAAATAAAATTACATTACATGTATTCAGTTTTAGATCTATTCAAACGAAGGCTTTTAGATTCTAATGTAGACCTCCTAAATTCAAGTTTGTCTTTAACTCTTTCTCTAATCTTATCCATAAGAAGGATATCATCAGCGAAAAGCATACATCAAATTACCTCCTCTAGTAAATGTCTAGTAAGAGCATCCAAAACTAAAGCATAAAGACATCAGCATAAACCAGATCCTGATGTAATCCAACTGAAAGAGGAAAATACTTGGTCAATCCTCCTATTCGAACACATGTAAAAAATCTAGCATACTTTTCTTTAATGACTTGAATATAAGTCATATCAACACCTTTCTTTTCTAGAACTCTCCAAAGAACTTCTCATGGAACCTTATCGTAAGTTTTTTCTAAATCAATACAAATCATATGTAGATCTTCCTTACTTTCATTGTACTGCTCTATCAAACCTCTCAACAACAAAAAAATGTTATTAAAAAATATATTATAAAATGAAGCCCTATAATTTGTGGATTTTATTTAAGAATAAATCAGGATTTATTTATTAGGCTGCACTGTTTCCAATCTAATAAGAAATAAAGTCTATAGGGGTTTCACTACCATACAAGTTTTTCTTCAAATACTCAACAAATAAGGTACTTTCAAATATAATATTACTTTTTGCTTTTCTAAAGCGTGAAGGAATTTATTTTCAGGCTTGAAATACAAAATTTGAGATATTTTCAATTCTAAAAATATTTCCTCAGTTACGATGAATTATGGTCAGTCACACAATACTGTATTAGTTTACTTTTGATATTATTCTCATACAGCATTTCAGGAATTTAGCTACAGAACTTATATATACAAGAGTTTATTTTGGCATATAAAATATAAATATAATTTAGTGTTACTAATAACAACAAAACACCAATATTTTTTACAATAAATTAGATTAAATAATAAATATCAAATGAAGAATTTTCTAAAAAAAAGTTTAAACAAATAAGATTTAATTTAGTTTTACATAAAAAAAGAATAACTAATAATTTCAGGAGCGTAGAAAATAAAAGCCAATTGATTTTATTGTGTTAAACATGACAATTTTATTTAGGAATATTTCAATTACATTGAATCATGCATAAACCATGTCACACATCATTAAACTTATTCTAGATGTTCATTCATTTAGTTTCCATGTTGTTTCGAAAAAATAGAATAAAATAAAAAAATAAAAATAAATAAATAAATAATGCATGGAGATTTGTTACTTATGAATGTTTAATCTCAAACTGATTAAGTTAAAAAATAAAGATTAAACAAGGATAAAGTTGCCAATGTCATAACATTTAAGGGTAAACTTTAAAGGCAAAATTTTCACATCTATATATAGATATAAAGAAATTCACACTGGAGTGTAAATAAGACAGATGGTAAGTAGCTTTCTAAAACTAGAACTTAGAATATTAAGTTACCTGGCATCCTCAATTGAATCCAAATTTGAAAGCCCATTGGTACTGACATACTTCAGACCCTTTTCACATTGAGCCTGAAGTTCTTCAACCTGCCTAAGCCACCTCTCCTGCAACATAAATATGATCAATATATTATTATCACTATAGTAACACAACATTATGAAAACGAGTTTTAAGTATAAATTGTCCGCCACAAAAGCTCACTCAAATAAGACAAATCATATGTTAGGGGTGAGAGGTTGTTAGAAGTCATGTTTAGACGGAAAGAAGTGTGTTAAGAGCTCCAGATAAGATTTGTGTTATGATAGGAATTGATGATACAGTTACAAATTGAGAAATGTTTGTAAAATTCCATAATATTTGCAAATGTTTGAAATTAATGGATGGAGTGAGCCAGCTGTGGCTAATGGTTCATATTTCATGACTTCGTAAGCATGACAATTTTAGATTTTTATTTATATGGGAGGGCAATTGGACCTTTTGACTCTTCTGAAATATCAAGTTTGCGCCTCCTAAAATATTACTTTGCCCCGTGTTGCCCTAGCCCCTCCGACGTTGGATCCAAAGTGACAGTTTGCCCACCCTAAAAAAAAGAGACCGGCCCCACTCCTACTTATAGACAACTTCTTGTAGTTGCAAGTTGCAACCAATAATAGTCATCACAAAGGCATCGAAGTGCTTTGCTTGCTAAGCTCCCATATCCGCCTATAGCGCCTTTATGTTAGTGGTGTTAAGATGGTCTTTTTAATGGCAAGAGTTGTGAACAACGCAAGGGAATTATATTGAGATAGCGGCTCGCATAAGAACTTAAAAAATTAATATATCATTCCATAAAAGACTTAAAAGAGATGAGATATCTAATGTTAAAGATAAACTAAATAATTATTTTAATCTAATCGAATATAATCAGCATTTTAAGTTGAACATAAAAATACATAAAAATAATGAGTACGAATTTATTAATTTAAATTTTTTACTAGTGATTAACTTACTTTATAAATTAGTAATTAATAAGCATATAATGAGGTATGACTTAGGGCCTGTTTGGGGCGGCGCTCGAGCAGCGACGTGGCGTATAGCCGCGATTTGAGGCGGTTTTGGCAGCAACGCACCGCATTTCGAATAAAACATGAGCCGCGAATTTGACCACACAGCCTGTGTTTCTCACTTCTTTTTTTTATGTTGGTGCCCTCCTTTCTTTCGCAATTCATCTACCCTAATCCTTGACCCGAACTCCTCTTAATCTAGCGCGAGGCTGTGATATCCTACATCCTCTTCCTCCTCTTCTCCCGCGTTTCTCATGCCATACCTAGTTCCTCTCCTCTCTTCTATTCCACAACGGTAAGCAATTCATTTGTTTTTTGAAAAGGAATTTCTGTAATCGTGAAATAAAAGATTTGGGTGAGTTCCTTGGAGACAAGTATCCATGTGAATGCTTGTTCTTTAGATGTTTTGATGTTAGATATGTAAATACTTAGGAATTTGGTGGTATGGATGTGAATGCTTATTATTTGTCATATTGTCCATCCAAGGTTCGTTAAGTTAGACAAGATAATGTTCAAGCCATTGTAAATCGTTTCATAATGCAACACAGCGGTACCAAAAGATAAAAAATCCCCATGTAGGTTATCTATCAAATTGTGAGAGTATATATGAAAGTTTAGATGTGAGATATGTAGAATAAATAAGAGTTTTGTGATAAGCACGTAAATGCCCCAAAATTGTTTTCATTGTAGCTTTGGTGGTGTGTTGGCTTTGTTTAGGGTGGCAGTTTATCGTGGAGTATGTCGTGGTCATGGGGTAATTTCTTGGAGACTTGATGTTTAGGTAGATAAATTCTATGAAAAAATAAAATAACTGTTATATATGTGAATACATATCAATTGGGTGGTCTGCATGAGGATCTTACAAAAGAATAAGGAAAAGAAGGAAAAAAAGTTGCTTGGGATGAGGTTTGTGGCTTGGGGTGAGGGTTTCGTGACTGTGAGTCTGTGACTTGGAGTGAGGGTTTTGGGGTGGTGGTTGTAGCTTAGGGTTGTGGATGTGGCTTGAGGTTCCTATTTTTTAGTATTCTCGGTACTCGCTGTTAAGTGAGGTATATATCTGAATTTTTGTATTGTTCCAAAGTAAATTTCCGCTTTTGAAGTATCAAATATATGGCTATGACAGTTATGTTACAAACATCATCACTACACAAAGGCAGAATGATAATTTGTCCAGAAACAACTGTCACACTCTTGTTTTCAAACCACAGAAAATAAACAGCCACCCAGTTTCCGTGCAACAGCTTCTTGGGGCAGCTACATATTTTGTTAATTATTGATTTATTAAATTATCATAAACTTTTAAGATTAAGCGAATGCCCACAATAAAAATTTAATATAAAAAAAAAACTTAAGAATCAATTGTTAATCACATATTTTTCTAAGTATTTGTCATTTTATCCAGCTAACTAATATAAATATCATAATTATATTAATTAGTTAAGAAAAGCATTTTTAAATCTTATATTTTTAATATTAGTTTTAATTTTTAAAATAAAAATTTGACGTGGATTCAATTTATGACATAAATAATAAATTTTAATATTTTTAACAGTTAAACTAGAACACAACCAACACAATAAAATATTTAAAAAATTGTCAAAATTTATTAAAAAATAATAAAATACAATAATAAACTTAACGTAGCACTCCAAATTCATCAAATCTCATCATCTCATTCCATATTTCTCAAAATTCTCAAATGGTCAAGACATCAACAACAAAGAATAGTTAAGGCAATCGAGAAAGGAGCTCGGTGAGCGATGACATTGATGAAAGTGAGAAGAAGAAGAAAACTATGAGAAAAAAGTGGTAATACTGAACTAGCGAAAGCTCTAAATCTTATAAATTTGACTACTATCAAGATTTTGCAAATCGTGTTAAATCTATAAACAAAAAAGTAGTAACATCATTTAGCGCAATCATAACATTTACTTGCTCATATAAATTATTTAACATAAAGTGGCATAATACCTGACAATGTGAATCTCTTCCTTGGAGAAGATGTTTCTAAATCCATCGTGCTAAGTCCTACTTTCAAATTGTCAAGGTCTCCCCAACAAAATGTAGCACACATTCTTAGGGAACACGTCACACCACACCTTATTCTGCAACTGTCTCTCAATCGAAAAACTACACTAGCCACCTTCAATCAATGATTTTCCTTCTCCAGTCATGTCAGAGAATATAGTTGAGAGTGTCTTTGAGTCATGAGACTAAACTTCTCCATCGCCTATGTAGACGTCACGTTATTTCTGGTCCCTCTAACGATGATAAGACTGCATATTTTAACGCTCACCTGCAATTAATATATAATATATTATGACAAAGCCATCTTCGGTCTGTAGAACCCATCTAACCACAAGCCTCTCCTTCATTTGATGAAAAGATGATAAACATCACCTTGTTCCTCAGTTGTCTCCTTGTTGCTAACCTCCACGGCGTCCTGCTTGGTGAAAGACACAACTCAGCTCGTCGAGCAGTTGGAGACAATGTGCCAAAATATATGGCATGTGAAGCGTTTTATTAGGCGGGGGTTGTAGTAGGCATGCCACGCTTCTCATGTTTCTTCTCACTAGGAATGTCCCTGTCCAGGTCCGAACCAATTTTCTCAACACCCTGAGGCGTGCTCCTGCTGGTGTCTCCAACTATGGGTGACTGCCTGACTGGTGGTAGTTGTTTGTTTTGTTTCTGATGTCTTTCCAATTTCAATGCTAAGGCCTGGATATCCCCAAGTGACCAATAAAGCTACAACTACACCACATGACTAATAGTGAGCTTTAGGCCCCCCAAAATAATGGGTTATGGCGTGTTCCTCTTGCTCGACCAAATCACTCTTCATCTGCAACTGATGAAACTGCATCATGAACTCTACCACTTATAGGCCTCTCGGCTACAGGTGTTGGAGTCCCAGAAACATATCCCAACATTAGTGGGATGGAAGGTATTTCTTTTACATCGCTTTCTTCATCTTTTCTCATTTGAAAATCATATCATTGTCTTTTATTTTCCTCTGCCTTTGCAAGTTGTCCAACCATAAGGAGACGCTCTTTCGCAATTTGAAAGCTGCAATCTTCACTCTTTTATCTTCTGGTACCACTTTGTACTCAAAGATCCTTTCAACTGATTGTAGTCATTAGATAAAATCATTTGGATCCATACATTCATTGAACTCTGGTAGATCCACATATTTTTCGAAGTCTCTGTGTCCTCCAAATGAACTCTCCCTCTAGGCCTCCTTTGATACTGAATTTCCAAAAGTCGCGGCCTTTCATCTTAATCACTGAAATCTTCTTTATGGAAGGGGTTGAAATTCTAGTCCCTTTAGCCTCTTCGACTTTCCCTATCACACATCGAGGATAAGTCTCCTCTGGGTGTCATCCTCAATGTCGGCAAGTCTCCGCTGAATTTGGCAACTCTCTCACTGTATCTCTTCCTGGGAATACTAGTGCATGTATCTCTTTGGTGGATAGAGTTTAGAGTTGGGAAGTGAAAGTAAGAGTGAAAAATTGATTTAGGTTTGTTGATTTTAAAAACAAGCAAGGGGAATTTAGGGTTAGGTCAAAGTTTGGCTATCGATTGGAAATATGAAAGAAAATTTTTGGTGGCGGGTTAAAGTGAATGCTAGAAAACCATAGGATAGGACTAATGTTGGGCGAACTCTACAAATATTATTACTCAAAAGTAAATGAAATACATTCACGACTCAAAACAGGAAAGAAACTACAACACAACACAAATATCCCGCTAGGGCGAAGCAGGACAACAGGTAAAACGGCGATGAGATGACTTGGGGTTGTAGACGACGAGCGACAATAATGAGGGAGGCATTGGGATGAGTAGGTCAATGTAGTTAGGGAGGGGTCAAGTGAGAGGGAGAAGGTGACTGGAAGGTATGGGAAACGGGTAAAGGAATAGGGGGACATGGGGGCCGGTTGAGTGGGGGATGGCTAAGAGGAGGCAGAGGTTGGAAGTAGGTTGCTGGAGGGGAGACGACACAGAGCAGGTTGTCATTTTGAAAGTTGCGGCTGGACATGGGACACAGGAATCACAACAGGGAAGAAGATAAGTTACGGGGGAGTTAGGCGGCAGGAAAAGAGTATTTTTTGGGGGGAGGGGGGGTGCAATTGCAAGCAGAAAGGTGCGGGGGAGTTAAGCGACAACAAGGGAGAGAGGAATAAGAAAGGAAGCACACCTCCTCGGACGTGTTACAATTAGAGTTCTTTTCGCCATGGGATACAACGCTAAAAATTATAACATATATATAATTGATAAATAGGAGGGGGAGCTGAAAAAGGTGGAAGCACACCAGCCCTAATTAGGGTCGGTTGGTTCAGCCTCCCTACTGAACCGGTAACCCCCTGACTGAATCCTGGACCGGTTCAGCCTTAGCAGCCCTACGTCAATGACTCATGCAAAGTTTGTAAGCTACTTACAATGTGCTTTAATGATCGCTTATGCGCAGGACCTGAAATTAATTAAAAAATCAAATCAATAAATCATATACTAAGTGCTAACAAAATTATGTCAACTCGAACATAATTAAATTTTTGAATCAAAAACGCCCTCTCGCTACCGGATTCGTAACATATGTACAAGTAGACAAAATGCGAAGTTTGGTGCTCTAGATGAAATAGTTGCACATATTTTATTGATAATAGAGCCTTGCAAATAATAAAATATAAATATTTTAAAAAAGTGCACATAATTAAGACAAGCGTGCATATGTACAAGAATGTTGTGTAGCCATAAAAAAATACAGATACACCATCATTTGCCTCAAATTTTCTAATATTAACTGTATGAGAATGTCACACGAGCAAATTGTATATTTATGCTAATGATCAATTCTTCTTCAAGAAATGTGCATGCTTTTCAAAACTTCATAAAATATTATTTTTAGATTGTAAAATTAAAAAATGTTATGATTATGCACAATCTCAAGCAGGCAAATTAGCCTATAAAGCAAGGTCGTAATTCCCACCTCTGATGAGTCTGATCATCCTCTAACAAGGGCTGGAGTTGATAGGATGGAGGCCCCAGTTCTATCCTCCTAATAAAGACCAGAGTTAACAAAACTAAACTTTTCTAAATACTCAGATTATTAAACATAATCAGATTATAAAATAAGAATTTCAATCTAACTACCCTGAAGACAACATGTTGGATGTGAATCTCAACCAGAGCTTTATCCTACAATAATAAAAAAAAATAACTTCAAAATATAAGTCTTAAAATGTTTAAATGAAATCTATCATTTAAAAGCTAAAAGCAAAAACTCATCCACCATCCATAACTGTTCAAAAATTTTGACAGAATATTAACCTAAGCTCATATTACATTCATAATTGTAACATATATGCTCCCCAATAGTATTTCACCGTTTTGAGCTACGAATTATATGGTATATTTGATAGAACACAAAACCCTCTGTAAGCTAAGGCCGACTTAGATTAGTCATTTTAAACAAATATCCACTCTAGGATTGCAAGGTTCTCTTGGACGAAGCAACCCATGATTTTTTATAAGAATCATTATGTTATGTTGGGTGACTACCTCCTCGGAGTAAATAGACCAAGGACCACGACGACCTAGGACGATTGAACCATGGGATCATGATTGGATACAACATCATTTACCCCACCATCCGCTCTTAAGCTTATAATGACAATTTCATAAATTTAAATTATTAAATTTGCTGCTACTATATGCTAAGCAATCAACTTCATAATGACTTGCCTTAATTGAAGTGCTTTGTCATTATAAAGAGGGGTAATTAACCATAAAATCTTGTGCTTATGGAAGACCTCGAACCCCAGATCCTAAAGTTTTCACAAAATGAGGACAAAATATTTGATAGTGTCATGTCTACTATCTCATCAGCCTTTGAAAATTTGACCAAGAATTTCACGGTAAACTCCCTCAATCTCATTTCAGCTTGTTTCATTTTTTGAGGAGTCCGAGGTATTTTAAATTTTCGGAGACCACAATCATTCTCTCTAATCATGACCAAACCATAAGAGATTGAGCCAAATCACAAACTTTCTCTTCATTTCTTCTCGATATTTTTATTTTCCAAGCATGGAGAATATCATCCTCTATCATTGTTTCCTTAACAACAAGGTCGTATGTTATTTTTGCTTGAGTTTATTCTTTAAGATGATGATTGCATTCATAGTCATCAATCTTGCCTCTAGCTCCACCTCACTTCTTGTTTTACAATTGCAACCTCAATTGGAGGAAAACTATCACAACATGTCTTTGCTTCACTCATTTTGTCTTAATTCTCACCATTTAAGGCCTCCCTCTTAATCCTCAAAGTTAGCTCATATATACCCAAGTTATTTTTGCCATTAAATCAACACAAATAATTGAAGCAAATGGATATAAATGCAAGAATAAAATCATAGTCACAATAAAACAATGATTTATTCAAATCCTCCAAGCCTTGTAAATAAAGCTTCAAAGTAAAAAAGGGGAACTATAGCATCTCGCACTCAAACAAGGATTGCCCACATGGTTGATTTAATAGTCAAATAAAGTGTGCCCAATTCATGACCTACAAATAGAATACTTGACTGAAATCCCCTCAAATGCAAAGCCTAAAGCTTGTATATGACCATCATCAGTCGGACTACTTGTATCTACATGTTAGTGTGTCATCACATATAGTCACCTAATATATCACACTCTAACAAGCTCATAACAACCATCTCCAACCTCAGTCATAATATAAAAGGCCCAATATTGACATGACGGCCAAGCAATCAACCATAATATTACCCAATAAACATGCCTTCAAATGATGGGACGTCTATAAACACTCCAATTTCATTATGGAGAGGACCTTTTTGGGGTGTGCTTCAAAGAAAATTAGTAGTAAAAAATAAAAAGTCCAAAAAATTCTATCATCACTGTTTTGGACTCAATGGAATCATCCTTCCTTTCAAGACACGGGCTTATAGAGGTTTGAACCATTTTATTATAGTGCTCATTATTTTATCTTGATTATTTTTGCTAGTTATCAGCAATTGTCGGTCAAACATTGCATAAGAGGGTCTTCCATCAAAAAAATAAACCAATGTAAGGGCTCTTATTTCTTGGTTTATTATTCTAATATGTGAATAAAAACTATGAATGCATCCTAGTTGTTCCTTTGTTCATATCATTTTTCTTCGTTCACAACACAGACTATTGATGTTATAATCATTGACAATACAAGAAACGTATGATACTACGAATTAAATACGATGAACCTTAACGTTTTTTATGAGATTGTTTGTGTAGTAACCCTTGTGAAGAAAGTTGCATCTCCAACACATAAATTCATACTTCCTAATTTGAATTTATTTATTGGCGATTTGTGGATTATCCTACTAAAAAAAAATGGAAGTTTGGTTGTGTGAATACTTCATGCAAATAAAAGACAAACATTTGGTTGATTAACTACTTCATACAAAAGAACAATTGCTTGATTATCCAAGTTAGGTAGTTTTGACTTTCAATGACAAAATTACAAAATGTAGGAAAGAGTGTTAACTATAAAAAAGGGAATTGGCCTAACAATAACCACTTCGAACTTATTTTTCATTTATCTATTCAACTAATAATAAAGAGAACAAGGATTGTGGATGGGGTCCCCTATGGAGTGAATCCTCACAAATGAAAGCAAGTATGAAGGATAAAGCACAATGACATAGTTGAAAGAAAGATTAAAAGATGTATTGATTTGTTGTTGGTGGCAGAGAGATAATCGCATGTCCCCCCTTTACTTTCATATTGTATTGTTTATAACCTTTCTCTTGTAGTGGTGTCTTAAGAAAAACACTGTCATGGAGATTACGTGAAAGTCTTCCAATTCAAGAAACTGAATATATTTATTAGAATTAAGGATATTGAACTATAGTCCTTGGAATTGGTTAAATAATCCTAAAATGATGTGGATCAAGCAAAATATGATTCTTCTATTCATAAAAGAATGGGGATTATGGGCTTTATGAATAATTTTGAGAAATTTTGATTGAAACTTAGTTCTCCTCAATTTACACCCAAACAAAGGACTTTTAATAAAATTAACCTAATTAACGCTAGTTCACCAAAGATTTAATGAATTAAAAATGATCCCATGCTTAAAGATGAGTTTTCTCTTCAATAACATTTTGAGAATGGTAGAACCTTAACATTAAAATAATTAGCAAACACAATTGTTAATAAGAACTATTTTTTTTTATTTTGACCAGCAGTACTTGTGGCTAATTATGATTTGTGGACATATAATGCAATTTTAAGTCTATAATGCCATCAATGAAGAGAGATGTGGGGCTCATATGGGGGCCAGTCCAGCCGGCCCTCATGGAGGGCACCCCACTGCCCCTCCTTCCTTTTCTCCCATCTTCTTCTTGCCCATCTTTCCCCCTTGCCTGTCCTCCCTTCTTAAACCTTTCTTAATTTCAAAACATACCTAAAATAGAGATCTGATTTTTATTTCTTCTCCTAATTTAAAGCCATTTCTAAAAGTCTAAACTCTGATTTGATATTCCTTCCATAAATCTGAGATCCTGGTTTTATATTTATTCTCCTTTCTTAATTTAATTGTTTCCTAAGTTGGGTCAAGTCATTTGTAAATAGGAGTTGACGCGTCTAGGGTCAAGGGTCGTGATATTGAAATCTGAATTCTGTTTTATCTAATTGTTTTCCCTATCAAGGGCAGTATAAACGGGAAGGTGCTCTGACTATAACCTTGCCTGAGGCGGTGTTTTTCTTCAGCGTTCCGATCTCTCCCCGTAGTTCTACAACTCACCAACGTCTCAGCACCTCTGACCATCCATACAGCAGCTTCCATGTCTCCTGCTACTCTCCAGAAGTGCTTCCAGTCCTCGCACCTTCAAATTACTGCAGCCGTATTGCTCGCACTGCCCACCGACAGTCCTTGAAACTTCCTTGCAGACCCTCACAAAACCTGCAACCTCTCCCACAACAGGCCGCAACCCCACTCTAGCTTCCCTAACGCCTCCCACCAGCAGAATACAGCAGCCCTACTGCTCTCTCTACCCGCCGCCAGCCCCTGCAGCATCTCTGCAGGCCCTCGCAGCACCTGCCACCTCCCCTACAACAGGCAACAGTCCTTCTCCACCACCGTCCCTGCCTCTGCTGTCCAACCTTCACCGCAGCAGCCAATCCCACCTTCGAAGACAATTCTGCTTCTCTCTAACTGCGGTTCGAACATTACTATCACTATCCTACTGTCATACATCTTCCACAGCAGCCCCCAACTCTCCGACGTTCACTGCAGCCCCCAAACCTCACCTCTGACGACTGCTTCTCTCCAGTTGTGGTTTGACATCGTCGCTATTGCCAACCTGCAATTCCGCTTCTTCCACATCAGCTCGATGTCTCCCTGACCTTCACCATTGTCACCGCACCAAGTCCCATCTCTCCAAACTCTCTCCTCGTCAAACTTGTTGTGTTTCTATTTGTTTAGTCTTTGTTTGTAATGTTTTGTTTTGTGTTTTGATTTATGTCTCTGGAGTCGTCATTGTAATTGTCTTTTTAACTTATTAATAAATTTGTGTCTTGCATCGTGGTTTAGGTTAACTCTAGTATCATTTGGTATCAGAGCTAGTTCAACCCTAGTCCTATCCTAGAGTTCCCTAGCATTCATACCCGACCCAAACCAAATTTTTCCCCTCTTCCTTCTTTCTTTTCCCTCTTATTGTGACTTCCTCTATCATTCTCTTCTCTTCTTCATTCCTTTCTTTCCCTCTTTCTTTTCCTTCACTCCCCTTAACATCTGATTCCTTAAAACATCAACTATGCCCCCTAGAAGAAAAGTACCAGACCGCACCAGGGAAGCGCTACAACGCGAAATCTGCTGTCTACAACAACAATTGACAGAACTAGATGAAGGAATCTAAGGCGAGGTTACCCTCAATCGTCACCTAGAAAGTCGACATGAAGACAGGGACGACCATCTCAATCCATTCCACCAGGAAGATGTGAGCGACGATCGAAACCAGCGCGACTTCGACATTAAAATTGATCTCCCCAAATTTGATGGTTGTATGGATCCAGATGAGTTCCTTGACTGGCTGCGAGCAGTCTAACGAACTTTCAAATACCTGAAGATAAGCGAGTCAAACTAGCAGCTAGGCACACCTCATTATAGTGGGACAACCTTCAATGCCAGCGAATGAGGGACTTCAGCGAAAAAATCATGAAGTGGTAAAAAAATAAAGAAAGCACAACTGCGGAAATACTTGTCACTACACTACTGCCAAGATATGTTCCTGAAGCTCCACAACCTACAACGGAGAAAGATGTATGTAGAGGAATTCACAGCCAAAATCGATCAGTTACAAATAAAGTGCAACTTGGTCGAACAAGAGCATACCATCTCCCGCTACCTCAGAGGCTTAAAACCCGCTATTAGCAAGGTAGTTCAAGTACAACCCTATTGGTCGTTGAGTGACGTCCAAACCTTAACCTTGAAGGCAACAGAAGCAGGTCAAATCGCAGTCTTCCTTCCGACAGCAATCCCCATACAAGCTAATCCTGACAGCTACAACTACCAATAAAAGCACACCAAGAACAGGGAAACCTACACCCGGGAATGTAAAAAATGATCCAAGCAGCAAGAAACCCGAAAAAGGTAGCTCATCAGGGTCAATGTCAGCCAGAAAGTATTTTAGATGCCATGGTTTCAGGCACATCGCCTCCAGCTGTCCCACAAACTCAATTATCTCTTTTACAGATCAAGGTGTCACGGAGGAAAGCAATGATGAAGAAGCAGAAGAAAATATCAAAGAAGCACTTCAACTCCCAGAGTATGAAGGTGAGTTATTATTCATACGGCGAGACTTACAATCAGAACCAGCACGAGATTATTCATGGCTGCGATACAACATCTTTAACATAAAGTGTCCAATTAAAGGTAAAGTTCGTAGCCTGATAATCGACAGTGGCAGTTGTGAATTGTATCGACACTAATGGTAACAAAATTAGAATTACCCACACGAAAACATCCCTAATACTATTCACTCACTTGGCTGAAAAAAAGGGAATGAAATCTGCATGGATCAACAAATGTCTTATTGAGTTCTCGATAGGCAACCAATTAAAGGAAAAAGTATGGTGTGACAACGTTCCCATGGACAAATGGTATGTTTTGAATGTGTGTGCAATCAATGCAAATGATTGGCTCTTACCCTGGATACATGTTCTATCGAACAATCAACCATGCAGATAGATTAGAGTTGTCCATTTTCAAATCATGAAAATTGACATATGTTCATTAGTTCTGCTACCATATGGATCTATCATCGTGGATCAAAATCCCTTTGACCTCGTGGATCAAAACCATCACACCAAACAAAATAAGCTAAAACCATCATCCATCCTAGTTCTATACATCTAACGGTCAAGATCTCGTGAAATTGAAATCTCCTTCACAAAATGCCAGCTATTAAAAACCTCAACCAAAGATTTTAGAAAAACATTGTAAGGTAGATGCAATCTAAACAATTGGCAGCTTCCACACTATCATTTGATCCTCATGAACTATCTTCAATGTTTAGTAGTGATCTCTTGCAACTTGGAGTATGAGATTGATTAGAGAGGTGCCTAAACCTAATGTAGCAATGGTATAAAGGATATGGATCAAAAAAGATTCATTGTCAGAATGGTTTTTGTAACTCGCTAAGGCTTTTTGAAACTTAGATGAGAGAATTAAAAGGTTGACATGTGGAATTGAATATGACTTGGTGCGAGTGAAGCTTCGATTTAGGGAGGTTGTAAAGGGTCATGTAGTTGATATGAGTGATGGGAAAGACTCAAGGAAAGCTTTGGAGTAAAAATGAAATGAGTCAAAAGGCTTAGGATTCAAATTTAGGCTCAATTATCACCAATTGAAAAATATGAGCTCAAAAGATGCATGTATATGTTGTTAGGCTAGTTGGCTGCTTGTGTTCTTGGCTTCAATCATTGGTTCTAGCTGACAAATGGAATGGCAATGTCTTAGGTAATTATGGGCTGACCATTGGAAGACAACCACTTATCATGGTTGTTAATGAATGAGTAGCTTGCTCTTTCATGTTGGTTGCCTTCAGGTTGGCTGATTCTATGGTTTTGTTTGAGTGAATCATGGACTGAATTTGACGAGTTTAGACTTGGGCAACGGCTAGGATCCTTGGAGAAAACTAGAAATAAGTTCGGGTGGCTATTTGGCAGCAGGCTTATTAGAATTTGAGCAGCATTAATTTGTAGTTTATGGTTGTTTGCTGATAGGATTTTATGAAAATCTTTGACGGAATTCAGCACAAACCAATAGCAAAGTGAGAAGGATTTAAGATTGAATTAAGGGTTGTTTGGTTTCAGATTTAAGCGAAGTTTAGGTGATGGATTTGAATGAACTTGTGTAGGATTTGGATTAAGTTTTAAGGATGTTTGATGGTTCAATTTGAGCAAGCTTTGAAGCAGCCAATGGAGATGATTTAATGGCTGGTTGTTTTAGGACTGGCTTTGCGTAAATTTAGAATTGGTTTTGATGGCTTGATTGATACTTTGATTTATATAAGATTTGAAGATGGATTGATGAGGGGTTAGGCAAGATTTGGATGACTGGATTTAGGTACAATTAGGGAAGGATTTGATCGATGTGTAACGGCTAGTTTGGATAATGTTTGAGTGCTTGTCTGGCAATGAGTACGTGTAAGATTAAGATTGAATTGACAAAGTTTATGTATTGTTTATATGAGCATTGAAATGAATTAAGGATTTGATTTAAATAGGAGGAACAACAACGACAAGTGCAAGACCTAGTCACCAGAGGGCAAGTTAGAGAAAGAACAATTTCGTCCGCATTGTCCGCCTTAATGATACTCAAAAAAGGATGGATCATGGATGATGGGTATCGACAATAGAGCCATCAACAAAATCACAATCAAGTACTGATTCCCTATACCTATACTAGATGATCTCCTGGACCAGTTACACGAGCCACTCTGTTTTCAAAGATCGACTAATGCAGTGGGTACCAACAGATAAGGATGGGGCCGGGCGACGAATGGAAGACCGCTTTAAGACACGAGATGGAATATACGAGTGGACAGTAATGCCCTTCAGTCTATCAAATGCACTCAACACCTTCATGCAATTAATAAATCAGATATTCCACAACCTCATCAGGAAGTTCGTCGTAGTCTACTTTGACGACATACTGTTTACAGCCATTCTGAAGAGAATCATGTACAACACTTGACAGCAATTTCCAAAGTACTTCGGAGCGAGACATTATACGCTCATCCAAAGAAATGAAGTTTCATGACAAATCAAGTATGCTTTTTGAGGTACATCATATCCAGCGCAGGAATTCAAATGGACTTCACCAAAATCAAAGCCATTATAAGCTGGACCACACCGCGATCATTCACCGAATTAAGACAATTTTTAGGGCTAGCATCATTCTAAAGTCGCTTAATTAAAAATTTCAATACTGTCACCGCTCCCCTCATTGAGATTATAAAATTTAAAGACTTCACTTGGCCAAGCACTGCTTAGATTAGCTTCGACACACTCAAAACAAGTAACTCGAGCACCGGTTCTAGTCTTGTTAGATTTCACACTACTATGCAAAGTAGAATATGATGCATCAGGCATCGGAATAGGGATCGTACAGAGCCAGGGCAGTCACCTCATCGCTTTTCTTAGCAAGAAACTCAACGAGTCTAGGAGGAAGTACTCAACTTATGACAAAGAACGCAATTGTAAGAGCCCTCGAGCACTGAAGCCACTACCTACTGACAAGTGAGTTCATCTTGTTTACAGATCATGAAGCCTTAAAATTTTTTAGCAGCCATAGTAAGCTTAAAGGCCGACACGAAACCTAGGTAGAATTTTTGGCATCATACAATTCTGTACATAAGCTTCGGACTTATTGTGAAAATTTTATAAGAGGGTAGTGAGACCTGCTATGCTTTATGGTGCTGAATGTTGGCCTTTAAAAGAGAAGCATAACACTAAGTTAAGTGTTGCCGAGATGCTAATGATTAGGTGGATAAGTGGCTTTACACTTAGAGACAAAATTCGAATTGAATATATCAGTGATAGGTTGGTGTAGCTCCAGTGATGGACAAAATTAGAGAGAGTCGTCTTAGATGGTTTGGTTACATTAAAGTCGACCATCTAATGATCCAATTAGGAGAGTAGGTGTTTTAGATTCGACTTATGTCAAGAAAAGCAGGGGTAGACCTAGGAAGGCTTAGGCTTATTGTTTAAAAAAAATCTTAATTTATTAGAATTAAATGAAAATATGACACTAAATAAGACACAATGGAAAAAAAGGATTCATGTGGCTGACCCCACTTAGTGGGATGAATGCTTTGTTGTTGTTGTTGTATATAAGTCCGTACATAAGCACAAAGTTGGGCCAGAACTGCTTCGTAGTGTCATAGGGTTTGAGTTCATCAAAGACCTGTACATGGCAGACAAAAACTTCAAAGATATATGGGAACAATGTCAGGGAAAACCAATAGAGCGATACTACCGTGCAGATGACTACCTATTTTGCCACAATAAACTTTGCATTCTAAGATCCTCCTTGAAAGAAGCAAATGTACAAGAGACTCATAATGGAGGCCTCGCTGGCCATTTCGACAAAGACAAAACTCTCATCCTTGTCAAAGAACACTTCCTCTAGCCTCGACTAACAAGGGTTATAGAGTGCCACATCCGACAATGCCAAATTTGCCATTTGGCCACGAAAAGAGGGCAGAATACAAGGTGGTATACGACGTTACCTTTACTAGAAGCACCCTAGATGCATGCTAGCATGGACTTCGTAATGGGTCACCCCAGGACACAGAGGAACAAGAATTCTATAATGGTTGTAGTGGACCAATTTTCAAAAATAACACATTTCTTACCCTATCATTGCACACTAAGCGCCTCTCATATCATTGACTTATACGTTAGAGAGATTGTCAAATTACACGGGATCCCCAGAACTATTACCTCTAACAGAGATGTCAAATTTCTGAGTCGCATTTGGCGAACATTATGGGGAAGTAAGGCACCAAGCTCCAACTCAGCTCAGCAGCCCATCTACAGACAGGCGGTCTGACTAAGTAATGAACAGAAGCCCAAGAAACCTACTAAGATGTTTTGTGGGAAAGAATATCAAACAAAGAGATCTCATTCTCGCCCAAGCATAATTCGCCTACAACAGATCCACAAGTCAAACAATGGGATGCAGTACAATCAAGATTGTCTACGGTTGCAATCCACTCACACCGCTTGATCTGGTTCCACTCCTACCAACGTCGGAACTCAATCAAGATGCTACAAAACGGGTTCACGAAATCCAACAAATACATGAAGAGGTTGTCAAACAAACTGCTAGACAAAACAGTAAATATCACGCTCGAGCAAAGAAATAAAAAAAATATGTGATATTCAAAGAGTGTGACTTCGTCTGGATCTGGTTGAAAAAGGAACGATTCCCGGTAGAAGCTTTCAAAACTGAAACCAAGAGTAGACGGACTGTTCAGAATGTTGTGAAAACTCAACGACGCACATACAAGATTGACTTACCATGGGACTACATCATTTTTTGTCACATTCATTGCTCCAGATCTCCCTTCGTACTTTGAGGATCCATAAGCTTCGACAGTTGAGGTCGAAGCTTCCCCAACCTTGGGAGACTGACGCGGGACTCATATGGGGGCCGGTCCAGCCGACACTCTTAGAGGGCGCCCCAACACGCTTCCTTCCTTTTCTCCCATCTTCTTCTTTTCTTTTTTCCCACTTGCCTTTCCTCTTTTCCCAAACCTTTCCTAACTTCAAAACCTTCCTAAAATAGAGATACGATTTTTATTCTTTCTCCTAATTTAAAGCCTTTCAAAAAAGCCTAAAATCTTATTTGTTTTTTCACTCCTGAAATATGAGATCCTGATATTATTTTTATTCTCCTTTCTTAACTTAATTGTTTCCTAAGTTAGGTCAAGTCTTTTATAAATAAGAGTTGATGTGTCTAGGGTCAAGGTTCTTGATTTTTAAATTTGAGTTTAGTTTAATCTGAGTGTTTTCCCTATGGAGAGTTGTATCCGACGATAAGAAAAGTGCTCCGGCTGTAACCCCGTCCGTGATGGTGTTTATATTCGATGTTTCGTTCTCTTCGCGCAGTCCTGCAGCTCACCAACATCCCAGCACTTTTGATCATCCATAGGACAACTTCACTGCCTCCTTCTACTCTCCCAGAAGTTCGCCAGTCCTCTGTAATCATCCCATCTGCATATTACTGCAGCTCTGCTGCTCTCCCTGCCCACCAAACGCCCCTACAGCTTCCCTGCAGACCCTCACAACACCTGCCGCCTGTCCCACATCAGGTTGAAGCCCCACTCTGGTTTCCCCAGCGCCTCCCACCTGCAACACTACTGCTCTCCCTGCCAGCAGACAGCCCTTGCAGCTTTCTTGCATGTCCTCGCAGCTCCCTCCTCCCACACAGCAAGTCGGAGCCCTTCTCCAATGCAGTCTAGCCTTCATCGCAGCAGCCAATTCCACCTCTGACGACGTTCCTGCTTCTCCCCAGCTGCTGTTTGACGACGTTACTATCACTACCCAGCTGTCCTACGTCTTCCATAGTAGCCCCGACCTCTCTGGTCCTCACCGCAGCACCACAACCCCACCTTGGACGACGTTCTTGCTTCTCTCCAACTGGGGTTCGACGTTGTTACTACTGCTAACCAACTGTCCTGCTTCTTCCATAGTTGGTCGACGTCTCTCCAGCCTTCATCGTAATCGTCGCTCCAAGCCCCATCTCTCCGGAGTCCCTCCACGTCGAACTTGTTGTGTCTTTATTTGTAAAGTCTTTGTTTGTAATGTTTTGTTTTGTGTTTTGATTGATTTGGTGTCTTTCCTTTACTTTGGAGTCGTCATTGTAACAGTCTTTTTTAAGTTATCAATGAATTTGTGTCTTGCCTCATGGTTTGGACTTCGGTATCAATGAGTCTATATGGTATCAAGTACTAATATGTGGAAAAAATGTTTATGACAAGTACGAGTTATTGACTTTTAAAGTACTAAAAATAAAATTAATTGTGTACACTTATTTTAATCAAATTAAGATTAAATGATGTCACTAATGCAAATACAAGTTAAATTGTCAGAATTTTATTATATTAATTTATTATGCATGATTTATGTTGGCCTATTTTAATATTGAAACTCTTAATTTGATATATGAACTACTTCAAAGCATTTATTAATTTGGAACACAATAGCATGTTAAAATCTAATGTATGAAAACCAATCATTGGAGGGTATATTTATGAATTTGATGTGGCATGATAGTCTCTTGACATAGTTCAACATAATTTTTAACTTGATATGGACTAGCAATTTTATTTTGTTTAGTGATGATGTAGAGATCTACTGACTCAAAGGCATACAGACTTCAACTTGTTCTCTATCAAAAGTAATCAACATAACCATTAGAATAATATGACTCGTCTACATATATCCTATCATGCATACAATATACAATCATAGTCCAAGTAAGTTGTTAATATGACAATCTACTATTAACTCGTAGGACCATATTAAAGTGTAATGGCATTCAATTAGTTTGATTTAATTAATAATATGATACAAATATATTTGATCAGAACCATATAATCTAAACAATTGATTTTAGTAAACTCTAATTATATATCATATTTGTTTCAACACATGTAACACCCTTATTATCATTATTGTGCCCATTCCATTAATATTATGGCTTGTTATACAAGGTTTCTAATATTTTAACTTTTAGTCTCATAATTGTTATATCATGATTAAGCTGTCTCCAAGTTCGAAAGACTTGTTCCATTATACTTCGTTATCTCTTTTAAGCAGACATCAAAGTTAACAGAAACATGCCTGCATGAGTAATTTTAATACGTACCAGTGGTTGTTTACAGTGTGTTATGACTTCATTGTGATTTAAACTTTTTCCTATTGATACACTTTTAGTTATCAGCATCCATGTAAGTGGTTTAGATAAATTTTTAGAAACGTGATAATAATTAGAATTTATCATGTGTTTGGATTGACAATGAAGTTAGCAGCTCCAATGGCATTGATTCTTGAGATAAAAGTTATAATGCATACATTGTATTATATTCCTACTGAATAAATTGTATAGAAGGCAATGTTTTTAGTAGGCATAAGCATATATTAAGTTATAGGTTGTATGCATATAATTATAATGGAAAATTTACAAACATAGCACACAATTCTTATGTATTTACATATCTCACACCTAAATTGTCATATATACATACATAGCACTTTGATGCTTTAAACTTATGCATGAAATGGTGTCTTCATTTTCTAAAAGATGGTAACAGTGTTATTTCTTATGTGATATTAAAGATTTGAGTGCTATATGTGTAAATATGTAAGTCTAGGTGTGAGATATGTAAATATAAAAGAATTGTGTGTTATATATGTAAATGCCCCAACTATAAATGCAAGAGTATACCTTGTGTTTTATTATACTACCAAAATTTAAACGACTTATGACTATATTTTATTCAACAAACATTTTAATTTTTTTCAATCCTGAATCAATTTTGTCAGGTCATAATGTCTTCGCTAATTAAAGGCCTCCAAAAATGAGAAATAATTTTAACATTGGCAAAGAATGATTTCTTATTTTGAGTGTATTTGTCAATTTTTACACCCCTATCGTTCAACCAGAATATCCACTTAGCTCAAGCCCAACAAAAAATTATAAACAATCAATTTCGGATTCTCAACAAGGATCATCATTATCATTAACAATATGCTATCAATGGAAATGAACAAGATGTATTGTATCATTTCTAGGTGGCCAATCAGAACAACAAGGACTGCCCTTAAGATGGGCATCAAGAACATAACGTGTGCTTTTGTTCAAAATACAAAGAACAAAGTGAAGCACAGCAGAAAATTCTAGGTGGTTGAAAATTCAATGACGTATATATTTAGGTTATCAATAGAAATAAGTATGACAATAATAACAGATCAAATTCTAAGAATAAGAATGTAAACTAATTGTAACAAAAGGAAGTTGGCCTAACAAAGATATTTCTTCAACATTTTTATTCATAATCTTCATTCTCATCATATAATCCATTTCATTGTGAGACTATAAACCACCAAGGGTAGAAGAGCAGTCTCATGCATACTCATTTATATGTCTATAATGATAGAGCAATAATTTTTTATTAAATAAACACAACATGTTATGTCACTTCAATATTTTTTAAGTTATGCATTCAATTGACGTACAAAAGCATAAACTCATCAATTATTACCAAGTACATGAATTAGCACACTATGATAAAATTGATGGAAGCAAAAAATTTATGCCAACCAAACAAAAACTTCAAATGCAATGTTATGATGCTAGTAAACTAATATCTTTGGCAATTTGTTCGCAAAATTAGAAGAAACAGCACTAGTTTTGATTTACAAAAATATGCATTTTATGCCAAAATATATTTCATAGTATGCTTGAATCATTTTTAAAAATTTGTATGAAAAATTTTAGATTTGGATGTAGATTATATTTGACGATTAAATAGACAATAAATAGCATGCAATCGAAATAGGTTTTCAACTAGAATTTTCAAGGTATTTTTAGCAAAAAATTTTCTAAATATTTTTTTCTTAGTTCAATGAAGATCCAGACTTGCTACAATATACAATCTAGGATCTATTTGGGGTGGCTATAGGTTTCTAAAAAAGTCTTTTTAAAGCTGTGGTGGAGAAAGAATCTTTCTTAGAAACCTGCGATGGAGAGAAAAACATTTCTTAGAACATTCCGGTGGAAATTATAAATATATATTTTTTTCCAAAAAATCAGGCAACTTTCTTACGGTCACCGCACATTAACTGGTCAAATAAAAAAATTAAAAAAAAAAAAACTCCAACCACATAAAAGTCAAAAAAAATAGCTAAGATATATCATACAATTTAACTCTCCTTTTTCATGTAAGGGGAGAGCTAAAGAGATAGAAGATGTAGGGAGAGGATGAGACATACTTATATTTTTCAAGAAACCAAAAGGCTTGAAAATTTCTATTTCTTTAGTAGAGAAAGAGATTTGAATTATAATATTTCATATGGTCCCATTGAAATATAACAAAGACGGAACTAGAAGAAAATGAGGGAAAAGTGATCAAGGGGATTTGAGAATGGCTAATTTCGATTCAAAATGAAAAATAAAGAGAAATTCACATACATACCATACAATTCTTGTGTGTTTATATCTCTAACAGCTAAATTTTGATATTTACACTTAACACTTTGGTGTCCTAAATCTCGACATCAAAAGTTATATTTCACATTTAAGAGATTAATAATTGTGGTATTTTTTATGTGAAATTTAAGATTTGACTTCTATGCATGTAAATATAGTAGTTTAGCTTTTAGAACTGAAAACATAAGAATTATGTGTTAGGTATCCTAACTCTATCATATTAATAAAAATTATAATTCTAAGTTCAAAACTAAATCTTATCATCTAGTTTAAATTCAACAGAAAAAGGATAATGATTGTAAGCATAATTCCTTCATAATTTAAAGAAAAATTGATTTAAAAAATAATATGAATTTATGACCAAGTTTGATACCAGGCAATTAAGACTATAGTATAGTCATAAATCAATGAATGGATGTATTAAATCAAATCCTCTTAGAACTTCAAACATAAAAGATAAAGCTTAATAATTAATAGTCATATGACCAATTTAAGACTTACAAGATGTTTTCCCTCCTCCATAAGTGATTTCTCCATCTGACCAAAAAGATTTTTCCATCGAGCCATATGCATGTCTAAGGTTTCCTTTCCAGGGCAATCAAGCAAAGAGGAATGTAACAACATGGACTCATTCTCTGAGTGCGGTGCAAGATCTCTCGTTAGCAAGTATGCCAGCTCTATCTGGATTGCATTTTTAACTCTCTTTTTGCTGCGTCTTAGTGCTGCATCCGTGGACAAATAAGGAATCATTATTAATAAAATTTAAAAATGTTTTAAGAAGTCTAAACAAACAGTCTCTTACCAGCTAACCGGCCTTTAATATCTTGCTGAATCAGCCCCAACCATTGTGAAGCAACACTAGCCGCTATAAAAAAGGGATCAAAATAAGATGCCACAGAGGTTTAACTCGCATTATATTCTAATGTGTTGAATTATCAATCATAATGCAATTTTTCAAAACATTAACAAACATATTTAATTTCCTAACTTTCAAACTATAGATACATAAAAATAAACAATAGGACGCACAATTATGCAGAAATAACTAGGGAAAACATAAACAAAAAGTGCATTACCTTTAAATGAAAGAGAGGTTGTGTTTTCTTGATTTAATGAGAAATCAATGATTGCTGCACCGCTCGCATGTTCTGTTGATATTATACCTGATGATAGTTTCAGCGTGAGAGCATCGTCGTCAAATTCTGAGTTATAAACTGATGTATTGCTGCTATCGTTGTTGAATTTGTAATCAGGCATATCTGATTCACTGCTTTGTATTCTAGACCCAAAACAAGCAGGATTAAATGCTTCATTTAGCGATAGATCACGTTGATCAGATACTAGATTCCTGTGTTCATCTGAACCAACATTGACTTCCCTACTTCCACTCCTGGATTGTTCAAGGGGCTTATGCTGTAGCTCTTGCTTCTCAACCTTCTCGCTTTGTAACATTGCTTCAATAATTGAGTTCACCTGCTTGCTATTCCTTACATGCTTGATGATACCAGGGTTAAGCCCAGAAAGCAACCCACTCGGGGCCACAACATTGATGCGCTTATTGGCCAATTCTGCCTTAGTCGTGTTACTCCTTTTCTTCATCTCTTCGACTTTTTTCTTCTTAGGCTGACGATGCCTGGGTTTTGAAGTGGGAACAGTTTCTGTCAAGGAAACAAAGCCATTTTGCTTCATCTCATTCCATCTTCTCATTGATTCGTTTTTCTCCATTGGACCAGTGGTGCTACCACATTCTGAAGGATCTGTAACTCTCACCTGCCCAAGCTTCTTATAAGGATAAAAGGGATTGTTCAGATCCACCCCAAGTCTCAGCAAATCAGCTGCCTGAAAATCACTCTTCAGTTCACGATTTGCCAGCAAGGAAGTTCTACATATCTCTCTCATGTTTTCCGCTTCAAGCTCACACGTAACCATGGACGACTGCAAACTACGAACTGCATCAGTTTTAAGACAATGATGGTTCATTGGTACTTCTGCTGGATTGTTGGAAAGTCTCAAATCAGTTCCCTTGGTGATTTGAGAAGCATCCTCTTCTTCAATAGAAGTTTCAAGTTTTTCAGTTCTCTTTTCATTTGGTTTTGTTGAAGATGATCTGATTCCTGGAGTGCAGAACCAAAAAATTAAATATTCATAATCAAATAACATCAAATGTATGTCAGAACAAAATAAAGGAAATTGAGCTCTTTCATACTTATGAGTTATCAAGGCAATCAAGCAGAAAAAGGCATAACAAATAAACCTGCTCGCCTTTTATCTGGTTCTCTTTGTTGTAAATACAGTCAGAAATATAGCATGTGGATAATTCTAAAATGCCGAAAAAAGAATAAGATGAAATAACCACAGGATCTTATATTTTAGATCAATTTTTGTTTGTGGCTCATTAATGAGATAATTTGGCATGCACTTCAAAAAAGGATGTAGGTTTAAATAAATGTAATAGCATATTCAAAGATTTCTTATCGAGATATGAAATATTAGCATATTCAAAATTTCATACAGAGATATGAAATATCAGCATGCATATTGAATCTTTTTTCTTGGATTACTATAATATAGAAATATAATTGCTCATGGATTATCTTTAGATAACTCATTATATTATTTTTATATTTTTTTTCAGATTTAAACTTTTGATTAAGATGAATAGAATAAGAGATAATGTATATAGGAGACAAGAACAACAAACAGAAAAGCACACATTTTTTGGGCAGCTGTAGTTTATTGAATAAGATACTGATAAACAGCTGATCCATATAAACCGCTGATTAATAACCGATCTGGATAAACTGGTTGGCTATCTGGTTTGTAAGTTTGGAAAACAACTTATTTGTAGTTGTTTATACATAAATGAGCATTCTGCACTTGTGCAGTAGCGTTGTTTGCAATAGAACTATCTTAGTTATATATTTGATAGTTTAGAAGCAAAAAATCACATCATAACAGTACAAAAAATGATATAAACTCCACTTCACAGTACGTATCAAGTATGCAAAAAAAAAAAAACTATTACAATTAGAATTAAAAATATGATAATAATAATTTTAAAATGCAGATGGCGTATATCACGAGCTACGTTGTCCTCTAGGGATACCATCCAACCCCGCAAAATGCATATAGAAAAACAATGCATTAGAGATGTCCCAACCAGAAAAACTGAGCTAGCTCACCAAAAAGCAATCCAATGGGACACGGGACAAACGAGATTGGAGAAAGACAGAAGGAATCAAGATGATCGGCTTCCGCTGTAGAAGTGATGAAAAAGAGGAAGGATAAAGGGCGATACCAGCGGGACACGGGACGCCATGAATGAAGGTACGGAAAGCCGACTCAGGGATCTTGAAAAAGAGAGGAAGGAGAAAGTTGGGATCTATCGATACGAGCAACTGAGGGAGCTGCGAGGGAGAAGTGGCCTAGAGCAACAACGGCAGAGCTAGGATGGAGACAGACAGAAAGGCACGGGAGCAAAACAAACCCTCGACTTGGATTAAAGACACGGGCCGCGAGGACGATCCCGCGACTGCGTTTATTAAATGACGCAAAACGTCGGCTCCGGATAAGCAACCCAAAAGCACGAAACAAACGCCCCTTCGGCGTTTTCAAAACACCAAACGCCTTTATAAGCTCCACGAACGGGGCCTTAATTGTTTTCTTTACTGGTTTTTTCATGAATTTTTTTGAATAATAAATTGTTAGTAATAGAAATAAAATAGCAAAAAAAAATATTCATTGTCCGACCGTCTGTTCACTCGGTTAACAACTAGTCTCGGGTCGGGTCAAAACAAAAGAATAATAAGGTTGAAGAACATCTGAACCTAATATTAGAGACACGGAGTCTGTGAGATGAACAAATAGGATAGAGGGTGAGTAATTACAATCTAAATTTCAGTAATTAGCTTTATTTTTAAAATGTTATATCTGATTTTATGGATACTTCATTTATGTTTTATTTCAATGAGATTTGGATTACAGTAGCTTCTTCATATTGGCAGCTAGAAAAATATACATATTAATTAGATAAACAATGAATTTCTCATACGTTATTAGATCATGGGATGACATTAAATTATAGTAGAGGTGTATATATATTAGGTTATACATGGTATGTAATGTCAAGTAGAAATCTTATAGTATATCATTACATAACTTTTAGAAAATAAAAATGTACAACCAGTTGCATATATAAAGTAATTAGACCAGTCGGTGTCATTTTGATGCTAGTAAACGTGCACTTATTCATTAGTAAATACATATAAAGTTTTTAATAAGAAGAGAATGCATGATATGAAATAAGAAATAACATATATGAATGCTTGTATATGCATGTTAAGAAAAGTTCACTCTTTAATGATACAATGAGGGGATTACAGTGTACCCGCGCGTGTAGATGTTTTTCTATCACCATAAACACTTTTGATGTTAGATCACTAACTGGTGTTCTAACAGAAGAATAACGGTCAAGGGCGTGTAGATAGAGCTTAACAACCCAGATAATTGCGATGTTTAGATCGCTAACCGTCGTGTCGACGGGAGAATATCAATCAGTGGCAGGTAAGAGTATTTTCACCTCAGACAAATGTAATGTTTAGATCGCTAACTACTGTGTCGACGGGATAATATTGGTCAGAGGTGTGTTAGATTATAGTTTGCCAGTGCTCCTAAGAAAAATATTAATGTTAATGGTATAAATAAAAGTAAAGTTAAGATTACACTGTGCATAGAAGTTTAGCGCATTTTCAATTGGAAAAGATCATTGATACATGTGATATTATATTCAAAGATCTTTTGTAGACATAAATTCAAAATTTCTTATAGAGATATGAAATACCAAAATACATATTGAATTTTTTTTTTAGGTTATTGTTGTTTAGAAATGTGATTGTCTGTGGGTTATCATTAGATAAATCATTATGTTGATTTAATACTTTTTAAGGTTTAAGCTTTTGATTAAGATGAATATAAGAGAAGATAATGTGTATAGGAGAAGGGCTGTCAAAAAAGTTCGTTGTTCGCAAACAGTTCGTGTTCAGTTCGCCAAGAAGTTCGTGTTCGATTCGTTCGATAAGCAAACGAGACGAACATGAACAACTTTTTTCGTTCGGTTTGTTAAACGAACCAAACACGAACAGTGATATATTCATTCGAGTTCGGTTCGTTATTGTTCGAAATATTAAATAATTTAAAATAATTATATATAAAAAAATTATGATAATTTAAAAATAATTATATATTATAAAAATTTATCATATTTTAAATAATTAAACTTCTATAAATTATAATATATGATAAATTATTAATAACAATAATAATATTATAGTATTAATTATATTAATATAAATATTATAATATTATAATTAATATACTATACTATATATTAAAATAAAATTCTAAACAAAACCCTAAACATCTTATTCGGTTTGCTTCATTTTGAGGAAGTATAGATTAACTGATGTGTACGGAATACCTGATCAATTTTCTTCATTTTGAGGAAGTATGCTATCAAAGCTAGGGCTGCCAAAAAAGCTCGTTGTTCGCGAACAGTTCGTGTTCGGTTCGCCAGGAAGTTTATGTTCGATTCGTTCGATAAGCAAACGAGATGAACATGAACAATTATTTTTTATTTGGTTTGTTAAATGAACCAAACACGAACAGTGATGTGTTCGAACAATTCGAACACGAACACTAGCTCTATTCGTTCGTGTTCGGTTCGTTTACACCCCTATATAGGAGACAAGAGCAACATTCATAAAGGTAAACATTTCTACTTGTTAATTTAAATGCTTTTTTAGTGGCTCTTTCATGAATTTTTTTAAATATTAAATTGTTAATAATAGAAATAGAATAGCAAAAAAAAAAACTCTGTCATCCGATCATTCGTTCTTGTCGTGATTAATTACGAGCCCCGAGTTGGGTCGTGACAATACCACTGGTGTTTTTGCATACCAATAAGAGTGGGGAGGCAAGTTTTGAGAGAGTAAATCTGTAAGTAGGATTTCAAAGAATTGTTTACGTTGCCCCTACAAGAAACTTCCAAGAAAATTTTTGTTTTATATTATTCATTTATATGAGTGAAAGATGTTTATTCTAGTGCAAATAAGCTTTATTTTAGTTATTCAAACTTCTAATCTCTTAGAAATTAGAGACAATGTGATTGAAATATGAACATTTATATTCATCAAAAGTGCATAATACATCATTCAGATGGAAACAGTGACAATCTAATGTTTGGCCAAAATTTAAAGGTTATTTTTTTTGTTACATGCCTATGTCGAGGGTGAATATGACAATGAGATATGTCAATTAGAGTTTTGAGTGTGTTGGTAGGTTTTGTTTGCGACTGCAAGTTATTTTTCATTTAGCTCTAGACTACAAGTTCTATTTGATTTAGCTCTCAAATTCCCACAATCACTTATTTCCAACGTCTTATTCAAACCAACCGTGTAATTCATAGTGTCTTGCTTTCTTTAAGTGTTCCTGATTTATACACTAGCTTGGAGCAGCATCTAATGCCTATGGTCGGTGATACTAAAGCAAGGATCTAGTCCTTTTTGAGGCGTTGTGAAAAAAGTGTTTTGAGTTTCTTACTGTGCTCGGAATCTCGTTGGGATTGCTTCAGATCTTGTCGTGATTTTCGAAGTAACTAACATTGCATGTGGGATGGTTTCCTTCTGGTAACTTACTATTTTAGCAATTAATGGATGGTTGTTTCCTGATCCTAAAGAATTAACAGTTGTAATGAATTTGTGGAATGGATGTCTGTGATTTGGGTTGAAAATCTGAGATTGTTGACTGGCAGATTTAAGACAATTATTAAAGATTATGAGAAACTACTAATTGTGAGACTTTTTAAGTTATAAATAAAGCCCTTTGAGGCCTATGTTATTAAAAGTATGGTTTACGTCAATTGTTGCGCTGCAGAGTTCCATGCTCGACATTGAATCAAAATTTAAATATTGGATCAGATTGCAAGCTTTGATTCATCAACTGTAGTAATCAGACACCCAAGTTTAAAAGGCATTCGCATCAAGGAATGCCACGCTATGAGGCACACAATATGCACTTTAAGGTTTA
The DNA here is from genome assembly GCA_022702705.1 of Papilionanthe hookeriana x Papilionanthe teres. Taxonomy (NCBI): domain Eukaryota; kingdom Viridiplantae; phylum Streptophyta; class Magnoliopsida; order Asparagales; family Orchidaceae; genus Papilionanthe; species Papilionanthe hookeriana x Papilionanthe teres. The sequence goes on along the minus strand of CM040426.1, from coordinate 44,661,730 downwards.
CAATATTCCAGCCGGTCTAAGGCTTACACCCTTTGCCTCATTTGAAGCTTATGCCTTTGGCGCACGAGACAAATGCCTCAACATAAACATATATATATATATATATATATATATATATATATATATATATATATATATATATATATATATATATATATATATATATATATATATATATATTCAAATAATATATAAGAGTGTTAAATTGTTTATGTTTAAAGTTTAAATAAATTTAGGTATAGAAGGTTGCAATTTGTTCTCTTTTAATTTTAATCAATGCCTCAAATTAGCTATTCTTATTTTTTTAATATTTTTTATTTTATTTTAGCTTAATATATTTACTTTATTTTTTTTTATTTTCTTTCACTTTTTAATTATTTCTTTTAATTTATTTTTTATTAATTTTAGTTTTCTCTTATATTTTTCATTATCATTTGAATTGATTTTTCTTTTCCTTTTGTTTTACACTTTTTCTTTTATTTAGATTTTTGAAATTTTTAATTGTTTGTTGATGGTATATGGCTTTATTTTAAATTTTTTTTAATTTTATTATTTTATAATTTAGTGCAAAACTTGTACCTTGATTTGTCTTGAGACTTATCCCTCTACTTCAAAAGAGAAAAAACCTCAATTTTAAATCGCTAAGAGAATTTATTCATTCTCATGTCTTCCAGAAAATTTAAACTTTGGTAATAACTGATGATTACTAAATTATTGTTTTAAGCGAATTAAAGAATTTTTTGGTAGTTAATCAAAATAGGCTATAACTTTTTCTCTGAATAAGAGTTCAAAAATTGTGAGTTATCAATGTTTTTTTCATGCATCTTATCTTGAAGTTGCATTAACAAACCCAAGATTCACATGCATCTATCAAACTGGAATCAAAACTTAAACTTTTTTTAATGTCACTCATAAATGAAACTCGATATCAAAGATAGTTAATGGATTACTAAAGATGATGGAATTATGATTGCCTTCAAAAATTGAGTCAAAATAATTTTAAACAAATAAGACCAAATCAGCACTAAAGTAAATCAAATTAAAGACCGACTAGAAACTTTAGAAACAATCAACAATGCCAACAAGAACCACAACTTGAATCTAGCACTTATAATGAACATGCTCAATAAAAATATGACAATCATATATGTCAGCCTTATGGAATAAACAAAGATACAACCAGGAAAATTAAAGTTCATGTGTTCACCTTTGATGGAAGCTGGCGCTAGAGGCTCGAGGGACAATTCAATATTTAACTGATGTAATTAATATAAATCGAAGAAAATCAAAATAGAATTTACATATAAAATTTTAATAATTACACAAAAATTCACTTCAGATAAAAATTCCAAAAATGTGCAAGTCAAAACCAAACAATAAGGGAAAGATCAACTAATCCAAAGAAAATTAGTAAGAAATTCAAACCATAAGGCACAAGTAATTGAATGTTCACCCAACCATTGAAAACTTGTTTCTAGTAAACAACTCTTCATGAAAAATTAATAGCAATATATTCAAAAAATTATATTAGGAAGAAAAATTATCTTTATCAAAAAACTATATATATATAATAAAAAAACACAGTGGTGGTCCAAGGAGAAATCCTCCCCAGAAGATGGGTGAAATTTTGTTTTAGCCCATCTCTAATTTGCTTATTATTTTCTCAAATCATATTTATATCTTCTTTCATATTTTTGCAAATTCTATCAAAACTTTTTTTTTTCCGACATAAATAAGATTATTTTCAAAGTGTCACTTACGCCCTATAGTTCTTAACATACCAATAAGCTCGAAGTGATTTGTATAAAGAAATAAATTATAAGCTAAAAAAACAGGTTCTAAGCAGACTCACTCCTTGTCGGCTTTACTATGAATCAAATAAGATGGTGGCAGGTGGCTTTTTTGTAAGTTTGACCAAAAAATGTTATGTATCTTTAGTTTAATATCTAAGGAAGGGTTTTGGAGTTTTTGGAGGAGTGGTAAGAAATTTAGAGGGTTATAATTGTTGAAATACCAAGGCTAATCCAAATAAAGTTATTTTGAGCCAATTTGAAAAATTATTTTGGAAATGGACTTTAAGTGGGTTGAATGACTAGATATTCTTGTGAGTGATTAACTTAGAATGTGTACTTATGATCTAAAAAAAATAGTTACATTTAATGAATTTTCTTGAATGTCAACGGATAGAAAATAAGATTGAATGTTAGTCTTGTCTGTTTTTGCTCTTGTAGTATTAAGAGTGGTTTTGAGGCCTAGAGAGCAAGTTGGATGATCTAAGAAAAGACTTAGGATGTAGATATAGATGTTCGGATGAGTTAGAGTGGATGGTTAAGAGAGGAGAAGCAATAAACTTAACTTAAAAAAAGATAATTATCAAATCTCAACCAAAAAAAGAAAAAGCAACTTGAAGCCTCCAAGCCACAAGTGATTATCAATTTCAATGCATATCAACACCTATTTAAAAGCAAAAAATGCTCTCTAGCTTCCATATTTTGGAGAGAAATACTGAAGGGAAAGAAAGATGCATCGGTTACACAATGAATGAGAAAATTTCTAGTATTTTCATTGAATGTATTAACTTTTCATGCTCATAAATTAATGTAGCCAACCATACATAATCGCAAGAAAGCCAACCATATATAATAGCAAGGATATTTTAAAATTAAAAAAAAAATCTACATTTCAATAATTTAAAAATCAGACTTTAATATGTGCTTTAAAATAGGCTCACGGACCACTGCTAGCTTGATCTCTTAGTTTAATGGCTTTTCTCTTATTCATGTATTTGAGCCGATGCAAGATTTGTAATTTGAAGGACATCCATTCATCTTTAAAATTGCAATCCAATATTTCAAAATAACACATTTCTTTATGATTTTGCTTAAAAATGAGCTAGCAAAATCGAGCTCCTATTAAGCATCCATTCTCATCCACTTTCGATAGTTTTATTCACAAAGTTAAGAAGTTTGTTGGTGGCATAAAAATTAACTTCCACTAAATATATGACACCGGAGTTAACTCAAACAACAATAAGAGAGTAAATATTATTGCTGAAAAAGTTAATAAGAAGTTACAACCAACACAAAGAAATTGAAAAACAACAGAAACAACACTCGACTAGGTTTGTATCCCACAAGGGATTTGGTTGATTGATTGTTTGGAAAGTTGGATGGTGGGTGGCAGCAAGGGGACGATGGTGGAAACAAAGGGAAGGTGTGAAATTATCGGAATAGCGAGAAAGTGGGCTTTTATGGGCAGAGCCAGCAAGGAGGAGGGCCTGGACAGCAGCAAGGCAACTAGACGATTGGTTTTTAGTGGCAGGCAAACCAGAAAAACAGTCGGGAACGATTGTTCGGAGCAGAGGCAATGAGGGGTACTGTCGTCGGCGATAACAACGGGAATGTGTTTGATGGAGGTACATCAAGAAGAAGGTTGTCTCGGGGGTACAATGACATGGAGGATGGCTAGACAGCAAAATATTGCAAGAAGAACAAAAATGTGTTGTCAGGGTAGCCTGGGGCAAGGAGGAATGCGTGCAAGTGAAGCATGATGGATGTGGAGGAGTTGGGGAATGATAAATACCATCTTGAAAGCGAGATACAGCCAGAGCACCACACAACCTTTGGAAGATATTCACCACCTCAATATGAGATACAGTTAGAGCACCACTCACCCTTGGTCCTTGGATAGAGCCCTAGACAGGAAAACAAGAGAAGTCAACAATTGTTCTGACAAAAACGCAGTAAAACAACTGCCCTAAAATATGAAAACAACATACTTATAAACATCGAGTAAAGAGGATAAGCCCTCATATGGTGGGTGGCAACCCCAAACTAGAAGGTCAGTTGACCATTGAATTGTCCAGACTGAATTATACGAACCGCGTCTGGCATGTCTTGCATCGAACAGATACATGCGTCAGTTATCGCAAAGAGCATATGTCCATCAAAATCTCTTGGGGTTGTGGAAGCTTCAACATCATCCTTTGAAGCTTATATTTCCTCATAGTATGGAGTCAAGTTGAATAACATTGAAGATAGCAGAAATATCGTAATCTCTTGGCAAGTCAATCCTATAGGTCATTCCAGAGCACGTCATGATAGAATTGATATTCATCATCTTTTGGCAAATACAAACTGAAATTGCACGTGAATGAGTATCCTCACGAACCAAATTTTGAGCCATTAAATATGTAATTGGTTTCTTCCGCTCCTCATGCTCATTTGAGTGATCTGATAAACAATGGTGTAAAGAGGATTCAACTTTGAGATAAAAACTATGGTGGACTATGGCGGACTGGGCAACTCTCAATAGCAACCACTAGGAGGAGGCATTTTTTTCTTCTCTAGTAGATAATGGATCCTATTGTAGAAATCTCTTCCCCGCCAAGCTCATAAAATAATTTTTAAAGTTGTGGTTCATCCATCCTATCTAAATATGTGTTGGTGAGTACACTGTTGAACTACATTTAATATCTAAATAACTTCATATAGTCTGCCAGCAGTAACTCACAAGCTTCTCATTTCTAACATGTTGGACCACTTCAAGGGTAACCACCCAATAAGTGAAATGTCGGCCAAAATGTCTAGCAATTCCATTAACAGAGGTTATCCCCTCTCAGGTATCAGCTCCTCAGACTCGCCATCATCTAGAACAACTTTGGCTAATCCAATTGGAGTCTCTCTCGAGGTCTCATCCAAAATCATTAGTGTCTATTCCTTATCAACTTGAAGAGGCTCGTTCTGACGTATTATCTATTTTTTTCAACTACCCCAACCCCAAGAGATAAGACTCTTAGAGGAGAATCATCATCTCGGAATGAGATATAATCGACTCACCACTCGCCCATGGATAAAATCCAAGAAATGAAAACCAAGGACGCCAACGACTGTCTTGGCAGAAACACAATAAAAAATTACACCAAAACGCAAAACAACATACTTATAGACCTAGGGTAAAGATAAGTGGCCCCCATAGGGTGGACGACAACCCCAAGAAAACCAGAAGGTAGGTTGACCCTCGAATCGTCTGGAACAAACGGTTTAGGCCGCATTTGGCGCAATCTCATGTTGAACAATGCTTGCGTATAAGGCTATAAATAGACCAAAGCACTCGATGAACAACTCAAACTCAACTCAATTAAGACTCGATCGTGTTCGCTCAAATTAGTAAATAAACAAGCTTGAACAATTTTTAAAATCTCGAAGCTTAAATGAAGTAAACATGAATATAATCAAACTTATTCATTTATGTTCACAAACAAACTCGTTTATTGTTCAACAAGTAACTTATTAAGTATTCAATATTAAGCTCGATAATAGCTTGTATCATCTATGATACATTATTTAAATAAAATTTAATTAACTAAAATATTAACGTGTATGTTGATAGCTCGATCATAGCTTGTATCATATATGATATATAAATACTCGATATTTTTTATGTTGGTTTTAAAGTTGTCATTTTTAGTTGTCCGGTAGAATTTAGGTTATATCATACTTACATGTCACACAAATTATTCTACTAAACAACCCATCAGAGATTTATGGCAAAATTGAAAAGAAATGAGATTTAAGATATTGTAGGTTTTAGAATTTTTAATCATTAAATTAATAGTTGTGATCAAATTTGTAAAATTATTTATTGATTTTTTTATATGAAAATCAAAATACTCATTTAATTATTTAGATAATTACTTGTTCACTTCTCATAAGCAAATCAAATTCAAAAATTGAAACATTTAACAAGTAAAAAATGAACAATATATAAAAGCTCGACACAAGCTCAAACCGAACACGAACAACTTATAATTATATCAAACCAAGTTTGAACTATGATATACTTGGCTCGACTCGGCTCGATTACAGCCTTACCTACGTAATGTCACTAGGGAAATAGACGTTCGGTCAGTATATTTTGGTTTCTACAAGAGAGTGAGGCTGAAGAAATTTACATGTATTTATTATTGAATAATCAAATTGAAGCTTTAAGATCTTGAAAAGTGATTGCATTTATAAGAGAATCAAATGATGTTTTGGGTGAGAATTGAGAGGTGGCTTATCAAGTTCAAGTTTGAGAGTAGTGGATATTTATCTAAGCCCGTCTTTAATTTACTTATTATCTTCTCTTATCATACTTATGATTTCTTCCATCTCATACAAGTATCAACAAAGCATTCTTAATTTGTGTTAGAAGTTGCATGAGTTACTCAAAGAGTGTCACAATGAATGTAGAGAAAATAATGCCAACCTTTTCTCTCAACCCATACCAAATTTGAAAAGATTTGTCAAAGAAAAATAACATTTTGCTAAAAAAAATTTAAACAAAATTTGCTTTGTTTCGGTGCCTAAACTAATAGTGGTAAGTCATCAATTAGAGAGATTAAAAGCTAAAGAAGGTTATAAACTTTTAGTTCAATATCAAAGGATGGATTCTAGAGTACTTGTTGGAGTGGTGAGTGAATTGGAGTATAACTATTCAAAACTAAGACTAATCCAAATTGGACTATAGATTGGGCTAATTTAAAATATCACTTTAGGAAATGAGATTTAGGTGGATTAAATGGATATAAATTCTAATGGAGCTTAAAATGTGTAATTGTAATCTAGAGTAAGATTATGAATGGGTAAGTTTAAATAGCAGTAAAGTGATAGAGAATAATATTAGATAACAAGCTAATCTGATCAGGTCGAGTGTTCATATGGTGATATCTGTAGTGATTGTGAAGTATTGAGTGATAGATGACTACTCTGAGAAGAGGCATAAAAAGTGGAGGGAGATGTTAGGATGATTTAGAATAGGTGTTTAACCGAGAAGTGATAAAATTAAATAAAAGGGATTACAATCCTAACTAACTTTTTTTTTTTTAAAAAAAAAGTAAAATTAAAGCTATTAAGCCATAAGCAAGAGAAGAACGATTCTTCACTCAAATGATTTCAGTCCACACTAATAATTTTATTACATATTAGATCCTAATTACAAACATAAAATGACTCTTAAGCTTCCTCATTTTGGAGGAAAAAAATAGATGGGAAGGGAAATGTGTTGGCCACATGATGAGGAACTTCAATATTTTCATTAATGTTTTTTTCATTTTTCTTGCTCCTTCATTGAGGTGTCCAATCATGCATAACTTCAATGATATTTTAAAATAGAAAAATGAAAATAAACTTACGTTTAAATAATTTAAAGACAATGCCTTGATATGTGCTTTCAAGGGAACTCTCATTCATGCACTTGTGCTAGCTTTGGCTCTTTAATTGCTTCGCCTTTTATTCTCAGTCTTGTATTTATATCTCTAGCTTGATTTTCTAATCTATAAGTCATTTATTCAACCTCGAAATTACAATAGTATTCTAAAAAATCAATATCTTCCAAATAACTTTGCTTAAAAATGAGCAAATGTTCCACATCAATTGTTAATAAGGAACTTGATCAAGGTTCAACATTTTATGTATTACCAACAATCTGGTAGTAATGGAACACTTTGTACCAAAATATTTTTTTTTTTATTTCTTCGAGTATTTTGGACATGGTATACATATCTTCATTCAATATTCAGATTCTAAATTAGCAAATTTTGATCATATGGTAGAGACTTGCATAATATGAATCGGTTTTTAAACCTCCATACAATCATGTGTTGTTTTTCTATGCTTAAAAATAAAATGCAAGCAATTATGAAGGATATGAAGAGACAAAAAAGCCAAAAAAAATGGTGCACTCTTATGTCAGCTAAGCGGACCAATCATTAAAAACAATCTATAATAAATATTTTTGTTAATTTACTTTAAGAAATGATATATCTAAATATTCAAAAATTATATTAAAACTCCTTAAACTCTTAGATGCACTATAAAAAATGAGAATTTTTGTTTTAAATATTAACAAATAAAACTCCAATTTTATCTTCTCTCTCACACACACACAAACATACAGAGATATATATAACAGCTTATTCAGATAAGCTGCTTATCAATAGTTTATCCTGATAAGCTGTTGATCAGCAGCTTATCCAGATAAATTGTCTCTTTTTTGAGGCAGCTGTTTGAAAACAATTGATTTGCAACTGTTTGTGGAAAAATAAAAATTTGCCCCTATTAAGTAATTTTGTTTGTAACTGAACTGTCTTGACAATATATTCGATACTGCAGAAGCAGAAAACTAATACAAATTGGTACATAAAAATATGAAATAGTCCTCACTTATTAGTGAGTATCAAGATTGACAAAAAAAGAAATTATCCAGCAAACACCACGCAACTCCCAAAACCGTCCACAAAGCCCCATTGAATTGCAACCAAAAAAAAACACCACGACCCTCCAACAAACCTTCCAGCAAAGCTCATCAAATGCACCCCCAACAAACACCACAAACAGTACCAAAATCATACACCAAAACTCGTCGAAATGCACCCACAACAAAGACCGCACCCCCAACAAACATCCAGCAAAGCTCAATAAAATGCACCCCCAACAAACACCATAGTCACTCCCAAAACCATCCACCAAGCCTCATCAGAATGCACCCCCAACAAACACTACAGACCCTCAACAAACCGTCCAGCAAACCTCATCAAAATGCACCCTCAAAAAACAACACAAAGCCCTCCCAAAACCAACCACAGGACTTCGTCAAAATGCACCCCCAACAAAGACCACAGACCCCCAATAAACTTCCAGCAAAGCTAATCAAAATGCACCCCCAAAAAACACCAGTCACTCCCAAAACCATCCACCAAACCTCATCGGAATGAACCCCCCAACAAACACCACAGATTCCCAACAAATCGTCCAGCAAACCTCATCAAAATGCACCCCCAACAAACGCCACAGACAGCAAAATGTCGACTTCAAAGATGGATAAGTAAAACGAATTATGTTAAATAAAATGTCAGCATTACTTTATGACAAGGAGAATGAATTTATCAACCAAAAAATGATGATAGGAAATATAATCATATCCACCTTAAATAGACTTTAATTGCATAATTAGTCTGATCCAATTAATCATAACTACAAAAAAATCATCCAGCAAAACTCATCCAAATGCACCCATATGTAACAATTTACCATGCCTAGATCCATCTAGTAGCCGCAAATCATCAAAGAATGCTTAAGTAACAAACCCTGAATGCCCCAAACAGAAAATTAGGGATGAGACGATAACAAAAAGGCTCCAACATTTTCATTTTGCACCAATAAGAAAAAAGAGAAACTAGAGAAAACAGATAAACCAGAGAAACCATAGATACCACACAAACCACAAGAAACCAGAACAATCTGTGGCTCGAAAAATTCAAATATAAAAGTCGCATTCTATGTATTGCAAACCCTAAATCAGATTCATGAGCAATCACCAACTTTATAGGAGCGTAAACAGAATTTGCAAGGTAGAGAGTGTATTATCGCAAAATACCAACCATTCCATCGGCGGTTAGAAAATGTACTTACAGAGTACCGAAGGTTGGAGGTCTAGCGACAGAGTAAGCGCGCGAGAGAGGCAGAGAAGCGTGCAAAAGAGACAGAGTCGAGAGAGACGGGCGAGAGGAAGCGAAAGAGGGAGTTAGGGCATGCGATGCACGGAGAGGACAACGGGGTAAAAGGCTCAAATGAAACGCGGACCGCAGGCTTCGACCCACAGTCAACGTTTAACATAAAATTATAAACCCCGTTTTCGCAGATATCCAAACGAGCGGCGGCGTTTTCAAAACGCAGCCGCAGCTTATCTACTGCCCCAAACGCAGCCTAATTTGGATTCTATTGATGAGTATTGTAAGTAACAAATTGAGGAAAATGAGAATATTAATGAGCAACACTTTGATGATGTAAATTTTATTTGGAGATAAATTGAAAAGTCATCAAGAGAAAATTAAGGATAATAGATTGTCAAAAATAAAAGGAGATTCATATATCATAATGGCTAATTTATCTTGACTTGCTTAAATTTATATTATTCAAAATAAAATGTAAGTGACTCACAAAAAAAAAAAAAGAATTCTATTTGAAGAAGAAAAATTACGCAAAAGAATAGGAAAATGAAAACTGATGAATGTGTTTTATCTTTCTTTACGAAAGTTGAGAACTTACGCACTTAAAGTTAGCCTTTTTACAGATTAAAGGTGTTAGCTTTAAGTTTCAAATTTTTATAGTGGATTACTACGCAAGCTTTAAACTTATAATCATTTAAATAATACTTATGCATAATAAAAGTTGCAAGAACATTTAATTTGCCGGTTGACCTTAAAAATTTGTCCGCAAATTAGATATATAAATCATATTTCTTTTCTACGCCATGTCAAATTTTAAGTCATCTATTAAAATTTTATAATTATTAATAAATGTATTATTATATTACGCTCTGTGTCTTGAAAACACTGCATCAAATGTTAGGAAAGATGTGAGTATTGGCTTCCAATGCTTTAAATAAAAATCAATGATGGAGGAATGTCAAAAAACAACCAATCATCTTTCCTATAGAAAAGAAGAAGCCAACTACTTCGCCACACTATCCCTTTTTCTCTTTCCCTGTTTCCAAACTCCCTCAAGTTATTGTTTTCCTCCAAAGCAGTTAAGCACATAGAATATCATAAATGCACACTGCAAGTTTGACCAGGCACTAAATAAATGCAAAAGAAATAGTTTGACCGGAGAGGAATGGGAGCTTAAGTAATAATTTAATATATGGTTCAGGTTGTGAGGAGTTAAGAGAAAAGAGTTACTCTCTCCAACCAGCAATTGTCCTGTCAACAGATATATAATCCCATAATGGCTAGAATATTGTAAATATACAAGTTATTTGTAATAAAAATAAATTCATTAATTGAACAGCCATGCAAGACTTGGATTTGGAGGTTCTGCAACATAGAAATCTCTTGATAAGTACTGCTTAGACTGAAAGGAAAATTTTATGAGATGGTGGTGAGACCTACAATGCACTATGGTGCTGAAGTTGACTTTTAAAAGAGAAGCATAATACTAAGATAAGTGTTGTCGATATGAGAATGATTAGGTGGATGAGTGGCTTTACACTTAGAGACAAAATGTGAAATGAATATATCCGTGATAGGGTTGGTGTAGCTCCTGTGACAGACAAAATTAGAGTCGCCTTAGATGGTTTGGTCACATTAAACGTCGACTATCTCATGATGCGATTAGGAGAGTAGATGTTTGAGACTCAACTTATGTTAAGAAAGACAGGGGTAGACCTAGGAAGATTGCCTTATTGTATAAAAAATGATCTTAATTTATAAGAACTAGATGAAGATATGACACTAAATAGGACGCAATGGAGAAAAAGAATTCATGTAGCTGACCCACTTAGCGAGATTAAGGCTTTGTTGTTGTTGTTGTTGATCAAATTTGCAAAATTATTTATTGATTTTTTTGTATGAAAAACAAGACACTAATTTAATTTTTAAGATCATTTATCGTTTAATACTCTTTCACTTCTCATAAACAAATTAAGAACAAATGAAGTTCAAACACTGAAAATTTAAACAAGTCAAGCTTGAACAACATGTGAAAGCTCAAACCAAACACGAACAACTTATAATTATACCAAGCCAAGTCCAAATATGATATACTTGGCTTGACTCGGCTTGATTACAGCCCTACCTATGTAATGTCACTAGGAAAATAGACGTCTATGTCAATATATTTTGGTTTCTACAAGAGAGTGAGGCTAGAGAAATTTGCGTGTATTTATTTTTGAATAATCAAATTGAATCTTTAAGACCTTGAAAAGTGATTGCATTTATAAGAGAATCAAATGATGTTGGGTTACATGAAGGATTGAGAGGTAGCTTATCAAGTTCAAGTTTGAGAGTAGTTAATATTTATCTAAGCCCGTCTTTAATTTACTTATTATTTTCTCTTATCATATTTATAATTTCTTCCATCTTTTGCAAATATTATCAAAGCATTCTTAATTTGTTTTATAAGTAACATATGAGTTCCTCAAAGAGTATTACAATTAATGAAGAGAAAATAATGCTAATCTTTTTTCTCAAACCATACCAAATTTGAAGAGACTTGTCAAAGAAAAATAACCTTTTGCTAGTAAAATTTAAACAAAATTAGCATCATCCAGGCTTTGTTCTAGTGCCTAAAATAATAGTGGTAAGTCATCAATCTGAGAGATTAAAAGCTAAAGAAAATTATAAACTTTCAGTTCAATATCAAAGGATGGATTCTAGAGTATTTGCTGGAGTGGTGAGTGAATTGGACTATAACTATTCAAAACTAAGAATAACTCAAATTGGGCTAATTTAAAATATCACTTTAGGTAATGATATTTAGGTGGATTAAATGGATATAAATTCTAATGGAGCTTAAAATGTGTATTTATAATCTAGAGTAAGGTTATGATTGGTGGAGTTTAAATAGCAGTCAAGGGATAGAGAATAATATTAGATAATAGTCTTATCTGATCAAGTCAAGAGTTCTTATGGCGATATTATAGTGATTGTGAAGTATTGAGTGATACGTGACTACTCTGAGAAAAGGCATAAAAAGTGAAGGGGTGGTAGGACAATTTAGAATAGGTGTTTAAAAGAGAAATAATAAACTTAAATAAAAGGGATAACAACCCAAACTATTAAAAAAAAAAAAGCTAAATTGAAGCTATTAAGCCATAAGGAAGAGAAGAACTATTCTTCACTCAAATGATTTCAGTCCACACTAATAATTTTATTACACATTAGATCCTAATTACAAACAAAAAATGAAACTTAAGCTTCCTCATTTTGGAGACAAAAATAGATGGGAAGGGAGATGTGTTGGCCACACGATGAAGAACACAATTTTCATTAATGTTTTGCATTCTTCGTGCTCCTTCATTGAGGTGTCCAATCATGCATAAATTCAATAATATTTTGAAAAAATAAAAATGAAAATAAATTTAAATTTAGATAATTTAAACACAATGCCTTGATATGTGCTTTCAAGGGAACTCTCATTCATGGATATGTGCTAGCTTTGGCTCTTAATTGCTTGGCTTTTTATTTTTAGTCCTGTATTTATATCCCTAGCTTGATTTTTTTAATCTGTAAGTCATTTATTCAACCTCAAAATTACAATCCAGTATTCTAAAAAATCAATATCTTCCAAATAATTTTGCATAAGAATGAACACATGTTCTACATCAATTGTTGATAAGGAACTTGATCAAGGTTCGACATTTTATCTATTACCAACAATTTGGTAAGTATTGAAACACTTTGTACCAAAATATTTTTTTATTTCTTTAAGTATTTTGGCAATGGTATACATTTCTTCATTCAATGTTCAGATTCTAAATTAGCGAATTTTGATCATATGGTAGAGACTATTGCATAATATATGAATCGGTTTTTAAACCTCCATACAATCATGTGTTATTTGTTATGCTTAAAAAAAATGCAAGCAACTATGAAGGATATGGAGAGACAAAAAAGTCAGAAAAATGCACTCTTATGTCAGCTAAGTGCATCAATCATAAAAAACAATCTATAATAAATGTTTTTGTTAATTTTCTTTAAGAAATGATATATCTGAATATTCAAAAATCATCTTAAAACTCTTTAAAATCTTAGATGCACAACAAAAAAATGGGGAAAAAAAGTGACAAATAATAACTCCAATGTTATCCTTACATGTTAGTAAACTATAATAATTAATAATCACTCCAACATTATACTTACATGTTCGTAACCTATAGTATTTAATATATCTACATGGACACGCACATGCATAAGTGCGTGCACATGCATAAGTGCGTGCACATACACACAAGCACACGCACGCACGCCCGTATACACACCTTTTGTTCTTGAAAGTCAAATATTTATGAAGAAAAGAAGACGTGTATAATGGATGCCATGTGTAACTTATTAGTTAAAAGATAATGACAAAATTAATGAGGTGAATAAAATTATTTTAAAAACTTTAAATTTTACATGCATATGAATATATTCTTGTATGCGCGCGTGCACGCGCGCGAGCGCGCACACACACACATAGTAGAACCAAAGTTTTAAAAAATAATATTCAATTTGAAAGATGATCTGATTAATTTGGATTATATTGATGCATATTTGTAAGTAATAAATTGGGAAAACTGAGAATAATGCTGAGCAACACTTTGGTAATGCAAATCTTATTTGAAGATAAATTGAAAAGGCATCTAGAGAAGATTAAAGGTATTCTGTAAGATTTAGATTGTCAAAAATAAAAGAAGATTCATATATCATGATGGCTAATTTATCTCGACTTGATTAAATTTATATTATTAAAAAAAATGCGATTGGCTCGCAAAAAGAAAAAGAAGAAATCTATTTGAAGAAGAAAAATTACGAATGAAACAGAAGACAGAGATTGAAGAATACCTTTTATCTTTTTTTATGAAAGTTAAGACTTATGCATTTAGATTTAGCTTTTTTCACGTATTAAAGGTGTTAGCTTTAAGTTTCAAATTTTTATTGCAAACTACTATGCTAGCTTTAAACTTATAATCATATAATACTTATGTGTAATAAAAGTTGCAACAATTTTTAATTTGCAGGTTCAGCTTCAAAATTTGTCTGCAAACAAGGTATATAAATCACATTTCTTTTCCACTCCATGTCAAATTTTAAGCCATCTAACAAAATTTTATAATTATCAATGAATGTATTATTATATTACGCTTCCTGTCTTGAAAACACTGAATAAAAGGTTAGGAAAGATGTGACTAAGCTGAAGTATTGGCTTCCAATGCTTTAATGAAAATCAATGATAAGGAATGTCAAAAGAAGAAGCCAACTACATCGCCGCATTTTCCCTTTTTCTCTCCAGAGCAGTTAAGCAGATAGAATATCATAAATACAAAATGCAAATTTGACTACGCACTAAATAGATGCAAAAGAAACTGTTTGGCCAAAGAGCTGAAGTAATTATTTAATATATGGTTCAGGTTGTGTAGGAGTTAAGAGAAAAGAGTTACTCTCTCCAACCAGCAATGTCATGTCAACAGCTATATAAACCCATAATGGCTAGAATATTACAAATATGTAAGTTATTTGCAAAAAAAATGAATTCATTAATTGGACAGCCGCGCAAGGCTTGGATTTGGAGGTTCATTGCTACATAGAAATCTCTTGATAATTGGCCGATTTGCATGCAATTCAACCATTGCAAATAAAAAACCCAGGTTCGAAGAAAGCCAAATCGCACAATCGACATCCATATTGGATGATTACTAAATTAAAATTATCAGCAGCTCCCTTGTTGAATATAATAAAATTAGAAGAGGAGCTCCCCTCTAAAACGTAGCATCGGTGAAGGGATGAAAAATAAACAAATTTTAAAAACATAGATCAAACTGAAGCAAAAAAGGAAGAAACTTTTTATCTAATCCAACCGGGTAATCCAACAAAACATTGCGCATTTCGCAAAATCATAAAATCAAGCTCCGAGTAACAAGAATGAAGCAGAAAGCAATCAAAAATACAAATTTTGAGCAAAGTCAAGTTCTACCTTCCTCTAATCGCATCACCGTATCCAGATCCCGCAGCTTTACTCTTTTGACTCGCTTGTTTGGCTCTTCCAGATCAGACTCCCTGCTCCTCGAACTCCGTTCCTACAAAACACAAAGGATCAAACTTTAAATCACGGCACGAAACAAAGAACAACTAAGATAAGAACCATAGGAAACTCCCGAAGCAGTCCCCGCCTGAAATGGAGAACTAGGGCAAGAAATGGAGGAGGGATCGACTGGCGGCGTTGCCTCCTGCCCATCCATAAGCCTATTCCGCTAGTGAAGAAGTGAAAGCGAGTTAGCTCGAGGGAGGAGAAAGAGTAAAAAGGAGATCTTGGCGGGAGGGAGATAGTCTTAGGGCATGAAACTTGAAAGAAATTTGAAAGACTGCGGTTTTCACTTCAACTATGGTGCCTATATAAATGCTCTAAGGCGGGTCTTGCGCTCTCTACATCTATCTCTCTCCCCCAATTTCTTTCCGACTCTCACTCGGCCCGCTCTTTTCATACTGCGACGGTGGGTTTTCATTTTTCAAATTCAAATAGACGAAGGAGCGTGGGAAGCAGAGGGCTTCATGGTTCCTTTTCTTATAAACGGATGCTAGAAGAGGGAATTTGATATGGTCTAAGCTTTGAATGTCGTGCGAATTAAATATGATGGTGTCCACGTGTAAAATGTTAGGTATCAAGATTTTGGCCTTCTTAGCGGGTGTGAATTACAATAAATATGTACACTATTTCCTCTCAAAACATAGCACTTACTAGGTGCGGATGATGCACATAAGTTCAACGTAGTGGATTGGATGGTATTGTTTTCATTTCCCCTTCTCTTTTATTTCTATTCTTTGAATGATTTGTCTATTTTTGAAGGCATTGAGTGATGCCTCTAGCATCAAGGTGGCTTTGCCCCGTTCTTGTCATGGATTCATTTTTTTTTTTTTATGGTTTCCATCTTCTTATGGTTCTCTTCTTGGATATGCTCCAACTCTTATGTTGGAATGTGTTTTTATATTCTAATATCTTTAAGCCCTCTGATTTCTCTCTTGATTGCATTCTTTGTGTGGATGAGTGATTCTTTTTTATTCAAAATTTGAGGATGGCTTAGAACCTTGGAGTCTAGCATTGGTTGGTTACGCACTCGATAAGAGTCATTTCTATGGAAATTTCTTGAAAAGTCATTGGTAAAATCTGGAAACTTAAAGGATATGTCGATTTGTTTTCTCTTACATGTAGTTTTTTTTTTTTATTTTCATGTTCATTTCTATTGAAGATTTCGAAATGATCATGATGGGTGGTCTATAGTTTATATATTGTGTGCATTTTATTTTTAAAAGATTAACTTATGATTGTAAGCATGTCAAAGAAGATGTTAAGGATGACCAAGCTGGGTTATGTTTCTAATTCTTCCTCTTTGTTGTTGATCAGAGAATGATATCTTAAAAATAGCAAGTAAGATTGGTGTGCATTGGTTGTGGATCCTCTCACGGCAAATGGTTCTTATCCTATTTTTGCTAAAGTTAATAATCAAATAAATATGGATACTAATTGACCTCACTTTTGGCAAGGTCTATTATCGCTCCTTTCTTACTCCTTTAGAGCCTAAGATCTAGTATTAGGTTTTTTCTAAAAGCTACTCTAAAGGATTAATGAATGATTAAGACCCAAAATTAGAACTTAAACTAAAACTTCACTCCCACTGATTTGAAATACACTTAACATTAATCCCTAACACATGATTTGATGTTGATTTGAGCATGTACAAGTTGAAGGTTGAGTATCCACATAAAGTTTATAAACATGCTCTTAGGTGATCTATTGAGCTCAGAAACTTTAGTCCTTGACTTAAGCACCTTTTTGACCTTAGGGAACCCATTTTTTAACCATTCTTTTTAACTCTTTTATTTGATTTGGAAGTGAGGAAATTTATCCAGTTTAATGTTCAAATTTGAACCATGATTGAGCTAAATCTCAATTTTGAAGCAAAATATAAGATTAAATTCAACAAAATTAAAATTGAATACTTTAAAATTCAATTCAAGTACGAGGTTTAACATTAATAAAATTTGAAATATATGAACTCACAAAACACATTGAAACAAGCAAATGAAATAAATATGGAACATAAATTTAAACTTAATCCAAATTGTTAAAATTCAATTCAATTTAAAATAAGGTCAAATTTATAATAAATTATAAAACCAAAATTCTCAATTTTGGAACAATTTCAAACTCATGCAAATTTAGAAACTTAAAATCAAACACAAATGCAAATCAAATTTAGCCTAAGACATATTTAAAAGTCACATTAAAACATACATAAATTCAAGGTCTTAGCAAGTTTAAATTCAATACACAACTTTATCCATTTAAAAATTACCTAAAACCCACTTTGAATCAACACTCCAAATTTTGATTAAATATAACTATAAAACCAACTTCAATTCTTATCTTAATCATAGCTATTTTCATAACTACTTAAGTACATCAACATCCAACTCTAAACTTAATCATTATTTTGTAGTTCACTCGTGAACACAATCCGAGCCACCCAAGTTAATAAACTTAAGTTCTTCACTCTTGAATTCATTCCAAAACTCCTAAAGCCGTAACTTTCCCTTACTCATTCTTGAACCCAAACTCAACAAATCTTGCTAACATGAGTTCAGGTCCATAGTTTTCCAAGCTCAGCCCAAGTTGCTCAAAGTTTCAATCACTCCTTAACCCATTCCAAGCCAACCCCATCAGCTTTACATGCTTCTAAATCAACCTTTAGCTCAATGATGTACGTGAAGTTTTTTGCTTTATTATTCATTATTCCTCTGCTTTATTTCCATTATCTATACCTAATTTTTTCTTTTTCCTAGTTTTATATTTCTTGTAGGTTACAGAGATTTAAAGACATATAAGGAGCTCTTTGGCATGTGGACACTCCAAAATAAAAACTAACATAGCTTTGCCACTTTTGGGGTAAATATGCCACTATTGTTGTAACAACATCCAAATGTTGTGCAAACATGCTCTTTCCATGCCTTCACTGAGTGATTGGCACCTTGGCACTGAATACTAGGCGCACATGCACAGTGTTACACTGGGTGCCTAGGCTCCACTTTTTGGGTGCCTAAGCGTCACTCCTGACACATATGCACTCGCTTTTAAGTGTCTGTCGTGCCCTCCAAAAAGGCTCCACTTTCATGATTAAGAGAGTGGAACCTTTGGTGCCACCAAGGTGCCCCTCTAAGACTAAGGCACAACTTTTTGTGGGGTGGGTCAAGTGCCACCATAGAAAAATAAGTGCTCGACTTAGGGGCGCCAAGGCTAGTAGAATAATTAGGTTATCCTACATCACTCTAATAGTATAGGAATATTATTGTTAGAATGTAGCGACATATTGAAAAATATGTAGATATTGAGGTTTTGCATGATTAAGGGACTAATTGTAATACAAAACTCTCATTTTCTTATGATTAGTGGGACGGGCTAAGGAAAATTGTTGCTCCTAAATGTTAATTTCATTTGAATCATAATTAGATATCTTATTTGCATAAGACTCGTTGAAAATAGATTTTATATCATTTGTTCAACTTCAAAACTAGTTATAAGATTTACTTTTTGCAAACATTAATGGTGGGTTTTTCGTACATGACCACCATAGACCTCAGAAGTCTTCTATCTGAATGATCGAAAATGACATTCAAAGAATAATATATTACCTCAAATGATAGGAATATTACCTCGGAATGGATCTAATCATTGAGATGAAGAAATCTTTATGGGTCTGCAGAACCAAGGTTTTATCTCACAAATGTAAGTCATGGTTTAATTTTGGGAGCCTGGTTTCTTATAAGGAGAAACCCTCATAGTTAATTACATCTTTAAGATCATAGATCCTAAAATACACTTTATTAATATGATACACCAAATTGTTCAAGATTAAGCTTTGGAAGAAAGGATTTTAAGTGAATGAGACTTACAAAACAAAGGCCCAAATAGAGAGCTATACCTGATGGGTACCTGCATGAAAATAATGTTAGCAAAAAAATCAACAAATATGTAGTGTATAACAAGCCATGTACTTTAATCGCGAGAGGTGGGGGGTGGGTGTGGGTTGAGCTAAATGACACCTGCAAGTAAAATGTTAGAAATCATTACGTGCTCCTCCTTAATGATACATGTGTGTGTATATGTTTTTGTGAGGTCTATTTTCATCTCTAGAGCCTAGGATAAAGCCATAAGATTTCCCTACTAACTCTCCTAGAATGATAGTATTGAGACCCATATGGCTTAGAAATTCAAACCACTTTTTTACTCCTCGTAGTCTCATATGTGTGGTTTCAATTCCTCAGCATTTAGTTGAGTTGATCAAATTCAACATATTGAAACTCAAGTTGAGTCCCTTTAATGATTGAAAATGTCTTAAGACGACCTTTTAAGACTTAGGGTTTTTCATTCTTTGACACGACAACACACACAAACATCACAATTCATACCACATACACATTCACATACATGCATCACACACATTCACACATACATCCATCATACACATTCACATATATGCACCGCATACAGTCAAACTTACATACACTTCACCATTAAATCAAAGTTAAAATTAATTATCAAAAGAATAAATCGCAAACTAAAAAAAATAAATTTGATTCATTTTTTGGCATTTAATTGAGACCCTTTGGTGTGTGTTGAGAGACACGTCGTCCGGACAATTATGTTAGACTTTGGCTGTCATTTAGGTTAAGACCGGTAGATATTTTGCTTGACGACGGTTTTGATTGGGCCAAAGAATCTCTTTCACCGCATCAAGCATGTATCTGGTTTAAATTGACCCGATCATTGATTAATTTGTCCAGATGACCCCATATGATGATATAGACAGCTCGAGCGCATCCGAAACGTCGATATTTTTGAGGGAGAACACCTATATTGATATAATGTCGCGTACGAGCCATAAACACATCAACTAGATCTTTTACATATTAAGAAAAAAATATTATTATTAAAAAATAATAAAAAAAACCCCTATTTAAACTCATGCACCCTCTCTCACGACATTCATGCCGGTCAAAGGACCTCAGTCGACCCCCTTGCTCGCGAACCCTGCCTCGCGCATCTCCCCACAGGCAATGCTCATCCCCGGTTCGCGTCCACCTCTGCTTACGCCCTCCCTTTCTCCTCACTTCGGCGAGTTTCCCCCTCATGCGACCTAGCCTACCTCTTCTCTTCCTAAATGATACCTGCAAGCAAATGTTAGAAATCATTACGTGCTCCTCCTTAATGATATTTGTGTGTGTGCAAATGTATATACTGTTGACCTTATTTTTTGTGAGGTCTATTTTCATCTTTAGAGCCAAGGATATCGTCATAAGATTTCCCTACTAACTCTTCTAGAATAATAGTATTGAGACCCACACGACTTAGAAATTCAAACAATTTCTTTACTCATCATAGTCTCATATATGTGGTTTCAATTCCTCAGCATTTAGTCGAGTTGATCAAAATCAACATATTAAAACTCAAGTTGAGTCCCTTTAATGATTGAAAATGCCTTAAGACGACCTTTTAAAACTTAGAGATTTTCATTCTTTGACACAACAACACACTCCACATCACAATTCATACCACATATATATTCACATACATGCATCACACACAGTCACACATACATCCATCATACACCACATACAGTCAAACTTACATACACTTCACCATTAAATCAAAGTTAAAATCAATTATCAAAAGAATAAATCACAAACTAAAATAAAAAAAAACAAATTTGATTCATTTTTTGACAGCTAATTAAGACCCTTTAGTGTGTGTTGGGAGACACGCCGATAAGACAATTATGCTAGACTTCGGCTGTCATTTAGGCTAAGATCGGTCGATATTTTGCTTGACGACGGTTTTGATCGGGCCAAAGAATCTCATTCACCGCATCACACGTGTATATGTCTTAAATTGGTCCGATCATTGATGAATTTGTCCATATGACCCCAAATGATGAAACAGACCGCTCGAGCGCATTCAAAACGAATATTTTATCTAGGTAGAACACCTATATTGATATAATTTTGCGTACGAGCCAGCAACACATAAACTATATCTTTTACATATTAAAAAATAATAATTTTATTAAAATAATAATAATAAAAACCTATTTAAACTCATGCACCCTCACTCACGACACTCACGCTAGTCTAAGGACCTCGGTCGACCCCCTCGCTCGTGAACCCCGCCTCGCCGTGAACACTTATTCTGTTCAGACTCCGGACGTAGAGGTACGCCCGGAGTCCAATCAAATCACAACACACATAGCTCACCGTGAAATCACGGAATAACATGAGAGGATATTATTCCTGTGTTATTCTGTGTGCTTCATGTGTTATTGTGATAAAATAACACATAATAATATAAGAAAATATTCTCCCATATTATTATGTGATCACAACGATGTTATAATAACACCGTAACATCTTAATAATACAAAATATCGCAATAACAATACTCTCGTGTTATTCGATGTCAAACAACGCAACCTCATCTCATTTTATTGGAATCGGACTGCGGAGTCGGACTTCATAATTTTTCCCTAGCCGCACCTCCCCACTGGCGATGCTCACCCCCGGCTCGCGTCCACCTCCGCTGACGTCCTCCCTTCCTCCTCACACCGGCGAGCTTCTCATGCGACCTAGCCGACCTCTTCTCTTCCGCTCCTGCCGACAAAGCTCCCGTCGGCGAAAACCTCACCGTGAGCCTCCTCTGACCTCCAGCGAACCCCCCTCCTCGTTCACTTGGGAATTTTGCAGGTCGTGACCTAGGGTCGGGGCGACGAAAATGAGGCCCGACCTCCCGTGATTGCACGCCACTACCCCTGTGCCGAGTCCATCCTCCACCGCGAGGAGCTAGTCCGCATCGTCTCCAAGCTCATCCCGCAATACGTGGTCGCGACAAGGTGCTCTGATGAGATAAACCCAAGGCAGAAAGCAGATGCAGCAGTTCCTTAAAAATAAAAGGTTATGACTGCATTGGCTATAATGGCCTGCTGATGAGCTTTTGGTGAAGTATCAATATATCTCTGATATCTTCATTGCCCTTGCCTACTTCTCTATTCCACTTGAGCTCATTTATTTCATGAAGAAGTCTCTTTTTTTTCTTCTTCTTATAGATGGGTGCTTATACAATTTGGTGCCTTCATTGTTCTTCGCGGAGCAACCAGCTTGATAAGCTTGTGGCCATTCACAATGCACTAAAGAGATTAAAGGATGACTGAAAATACACAAAGCCTTTTATATTTTTATGCTCATATTGCCTTTGCTTTTTATCTGTGCTTTATATGCTTCGTTTGTTTTCAATTATTATACCATTTGTATAATACTGATGCAGCTATTTTTCTTGTGCACATTCGACTGTAGCAGCACAAATTTGAAGTGGACTTTGAGCTAACAAATTTTATGATATTTTGAAGTAAACTAGCTTGAAGCTGCTATGTTGCTTTATTTCATGAATTATTTCTTGAGCAAAAGGTTAAAACTTGCTCTAAATCCATCATTATATGCAATATTGTTGATTCATAGAAATAAACAAGTGTGGATCTTTTGTGATTTGTGAGCATAAAGAAGTATGGATTTTTTTTTTTTTGACGTGCAAGCATGTAAACAAGTGTGGATCTTTTGTGATTTTAAAGCATTTGGAAGACATGCTAATAATTTGTTGTGATCTCTTTATTGTTGGGAAACCATGGAGATGAGCTTGTTGCTTGTTGTGAAACAATGCTCAATTACTGATTGGAAATGAGGGAAATGTTCAGACTTCTCAAGAAATGCTTTTGATTTATCATATGCTTCTTTTGCTGATTAATCTTTTGTTGATTGCGGCGATAAATTCTAATTTGTTGATGAAACCCTCTCTCGTCTTCCTCTAATTTAATTAAATTAACAGAAAAAGGAGTTTAGGAGTAGTGCTAGAAGGCAAATGTTGAGTTCACTTGTAAAGCGGCATTCTTTGAATCTTTGAGAGCTGAAAGCAGTCTTGGTTACCCATTCAAATACAGTAAAATTATGCGCGAGCTTTTGATGGCTTTCACTATATTTTATTTTTGCAAAGAATGAAATTGTTCAGATGTTCAAACTTCCAAATCTAATAGATGCATCTTCGTCTTCTTCAACTAGCCCTGAGAGCTTAAAAGATTCATAAACTGTTCTCTTTTAGGGGCATTTACTTGCATAGCACACAATTCTTACTTATCTACATATCTCACACCTAAACTTTCATGTTCACGCACACATCACTCAAATCTTTAACATCACATAAAAATAGCACTATTAACATTTTTTAAAAGAGAAATACCCTTTTTCATGCATAGGGTTAAAGCGCCTAAATATTATGTATATATTAATATGAAAGTTTAGATATGAGATATATAAACACATAAGAATTATGCGTTAATTATGTAAACTTTCCATTCTTTTTTTAATTATTAAATCTGCAAATGGTAGCTATGACATCTATGATATGGTAATCTTAGCATGCAAATATGTATAAATATTTATTCTTATTATGTTTCTGTTTAAGAATATAGCGAAAATTTTTGAAAAAATTAACAAAATATTAATAGAGCTTTCTGATAAAGGTAGGTATGTTTTCGTTTTGTTATATGAAATCAAACAATTCATTGCACTTTTTGGATCATATTATGCATTTTCTTAGGAAGATTTACATACATTTTCATTTTGTTATATGAAATCATACAATTAATTGCGCTTCTTGGATCATATTATGCATTTTTTTAAGGAAGATTTACATACATATCACTCTATTTCGATGTATTTACATATATAACAAGAACTCTATTTCCACATACATGCCACCTCACCTATGTATGGAAAGGTGTATTTCACCTTTTTAGAATTTAAAATGGCGGTACTTATTTTATGTGATATGATATGCAAATACATAAGAATTGGGTGGTATGTATGCAAGTGTCCTTTTTTTCAAATCATAAATTCTTCATAAATTGTAATTTTAAATTTGAAACAAACACACGTTTACATTATTTTCTTTGTGATTTTTTCCGAGGTAAATTTGGGTATGTTTTGACATGTCTAACTCTTCTCATTAAGATAGGTCGGCACGTGGACCAGACACGGACAGCTCAGGCAAGTGGCGATGACGTCCACAACCTTTGTGACGGAATAAATTCTAAAACTCTTATGTTTTCGTTTCTAACCAACCTTAGGTTAGCTTAGGGTAGGCTTGCGAGGTCTGGTCGCCCGGACAGGGTGAGTTGGGGCGGCCGTGGATTGGCCATTGATTTCCTAGAAAAAGCCCTGGGTTAGAAAGCTTTCGTCAGTCACTCTTAGTGAATCCGAGCGACCTCTCTCTGTGAACCCTAGACTTAAATCCTAGTGGGTAGGAGTCTCGATCTCCCCTTGCTTTAACATCCACCAAACTTCTTTGGAGAGGTCGAGATGTTTGAGTATTGTAAATTGAGAAACACTTTGTAGCTAGCTCACCTTGCTAAATCATAAGGAGTTGTGAAATGTGAAAAACTTCGTAGGTAGCCCATTCTACAATATCATTAAGAGTTTTCTTTTTAGAGACACAAAGGTGAAACTCCCCACACACATCGTCAAAGCAAGAGACGTTTATGTCGCACATTTAAGTGCTAAATTTTAGGTATCCCATTTAAGATCGTTAGCATGAGTGTGGCTTGTTATCGAGCATGATCGTGTGCTTTAGATTGCCATTTGCATGTGTGACCTGCATGGAGCATTTTTGCACTTGCACACTGCCACGACCGGCCACCACGGCTCGGTTGGCACCACTTTTGGTTCGACCTACCACCCTAGCCCCAGTCTATCGCCACTTTGATTTGACTGGCCGCCTCGGCCTGGTAACTGAACACTTTTCCTCGATCGATCGCCCCGACCCTGTTTACATCACTTTCGCCTCAACCGGCCTCCCCGACCCTGTCGGCATCACTCTTTCCTTGACCTGCCGCCCTGACCCAGTCGACACAACACATGGGTTCAACTGACTGTCCTGGTTTGGTCAACTGACCACTTTGGTTCAAGCCGCCTTGACCCGGTCTGCATGGCACTTCGGTTCGTCCGACCGCCCAGGTCCGGTCAAAGGACTACTTCGGTCTGACTGGTCGTCCTGACCCGGTCGACCGATCACTTGCATGATCTATATTTTTCTTGTGCATTAGTGTCTGACTGCTTGCGATGATGCACTATATCCTGTATGCGCTTGCCATTTACTTGTTTGTTTGGTCGTTATTGGGGCAAGGTGTAATTCTACTTAGTGGCGTCATATACCCTAGGCGACCAAACACAATACTTCTTGTGTTATGTGTCTTGCATGACATCTTGCATAGTCATGACCACATGTTTGAGTTGCATTTTGAGTGTCCATTCATACTCTCACTCCAGTTGTGTAATTCTCCCCGGTGAGAATCATCACCCTTTTCAGATCATTGCCTCCACGACATACCATCCTTTCCGAGTCACTGTCTCTACATATCATGAGTTGGTTCAAGAGTTTTAAAACATATCTCATATCGCATCATATGCATACTAACTTCATTTTCTTTTTGTTTATCACTGCAACATTTATGTGTGTATGATTACTTAACCCTTTTATTGTTCCAAAATTCTCTTATCAATTTCTCTGTGCGCCTTTACAAGGGAAACTCGATCGGGGTCAAGACATTGGACGATCACAAAAGCTACCATGGGGCGGCTGGTGTTGTGACAATACTTAAGTGTCATTATTGGATTTCTTTTGGTGATTGGAAGCATTGAAATTGTTATGGTTTTATATGAATAATTGAACTGGTTTATAAGTTGGAAGTGTTAGTGACATGAGCGATGATGTAAAGCAACAATTAAGAACATCGTGCTAGTATAGTAGTATTTTGTCTCATAACTTAATGACTTTGTGATGGTTCAGGATTGGTATTACTATTTACCAAATAACTAGTTTAGAGTTGCCCTTGTATTTCTGGAATGCTGGTAGCTCTAGTCCAACAACCCGAATGACTTGTGGACTGTTTGATTGGAAATCATTTTGTGGTGTTAATTTTTGGCTGTTGTTGGCTCTGGTAAAAGTTTAATTTACTTATATGCATGGCAAATTAAGAGTTTTTGTTGTTACCTTTTGTATGTCCACTTGTTAGTCATTTTGATTAGATTAATAGTTGCCCTCCTTTGATTGCCTGGTTGGTAACTTCTATCCATGGTTGGGTTTTAAGCACATTGATGCTCTGATTGCTTGCTAAAATCCTTCAGAAAAGGATTATTATGGCCAACGACCTGAAACTGGGCCCATCCCTAGCTCAGAAATACTTATATCCAGTTCCAATTTTCATATATTTACCGTTTAACTCCACTTTAACATGCACACCTATTGTTTAAAATGAGGTTGTTATTCATATGTAATGATTCTTTAAAAAGACCTATTTGAAATAAGTGTCAAAGGTGACAGACACCTGCTACTTTCTTCTTGTAAATGGTCACTTATTCTTTAATGTATGACAATGTTACTCCTCATTCACCTATTGCATTTTCGGGCATGTGAAAAGAGACCCTAGAATAGAGGACATAAAACATATGCTTAGGTTGAAACCCTATAACACACTACGAACATAATAGCTTGGCGAAATGTTAAACATTCTTAAGATTTTGTAATTATAACTCATGGGTTAGATAATAATCATGATATAAATAATCATCAACCTGAATGTTCTTTCTAAAATTAAAACAATAAAGCAAAGAACCTAGGGCAGGCCGCCCAAGGCATGGTTTCTCTTCCCTTCTTTTTTCATAAGAATAAGGTGACGACGTGATCGAGTGGTGGTCAACCTTCGAGAAACGATCAAGGATCATGAAGTGAAGATGAACATCAACTAAACCGTCCATAGACTTGAACAACATAAACTCTTAAGACTTCGAGGTTGTTTGTCTAGTACGATAAATCCTCACACTATCTTTAGACTTTCACATGATTGTATGACGTGTGATACAAGCCTTAACTTTTTTGAGGATTTCGAGGTTATTCGCCCGGTACGACGTAAATCCTTCAATCTTTCTAGGCTGCGTTGAATGTATACCGCATAATGGAAGTCCTAGATTCAAGATAAAAATGACAGGAGTATACATCAAATAACATCATTTCAAAAATGTATAGCTAAAAGTAGGATAGATTGGGAAGACATTGAGGTTCCCCTTGGAATCTATGACATCCCATACCTTTCGTTCCTTTGATTTCTAAAATAACTGTTCCACATTGAGCTCCATTCTCACTTGATTTTTCTATTACAAATCTTGAAAAGTAAACTTTGAATTCTTGAAGAAGAAACACTAATCTTAATCGATAATTTTTTTAAGTGACTATAATCGTTTAAGATACAATTAACTATAGAGGCTTGAGCCTACATGAGAATTAATAACCCAGATAATCTAAAATCTATCTAATCTTCAGATCGGGTATGAGAACGATCTGTTGGACCCTGTGATCATCATATTGATCATTTTGTCAACCCTAGACCCTATGGTCATCACATTGACCATTTAGTCAACTCTGGACGCTATGGTTACCGCATGAACCATTTGGTCAACCTTGAGCCTCATGGTTAACATATTGACTATATGATCAAACCAACCTTTTAAGGCCCATATATTGACCATATGGTCAACTCAATATCACATGACCAATCTCATGCCCAAATGAGCCTAAATGGTCAAACCTATGATCATATGACTAATCATCATCTTGGAAGTCATTTAATTAATTAATTAATTAAATGAAGGTTTCATGAAAGGTTTGATCCAAGCCCATCCATGAAGACTCAAACCCATCTAGGGAGGCCCAAGCCTAAGGTCATACTTGGCTCATCACGTTTGCGTCACCTATAACCCAATAAAACTCATCATGACCCAAATAATATATTAAAGAAATTAAGCAACTTATGAAGCCACCATTGTTGACTTATCAAGCTTTAATAACGAGAGGAACGCATGACACTCCACATGACATCCATCAATATTCCATTTGGACCAATTTTGAAGTGTCAGGACAACTCACTTCTAAGCTGTTTATCCATCTCAAGGATTTGCCAATAAGCTCCAAGCTCATCCTTAGCCACCTTCTTCTCCATACTGGCTTCATGATGAGCACACCATGGGGAACGGAAGGCTTGACTATCCATAGTCGAATCTATCCTCTGAGCTACTCTTAACTTCCTTGAGCCACCACCTATCCTCTCCAATCAGCCATGAACCTCCTAGAGGCCTCCAATGGTTATTTAAAGCCCTTACCTGAGAGCTCAAGAAGGACCTTAACTCAAGATAAAACCCTCAAACTTTCTTGAAATCAACCAAAAAACCACTCCTTATCCCCTAGACAGTTGATCCCGTAGATTTTAACCTCCTCAAATCCATCAATAAAGCCTAATTTCTAAAACCAAAATTAGCACAGATTTCAGGTAAAAAATAAATTTTGTCAAAACTTTAACCTAAACATCCCAAATCCTTCCTATGGTCCTCACGACACTTCCTCAACCAAAAATCTACCAATCCCGAGGCCTCTAACTTACTCTAAAGCCGAAACCAAGCCACCATTCCACCAAGAACATACATATGCCCGATTTCATTACAAATTGGACCCAGAGGAAGCTTCGCAAGGTCATCATGAGGGTGTTATCAACCTCAATTGAGCCAAACCTCTTGGGCTAAGGTATGCTTTGGGAACCCTAAAAATCCTCTAAGGTTTGGTCTTTTATGAATAAAATATGTACAACACACCTAACTAATCGTATGGATGGCTTCGTCTTGAGTAGATGAAGCTATAGGATCAAACCTTAAGAGATTTCATTTAGAAATGAGGGAGATATTACGGTTTGAATGCCAACGGTGTTCGGGTTAACGTCCCTTGGGGACGATGACCCTATGCCATCCAATTTTGTGCATTGGAAATGGACGATTGAGATTAAATCGAACCATTATATTGCAAAAATGAAACACCGAATCACAACCACCTCGGATGCGCACGTGGAAATGTCCCGCCAATCAAAATGCGTCACTTGGGTTGAACTTAAGTTATTTCTGATTCAAAATGCGTCGTACTTAGTTTTTGATATCAAATTCTCATTTTCATTCTCAAACTATCAGGCCTGAATCCTAGAATTTCAAGATCTTAAAATTCAAACTAACAAACCTGAACCCAAATTTATAAAAACATTAATCAAATTTTAATAAACTATATAAAATATTGTAAACTTCAATTAAAGTTAACTTAGTAAAATTTACTTAAACCTCAACAAGTTCAATTAACTTCAACTTAAACAAACTCCACTAAACTTTAATAAATTTTAACAAACTTTAAATGAACTTGAATAAAATTTAACAAACTTTAACAATCTTAAATAAGTTTTAACGAACTTTAACAAATTTAAGTAAACTTTAATTTAAATTAATTTTAATAAATTTTGACAAACTTTAACGCATTTTAATAAGCCTTAATAAATTTTGACAAACTTAAATTTAACAAACTTTAATGAACTTAAACCAACCTTAGAAAGCATCAATAAACCTTAAATCTATAAACAAACTCAAATAAAATTAAAAAATAAACTTGGTAATCATTAAATGAATCAGTTAACATTAAATAAATTCTGAAATGAACCTAATATTTTTAATTAGTGTTGATATAATAAAATCAATTTCAAAGAAATTAAATGAATGATTTTAAACAAACTTAACATAAAAAAATTAAACATATTCTCAACAAATAACTTCCAAAACAAATTTAAATCATTCAAAACGAATAAATAAACTGAAACTCAAATCTTCGAATAAGTTTAAACATAACCAACTCACATTTATCAACTCAAGTGAATCAACTCTAATGAAGCTTATTCACACTTCAAATTCCACTCAAACTATTTCGATCTTAAATCTATCAATCCGAGTCATTGATGCCAATCATCTCATAAACACTTATAATTGTGTATGATATAAGTCAAACTTTAATCGGGAGTATTCTCATGGGAGCATGACCACTCCTGAAATGTCATTAACTAAATGAGGAATTCCTCTCATAGAGATACCAGACCCCATAATAAAATAAATTTTATCTTATAGCCATAGTAGACCCATAAATCATAGAAATTTTAACCTTTCGGGTGATTAGATCCATTGTGAGGTAATATTTCTATACCTTGAGATAATATATAATTTTTCAAATGTCGCAACTGCTCATTTAAGTTGAAATATTTTGAGATTTATGGTGGATACACAATAAAAAAACTATTAATTCTTAGTATATACGAGAAAAAAATAAATGAAAAATGTGATAAAAAATAATGAAAGGATATTTTTCATTGATTTTTTTATGTAACAACATCATGTTAGGAATCAATATCCATTTTTAAAGGTACCTGAAATACTTACTCATTCAAACTATATATGAGTAAAAAATTAAATGGAAAATAGAGAAAAAAAATATGAATGTATATTAAAAAAAATAAAAAGATAAATGTCGTAGAATGTTCATTATAAAAGATTTTTTATAAACATTGTCACACACGAACAACAAGCTCGATCATTCAAATGTCTTAAAGAAAAATGCATTATAATAAAATTTTAAAATTTATATAAGAGGTAAACATCTATAAAAAATATTAATCAAATTTGACATGCATTCAAAGAAACTCTTGAAGTTTGTAATTTATATAATGGTATATTATGTGAAGTTGCTATTTATAAAATTTTCACCCTATTAAATGATAATTATTTTGTATGAAATATTACATGTGGGTAGATCATAATGTTATATGATTCATTTAAAAATATATTTATTTTATTGAGTATTTTGATCATAAAAAAATTCACTAAGGATAAAAATGGACATTCAAAAATAAAAATGCAAAATTAATAATAGTAAATTTCGGGAGAAATATATGAGTACATATAACAATCCAATTATAAAATTAGTTGTTTAGAAAAAAATAAATAAAAAGCAAAAAAATTACATATAAAGATAATAACTTAAAGTAAAAAAATTATTTTATTGGAATTCTTTCATCATAATCTACTCATTAAAAAAATGTATTGCTTCTCTAATCATTGACAAGCTATTTGATTGGCAAAATTAAGAGTGTAATGTAAAATGATTGTATGAGGTTTAAATTTTTTGATGTTTGGTCAAAAGAAAAATAAAAATACTGTAAAATTTTAATGCATTTCAAATTCACTTTATACTATGTGAATTAAAGGAAAATTTCAAATATATCGTCAATATAAACTATTGAAGGTTGGTCACTACTTGCCACTGCTCACCATCTACCGACTAACACTAGTCCCAACTCTTAGCATACCATTGTTGGCCAACATCACAACTATCCACACTCGTAATCTGCATGCCAGCCACGATCATACCTTGCTCCACATCATGTTATGGCCCACCACAACCCTCTGGTTGTTGCCATTATCGATTGTATTTAATATTAGACGCAATCACCTACACATCACTCAAAACATTGCTATCGAAAAATATATCACCTTTATTCCTCCATTTTTAAATTCTCACTCAAATATTAAAATTCACGATAAAAACCAAACCCATAATTTTCATTTTTATAAATTCTTAAATGGTTTGATAGCGGCATGCATAAATGCATAAGTTCAGTAGCTCAAAAATTAACTTCGGTGCTAACTTTGTAAATAAAAATGTTTAAAGTGCTTTATACGTAAATATTCCTTAAGATTAATTTTAATTTTTCTCAAATTAAACACAAAAAGTAAAGTATTGCATTGTTTTACTCAAAATTAAATAACTCTAAATTATTTGAAATATACTATATTTCAATAACACAATATTGTTTTAACACTACATTCTATTTTTGGCAAACCAAATAGACCCTAAATCTTATGCAAATTAAATAAGATTTTGGGTACGATTAAGTTTTACAAAAATAGAAAATTAGAGCCTTAAAAGATGAAAAATTTTTCACATCAAATCCAATCAACTCAAATGAGCACAATAACTCTCTTATCGAGAGAAAAATTTGGTACTTTGTAAGAAAATTATAAATATTAGTTGTTACTCACAACTACATTGTGGAGTAATATTACAACTCTTTATAATGAAGCATTAAATTTTATGGAAGGAGAATGTGCACCACCTATAGATTATGGTATCATATCTCTTTATGGAGCTACCAAGGTTTGCTGAGGAAAAGGTATAGACCGCTTATTCACAATAGTCTCGAAGTTTTTTGAAGAGAAGAATCAAAGCCTATAAAGGGAAAATTATGATATATGAGTTCATACTCTCACCCATAAGCAAAAAAATTTTCGTAAAATTTAAAAAACCTAAGGATCTGTAGTTAAATTTCTGAAGGAGTTGAATTCCTATGAGCTAGAACTTCTTCTTCTATAAGATAGATTAAATCAAATCACCATCATTTACTCATAGACGTAGAACTTCTTCTTACTGTGTGATCTCCTATGAGCCTTAGTGATTGGCTACCAAAATCAAACTCAGCCTTTCTTTTAGTTTCAAATGAGCCCAAATCAAACTCTTCTAATTTAGTTGGTAGTCCGATAGTAAGTTCATTTGAAAACTAATAGAGCACAAGTCTAATATAAGCTCAATCAGTTTCAAGTCATTTCTTAGACACTTATAGGATCATTAGACTTAATCACCTCTTAAATCAAATCTAATGCCTTAGAGCATTTTCTAATGACTCTAGATATTTCCTTAAACACTCAATTGAGCATAGAAGGTTTGGTCAATTTTATAATAATTTAATGATTTAATATTAATTGTAAATTTTATGTATCCAAATTATGTGATCATATTTCAAAAATAATAACAAATTTGATATATCAATGATATTATTCAAAATTGAAGATAGACTATAATTTTGAGAAACATTTCATGGAGGGACACCATATTTTAGATGTTTTCATGAGAAATATCGCATATTTACGCTTAAAAATCACTTTCCAAACCACATTAATATAGGAAAATTGTCAGGTTAATAGATGACACAGCATGACAACAGCTAAAGCAAAATAAAAGGCCTTTCAGCTGGGCCCGAATATTGCATTGCTGATCCTCAGGTGAAAGACTGGCTCAAATAATTAACCAAGTCATCGGCCCATGGGCTATCCGTACAGTCATATTTAAAAGTGAAAAAATTTCAAGTACTACTACGTTATAAAGTATCTTACTAATTGGTCCAAAGCAAACCGCATATTCAATAAGAGGCAGCACTGTTTTTTTAATTACGAAATATTTTCCATTAGCCAAAATAAGCACTTGATGTCGTCCAGAGCCTGCTATGTATATTTATATATATATGTATATATGTATATATATGTATATATGTATATATATACATATATATATATATATATACATATATTTATATATATATAACTGTTAAAAGTACTTAAGGGTAAATATAATATATTAAAAATTAATTAAAATTTTAAATTATCATTATTATTTAAAAATAAAATCATTTAATTTAAAATTAATAATGATTAAAAGTTTAATCGACCTTTTTTTAATATTCATTCAAAATCAAGGTTTAAAAAATTAAATCGGATTGTCCGATTCAACCAGTTTTACTGTGAGCCAGCCGGTGATCCGATTCTGAGAAGACTAAAATTGTTCCTAGATTAAATCAACCAAAATGGGACCAATTAGATAACTGGGTAGGGCTATCGCTTTTATATTTATTTATTTATTTATTTATTGCTAAATCCATTAGCAAGGATTTGGAATTTTTAATATGCAGAATTTTTTTTTTGGGGAAATCCATTGAAAGCTAAGTCTACATTTTATAAAAATGGGAACAAAAGATGTCAACAAAAATAAGTTATCTCTATAGCCAAAACTAGTGATGTTGGACCAAAGGTGGGAAGGAGATGGATTTTTAAGAATATTTACGTGTATACCACTCAAATATTATTTATTTGCATATCTAACACCATATTTTTTATATTTTAGGAATATTTACTTGCAAATCTTTTGTTGAAATATTATCAAACATCGTGTTTTTTAAATTTTTAGGGATATTTAGGGTCTGTTTGGGGTAGCCACAACTTATTAATAATTGATTGATACGTTGATTAAAAATAGTCTGCTGATAATTGTAGGTGTGGTGACTATTACAAATTTTTTTTTTTTTTTTGGAAAAGTTTAACCGCAGCCAGAAAGCTGCCACCGCACCTAGATATGTGCGGTGTGAAAAAGCTATTTTCTGTGTTTTGAAAACATATAAGCTGTCAAAACGTAGTTTATTCAAACAGGTCAGGTGCGTTTCAAAATGCCAACGCACAAATAAGTTGCCCCAAATGGACCCTTAATTGCATACCACAAATCTTATTTATTTACATAACTAACACCCAAAGTTGTATTTTTATAAATATACCTATTAAATAATTTTAAAAATAAAAAAGTCTAGCCCTTACATTACATGCGTACCACTCAAATCTTATTTTTTTACATCTAACACATAAACTTGTATTTTTTATATTCTTAGGAGTTTTTACTCAAATCTTATTTATTTAAATACACCTATATTAGTATTTTTTTTATTTTTAGGAATATTTACATTCATACGACTCAAATCTTATTCTAAATTGGTATTTTTTTTATAAATATACAATTTAAATAATTTTTAAAAATAAAAAATTTTAACATTTACTTAATACATATAAAAAATTAATATAAAAATATATAACTATTATTATTTAATTATTTAATAATTTTAGAGTCATACAGATCGAACACGAATGAATAAATATTTATTCGTGCCCAACTCTAATATTTTAGATGTAGTAGTTAGATGTGAGTGGAGTTTTATTGAGGACTCATGGGATTTATGGAATTTTTGCAACAAGAAAAAATTGTTTCCTTGGTCTTATTTCTCAAATGAAAAAAATATTTGTTTTTCTTAAGAAAATTCAGATATGCTGGACTTTTACCAATTGTGAAGGCAACAAATGTGCGCATTGGGCTGCTAGAAGAGGATTAGAGAAACAAGAGTTCATATTTTCAAATAAGATTCCACATGAATAATCTGTTCTTATCAGAGGAGATTGCTTGGACTTACCTTTTATCATAACTGATAGAAAATTTTAGTTTCTTATGTATTTTATTTTTTCGTTTTTTCTTCATGATCACTCTTTCTTTGTTCTCAGTTTTATGATGAAATAAATTATCTCTTTGGGACTTTATTAAAAAAAAAACTTCACTTAGAAAAAAAAACTCAACAATTTTTGTATTATTAATTTAATATATTATTTATGTCATATTTCATTAATTAACTAATTTATGATTACATCTGGTCCAGCATCTAGTTCAATTAATGAATCTTGACCTTGATAAAAATGCTAACAAATTATTGTTTCATATTTAATTGTTCTCCTGTTGCTAAACTTATAACAACAACAACAACAACAACAAATCCTTAATCCCACTAAGTGGGGTCGGCTACATGAATCCTTTTTCTCCATTGCGTCCTATTTAGTGTCAAATTTTGGTTTAATTCTAAAAAATTAAGATCATTTTTTATGCAATAAGCCCAAGTTTTCCTAGATCTACCTCTGTCTTTTATAACATAAGTTGTATTTAAAACATCTACTCTCCTAATCAGATCATCAGGTGGTCGACGTTTAATGTGACCAAACCATCTAAGGTGACTCTCTCTAATTTTATCTGTTACTGGTGCAACACCAACCCTATTACACATATATTCATTTCGCATTTTGTCTCTAAGTGTAAAGCCACTCATCCACCTAATCATTCTCATCTCGGCAACACTTAACATTATGCTTCTCTTTTAAAGGCCAACATTCAGCACCATAGAGCATTGAAGGTCTCACCACCATCTTATAAAATTTTCCTTTCAGTCTAAGCGGTACTTTTCTATCACACAATAGGTCGGACGCATTCCTCCACTTCAACCAACCAACCTGAATTCTACTATTAACATCCTCATCTATATCACCATCGCTTTGAACAATGGACCCGAGATATCTAAATCGTTCACACCTTTTAATAATTTGATCACCGAAGGTTACACTTATGCCACTAGACCTATTATTACTAAAATTACATTCCATGTATTCAGTTTTAGTTCTACTCAAACAAAGACCTTTAGACTCCAATGTAGACCTCTATAATTTAAGTTTTTCCTGTACTTTTTCTTTTGTCTTATCCACAAGGAAGATATCATCAGCAAAAAGCATACACCAAGGTACATGCACTTGTAAATGCCAAGTAAGACCATCCATAAATAAAGAAAAAAGATATGGGCTTAAAGCTGATCCTTGATGTAAACCAATAGAAATAGTAAAATATTTGGTTAATCCTCCTTCAGTTCGAACACATGTAACAACTCTAGCATACATATCTTTAATGACTTGAATATAAGTCATATCAACACCTTTCTTCTCAAAGACTCTCCAAAGAACATCTCTAGGAACCTTATCGTAAGCTTTTTCTTAGTCAATACAAATCAA
Organism: Papilionanthe hookeriana x Papilionanthe teres; assembly: GCA_022702705.1. NCBI lineage: Eukaryota > Viridiplantae > Streptophyta > Magnoliopsida > Asparagales > Orchidaceae > Papilionanthe > Papilionanthe hookeriana x Papilionanthe teres. Next base: position 44,624,685 of record CM040426.1, on the reverse strand, counting down.
ATGTAGATCCTCCTTATTATCTCTGTACTTCTCCATCAAATCTCTCAATAAATGTATAGCTTCCATGGTAGACTTGCCCGACATAAATCCAAATTGATTATGAGAAACCTTCGTAATACGTCTTAACCTATGTTTAATTACCCGCTCTCATAATTTTAAAGTATGACACATCAATTTTATTCCTCTATAATTTGCACACTCTTGTGCAACTTCTTTATTCTTAAAAATGGGGACCAAAATGCTCTTTCTCCTCTCCTCAGACATTTTTTTAGTTTTTAAAATAATATTAAAAAGTTTAGTAAACCAGGAAACCCCCAAATCACCTAAACATTTTCACACTTCAATTGGGATATCATCAGGTCCTATAATCATTTTAATATAAAATAGTACGATGCCCCACAGATTTGACTTATGAGATAGGCATTTTGGATTTAGCAAATAAACTAGAGGATAATTTAAATAAATTAAAATTTATATGTCCCTTGAAATACGGCATCTTGCTTAACAAGGAAAAAAAAAGGGTAAATTACATTCATAGCCCCCAATTCATATGAATTTACCAATCGCATATCTAACTTCTCATTTTTTCACATATAATACTTTATCTATGGATAAAAAAATGAATTTAATTATTAAAAGTTGATAATGAGTACTGCCTGAGACTTATAATTATGAAAGTTTTAATGTGTGATAGATAAATATATAAATTTTGGATGTTATGTACGTAAAAGCCCCAAAGATATATTTCGTGTTGACAGAATATATATTATTAGATACATAATTACTGATATTGTGGAAGAATATTATCATAATACCACCGTAGTTTTTCTAATCTCCATAATATTTTCTCGAAATTCGGTAAACAAATTTCGTTCACTTTCCCAATAATAATAATAATAAATTATCTAGAGTCTTTTTATTTTATGGTTGCTCATAATTTCGTTCCTTTTAATAATGAGCTATCTCTGACGTAATTAAATGCATTTCTGTTTTAAATAAGTAATTTATTTATTTATTCTATAAACGGTGAATATGTTTAATGAGGATTTTGGATGGCCCAATTTTTTTAAATCTTCTAGAAGGTTTTTTGGCTGAATTTTAAATTAAATTAGATTTGAAGTTTATTTAGATGTAGTAAAAAAATAAATAAAATGAACGATCTGGTTATATGTGGCTTAAATTATATCACGTAAGAATTATTTTGTTTATTTTAAATTTAAAAAAAACTATAAATATTAAACTAGATTACTATTAAAATAAATTTATATTTGATAATATCTTTGTGTCGCACAAAAATCTAACATACACACAAATAATTGAAGTGATATATAGAAACACCAAAAGTTTTTGCGGGAAGAATCCTAAAAAAATAAAATCATGCGGTCCAGTATTGTCAGCAAAATTCACTATAAGTTGATGAGTACACACATATGCCATAGTCCCACAGACGGGAAGAAGTTACATAGTTTCTCAAATTACTGTGGTTGTATTGCAGAAGGATTCGTTAAATAATGTTCAGGATAATGCACTGCTCCATAGAGCACCTCATCACTTTGCAACGTTGTTTTTACTATGCATGGTGCTTCGTTAATCTGCAGCATATGTACAAGGGGCTTCATTGCAGTAAGTAGAGGGTGGGCAAGCCAGTGAGTGACAGTTGATGGTAGTTGGAAACTGCGGGAGCAGGAAGCATTGTCAGGTATTCAGTTCGGAATAATATTGGAATTCAACTTCTTTGAGAACCAGCTCTAGGTCCAACTCCTCTTCCGGTGGACCGATTCAATGCCTAGGTCCTCCTTCGTGAAGGTGGTAGAGCTCTGCAAATAAGGAATGAATATGAAACACTCCATCGGACGGTGAGGAGAGTTTTTTTAGATCAGGGACATTTTTTAGGCATTTGATTGCCTTAAATGATGTCAGAATTGAATGATTTTGAGCTCTTTGGATTAAGCACTCTATATACCTGTAAGATATAAAATCCACTTGAATTTTCATTTAGATATCAAAAGCTTCTAAAATTGGCCTAACGGCTTGATCAAAATTTGATTTGACTCAGATGGGTTACTTTCAGTGTCGTTGGGTTTGTTGTCGAGTTGGTCAGTTTGACTATATGTTTGCTGAAATTAAAGCTTTGAATGATTTTTAATCTAAATTTGAATGTTCTTTACTAAAAAATACTCTTAGATTAGTTTTAATTGCTTTGAGATTCGCGCAAATTCATAATATTTATTAATGATAAATCAATATTAATAGATGTAATAATTTGTTAAAGTTGATGAAATCATGCCACATCAAGTCAAGTACGCACAATTTTTGAATTTTTTAAAATTTTTTATTTTTATTAATTAATTAATTTTAAATCTTTTTTTTTTTCTCTCTTTTCTTTTCACTTTTTTTTTTATCAATTCTTTTAAGAGGGCACTAATGCCATCCACATATATAGTCTTCAAAGATTATATGAATGTGAGCAATGCGTAGAATAAGAAGCCAAACAATATATCACTCAGATAGAATGCAGATTAGTGTAAGATGAACAGCAAAGCATTCTTACTTCTCAGTAAATCAAATGGATGATGATCTGACAAAAAATTCAAGTAATGTTTCATCAACTTTATTGATTAACCACATCATGATGCTCTTCATTCGACTTCTAAAGCTCAACTGAATGACCTTCATTAAGTCCAATAGAGAATGAATAAAAAATCTATCACTCCTGTACACCAAAGATACTTTTCAAGCTAATAAATATATTCTATATTTTGATCGTAGCCTTCCTAACTAAAGTTTAATAACTCACAACTTAAGCTGAGTTGGCATTATGGAGACAATAATTTCACATAGGAATTCACCATAAAAAATCAAAGTCTATAACATCAGTATCGCATACAATAAATCAAAAATAGAAATCTCTAGCCTTCCAACCTCTTATTATGATAAGTTTAACAAACCGATACTTCTTAGGTAATCTCTATTATGATGCCATTTTTGTACACAAATTCAGCCCAGGTCTCATTGGCACACTTCATTCATAGATTGAATGATTGAACATGCCCTTCTCTATTGATGATCTATTTGGTCTGGCTGCTCAATTCTCATCAAGTTTTTTGCCTTTTTTATTTTGATGTTTTTGTTTACATAGATTTTTGTTAGATTTATAGTTTGTTTAAATATGTACATTTTTTTTTAATCTTCCCATGGTAAATGAGCCTTATTGTCATGAATAGTTTGCTTCATTGTTCCATCCCACTAAGATATTATGAATGTTTAGTTCATCTTAGATCAACTTAGTTAATTTTACCTTTAGATCATTAATGATACTTATCCTAATTATTTAATTTTAGGTATGTATTTTAAAATAATTTGATTTATATTTCAACTTTATTAAAATTTTGGTTATCATGCATTGATCTCACAAAGTTCAAATATCACTAAATAGTATGCGTGTCTTTATCTCATTGTTCATTTGATGTACTAATTAAATCTTCATATATTTTCATAGAAATTATAAAAAAATATTTTTATTAAGGATTTTCAATATTTATATATCATAGGGATATCTGAACCTAACATTCATGGCCGATGAAGTTAATTATTTTCATGTAAAAAATAATCGATTAATAAAATTTTCATTGGAGCTCAATATTTTGTGGTGATTTCTTTGTTAATTTTTTTTTTTCTTAGTAAAAGTTTAAAAACCTATATTCAAAACACAAAAAAAAAGTGAACATAACACTAAATAAATTTAGACTTGATTTATATCAAAGCAATTTTCAACCCAACTATTGATTTTAGTTATCACTTCAATAGCGTGAGCTGCATTTTACCTTACATTATGACAATTTAAGCTATGCACCATAAAATAAAGAATAAGCTAGGATTTTCAACTTACATTCAGATAAAATTTTTTTGCCCCTTAACTCCTCTTACTCTGCTTTGGAAGAAGGATCTCGCAGTCATTGCTCTACAAGGGTCGCTTCGTAGGTGTACCGGGAACCAGTCCGAAGTACTTATTTTCTGATTTCTTCAACATCATCATAGAAGATCATCCAGGATAGACTGAAATACCTGTCTTAAATAAGAATTCCTTCCTCACAAAGTTGTTGATGCATTGTTCCTTGAACTTAAGATCTTTAATGTCATGAAATCTAAGTATATGCAATATCTCATCTATCATGATATAAAGGGAAGTATTTAGCTATTGTGGTTTCTCACGTTTCTTATGAAATCTCTAGTTGTTCTTAAAGAAAAATACTACCGACTAATATATTATCGACTCTCTTATATGAAGATCCCATACTTTGCACCTGAATTACACACGACTATTTGCATCAATAAGAAACCCACCAAAATGGTCTAGGATCTCCATCATTCACTTTGCCTTGCATTTTCTAAAAAAGGTGACTAGCTCGATGATGATCAACATCCCTTAATAAGAGAGCTTTGAAATGTTAACTTTGGTACCAGTTTAAATATCCATCAACCTAGACATTGGTGGAAATCACATGCCAGCTGAAAAATGTGGAGGATTTTTTTTTTGTTTATGACCACCATAGAGTTTAGGAAGTCTTCTAACTAAGCGGCTAGACACGACATTTAAAGAATAATATACTTGTCCAAAGAACAAAAATATTATCTTTGAATGGGACTAATCACCCAGATGAGGAAGGTCTCCTTGACTGTGGGTCAACGAAACCATGGTTTTTTCTTAAGGGGTAAGATAGGGTTTATTTTATTGTGGTGTCTGGATTTCTCTATGAGGGGGATCTCTCACTATTAATTACATCTTAAAAATTTTGACTCTTGAGAAAATTCTCGATTATGAATACGACTTATATTATGCTAAGTTATCAGTAAGCATATGTACAAAGGTAGGTGACTCAGATTCAAAAGGTTGAAGAATGGAGTTAAGAAAAAAAAAGGCTGGAATATAAACCGACTTGATCAACCTACATTAGAATGGTACGGTTCGGCCTCAATTGTTTGAGTTTGGAAAGAGGAGCTTGCCACCAGAATAAGGTTTCAAGATTAAAATTTGGATTGAGTTTGAAGCTGGCATCGTAGGATTTGGGACTTCGAAATCGGGTCTGAAATAGTGTCACTGAAGTTATGATAAGATTGAATTTAGGTTGAAAGGGAAATGAGTGGAGTTTAAATATAACCTGGGATAAAGGAAATATAAGCTGGAGAGAATTCTAGTTGGAGGTGAAACCCTAACTCCGACTACAAAGGAAACTAATGGGCGGACGAACCTATATTTTGGGAATAACTTACCCAGTCAAGATGCCCATGACTTTCCATCATTTCAGGTACGTTGATATCCTCAGATTATTAACCAGAGTAACTAGAGTTCCTCCTTATTGCTATAAAATTGGTGAAGGAAGGACATCCTGCTATACAGTAGTTTGGGGAGTTTTGGTTGGTAAAGAAAAAAGAAAGGCGTTTTTTGAAAGTTTGGAAGGGAATTAGAAAAGAAAGTCCATAAAAGAGGGGAAATATTTGTGATTAGATTTCATAAAATTTAATGAAATTTAAATAGGAAAATGAAGGATTTTGGCTGCTATGGAGGAGGCCAATAAGGAGAGGGGTCGTGGATTAGTGAGATGACACAAGGAGTAGGCTTGAATGGGGACCAAACTGAGGGCTGAGATCAAAGGGAAGTCTCCATGGTTTCCTCCGTTTTAGATAACTTTTATGCATGGTCTTCGAGACAGGTTTTAAATGGGTTGCATAGCATGGATCTCACCCAAGTCATATTTATTAAGGCCTCCATGCTTAGAGTTTTAGATAACTACATCATATTGCATGTCTCGAAGAGAAGTCTCCATGCTTCTTCAACCCGATTATCCAAGCATAAGTTTTATAATTAGGTGGTTGTCTAGCAAACTTTTGGTGTTAGATGATATTCCGACCCAGACAGGGTATAAGTTCTTTGTTACATTGTTTTTGGTTTCGTAGCCATACCTCCATTTTCTTTCCACTCTAGTTGCTTCCTTCCCCCCATTGACAAGTGTAAGTCCCACCTCTACTTTCTACCTACATATGGTCATAGATTTAGAGTTTCCTTCTCTTGAACTTAGGGAGATCGAGGTTCCCTTGGAAAAATAATTCATGAATTACTAGCGAGGGATCTCCAATTGTGTTGGGTCAACTACCTTCACGACTAGTTAGATTTTGAGTCCTAATAGCTTGGGATGACGGATTCATGGTATCTCAACTCGGCTATCTCTACCCAATTATGATTGCTCTACCATTTCTTTGCTTACCTCCTTTGAGCCTTGTCATGCCTTTGACGCTTTGTCAATGTCGCCTTGTAGGCCCCGATTGTGGATATGTCAATTCCCATTTTGGATACAGTGATTCACTCTCTACCCCCGTGACCCGGTTAGGCCTTGGAAGCATAGTGTGGACATTGAATTAGTAAACTAGAACTTTTTCTGCAGGAATAATTGTTAAGCCTTTCCTCGTGACATTGATACGCAGACTCTTAGACAGCATAATACTTGACAATGTGTTGTATGACCAAATTACTTCGCAATAAGTTTTGGTGCGTCAAGTTGCGTTGTACCAACATAGAAGGAGATATAACAACTAATCGAAGGGACTATACGGGTTGCGCTACACCAACGTAAAAGGAGGTAAAATAACCAACTAAAGAAACTTTGGGGTTGTGTTACACTAGCAAAGAAAGAGAAATAACAGGTGAAATTGACTCTATGGGTTGCGTAATACCAGTGTATAAGGAGGCACGACAACAGGCCAAAGTACTCTAGACACTTTAGTGGGTATCTTTACTTTTCCATCCCCTTTTTGGCCTATTTATATTCATAAAATCATGAAAAAGGGCCTCAAGTTCGAGAAAAATAACGACCAAAGAGTTGGACCTGCCCCATGTTGACCTCATTTTTGATGAGGTCTTCTCTTCTCTTTTTAGTACTTAGGATCTAGCCTTAGGCTTTTCCTTTGACTATCTTAGAGGATTAGAATTGGGACCCACCTTTTAGAAATTCAAACCACTTCTAAACTCCCTGCAAACTCCACAAACTTGACCGTAGACCCCTAATCACCTGAGGGTTGAAATCAAATGTGGAAGTTTAAAGGATGAGTTCCTATGGGACTCTTTGGCCTTAGGATCGCCACAGGTGGCTCTGGTCCGAGTGAAGGGTTGACTTGCACACACACTACACCTACACACTACACTTTCACACACTTCCTAAAAACACACCCATACCCGACTTCGACCTCCCGACTCATGTAGGTGATTCACATGGATGGTCCTTAACCCCTAAGCTCTTGCGTAAGAGGTTAGGAACAACATAGTGAATGCCTCAAATGAGTCCCTTCATGGCTCATGTGGGCTTGATATGGCTTCATGGCTCAACAAAAATGATTTCATTCCACTTACATCCACCCAATCTTCAATTTTCCAAATTTTCAATTTTTGACCCCCGGGACCCAACACCCGCTAACCTACCCGAATTTCTCAAAAATTTCCAAATTACCCAAAACTCTCCAAAATCAATCCCAAACACTTCTCTCATCTCCTGATTTATGACTTCTACAACTAAACCTCTGCAACAACAAGGAGCTCGGAGCATGGTGGGCGAGCACGACCATCGTCGTCAGCCAAACCCGTGTCGACATCAACAAAACTTTCCTAGAATTAAACAACAAAACCATAGGACTTCGAGGTAGTTTGCACTAGTGCAACATAAATCCTCAACTCTTCGTTAGGCATTTGCATTGCAAATTAAGCCCTAACCGGTCTTAGGATTCCGAGGTAGTCGTCCGATACGACATAAACCCTCATATCTTCCAGTGCGATTTGTATGATTCTATCATATAAATATAAGCCCTAATTAACTAAAATTGGCAAGATTAAAACATTAAATGAACGTTAGGACTTTCCTAAATCCAAGCCAAACAATAGGATAGTCGGGAGATTACAGAAGTTCGCTTCGAATCCGTAATTTCTCCTACTTTTCTTACTTTGAATTTCCAAAATAAAAAAATGTTCCAAATTTGAGCTAATCCCTTTTGAAATTCCAAAATTCAATCCTCGAAAACTTAAACTTTGAAATTCTTGAGAGCAGAATTATTGATTATTATCGAGAGTTTTTCTTAGGTGATTCTCGTCACTTAAGATGTAATTAACTATAGGGCTTGCCCTTATAGGAATTTTAAAGAACCTGAGTAATATAAACCCTCGTTTAATGTTTTCATATTAAGCGAGGGAATTTGTCGACTTATAAAATTGGTTCGCAGACCAAACGGATGTCACAAATCTTCTAGTTTATTTAACCGAGCCCCACCATCAAGCAGTGTGTCTATCCTTAGGGATAGATACACGGTTTACGGTGCGGTGCTCGTTTATATAAACTATTTGGGATGTGAGATCGGTTTGATTTCATATCTTAAAATCTTCAAATTTAAAATTATTTTCAAAAATCAAATACTACTTATTTCAAATTATTTATTTAAATTAAATTAAAAGTTCGCCGACAACTTCTGTTAGGCGACCCCTTTTTAAAATAAAACACACAACCTAAAAATATGCCGACACCCCAACCCTTAGATAAGACCGACTCGATTAAGCGTCTTTTGAGCCTATACAATTATGGGATTGCAGCCAAAATTGTGGATATGATCCATGTGCTTAACACGCGCGATGCGATCTATAACCTAGAGCACTAACCCGGCTGTACTACCACCATCTAATATGATCCCTCATCCCGGACTTGACTTTACCTGAAGGTCCATGTAACCATGTTGCGTGGCTCGACCCAGCCCAACAACCCACAAAACTGTGTGTGACCCGAATCATGTGACTCGAACCAACTGAACCATCAAGCACGGTGACTCGCCAACCCGTGATTCGTGACCTGCTTGTGACCTGACATGACCTGGTTTACTCGTGATGACCTGTGGCTGCACCTCTCGCTGACCCGCGACCCACTGCAGCTTGCTGGTAGCTGTCGCCGTCTAACACCTTCCACCATTGTACATCGCCAACCAACTTCAATTTTTCTGATTTTTATCTATTCTTACTATTTTGATTATTTTTGAATAATATAAACTAAAATGCTAAAAAATATGGGGCAAGTAATGTGTTATCAACTAAATTTATTATTAGGTATAAATCTCATTTCCCTTGGGACATATCTCAATGTATTTTTTGATTAAGAAGCGCTCCAAGTCAAGTCAAAATTTATCTAGAGCTCCAATTTCATCAAAGTTATACTCAAATTGACCGGCTCAATAATAAAGACCCAACAATACCAAAATAAATCCAATATGTGCTAAATTAAGCATGAATCAATCCATGAAACCACTTTTGGAGGCTTTGAGTGGTTAGTTGGAGGGTCAAGTCAATTTACAATTTGATTGGCCTATAGTCAAATTTATCATCTCGAAGAGATGAATCCGAGATCACTCGATTTTGAGGTCATTAAGGCCATCATGCTATATATAAAAAAAATCCTATAATCAAGGGCAATTGACATGAGTCATCTAATCGGGTGGTTATGGTGGTTCGCCAAAGGACGAAAGGCCCCTCCTCTAGGGGCTATAAATATAACTCATATCTTCACAATTTCTAATGCTTTTTTGGTCTGAAGATCGATGATAACAACCTCCGTAGCCGCCGATCATTGTTGACCACTGCTCTCACGCCGTCATAGACCATCACCAACTACCTTTCAGAGTAACGACACACATTGTAGAGGAAAAAAATACTCTACGGAGTGATGAAGTATCCTAAATATGAAGTAACACAATGTTCTAAATTATGTGCTATGACGTACCCCCGAACACGATGTATCAAAAACCCAACATTAAATTTATCAACTACTTTCGATCACTGTACAATGCATATTTCTATATATGAACATTATACTTGAAATAAACCTTATGGTCCTTCTGGGGTTGTGAGATTAAAATTTATCTTTATACTTATGAATTTATAGTGGATCCTTAAAACAAAATCAATCCCGTCTATGATATTCAATTAAAAATCGCATCATTTAATTCATAATAGTTTGCGTGCGTCCAAATTCACTTCACTATCTATACGCAATCGCACTTGTAACCGTTGACTCTTTGACAGTTTCCCCACCCCACCACACATCACGAAATCCACTACAGGACAACCTCCGCCCCTAAATGAGACCAACCTTCGCGCATTTTGGTCAAAAAAACCGCAACGCATCTTGCTTCCCTCCCACTATCGCCGCGGGCCCTTCTCTTTTGAAGCTCAGTGCTCCATAGTTCAGATACAGCTCGAGAGCCTACCACGTCAAGCGGTACCGAAGTCATGTCTTCCTTTCTGCCACTTCAACTACAGGTGGCTTGTGATGCCTCACCGAAAGATTCGACAGGATGTCGATCTCCACTTGAATTTCATCCAAATCTTTTCTTATATCAGATTTGTCAAATTTGGATTGGAATAAGTACATTAGTCTGATCACTGAATCATATTGGATTGGGTTATCATGTCGGATCTGAGGTCAACTCCAATGCACTAGAACCAAATGATGTAAGAATTTATAGAAATTTAAGTGTTGTTTGAAACGACCACAAGGTTCATTAATTTTATTTTTTTAAGTTGTGTTTTTGATATCTCCGGAGAGAGAGGAGCTGCGATCTGAAAACGATAAAAATTCATCGTATTTTACTGCAGAACTGCAAGCAACAATTGAATGGAACTTCACCTCAGACTATGGCTTAAAAAGAGATTATGATGTTTATGGAAATGTTTTTTATTTCTTTTAATTTTTCGTGAAATTAATGTTGATCTTATCATGAAATTAATGCAGAAGCCTATGAAATGATAATTCATAGTAATCCATAAAGAAAAAGTATAATACAAGAAATTCTTTATAATAATAAGAGGCAAAATTTTTAAAATGATATTTTAAAAATTAATTATGAAAAGCGGATCTTGAAGGGGTAGATTTAGGAAGCATCAAATCTTGTTTGCGGGGCAGGATTTTAGGTTGATGTGGCAGAAATGTTGTCTCATAAGGAAGATTTCATTTCAGAATATTAATAAGCACAATGTTATGTTATGCTCACTAATACATTTGCTAGATAACAAAGATTTGAGTTAAGCTCAGACAAAATTTTCTATGGAGGGTCATCCCTTATGACCAACTTATATGACTTTAGCGCAGTCGAGGGATGAATACAGGCAATTAATATTAAAAATAATCCAAGACTCAACATAATTTCTCAAAAAATCCAAAATTCTAATAAATCTAATATAAATTCCCTTTAATTATAAGGGGGCAGCACATGCTCTGAGAAGCAGGAACAGCACAAAGATGAGACGCGTCATTTAAGATACAGTATGAAAGTAAGAAAAGAAAAAGGAGAAAGGAACAGTATGAACATGGAGGCCGCATTAAATGCTTTGATTAAACTATGCCACATATTATAGTATATTAGGTATCATATTGAAAATCAGGCATAGTATAATATATATTCCTTCATCGTGGACGCCGGGTCCACGTGGTTATAGACAAATCCAATTCCATCGCTGACCCCACCGCTATCCACCCACTTGATAAAAGGGTCATTCTTCTTCTCGGATCTGGTCAAGCAGAACAGTCTTTTATTGGAGGAAATAAAATGCGAATTGTTGACTAAGAAGGGCAAAGAAATCTAATCAAGAATAGTAAGTAAAAGGTCTAATGAGGTTCGATAATATTTTTACATCTTCGGGAGAGATGAGCAGAGGTTTTTATTTTCTCAAGCAGTTCAACCGCTTACTGATTACTAAATACAATGTATATATATATATATATATATATATATATATATATATATCTAAACTCTTGTTGTAGTTATAAATTATCTTGTAATGTAACGCAGAGAGTTGCCCCTGCACCCCTAACTCATTTAACGAGACTTTCCCAATTGGACAGATGGTTCCGCTCTGTTCCAACATATTTGTCTTATCTAATATATGAGTTGTACCTAACACAAATAAAAACCTAACCTCTTATTTGAGGGATCAATTTTTCTTTTGTAGTATTGTTTTTCTATTAAAAATTCTTATTTAAAATTTCATCTATGCTCAATTAAATTTTAAAATTAATTTTCGATAATATATTTGAGTTGATTCAATTTATATTTAAAATAATTTTAAAACAAATTAAATAGTACCCCAAGCTCAGCACGTCCCCTTTCGTTGGGAAGCACAATAACTGCCATTTATGCTGTTCTGCTACATTTTAATATTTGACAGTATCAAAAGTATAGCCACTGGGTGGTTCAGCATAAATGATGCCAAGCAAAATTGAGAAGAACAGTGCTTCCTTTTAGTGCAATTTATACCAACTGCATCTAAGCAATAATAGATATTGATCGAACTATGTATAATGTTTAGATTCTGATAATATTTGTGTCACCATTTGGTTCATTTTGTACAATTCGGTGGCCAAGTTAGGTAAAAAAAAGTGTCTTTAAATTTATCTTTTCCTCTTTATACTTTATCTTTTGGTAGGATTTCTTATTTAAATTTTTGCTTGCCTTTGCTATTTAATATGTGGTCATTTCTTCATAGAATAAAATAAGATATGGCCCAACTTGTTCTAAAAAAAATGCATTTCTCAGATCATGTGACATTGATCTGACAAATTATTAGTTTTATAGGCCATAGTAATCAGAAAGAGATTTGATGAATTCCATTATTCCAATCATCCAAAATGAATTGAATGGTAAGAATTCATGAACTTATCTCTTCAATTATCATGGTAAGTGGATAGAATCCGAATCCATTAATGCTTAGTGGCTTACACTTTTTAGAATAATAAGGGAGCTATTATGATGTTGACCTATATGAAAATAATATAAAAAAGTGGCATTTACATACTCCTCTTTTCATATCTTTCGGTGTCTCTAGAAGGTTATATTTATAGATAGATCAACACATGTTGATATATAATTGATCATAAAATACATTGTAATAAGAAGAGCAAAAATAATAGGAGAGTTTAATGTATATAACATATTCCTTATGCATAAATATGTGTACTTTATTTTTAAAAATTAATATAAATATTACTTGCATGTGACTTAAAAAATTTAAATATTATATAAAGAAATATTAAAAATTAGTTGTTTGACATACAATTAAATAAGTCGTGTGATATGTATCTAAATTCCAAAAATAAATGCAAAAAAATATTATTTTATTTCATAAGCCTAGTTATTTTTGTTAGGCTAGATTTATGGAAATAAATGTTCTTTTTAAAAATTTTTAGTGGTATTTACACATGCATACCACTTAATTCTATATATTTACATATCTAACATCTAAATACAACTCAAATCTGCCAGTAATTGAGTGGTGTATGTCCAAAAATTTTAATATATTTTTAAATAAAATAAAATAAATTCATACTGTGCCAATTAATAAAAAATTCTGCTCGCCACCGCCTCTTTGTCAGCTTAGTCCAAATTGTATTAAGTCAGCCATCACATCAGCACAACGTCACTTTAGCCTTTAAATCATAGTCCAATTATTGTTCCTAAGAGAGCTTTAATTATTTAAGACTAGCAATTAATAAAGTAATTATTGAAGAGAACCTCCGTAATAATTGAAAGACCGAGGAAGGAATTCTGAACATTTTCTGTCAGAATTTGAAAAATATTTAAGTTTATATCTCAATATATAAGGTTTAGGTCGGTGAGCAACCAATGTTTTTGCCGCCTAAGTGATCCTATCTCATTTCCATTTTTCATAGGATTTTGAGGGCCAACCTCAAATTTTCATTACTAAAATGTCAAATAGAAGACATCACAGAAATGAGAAGACCCAATGCATCACAATTAAAACAATCAAGAAAAATAAAATAAAATATAAACAATAAGAAAAAGAAGCTCGACGGTCTCCTCAGCAGCATAAGAGCAGACACCTCAAATGGATGAGAACCAATGAGGTCCATCAAAATATTCTTGAAGCAGATAATTTTGAAGCACCAAAAACTACCAAGGGAGCAACGGAAGTTAATTTATCTTGGAGCGAAAGCAAAAATTCATGTGTTACAAAGATAGAAAGAAGTTGATTTCAGTTCCCAGTGATTAAGAGATGATATATATGTCCTTGAAATACAGTACAAGATTGATAAGTATTTTTGACGGCTACATTTCGTTGGTTATTTGGAGAAATATCGTCTGTTATTATATTTCGGACGGCCGATCGACTGTTTTACGGTTGTAGCAAAAACTTTTGTTAGTAATTTTAAATCGACTAATATTTGACGGAATAAAATTACCGCCGTATAAACAACACTATTTGGTTGTTGCTTTTTTGAGTAATTCACAAAGTGTCGGTTGTCGTCGGTTTAGATAACCAACAAGGCGTATGTTGGAAAATAACAATAATTGAGTCGTTGGAAAAGTGTCAAGACCGTCTCTTTTTTAATGTAGGTTTGCCGTCGGTTCGGTTTCGTTGCTGAGTCGGTTTTGATAACCTTTGAAGGAACATTAGGAAAAGCGTCGCAGCTGTCCTTATTTTATGACGCGGGAGTTCCGTTGGTTCGGTGTCGATGATGCGTCGGTGAATAAGTCCATCGGCTAGCCGTCAGTTATAGTTACTAATATGTGAATAGTCGTCGCCAAACAGAAGTATGCCATTGGTTATTTGTAGCATCAGCAAAAAGACAAAAAACTCTATTTAGTATTTACATTACCACACCTACAATCACAACATTTAATTAAAAATTCCAAGCATTTAACAAACTAAAATCACATTCAAATAATAAATTATTGAATCAAATAACTAAATAAATGAAATGCATTTAATCTAGCATAAATACAACACTGTTCACATATCTGCTCAAATGTTCAATATAATCAAATACAAAAAAATGAAAAAGATATCCCTACTAATCCTCCCAATCCTACTTCTCCTCATCCTCATTGTCATTTGTCTTTTCCTCCTACTCCCATAATTCCTTTTCTCGCTTCCTCTCCCGCCATCAGAACACATCTAACTTGGCCTTCAACTTGGCCTCCATGTTTAATTCTAGCTTTGACCTCATCCAAGTGAAGCGCACCTCCACCTCGGTAGTGAATGCGATAATATGGCTGAAGACCTTCTCCTCCAATAAGATAGATGTAGAATCTGCAGATGCACTAGTGACCCAAGGAAAAAATGATAAGATTTTCATGCCTATATTATACTGATTTTGACGATATTGCACTCTAAAGAAGGGTATTTTTGGTGTTTTTCTGCAGGTATGAAGATTTAAGGACAAAAGAGCAAAAATATGCGAAAAAGGAGCGAATTTGGAGCAAAAAGGACCAAATTATGCAAATTTGACCTAGGGCGCCGACGGTGAGGTTGATGGCGCCGGCGGCGTGATTTTTCCGAGAGTTCAGAATAAATTACAAGGGAAGCCACCTACGGCGAGGTCGAGGCCGCCGACTGCGGGGCCTGTTTGAAGTACTGTTTCTAGAAGGCCGCTGACGGCGCAACTCGAAGTCGCCGACGGCGGGATCGACGGATCTTTCCAGAAACACGTCGAATGTGGACGATTTTCGAAGGGGTGTCTGCAAAACCCTTATAAACTCTTCTACAACTTTAAAAAGAACCATTTTAGGCCGAAAAAAGTGTCTCCTACGTGTTTACTAGAGAGTCCAAAGTATAAAAAAGAGTCAACTAGTGTGTCTATAGTGAGTAGATAGTTATTTTAGTATTGTTAATTAGTGAGTAGTGAGTTCAAATAGAGATTTTGTGAGGAATTATTCGAAGGATTGTAAGAGTGGAATGGAAGTAAGAGATCTCTTCTACATTGCCGTTTCGAAGGAGAATTCCACATACTATAAAGAAAGGAAGAGATTCAGAGGAACTTCAAGGAGTTTGCTTGGGGAGTACTTTAAGATAAGTTGTGTTTATTTACTATAGTTTGTAGAAGTTGTCGGCATATTTTTAGGTTATGTGTTTTATTTGGAAAAGGGGATCGCCTACAGAAGTTGTCGGCGAATTTTAAATTTAATTTAAATAAATAATTTGAAAAGTAGTATTTTATTTTGAAAATAATTTTAAATTTGAAAATTTTAAGATATGAAATCAAGCCGATCTCACATCCCGAATAGTTTATATAAACGAGCACCGCATCACTAACCGTGTATCTATCCCTAAGGATAGACACATCGCTTGATGGTGGGGCTCGGTTAAATAAACTAGAAGATTTGTGACATCCGTTTGGTACTGCGAACCAATTTTATAAGCCGACAAATTCCACTTGCCTAATATGAAAACATTAAACGGGGTTTATATTACTCAGGTTCTTTAAAATTCCCTATAAGAGCAAGCCCCTATAGTTAATTACATCTTAAGTGACGGGAATCACCTAAGAAAACTCTCGATAATAATCGATAATGCTGCTCTCGAGAATTTGAAGTTTAAGTTTTCGAAAAGATTGAATTTTTTGAATCTCGATAGGGAATGGATCGAGTTTAGAACATTTTATTTTGGGAATTCAAAGGAAGAGAAGTAGGAGAAATTACGGATTCGAAGTGAACTTCGATAATCTCCCGACTATCCTATTGTTTGGCTTGGATTTAGGAAAGTCCTAATGTTTATTTAATGTTTTAATCTTGTCAATTTTAATTAATTAGGGCTTATATTTATATGATAAAATCATACAAATAGCACGGAAGATATGAGGGTTTATGTCGTATCGGACGACTACCTCGGAATCCTAAGACCGGTTAGGGCTTAATTTGCAATGCAAATGCCTAACGAAGAGTTGAGGATTTATGTTGCACTAGGCAAACTACCTCGAAGTCCTATGGCTTTGTTGTTTAATTCTAGGAAAGTTTTCTTGAAGTAGATTCAAGTTTCTGCGACGACGATGGCCGTGCCTGCCCACCATGCTCCGAGCTCCTTGTTGTTGCAGAGGTTTAGTTTTAGAAATCATAAATCAGGGGATGAGAAAAGTGTTTTGGTTTAAAGAAGTCTTAATTTCCAAGTGTTCTTTGTGTTTTAATTAAAACAAATCTTAAAGTTGATTATAACAACACCGGTTAAGATCCCACGGTTCCATCCTTCCGGCATCATTATTTTTATCGGATTCACTTAGTCCAGATGAATTGCTAAACTCAACTGAATGAGTTCCACACTTTCATTTGGACCGTGGGAATCCCGTTAGCAACACGTAGGTTACATCATCCGAGGTATTCCCGATCATCCAACAGGACGTTTTAATTCAGTTGTAATTGTAGTTTTGTGTTATGTTTGTGATTAAATTTTGAGTTGCTTTATATTTTGAAATGTTGTGGCGGTGAATTTTATCTTGCAATGACTTTTAACTTAGTTTTGGTTTCGAGTTTTGGTTTACGTCCTAAAGGTGTAGGTTTTCATGCAACTTGTTGTTTATCATGCAAGAAAAGTAAGTGCGATGCGATTAAATAAGTTGCTGATAGAGTAAATCGCAATAAAATAAAAGCGTACACTGGAGGGTCTTCCCGTCATCCCAAGCTGCACTTAAAACACGGTTAGAATATTTGAGCATTTAAAGTAAGTTCCTAGGTAAAGCTAAGGGAAAGGTTATGGTTTTCTACCAAGTTCCTAATCCTATAGCTAGTCATCTCTTATGACGTCTAGGTCTTGATTTTGGTTTTAAGGATGATTTTCTTCACCAAAGAACAATTAAGCTCGATTTGTTCTTAAGGATATTCCATCATATTGAGGAAGTGTTTAAGACAAATCTTAAACATCTTTTCGATATTTCGGGAATTGTCCTAAGTCCAGAATGAATTCCATTGTTCGAGTGAATTAATCATCCGAGGTGTTTGAGTTAAGTTTTATTTCTTGCTCGGTGAATTAGGATGTTTGAATATCCTTATGAGTGAAGTGTCATTTCACTTGATACTCCATTTAGGAGTTATAATAGTAAAAGCTCCTAAAGGCAAAATGATATTTAATGATTTGTGATTCAAATTTAAGTTCAAATTAATGATTTAAGTTTGGAATAGTGTTTAAGTTATTTTAGATTTATTTTTGAATTCTTCATGTCTTTATATTTAATTTAATTTAATTTAATTTAACTTAATTTAATTTAATGTGGTTTAATTTAAATTAAATTAATTTAAGTTAATTTAATGTAATATGATTTAATTTAATTTAATTTAATTTAATTTAATTTAATTTAATTTAGTTTTAATTTAATTTAATTTAATTTAATTTAATTTAATTTAATTTAACATAATATAATATAATATAATTTAATTTAATTTAATTTAATTTAATTTAATTTAATTTAATTTAGTTTAATTTAATTCTTAATTTTTTTAATTTAATTTTTAATTTTAAAGGAATTTGTTTTAAATAATTTAACTTTAATTTAATTTAATGATTAAGTCTTTTAGCATTTTAAATCTTAAACTTGGATTATCATTTTAATTAGGAATTAAATATTATTGGGATGATTAATTTAGGGATTTTTAAATTAAAGAATAAATCTCCTCCTAATAATATCCCTATTTTAATAATTCAATTTTATTATTCTTCCAAATTTAACTAATTATTTAATTAAAGTTTAATCATTTTAAATTGCTTAATGGGTTTCTACCCTTCAATTATTAAATTTCAATCATCCAAATCAAATTAGGATCAAATATTTTAATTGTTAAATTTTTTTATTAAACCTAAAGTTTTAATTAAGGATAAAAAAAAATTTAATTACCACTTTACCCTTTAAGCTTAATAATTTCATAACTCATTAAATTGAACTCAAATGAACTTGAAAATTTTATGTGACTTCACTCATATGTCAATAAAGACATGAGAGGAGAAAATGTGATTTTTCTGTATTTAATTTATTTATATAATTATTTTTGGTAAAAAAATAGAGATTTCCAAGGAAAATTTACTAACATGACCAAGGGAAGGTTTCTATCCTTAAGAAAATTATGGGACATTTCTAATGACCAGAGGACCACTTGGACCAATTTTTGTGATTTTTTGAATTATATTTTATTTATTAGAATTATTTTAAGTTCTGGAGTATTAATTAATTTAAAAAATAGAATATAAGTTGAAAAATGAATTTTATAATTTTTAAAATTCTCTCTGATATCAAGGATTCCAGAGAACCAAATTTTACAATTTTCTGATTTTTCTTTGATTTATTATAATTATTTTAGTGAAAATGCTAGAAAATACATTTTTTTAATTTTAAAATTACCCTAGAGCTTTAAAAATTAATATCTGACCAAATAGGCCTAAGAAAAATATGGGGTTTGTTCCTAAGTGATTAAAATTCAAAATGTGACATTTTGGTGAATTTTATTATTTTTGTGATTTTTATTATTTTTTAATTATTAAAAATATTAAAATAATATTAAAAAATCAACTTTTTTAGAAAATTGAAATTTTAATTTTCTTAAATTCCCTGATATCAGAGAGGCTCCAAAACCAATTTGGTGAATTTTTAAAAGATATTTTGAAAGTTATGAATTTTTAAAGTTTAAAATGACTAAATGGGCTTAATCAACCCAATTAATAGGGCTAACCAAGTCAATTGACTTCAAACTTTTATGGTAGGTTCCTCTGATCCTGAAGGTCAGTGGAGAATTGATTTCAAGTCAATTTGATGTATGGTTAGCTCTAATTAATTAGGGGTCTATTTTGGATATTTAAGCCAATTAGGGTTAATCTGAGTGAATTAACTCAAGTCCTATTTTTCCTAGGGTTCTCTGGTCATAAGGAACATCACCAAATTTTTCTAGAATTTATTTCACAACATGATATTTATTGGAATTAAAATACTCAAAACGACCACATGTATTTGAAAAATCGGTAACTTTTCACGGAGATGGCCTCGACCTTGGAAAATTCGGGAATGTTCCCAAGTTCAGAGGCTTCAAAAGCCCTATGGTCTCATGCCATGGTGAATTGTATGAATGCATGGAGAATTAAAACAATGCGAGGAGTAAATAATTAATTAAAAATAAAGTACTTGGACAAAATTAATTAATTTCTTTTCCACATTATTCTCCTCCGTTCATTTGAGCGAGAGGGTATTTTTATTTTATTTTTGTGATTTTCCTACACAAAGTTATGGATTTTTGAAGTTTCGATATTTAATAAATACATTAAATACCCTATTTATCTACTTATCCACGCGGCGCCAGCGAAACATCGGCAGCTCCGAAGGGGTACGTGTCGCGCTGTGATTGGGCGCCGCCATCTGAGTCAGCCGTCCCGGGACCCGCGGTTTACGTAACATTCCCTGGTCCAGCGCAATCTGAACCGTCCGCTCGATACACGCGCGATCCAACGGCTCCCGGTCATCGTCTACGGCGGGTGTGCACCGTGACCGTCAACTTTCTAACCCTAATTTCTCACTCGATTCTCAACGGATTTTCGTGTTCTTATGCTCTATGGATTCGTCTTGAAGAGACGAACACATCCATATGGTAAACATGCATTTAAATTGACTCGAATTAAAATGAGAATCTCCGGAAGCTCGGGAAGAAGAGGGTGTCCATACCTTTGCTCGGAGAAGTGAAGCTTCGATCCGAGAGTTGTTGCACCTTCGATTGGATCCTGGTAAGCTCCGGATGAAGTCTCTCGGTGCAGTGAATTGTCCAGGTTGGACTTCGACCACGGTCGATCACAAAGCTTGGAGGCTAGAGCAACTGAGTGGCCTGGAGATGGGGCTTTCAGTGGGAAACTTCTCCTCTTGGTCCAGTGAAGGTGTAGGACCAATCAATTTGGGAATTGGCTCACTGTGAAGAAGTGTCCTGGTTTTTGGGCTAAAGTTTGAGCTCAAAATTGAGCTCAGCTGGAGGGAATTGGGGCTGGAATTCAGTGGGGATCAAGTGTTCTATGTGTGGAGAGTGATCTGGAGTGATTTTGGCAGAGTTTCCTTAAGGTTAGGTTCAGCACCTCCTTTGGACTAGAGGGTGAGGGGTTTAAATAGGCATGGCTGGAGGCTCTCCCAGGGGGAGTTGAGGGCTGGGATCAGCTACTCTTGGCATGTGAAGAACAGCCCTGGTGGCCATTTGGAGTGGGGCAGCTCAGCAGGATGGAATTTCAAAGCTTGGCTTCTCCCGAGGTTTCGGGCATGGTGTTTTCCGGCGGTCGGGTGGCCGGCCGGCCGAGCATGGGTCACCCTCGAGGTCGGGTGGGTCGGGTCGGGACTTGGTGCAAGCGATTGGCAAATGCCATGTGTAAAAGGCTTGGATTAGAATGGAATGGGAGAGGGCTTATTTTGGCTCAAATTGGTCAACCCCTCCATTTGGGCTAGGTGCACCACCCAAGGCTTTGTTTAGGCTGAATAGAAAGTGATTTAGGTCGGCTTAATCGAGTGGGGAATGGTCACCATCCAAGTACGATTAAGCTTAAGCGAGATTTAGTGGAATCATGGGAGTGGTTAATCACCTTTAGGAATTAAGGAAAGAGTCTCCTCCTTTTGCCCAAAATGGCATGGTGACATGTAAAGAGGCTCTCATGGCTTCCATGTGGCTCATGCATGGCTTCATGGCTCACCTTTGGCTTGGGAAAAGTCAAGTCGATTTCATGGAAATGGATTTAAGAGAAATTTTGGTATTTAGGGGTGATTTGGCATGAGGCTTGATTTGGAATTATTTGATGATGGGATTATAACTTAGGGAATGGCTTTGATTAAATGGATGGCAAATGGAAATGTCATGTGGGATTTAGGGTAGATTTTGGGCTCATTGAAATGGTTTTAGATGGGCTTTTAAATGGTTTAGGAAAGTGGGCTTTTGAATTTTAAA
Source organism: Papilionanthe hookeriana x Papilionanthe teres (assembly GCA_022702705.1). Lineage (NCBI taxonomy): Eukaryota > Viridiplantae > Streptophyta > Magnoliopsida > Asparagales > Orchidaceae > Papilionanthe > Papilionanthe hookeriana x Papilionanthe teres. The sequence goes on along the minus strand of CM040426.1, from coordinate 44,602,929 downwards.
ATGAATTTTAGGATGGAATTTTAGTAAAGGCTTGGGCCAAATAGTTGTTGGTTTTGGTTTAGGGATGTTTCATGAGTAATTTGAAATAGATTTAAGGTGGTTTGGGTTTGAATTGGGTTGAATTTGGGTTTATTTGGTAAATGGGCCAATGTAGGTCAAATTGGGCTAACTTGGGCCAATGTTGGGCTAGGGTTGAAATTGATGTAAAATAAATGTTGAGAAATGTTTATGGGAGTGTTTCAAAGAGGTCTTGGCTTTGGTTGGGTTTTGATTTTGAGGTTTGGGTCTATTTGGGCTAGGTTTAGGTTTAGGTCGAAATTGGGCTTTTTGATTTTGGGTTGAATTTGAGTGGGGTTTGGGTCTAAATTTTGGGCAAATCATGTTAGTGTTTTGTTTATGGGGATGTCAAGGAGGGTTTAGAAAAGATTTGGGGTTAATTGGAGTTGAATTGGGTGAGTATGGGCTAAGTTTGGGTCATGGGTCCAAATTGGGCTTTAAGGCCAAAAGTGAAATTGGATCCCAATGCCAATCAACTTGGGCTTGGATTGGGTCTAGATTGGTGTTGGGGATGTTAAATTGAAGTTTAGAATTGAATTGGACCAGAATTTGGGTCAATTGGGTAGGTTAGGTTTGACATTGGGTTCACTTTGGGTTAAAATGGGTCGAATTGGGGGTTTTGATAAAAGTGGGGTAAATTGGAAAAATTGGCCCATGGTGTAGTTGAACAAAATGAAATTGGGAATATTTGAGATTTTCTGGAATTTTCTGGGAATTTTCTGAATTTTTGGATTTTTTGGCTAAGAGGGGTATTTTGGGTATTTGGAGGGTATTGGGGGGTATTTTTGGAATTTTTGGTATTTTGGTTATGGATGATCAATTTGAGTGATGAGGAAATGTTTAGGATTGGTCTTGAGGAATTTTTGGGTAATTTGGAAATTTTTGAGAAATTTGGGTAGTTTCAAGGGTTTTGGGTAGGCTAAGCGGGTGTAGGGTCCCGGGGGTCAAAAAATTGAAAATTTGGAAAATTGAAGCTTGGGTGAATGTAAGTGGAATGAAATCATTTTGAAATCATTTTGGTTGAGCCATGAAGCCACATCAAGCCCATATGAGCCATGAAGGGACTCATTTGAGGCATTCACTATGTTGTTCCTAACCCTCTTAGCCAAGGGCTTAGGGGTTAAGGACCATCCATGTGAATCACTTACATGAGTCAGGAAGTCAAGTTAGGTATAGGTGTGGTTTTAGGAGGTGTATGGAAGTGTAGTGTGTAGTGTATAAGTGTAGTGTGTGTGTAACTCAGCCCCTTACCAGACCAGGCCACCCAGGGCAATCCTAAGGCCAAAGAGTCCTATAGGAACTCATCCTTTAAACTTCCACACTTGATTTCAACCCTCTAGGTGATTAGGGGTCTACAGTCAAGTTTGTGGAGTTTGCAGGAGTTAAGAAGTGGTTTGAAATTCTAGGTGGTGGGTCCCAATTCTAATCCTCTAAGATAGTCAAAGGAAAAGCCTAAGGCTAGATCCTAAGTACTAAAGAGAAGAAGAGAAGACCTCATCAAAAATGAGGTCAACAGAACTTTACTTTATTATATGAAATCCAAGTTTTATTGCATCATCTTCATGAATTCTGAGTAGTTGTTCTGTCCTTCTCCTTGTTTTGATATTTTTGTGAAATAATCATATGAATTAGTGTATTAAACCTAATATAAAGAAGTTGTGATGATACTATTCCTAAACTTACTTTACTATACAAATTGGCCATTTGTATTGTTAAAATTTGTGAAGAATTCTTAAGATCTGATCGTGGGTTAAGTATTCTTAACTAGTATGTATCACATTTCTCTTTGAAAGGTAGATGGGTAAATCCTTGAAAGGAGAAGTGCAAATAAATAGGGAAATAATATTAATCAGGCGTAGAATTGGAGATTTTAGAGTGACAGACTAAAATTCTTAATTCGGTCCTATCGTTTGGGTGCTGATGTGTAGATTGTTAGCCCTCAGGTGAGGGGAACATGGGAGCTCCAAAGTGAGAGCCGATAACGTCCCAGCCTAGCTGCAGATTCAATAACCAAGCATAGGATTAGTTAATGTTCTTTATGCCAGGACCAAAGGGTAAAGAATATGTATGCTCCTATTTGACACAACACATATAAAACTAATTCTAAATTATTGCTTCACTTAAAATATCTTAACAAAGGAGAAAGATTCTTGCTATTATATATTTGGCACAACACATATAAAACTAATTCTAAATTATTGCTTCACTTAAAATATCTTAACAAAGGAGAAAAATTCTTGCTATTATTGCTTCACTTAAAATATCTTAACAAAGGAGAAAGATTCTTGCTATTATATATTTGAACTTAGCTTTAGTAGTAGTAGTAAATTGTTAGTAAAACTAGTTTAGATATAAATTTGATATTATTATCGATTGTGTATTAGTGACAGATAGACAATTTCGATCTAGCTGTGATTCTGAATTGGTTTATATAATCCTAGTCCATAGGTTTTAATATATTTCCCTGTGGGATCGATAACAGGACTCCACTAGAGCACTGTATTACTTGAGCGATACGTATACTTGCGTTTAAATGTAACTCTGCGATCAAAAGATTATAATATTTAATTGTTACTAAAATTAAAATTACGCTCCAAATTAATTTTTTGGCACTGTTGCTGAGGATTTATATCTTTTAGTAGTGGTGTCGAATTCTTATATTTTTAAGTATATTTAAAATTGTGGATCAATTAGTGAAGGGGTGAGCTTCATAGGCAAACTCCTGTGACCCGAACCTTTAGACTCGACTCGTCTTCTTCACTCTAGCTGCCTTCCTCCATAGTTCATACTTCGAATGATCATGATCTTGGATCATAATATCGCCCGCCTAAGAAAAAGTAGTTACATACAATTAGAGCTTGCATGCATTAACATCACACTAGTTTAGGTCTTGAATTACCTGGGTCACATGAGATCTATCATCGATTCATGAATATTTGAACTGCCTCCTATGGGCGTGCTCATGTACATCGACAGCGGAGGGTTTTCGTCGCACTGTCACATTGTATCCATGAAACTAAGTGGTTAGAATATATTTTCCAACTATAGTAAAATTTAAAGCAGAAATGAAACTTTACCGGCCTCTTCTTGTATTCAGTATGTGGGAGTGCTCCATCAGTGTGCTTGGAGGGCCTTATGCCTCCACAATCCGGCCACCTATTATGCCTCCTCTGTTCCCTACTCTTCTGGTGCTCCGGGGAATCCCAAGCCCATAGTAGTGTGGAAAAAGCCTCCTCTTCGAGCCATAAGGGTTGCTGCTGTCATTTTTGAATATTGTCAAACATGTCTCATAAATGATTGCTGCCCTTGCTCTCGGAGTTGTGCTAGATGTGTGCTTCGTTTTCAGTGCGTCAAGAGAATTATTTATACAAAATTATAAGGATCATGTTAGACTAAAAAATAATAAAAAACCATTTAAGACGTTTGTGAACGATACATACCACAAACTTCTGAAACCAAATCTCGAACTGCCACCGCAATATCCTTTTAGGACAAGTACGTTGAGTCGTTCTTTCTCCGGATGATATACCTAATGACATGAATATTCTGTGTCGGGGTTTAAAACCTGAAGATACAAATGGTTAGTTTTCTAGTTAATTAAAAATAATAAAAGGATTACTGTCAATCTCTTAAAAAAACTTATGTGTTGCCAATAGACTTAATGTGGTAGCTGCTGTCAGTTGACTCCTGCCCAGTCGATGCCAAACTTATCCATATCGTAGTTAGGGTGTAGGTAGGACTAGGTTTAGGGGTAGAAGTGGGGATCGGGGTGGGGGTGGGGGTGGGTGAAATAGTGGGGGAAGGAATAGTGGTTTGTGCAGATGTGAGAGTCAGGATGGGGGTGGTTATGGAGGCGAGGGTGGGGGTAGGGCCAGAAGACGAGGTGGGGCCGGGTGTGAGACCAGGGGTCAGAGTGGGTGTAGAAGTCGAGTGGCCTCTCTTCAATTGCTTTTTCATCAGATAACACTGTGTTTCATGGCTCCCTCCCTTTTGAGCGAGAAGGGAGACCATCCTTGCCTCTAGTCGACATCTTCAACAAAGAAAATAAATAAATTAATTAGTGTACATTAAAAAATACTATGCAATAAACAAAAATAGAACAGTACGCAATAAAAATTAAAACACAAAAGTTTTAAAGTAACTTACCCATCATACATAGCATCGTCTGAAGGGTGACTAGAGGATGTAGTCAAAATATCTTCTTCAAACACATCACCAAAGTAGTAGTCATTAACGAGATTAATTTTTTCATATCCAGCACTATCATCCTTTAGATTGAGCTCTTCATTAATCACATAAAGTGGAAAATATAAATCTAACATTTTAGCTCCTTGATAAACGGTTTTAATATTATTCTTGAATATCAATCGTGACTCTAAGTTTACTCTATAGAACAATTTCCTAGTCAATGTTATCTCTTACTCTATGGAGATATTGATGATAATTAACCTGACTCGCCTGTCGAGCTAGAATGAAATGATCAAATGTAGCATATATTCTGTTCACATTCACATTTGTGATATTTTATGGGGTGTATACCCTTGTTCCAAGCGCATTTGAATAGGAATACAGTTCCTCTAATAGAGCTAGGATAAGATGTATCAATAACTTCAAGAATCCCATAACAGTCTATCTCGTAGTCTGAATTATCGTTTGCTTTAACACAAATGCTAGAATTAAAAGTCTTTTTCCCTTCATACCATTATATTGTATGAAACCTGTATCCATTTACATCATAAATTTGCTAGATATTCACAATGCTCATAGGTCCCCAAGAAAGATTTTTCGGCCCCTGATCTGTTACTCTATTTCTCCAATCATGAATATATTAATATATACATAAGAAATTTTGTGTTAATGAAAATTTATATGTCATATGAGTGACGAATTTGTCAATTTCCACTCACATACGTTGTAAACCATTGAAGGAAATTATTCTTGATCTCCTTTCTCATGTCATTGTTTTTAACTGAATTTAACAAATCCACTATTAAACCGTTCAGACATTGAAATTATCTTGAAGTAGCACATCATGTTATTTTGAAGAAAAATGAGTGAATAAATATAATAAGAAATGTCTTACTCAATTAAGGGTTGAACTCCATCGCAATTGGGAAGAACATAAAGTATCGCTGGTCAAAGTTCTTGATCATTAAGATAACATGATGTGCACCTTTCTGATGCTTCACCTAACTGTTGTAAAATCGAAAGGGTCGATAGTGGCATCAAAACCAATGATTCATTCATGCATTCTTCTTCCTTGAAATAGTAGGAGCTGAATGTCATTGTCTCATGCGGTAAATATGCTTCACATATCGATCATTTTGGTCGGGCTTTATTCTTCACAGTTCTCTTTAGTTTATTTAAAAATTTTAAGAAATAAGTATTTTTTAGCATAAATAAGCAATATTCTTTATAAATGAGTTATTAAATACTTATTCTCAAAGTAATTACCTCTCAACGAGATACATCCAACGGTACTGCACTAGACATTCAATCAATGTCTCGTGGGGTAAATGTACATGCATATGCTCTATCGAGTCAAGAAAACTGGGTAAAAATATACTATTGAGCTTGAAAAGTTTTGCAAGAATGTTCGATTCTAACTAGCATACTGATCCCCGAATATTTATGCTTACGTTTTATATATGAAATTACACTTTATATTTCTTCTCAACAATAATATCTCTTTCTTTACAACGACGTCAAAAACTTGATTCCGAAGCAAATAAGAGATCAACTTTAATTATTTATAATATGGAATTCTACACAATATACGTATCATTTATCAAGTAATATAAGACTTTCTGATTAAGCCCTGAGATATCAAACCCATAGGGAAATGTTCTAAAAATTTAAAGAAAGCAGAAAATTTTTTTTTTTACTTTTCAAAATGATTTTGTAAGTTATTTTTTATAAATAGAAAGTTTAAATTCTTTTTGATGATTTTTAAGAAAAAATAAAATAAGAAACTAAAATTATCAAGACTATTAAATGATATGAAAGCAAATGAGAATAAAATATCTTTTTCCGTTTCATGAATTAATAATAAATATAGAATTTTGTTGTGAAAGTATTGATCCAAGATATTTATGCTTACATTTTATATATGAGTTTATACTTTAAATTTCCTTTTAATTATATCTCTTTCTTTACAACGACGCTAAAAACTTGATGCTGATGCAAATGATAGTTTAATTAATATTATTAAAAATGGGATTTTACGCAAGTATGCGTATCATTATTAAGTAATATATGGCTTTCCGATTAAGCCCCGAATATCGATCCCACCAAGATCGAGGTGTCAGCATATTTTTAGATTATAAATTTAATTTAAGTATATATATAATCTAGAAAGTAGCATTTGATTTTTGAAAATAATTTTAAAATTAAAAATTTTAAGATATGAAATCAAACCTATCTCACATCCCGAATAGTTTATACAAACGAGCGCCGCATCACAAACCGTGTATTTATTTCAAGGAATAGACACACTACTTGATGATGGGGCTCGATTAAATAAACTAAAAGATTTGTGATATCCGTTTGGTCTGCGAACCAATTTTATGAGCTGACAAGTTCCCTTGCTTAGTATAAAGAAATTAAAGAGGGTTAATATTACCTGGGTTCTTAAAGTTCTCTATAAGGGCAAGCTCTTATAGTTAATTACATCTTAAATGTCCGAAGACACTTAAGAAAACTCTCGATAATGATCAGTGGTTTTGCTCTCAAGAATTTTAAAGTTTAAGGTTTTCAAAGAATTGAATTTTGGAAATTTCAATAGGGAATAACTCAAATTTGGAACAGTTATTTCAGGGGTCCAAAGGAAGAGAAGCAGGGGATGTCACAGACCCAAAGCGAACTCGGTGACTTCCCGACTATCCTATTGTTTGGCTTAATTTGAGAGTTTACTTAATGTTTTAATCCTGTCGATTTTAGTTGATTAGGACTTATATTTATATGACATAATCATACAAATAGCCTCGAAGATGTGAAGGTTTATGTCGTACCAAACGACTATCTCGGAGTCCTAAAACCGGTTAGGGCTTAATTTGCATAACATGATTATGCAAATGCCTAACGAAAAGTTTAGGATTTATGTTGCACTAGACAAACTACCTTGAAATCCTATGGCTTTGTTATTTAATTCTAAGAAAGGTTTAGCTCATGTAGGCTCAAGTTTTGCTGATGAAGATGGCCGTGCTGGCCACTATGCTCCAAGCTCCTTGTTGTTGCAAAATGTTTAGTTTTAGAAAGTGGAAATCAAGAGATGAGAGAAGTATTTTGGTTTAGAAGAGTCTTAAAGTTCAAATTCATTAATATTTTAATCAAAACAAATCTTAAAGTTGATTAAGCAGAACCGATTAAGATCCCACGGTTCCGTCATCCCGACACCACTATTTTCATCGGATTCACTTAATCCAAATGAATTTACTAAAATCAACTGAATGAGTTCCACACTTTCATTTAGACTGTGGGAAATCTCGTTGGAAACATGTGGGTTACATCATCCGAGGGATTCCCGATCATCCAACGAGACATTTTAATTTAGTTGTATAATTTGTTAAGTTCAATGTTTTAGAGTTTTTGACCTAATGCACAAAACATAACATAAATAACACAACTTCATCGCTTTTTCGTGAAAATTGACTTTAGGGATCCATTTTTAGGCCGGATTTTCAAGTTTTTGAGCTTGGAATCACTCGATTTCTTCATCTCGAGGTCAGATCTACCTTCTAATCATTTTGATTTTTATTTTCACCATGAATTTTTCAACTTTTGAGCAAAAATGAAAATTTTTTATTTTTGGAGTTTAATCCATGGATTTGAAGCTTTATTCAAGTTTTTATAAGCTTAAATAAGCTTATACCCTAAACCCTAAAATAAAATAATGCCAAGCCTTTGAAACACCATTTAGCTTAGAAGATTTAAAGTTTACCCATTTTTCATTCTGGATCTTCCAGGCCCCAGTGTCGTCAGTCAAATAAGCAATAATCATCTCAAGATCTCCCTCAGATGGAGATAATCCAGAATAGTGGCACTCGATAGTAGGTGGCAGTCCTTTGTGATTAAATTTTGAGTTGTTTTATATTTTGAATGTTGTGGAGGTGAATTTTATCTTGTGTTGATTTTTAATTTAGTTTTGTGTTTCAGTTTTGTGGCTACCCTAAAGGTTTCAGTTTTCATGCAGAGTGACATTCTTGTTTAACATGCAAATTTTACAAGAAAGAGTACGACACAGGTAAATAAATTGCAATAAAATAAAAGCTTACGTGGTAAGCATCCCCGCCATTTTCACCTGCACTTTAAACACATATTAAGACATTTATATAATTGCAAGAAAATACCTAGGTAAAGCTAAGGGAAGGTTCTGGTTATCTACCAAAATCCTAATCCTATTGCTAGTCGGCTTCTATGACGTCTAGGTATTTGTGTTTTGTTAAGGATGATTTTCTTCACCAAAGAACAATGAAGTTTCACTGTTCTTTGAAACATCCCATCAAGTTAGAGAAGTGCTCAGAATTGAATTCTGAACATCTTCTTAAACATTTTAGGGATTATTTTAAGTTTAGTTAGTTTCATTAGAGTGGTGAATCAATCACCCAGTTTACTCTTGCTCAGTGAATTAGGATGTTTGATTATCCTAAAAGTGAAGTGACATTTCATTTGATATTCCATTTAGGAGTTATAATAATGAAAGACTTTAGGAGCAACTTAGTTTGATAAAGAATTTAATCTCATTAATTAAAGTTGAGTTGGTGATTTAGGATAATTTAATTTAGTTTCAAAATTCAGGTTGATTTTTTTAAGTGTTTTAAATTACTTGAGTTGAAAGAGGTATTTAAATTACTTAATTTCATTAAATTTTGATGATTTAAATTTGATTCGAATTAATCATATTACTTTAGGTTAATTCTAATTGGTTTGATTTTCACATTTTTAATTATAAATTGTTTTGAGATTATTTAATGTTTCAAATTTGTTTTATGTTTATTCTCAAGTGATTTCAAACTAATTTTAATGTTTTAGATTCATTTTTAATTTGATTATTAAATCATTTAATGTTTTAAGCTTTAATTTAATTAAAGATTATTTCTTCTTTAATTATTAATTTCAATCATCATGTCTTTAAAGTTAATTAAGAGTTGAATATTATTGGAGTGATTCATTTAGGGATTTAAGATTAAAGAATTGATATCTTCTTAAATTACATCCCTATTTTAATAATCTAAATTTTTAATTATCCTTCTAAAACTTAAATTGTTTAATTAATTAAGGTTTTCTTTGAATATTTTCAAGGTAATTAATGGGTTTCTACCCTTAATTCCCTAAGTTTCAATCATCTAAGAGAAAATTAAGATCAAATATTTTACCCTCTCTTTGATTAGGCCTAAGATATTAATTAGGATTAAAATCCTTTAATTACCTTTATGCCCTTTTAATCCTATTCACCTCATAACTCACTAAACTGAGCTCAAGTGAACTTGAAATTTTTATGTCACCTTACTCACATGTCAATTAAGACATTAGAGGAGAAAATGTGATGTTTCCATTTTTAATTTAATTTATATAGTTATTTCTTTGAAAAAAGAGAGTTTTCAATGAAAATTCAACAACATGACCAAGGTGAGGTTTCTGTCCTTAGGAAAATTATGTGATGTTTCTACTAACCAGATAACCACTTGGACCAATTTTTGTGATTTTTTGAATTATACTTTATTTATTATAATTATTTTAAGTTTTGGAGTATTAATTAATTATAAAATAAAATTAAAGTTTAAAATTAAGTTTTATATTTTTCTTAAGTCTCTCTAACTTCAAGGAACTCAGAGAGATAAATTTTATATTTTTCTAATTTTTCTTTGATTTATTAGAATTATTTTAATGGAAAAGTTAAAAAATCCATTTTTTAACATTAAAAAAAATTTACATTAAGCTTTTAAAATTCAATATCTTAACCTAGAGACTTAGGAAAAACATTTGGTTAGTTCCTAAGTGATTAGAAAATAAAATATGACATTTTTGAGAATTTTAATATTTTTTTGATTTTTGTTATTTTTTAATTATTAAAATATTCAAAATAGGGTTAAAAATGAAAATTTTTAGAAAATTCTAATTTTAATTTTCTTAGACTCCCCTGATATCAGAGAGTCCACAAAACCAATTTTGTGAAGTTTTGAAATTTATTTTGGGTTTTATGATTTTTTAAAGTTTAAAAGTGGCCATGTAATTTAAATAATTCATTTAGTGGGCTAAATCATTTTCAATTGACTTCAGATTTTTATGTGAGATTCTCTGTATCCTAAATGACAGTGGAGATTTTATTTTAAGTGATTTTAATGTGTAGTTAATCCTAATTAATTAAAATTCAATTTCAAGTGTTTAGGCTAATTAGGATTATTTTTAAGGAATTAAGTTTTACCATAATTTTCCTAGGGCCCTCTAGTCATAAGATACCTCCTCTAATTTTCCTAGATTTCATTAGTCAACATGCTAATTATAGGAATTAAAATACCAAAACAGACACATAAACTTGAAAAATAAATAACTTACCATAGAGATGGCCTCTGGCCTTGGAAAATTCAGAGAATGTTCCCAAGAATAGAGGCTACAAAAGCTCTATGGTCTCATGCCATGATGAAATGTGTGTGTGAATGGAGAATTAAATACTCAAATAAGTGTTTAATTAATTAAAAATTAAATATTCAACAAAATAAATTAATTCTTTTTTGACATTATTCTCCTATGTTCACTGAGCAAGTGGGTATTTTTGTTTTATTTTTATGATTTTTCTATGCAAAGATATGAATTTTTAAAGTTTCTAGTATTTAAATAAATAAGAAAATCCAGATTTTTCTACTTAAACTAGTCAGCGCCATCTCACCCTCGCCAGCTCCGAAGCCCCGCGTGGCGCTTTCTGATTCATCGCTGCCATCTGACTCAGCGCCACGCGGCCCACGGTTCATGTCCCGTTGATCCGTCCGGCGCGATCCTAGCCGTTCACCCGATACACAAACCATCCGACGGTCCCTGGTCATCGTCTACTACTGGTGCGTCCCGTGAGCCTTCCACCTTCTAACCCTAAGATCTCGCTCGATACTCAACCAAATTACATGTTCTTGGGCTCTATGAATTCGTATCGACAAGACGAACACATCTATACGGTTATGATGCATTAAAATTAAGCCAAACAAAATAGAGAATCCGAAGAAGCTCGGGAGGAAGAAGAGGTCAATACCTTTGCTCTAAGAAGCTAAGCATCAATTAGAGAGTTGTGGCACCTTCGATTGATCCCAAGGAAGCTCCAGATGAAGTCTCTGGCTCTGAGGAATTGTCCAGGTATGAAAGTGACCAAGGTTGATTTCAAGCTTTGACTGCTGGAGAGATTGGGTGACCTGGTGAGGGGGCTTCCACTGGGGAACTTCTTCTCTTGGTCTAGTGAAGGTGTGGGTGAGTTTAATTTGGTTTCTGTTGAGGTTTCAGGGATGTCCTATTTTTTGGCCTGAGATTGAGCTCAAAAATTGAGCTCAACCTGTAGGGATGAAGGCAGGAAAGCAGTGGGGTTCTTCTTCTCTAGGATGGGAGAAGCTTTGGGAGTGATTTGGAGAGGTTCTGTTGAGAAATTTTTTAACACTTGCTCATGGCCGAAAGGTTGTGTTTAAATGGCCAGAGCCATGGGGCTGAGCTAGGGCTCAAATGAGGGGTGGATTCAGCTGCTTAGGTGGAGGGTAGTGGAGCTCCAAAGTTTAATTTGGATGAGGTGGCCAATTGGGTGATTTTGGGTGTGTATAGGCTAGTGGTGGCTCTCAGTTTTGACCCACTCCGATGGCTAGGCCGATCGGCAAGGACAGGGGAGCTGGCCATGGGTCAGGTCAACCAGGAGTAGGGTTTAATGGTGATAAACCAGGCAAGGGGGATTTGGGGTGAGGCAAAAGGTGGATTTATCCATTTAAGGGAAGTGATCCCTTAAAATGGGGGACTCTTGGTCCATAGATCACTTAGTTTGGGCTAGGTAGATCTAGGGTGGTTCCTAGGGTTCACTTGGTGGCTGTAGAAAGGTTGGTTTAGCCACTTGGTTCAATTTGGTTTGATTAGGCCATAAGTTCAAATTGGCTCACTTGGGTTTAGGTTAGGCTAACTTGGGTTTAGTTTTGATTTAAATCCAAGTTTCTTGAGCAACATTGTAGAAATTATTTCCATGAAGAACTTTCATGAAGACATGGAATGGTTTTGAGTTCAATTGGAAGGTCAATTTGGTGGATTTTGGCTAAATTGGGCAAGGTTGGATCAAGTTGGGTTTAAATGGGTTTAAGGTGAGGTTTAGACCTAATTGAAAGTTTCAAATGGATTAGGGGAATGTGGTGAAGAGTTCCCAACATCAATTGGGAAGAAATTTTAGGATTTGGCTAATCAATTTGTTAGGTTTAGGGCATGGATTCACTTTAGGCTAAAATGGGGTATTTTTGGTTTTCAAATAGATTTAGGTTAAGCTTAGGCTCAAATTGGGGCAATTGAAGGTTAAATTGGTTTCATGGGCATGCCATGGAAATTTTAGGATTGAAATTTGGGGAAAACAAAGTTGGTATTAGGTTAATTGGGGGTTTTGGATTAATTAGGCAAAATTGGGGATTTTGGATTTCAAATGGAATTGAACTCAAATGTGAATCAATTTAGACTTGTATTTCATTTAGATTGATAGTGGGGATGTTGAATTAAAGTTTAGAATTGAAATTGGGCAAAATTGAGGTCAAATGGGTTGGTTTGGTTTGACATTGGGTCCATTTAGGTTAAAAATGGGTCAAATTAGGGATTTTGATAAAAGTGGGTTAAATTGGCAAAATTGGCCTATAGTTTAGTTAGACAAAATGAAATCAGGAATATTTGGGATTTTCTGGGAATTTTTGGAATTTTGGGCTAAAAGGGTATTTAGGGTATTAAGAGGTTATTTGGAGGGTATTGGGGTATTTTTGTGGATTTAAGAGGTGGGAATTGTTTCAAAATGATTTTTAGAACTTTTGGGAATTTTGGGTGATTTTTGAGAAATTTGTGAAGGGTTTGGTGGTTGTAGGGGTATTTTAGGTAAATTTGGGTAGGCTTGAGGACCCAATGTCAAAACCAGGAATTTTGGCAAAAATGGTATTTGATTATGGTTGAGAAGTGTAGAAAATCTTAGAGTGAGCCATGGACCATGAAGGTGTTCATTTTGAACATCTCATATGTTGTTCCTAACCCTCTTAGCCAAGGGCTAGGGGTTTGGACTTAGCCACCTGAGTGCTCTAATGAACCAGGAGTCAGGATTGGGTAAAGATGGTTCAGGGTTTAGGATGAGTGTGGGAGTGCAGTGTGTGTGCCAAATAGCCCTCACCAAGACCAGGCCACCCAGGGCAGTCCTAAGGTTTAAACATCCTATAGGAATTCATCTTTGTCTTCTTACACATTGGTCCCAACCTTCCAAGTGATTTGGAGGTTGATGACCATCTATGTAGGATTCTAAAGAGAATCAAGACTTGGTTTGAATTTCTAAAAGATGGGTTTCATCTCTACTCCTCTAGGATAGTCAAGGAAAAGTCCTATGGCTAGATCCTAAGCACTAAAAGGAAAGGAGAGGACCTCACCAAAAATAAGGTTAACACGAGGTTAATCACGACGGCTTTCAAGAGAAACTCTAGTTTACAATAACACACCGTAGATTGGAAAGTCGATAAAAGTTTGATTTTGATTATATACAATAATTATCACTACAATACTACTTCTAATTCTTAACTAAAATACTTAGTGAAAAATTAGAAATTGGAGTTTATATATATTAAAAGTGCTCTTCCTCATACAATGAAATTAGTGACATGTGTAAAAGTAAAACAAGTAGCGAGAAAGATTGTGACAAAGAGGAGCAATTATATTCTTTTCCCATACTTTGTTCTATAAAGAACATATGTTAATCTAATGTTTTGAAATCTTGAAGATGGGTTAGGCAGGGAAGCTACTAGCTCTCACTCTAGAGTTCCCTCTTCTCCCTCCACCTGGGGGCTAACATCTCATAACAAAATTTAAAACATCAAACAAAATTGGGGGCTTTAGCCTATCACTCTAAAGTTCTCTAATTATACACACATTAAAGTATATCTTCTTATTTATTTGCACTCAATTATGTGGACTATATTCTCTCCCATACAATCTCATGTGATTCTTACCAATAGTTGACTAAGACAATGCCGCATTAGTTCTTATATGTTCTCACAACAGATTTTAACATGCAAGTTGATCAAGTTTACATGTAATTGAAGAACAATGTAAAATCATCACAATATATTCTCACTCTACACAATTTTATATCCTACACATGCATACTAATTCATTGTAAGAGGGAAGAGTAAAGAAACTACCCACTACACATGAAAAAATAACAAGAACTTTTCATTAAAGAAGACATTGAAACCACACAAAAAGTATTAGATTCAAATTAAAATACAATGAAAGTACTTATCTTTGATGAAAATCAAACTCTCCTTGTATTGCAAAAGCAATCTCCTTCCATTCCTCTCCAAGAACAAAGTGAAAAGAAAAGAAAAAATTCTCACACTCTCTCTTTCTCTCTCACCTTGTCGCCCCACTTGGGGCTCACGCCCAAGTGATCTTCTTCTTCAAGCCTTCTTCTCCTCTTATAATTAGCTCCTCCCTTCCAATTGTTCACTTTCAAGAGTGTAAAGAGTGTTTTTATAATTTCCCAAGAGTTGCTTAAGTGTCTCTTTAAAAGAGTCCATATTCAATGAATCTTCCAAAAGGTTCCTTAAGTACCTTTTCACTCCAAGAGACACATCTCTTCAATAATAACTCCTTCTAACTGCCCCAAACTCTTCTTGAAAGTTTATATTATCATTCCCAATGAATTCCCTAAGAGACACACTTTGCAACGATTCAAAAATCATCCAAATCTGATGTTTCTTCTAGAACTTATGGCAAAAACCGTCACCAACCATCCAAAACCTGTCTCTGGCGCCTAAGCGCCAGTTTTTGGACGCTTAGGTGCCATGGACTGGTGGTTAAACGCCACTATTGGCGCTTAGGCACCATCCTGCGCATAACTTTACTGTTTCACTCTGTTTGGCTTTGTTTCAGCTTCGTTTCGCCTCATTTCAGTTGCGTTTCTCTCCTAACAGATATACCTACAACATATACATATATATATATATATATATATATATATATATATATATATATATATATATATAAATATATATATATCTATCTATCTATCTATATATATATAAACAAAGTGTAGTTTCATTTAAATATATGTGATAAATGTAAATCATATTAAGCATAGAAAGACATATCAAAATGTGTCAGGTCATAATTTTCTTCCTTGCTCGTTTTGGCTCCAAATTACACCATTTTTACTTCATTTTTGTTCCTTTTGCTCCAATCACTCTAAATTCTTCAATTTGATGTACCTACAACCAAAAACATAAGAAAACATACCTTTAAAGTGCAATATCATTATAAAATTTAGCATTAAAAATAGTATATTTTTAGGGGTATCAAAATCCCCCAAACTTGAACATTACTTGTCCTTAAGTAATACTACACTTTTAAAATAATCTTTGTAGATTAGAGTTAATGGCTCATCCTTTAGAATTTATAAAATTTTGTTCTAAAAATTTGATAGTTCAACCTAGAAGAACTTCTAGTGAATTAGATTAGCCTAGAGTCTAAAATATTTTTCATCAACTTGTGAATTTATTTTCCTATCTATTTCAGAAAAATATGCAGATTTTTCAAACTTCGGATCCTATGAACTTTACTTTCTAGAATTAAGAACTCTCTTAAAATAAATTCAACTACTACAAGTATAAAAACCAAGCATAGGATTGTTCTAAGTTCTTTACTCTAGAAAGACTCAAGTGAAACCAATTTTTAATTAGAACCTCTCCTCAAGCTTCTCCTCAAACTTTTTTTTTTCATTTTCTTTTTCTTCCTCAAGATCTTTTTGATCCATTTTTTATCTTTCTCCTTTTTTTATATGTGAGGATTACTATATCTGAAGAAGACCTTAAATAATTTTGAATTCCACTATCCTCCTCTAAAGTTAAAACATATTACTTTCCTTCACTTGAAGAGATGCATTTTTTTAAAATACTTTTTAAAGGAACCTTAAATGTTTGAAAATAAAGATTCTAAGAATCCTTAATTTTTCAAAAATCCATTTCTTCCTACTAAAGATAGTTATTCATTTTCCCATGTTCTCCACTAAATATCCTTAACTCTAGGTTCACCCTTTTCACTAAAAATATCAACTAATTTTTCCTACTCCATTTCTATACTTAAATTTCTAACATTCTTAAGATGACTCCACAAAACAATAATCATTAGAAATAAAATACACATTTATTTGTAGTAGTTTTGAAAACATGTAAGTTTTAAATTTGAAACATTTTTTTATCCCCAAACTTAAGCTCAAACATGTGTAACAATGAAGTACAAAAATATGCGGCAGGGAAAGATCGATTTTAAAATTTACTACACATCCTAAAAAAATAGCAACAAGTAGCACTTGGTAGAATATTATAGTAGAAAGTAAATATATCCTAAACATGCTTGACTTAACACTATAGAGGAATTTTTAAATTATAGAATAGGTACAAACTAAAGATTAAACAGGAACACATTTTAAAATTTAAAAAGGAATTGCTAGATGCTAACAATTTTAAAAAATTAAGATAAGTTTTATTGTCTCCAATGACTCATTCAACTTAACTCACAAACATAGACACACAAACTCCAATACATAGACTCACATATTTCATAAACAAACAACAACTGAGGTTAATTTGATCTCCCTTCTACTCACATTTCCCCTCCATACTTTGAATTGCTAATGGAAGAAACTACACTAATAACGTGAGTGCGTTATAAAATTTTTTATATGGTTATCATCCTTGGACCAGAATTTCCCTATGTGTTTCCAATTTCAGGTTTACTCTAAGTCTAAGGTAGTACAGTTCATCCAGATGTTGTTCACTAAGTAAGTTCATGACCTTACTCAGCAAAGACAAAGTCAGATAATATAAGTAAAAGAGTTGACATGGAGTGGTCCAAGTCCAAACTCTACATGCTTCAAGGTAATGCTCAGATTCGGTTGAGAACTAATTCGTAACAGACTCGTCAGCCTGCTACTACCAGAAGTCATATACAAATCTACTCAAGACCAAGGCATAACCTCACAACATTAACCTAAACTACTCTTACAATCAAACAAGGATCAAAATCCAACATCTCACTATTATCCAATCCAACATAACAATAATCAAACTAAATAGATAACAAAGATAACCATGGGTTGACTCCCACGAAGCACTTAATCTAACATCGACGATTCGATGTATCCAATGTTTACTCTGGTTGCCCCAACATCGGAATCTCATTTATTTTGTATGTGTACCACGGA
This sequence comes from Papilionanthe hookeriana x Papilionanthe teres, assembly GCA_022702705.1. Taxonomy (NCBI): domain Eukaryota; kingdom Viridiplantae; phylum Streptophyta; class Magnoliopsida; order Asparagales; family Orchidaceae; genus Papilionanthe; species Papilionanthe hookeriana x Papilionanthe teres. The sequence goes on along the minus strand of CM040426.1, from coordinate 44,585,426 downwards.
ATATGCCATTCAGTGATTTTGAATAACTCATTCTTTGGATATCTTTTACTAATTTCATCATTCATTTCAGGTTCTTTTTGTGATTGAGTCAAACCCGAAGATATGAAGACTGGTGATGTAGATGAATTCCCCAAATAGGTAGGATTTAAAATTGTATGGGGTGCATTCATCTTAAGTTCATGAGAATTTTCAACAGATGGAATTAAAAGTTTACTATTTTCGATAACATCCATCATTTTACACCTCTCCTGAATACACATACAGTCTTCTTTAAATAACGTTTTCAACTCATCATGAAAGTCCATTTCGATCTCATCTGTTAACTTACTCTCACTCTCTTGGAAATGATCTTTACTTAAATAATCAATTTCATCCATCCAAAAATAATCATTATCTTTTCTCTTAGTTGGATATTTCATAGTCTTTAATACATCAAAAGTTACTGTCCGGTCATTAATATTCATAGTAAACTTTCCTTTTTGCACATCTATCATAGCTTGTCCAGTAACAAGGAAAGATCTCCCTAAAATAATTGGATTATCTTTATCATCCTCCATATATATAAAAATAAAGTCCAATGGAAAGATAAGTTTATCCACTTTAACAACCACATCTTCTATAACCTCACTTGGATAAATGATAGATCGATCAGCTAACTGAATGGTTATTGTAGTAGGAGAAACATCAGCTAAACTTAACCTTTTAAATATAGATAGAGGCATCACATTAATGCTCACTCCTAAATCACATAAAGCTTTTCCACATAACTTTTCTCCAATTGCACAGAAAATTGTAAAACTACAAGGATGTTTAATTTTCTGAGGAAGCTTTTTCTGAAGTATAGTGCTGCACTTTTCACTTAGTGCAATTGTCTCGTAATCCCCAAGTTTCCTTTTCTTGTTTAATATATCCTTCATTAACTTTGTATAACTTGGAATCTGTTCCAAAGCTTCAGCGAAATGAATATTAATCGTTAACTTTTTAAGTACTTTCATGGATTTTGGAAAATTTTTTATCTAACTCATGCTGTCTAAGTCTTTGAGGAAGTAGAGGCGATCATCTTTTTAAATTGATTTTAGTTGGAGATATAAAATTTTCTAGATCCTTAGAAAAATTTTCTTCAGGTCTTTTAGTTTCCTTTGATTGTCTCACATCTTCTTTCTCTATTCCAACCACATCCTCTATCTCTCTTCCACTCCTTAATCGGACAGCTTCTACATGTTCATTATTGTTCTCTTCAAGGTTGATCTCAGTGTTGCCAGGAAGTGTTCATTGAGGTCTTTTGCTAAGTGAATTAGCAATTTGTCCAGTTGATTCTCTATGTTTCTAATTGCAGTATTTTGACTTTGTAACTAGTTTCCCATTTGCAATACTACTTCTTTTATAGACATCTTCTTATCCTCAAATTATTGATCTTTGTTAGAGTCAGGAGGATATGAAGGTCTATAGTTTGTATTCCTTTGATTATTCCAAGTTTCATTAGGATTTGTAAGATTATTTTCCCATTCTTGGTTTCCATCCCTAGTAGTATGATTCCAATTATAGTTAGGATGATTCTTCCAACCTGGGTTGTAAAAGTTAGAATACGGGTTGTCTATAATATTTAAAATCTCATATGATAAGTTAGAATCAATCATATGCCCTAATGAACTTTTGTCACTTACTAGAGTAAATTGAGGCTGATTCATTCTAAATTGGTCCAACTTACTTGATATTGCTGCAACCTGAAATGCAAGAATTGCAATAGCATCTATATCATAAACACTGACTACCTCTTTAGGATTTACCCTTGCAGAGGGCCATTCAAATTCATTTGTAGTCATTCTTTCAATTAAAGCATACACCTTATGAAATGGTTTTGACATTAACGATCCACCACCGGTAGCGTCAATTATAAACCTAAGGGATCCTACTAACCCATTGTAAAAAGTTTGAATGATTATCCAATTAGGCAGAGCATGGTGTGGACACTTTCTTAGGAGTTCCTTAAATCTTTCCCAGACTTCGTATATTGATTCCCCTTCATACTGACAAAATGAAATAATATCGTTTCTAAGTTTAGTAGTCATTGAAGGTGGAAAATATTTAGCTAGGATTTTCTGAGTTAACTCCCCCAAATTTTTAATAGAGCCAGGTGCTAGTGAGTATAACCACATTTTAGTCTTATCCCTTAGTGAGAAAGGAAAAAGCCTTAATCTAAAAACATCGTCGGACATGCCATTATAACGAAATGTAACACAAAGTTCTAGAAAACTTGATAAGTGTAAATAGAGATCCTCTAAAAGAGTTCCCCCAAACTTGTTGTTCTGCACCAGTTGGATAATCGCTGAATTTAGTTCAAACGAGTCAGCTTCTACGACCGGGGTTTGTATACTTGAGTAAATTTCATTTGTCATAGGATTTACATAACCCCTTAATAATTTATGATGATTTTCCAAGTTATTATTTTGAATGATTTCTATTTACATTTCTAGTTTTTTAAGCTCTGTTTGTTTTTTGATTTTTTTTCTTTTTTCTAACTCGAGATTATAAGACACATGTCCTTGATCCCCGATAAATATATGAGCGCCAAAAACTTGACTCCACACCGAATATATGTTCTAATGATTTAAATATGAAAATTATGATTTTATAATATGGGATACTACGCAAGTATACGTATCGTTTACCAAGTAATATAAAACTTTCTGATTAAGCTTCGAGATATCGAACCCACAAGGAAAGTGAAAAATCTTTAAAGAAATAAGAAAATTATCTTTATACTTTTTTTTTAATTGGCTTTTGAAAGTATGTTTTGATTTTGAAAAGTTTGATAGTTGATTCTACTCTTTAAATTTTCTTATAAAAGTTAAACAAGAAATTAAAATGATAATAACTGTAACACGGTATGAAAAACACTATTAATTAGAATATCTTTTTCTTTCTTTTATAAAGTAGTAATAATTATTAAAGTATTGTTGTGGAAGTATTTAAATTTGTTGTGAAAAATAGAAACAAATATATTCTTTACCCTTACTTGGTTCTATAAAGAACATTGGTTAATTTGAAATTTTATCATTTTGAACATGGTTAGGCAGGGAAGATACCAGCTCTCACTCTAGAGTTCCCTCATTTCCCTCCACTCTGAGGCTAACTTCTCATAACAAAATTCAAAACTTCAAATCAAATTAGGGGTTTTTAGCTCGTCACACTAAAAATCCTCTAATTTTACTCCCTTTTAAAACATCTTCTAATATATTACATTCAATTATATGAACTACAATTTTCACCCATATAATTGCATGTGATTCTTTCTAACTTTTATGAGATAATACCTCATTGGATCTTACATAATCTCACCACAAATTTTACATCTTAACAGACCAAATTAAGAAGTAAATAAAGTTTATAGAATCAGTTTTCACAACTTCTTCCAACTTTAAACACATATACTTTCCACAATAATTCTTCATTAATTATTCATTTCTTCATTTAAGAAAAAAAAAATAAAGTAAACTACTCAGAATGCATTGAGAAAATACAAAAACACATTGATTTGAAATTAAAAACCATAAGAAAAACAACAAACAAAAACAAGTATTAATTAAAAAACTAAATGTAAGAACAAAAGTAAACACTTATCTGAAAATCCTCTCCACAAGACTCAGGAAGTTCCTCTGAAACTTTGACTCTTCACTAAACTACTCCTCAGAGCAAGTCTCCCAACTCCGATGACTCAGAATACAGACTTCAGACTTCAATAAAAATTAAACTAAAGGAAAGAAAAGAAGTGGAAAGAAGAAGGCTTCAATCCTACCCTTTTCTCTTTTCTACTCTCTACTCCTACTCCTAATGAAAACTAAAATAAAAATTGTAAAAACTCTCTTCAAAATGCAATGGAAGAGCCCTTCATTTTTTCTAAGACTCTCTTTAAATATTAAACCAAAAGGTGCCTTGGTGTCTCTTCGAAATGTGTTCAGATTCAATGTATCCACCAAAGAATGCACCCCTTCATTCGAACTTGCCGCCCAAAGTAAGTTATGGAAGTTATCACCAAGAGTTGCATCCCATCCCTTTTGAAAATGGCGCCAAATTTAAATTGAACTCGATTTTTAATCGTGGCGGCTAAGCGCCAGCTCGGCGGCGCTTAGCCGCCAGTGCCCAAATTTTCTTTTTTCATTTTTTTGCTTCAAAGTTGATCCAGTTTTGCTCATTTCATCATAATCACTCATTTTCATCATGCATGCAAGAAAAACACAAAATACCTTCCATTAAAGTGCAATATCATCAAAAATAGGCATAAAAATACTATATATTTTAGGTGTATCAAAATCCTCCAAACTTAAAATGTTACTTGTCCTCAAGTGACAATTAATCTCATAGAAAAATTTTAACATGCAAATTATGTAATGAGTTTCTTAGGAAGATAACAAAATTTTGTTCTAGAAATGGAATAGTCCAATTTAGAAAAAAATTCAGTAATTAAGACCAACTTAAAGTTTAGAAAGTTCTTAAGGAAAGAAAAATGAAAAATATAAGTCTCTATGTAATTCAGAAATATTTGTAGATTCTTCAAAATATAGGATTCAAACATCTTATTTTTCTCACTTAAAAATCTTTATTTGAAAATAATTTTACTTACTATATTATAACTTTAAGCTTTAGATTTTCTCTGAACTTATATGTTAAACTTTTAGGTATAGAACCAATTTTTGATTAGGCCCTTAAATCGTCAAGCTTCTCCTCCCTTTTTTCATACTATTTTTCACTTTTTCTTTTTTTTTCTTCTTTTTTTTCTTTTTTTTAAGGCAAGGATTACTGTATCTGGATAGCCCATTAATGATTTTGAATTCCACCCTTCCATTTAAAATAAAGGTTAGATAAATATCCTTAACATAAAAATCATAATAATAATATTTGAAAATTATTCCTCAATAAAAGAAATTTAAGCTTTGAAGAATAAAAGTCAAATCTTCTATTTATCCAAAAATATAAAATTTCCTACTAAAGATAGATAACTATATTTAACATCTATTCACTAAGAAAATTTTAACTTTAAGTTTTTCATGATTACTATAAATTTTCAACTAAATTCTTTTATTCATTTCTATTTTCAAAATTTTTGTTCCCCTAATATAACTTCATATACATAATTGTTCTCAATCAAGAAATAAGATTTACTTTAAGTATTCTTGAGAACAAATAAAATTTTAGGTTTTTGAAATTTTTTTTTTTTTTAAAATTCCCCCCAAACTTTAATTTTTAGTTAGGATAAAACATAGCGTAAGAAATGATACATGGGTGAGAATTAAAGACTAACATAACATGCTTGCAGGAATTTAAATATCCTAAGTATGCAAGTATAACAATTTAAACAACAGGAGTAAAATGAAATCAAATTCAATTTTTTTTAAAACATTTTCTTTTATAAAAAGAAAAGTAAAAATTTCAAATGACTTCTACAGTAGTGGAGGTTTTCAAAGCAAATACACACAAACTGAAATTACACTGATACTAGATAGCAAATGGTAGTGGTAGATTTTTGTAAAGTTTTTAAGCATGCAGTTTCCTAAATAGTAGTTTCTATAGTGTTCTCTAATCTCCTAACAGTTTTAGAATTAAAGTACACCCTAAAAAAAAACTCTAGTACAACATACACATTAAAACATTTACTATCACACACACTACACTCAAAGCAACATATAAAACATCAATCCAACAACAATACATCTGAATATGCATAACAGATAAATAGTACAACTACAATCTGCATACTATCAGAGTTCACATCACAACATAATCATCAAACAAAATACTAGACAAAGTACACAATAACAATAACACAACAACACAACAACTAAAACAAACAACATACATCTACTCTTCATCCTCATCATCATCATCCTGCTCGTTCCAATCCCTGGATGACACATAAGGTATGTAGAATGGATGAGGGGGTATCTCAGCACTCTGATCACCTCTAATCAGTCTATCTAAATAATGCTGATAATTCTCCTCATACTCATCAAGTTTTATAATATATCTCTCCACATTATCCATCTTACCATCCATATCTTTCAGATGCTCTCGAGTAAGACTCACTTTCTTAAAAATTTTTCTTAATAAACCAGTCTGTGAATCAGTAGATGATGAAGCACGTGAAGTTGTAGCATGAGAAGTAGATGCAGCAGAAGCAGTAGCAGAAGCAGTAGAAGCCCTACCAAATCCTCCTCTCAAGTCAAATTCTGAATGTACAGTGTAAGCTCCAACGTTTACACTACTGATAGGTCTCAAAGGCTGAAGTACCTCTTCCCAGGTTTCAAATTTCACTTCAGACCTTTCACATAATGAATGAATTAGGGAAGGAAATCCCATACTTGCAGTAGTGGTAGATTTGGCAAAATTCACAATATAGTCATAAATGATCGCTCCAATTTCTATAGGCTTCCCTTGCTGAATGCAATGGTTCAAAACAGCTCTTTCCCTCATCACTTCACTAGTATGACTTGAAGGCAATAGTTTAGAAGAGATAAAAGAATGTCATTCCTTAGAAGTAACATTTAATTTAGAAGCAGGAAAATTTACTCTTCTATCATTTGTTATTTTCCATAATCCTCTTCCATCAGTAAAAAATTCTATTATCTCATCTAACTCTCCCTCTGTAGGATGAAAATTAGAATAAAAATAAAACATAGCAAGAGGTAGTTGATAGAAAGTGTTAATTACCCCAGAAGAAAAGTCTACATCTTGCCCCCTAACCATCACTAAATTCTCTTCTGATGCAGGCAAATTCACATAGAATTCTCTAACAACAAAAACAACAGCAACAACGAAGAAGCAACAGTAGTTCTCCCAGTTCCTCGTAGCAATTATATCTTCAATTACTTCTAGCTTACTAAACACTCTCTCAGGAATCAATTTACGTGATTGCAACACATCAATGTATCGTTCCTCAGCCTTCACACTAACAAATTTGTCGGAATCAAACTTCGTCTTTCTTCTCGCGCACTTTGATTTTGGAGCCATCTCTAAAAATTCATGAAAAATTTACCATAAATTCCAAAATCACACTAAACTTGCTAAATTATCTTCCAAAAGATGTTTCCACTAAATCTAAGCAATTTCTTAAGTTTTTCCTCAAATTTTCACCTTGAATAGTGATTTTAAGATTTTCTAAAATGTACTCAAAATACATGGTGAAAATAAAAAAATGTTACTTAGGAGTAGTGCTCTTACCTCAAGGAATCCAAATCTACAAATTTTTGTTGAGATCGGCTCTTAAATGGTCCAAATCAAGGATGCCTTAAACTCTCTCTCTCTCGTGAAAACGATGGTTGAAGATGAATAGGGAGTTAAAATGGTGATTCAAGTATTTTTAACTGGTGGGAACCAATTTTCGTGAACTGGCGCCTAAGCACAAACCCTTCGACGCTTAGCCGCGAAATCCGGCGCTTAAGCGCCAACACTCTGGCGTTTAGCCACCAATACCCAGATTTTCACAATTAAGGTATATGCTTTAAACCACTTCGTTAATCACCCTTAATCTCTTCAAAATAATTATCTCATCCCCATAAATCTTCCAATATTCCAATTCAAATGTTAAATATTCATTGATTCCAAACAAATTTCACTCAAACACAAACTTATATTCATTAAAACAAACATAACACTTAATACAATCCAAGAATTTCTATCCACATACATAGGATGAAATTCTCTAAATACAAGAGACTTAATCTCAAACTGATAAATTTACATCTCTAGGATGTAACTATCACATCATAAGGCATAATTAAAAACTTAAACATAAACACTAAACACACCAAACAAAACACATAAGAATACAAAACATATTAAACAAAACACATAAGAACACTAAACATATAAGAACAAAGCACACTTAATTCCACTCTCCATAAGGCGGATTACATCCAAGACCACTATTATTCTCATTTGACCCTTCTGGAATATAAATCTGATAGAACGGGCGATAATTGTTCATTCTTACATCTTCTTCTTCAAAAACATCGTCTTATCTGCTTCTTCCACGTATCTTGAATGACTGAATTGCATCTTGAGTTGCCATCCCATGTGCTACAACTGTAAGTTAGTTTCATTGATCTTTGCTTCCATTGAAGTCACTCGGGCTTCAATTTTCGCAATCATTTCGCAATCCCTTGAATACTAACAATGAGAAATCCATTAAATAACTCTTTTGCACTGTCACTAATGAACTTACTCTTGTCAGAATCTTGCTTCTTCTTAATCTCATTCTCCCAGGAAGACATGATGTACTCAAAATACTCTTTTTAAGACTCAGGAATGAAAATAGGACTTGGGGCAAGTGTTCTCTTAAATCAGGTTCTTTTTATAGACTTAGGAAGTGCTAAAACTACCCCAAGACATTTTAAAACTCCAAAATAACTTCCAAATCCTCTTCCCCACGATCTAGGCTTCTAGAATTTCATTTTTCACGTTTTTTGTAACTCCGGCGCCTAAGCGCCAACTCGGCTGCGCTTAGCCGCCAGTGCTCAATTTAGCACAGGTCTGCCAAATATCCAAATTTTTATTCTGACTCCTCTAAGTCATCAAATAAGGTCAAATAAAATCTATTTAGTTAAAAAACTCCAAATTACTACCACTAAAAACATAAAAACAAACCAAACAAAGCAAACAAAGCACACAAAACAAACATAAAGCAAAGCACACCGATAATTATGGATTGCCTCCCACAAAGCGCTTGGTTTAATGTCTTCAGCCTGACAAACCTAGAACTCATTCTGAGTGACCTAACATCAGATTCTCATCAGAATTAGATTGCTCGACTGAAAAATATGGTTTAAGTCTATTTCCATTAACATTAAATATTTTTCCAATCTTAGGATCTTGAATATCCACAGCTCCATACGAATAAATTTTCATCACAAAAGGAACCATCCACCTAGACTTAAGTTTTCCAGAAAAAATTCTCAATCTGGCATTATACAGCAAAACTTTCTGTCCTGGTACAAGATTTTTAGTAATAATCTTCCGATCATGCCATAACTTCATCTTTTCCTTATAAATCTTAGAACTTTCATAAGATTCATTCCTTATCTCTTCAAGCTCATTTAATTGCAATAATCTCTTCTCATCAACATCTTTCAAATTATAATTGAACTCTTTAATAGCTCAAAATGCTTTATGCTCAAGTTCAGTAGGTAAATGACAAGATTTTCCAAAAATCAACATATATGGGGACAATCCTATAGGGGTTCTGTAGGCAGTCCTATAGGCCCACAAAGCATAATCCAGTTTGATTGACCAATCCTTTCTATTTGGATTAACAGACTTTTCCAATATTCTTTTAATTTCACGATTGGATAATTCAACCAAACCACTTGTCTGTGGATGATAAGCAGTAGCAATGCGATGATTAATATGATATTTCTTTGCTAACTTTCCAATAATCACATTTCTAAAATGACTTCCCCCATCAGTTATGATTACTCTTGGTATTCCAAATCTGCAAAATATATTTTTCATCAAAAAATTTGCAACACTTTGAGCATCACATTGAGGTAAAGCAATAGCTTTAATCCATTTGGAAACATAGTCTACTGCCATCAAAATATAAACATTTCCGAAAGATGGTTTAAATGGTCCCATAAAATCTAATCCCCAAACATCAAATATTTCAAATTCCAATATATAATTGAGGGGCATCTCATTTCTTTTAGAAATATTTCCTACACGCTGACATCTATCATAATTTTTAATATAAGCATTCACATTCTTAAAAATTGTAGGCCAATAAAATCCAGATTGTAAGATTTTATATGTAGTTTTATCACTTCCAAAATGTCCCCCATAATCAGAATCATGAAAAGGTACACATCTTCGAATTATAAGATCCTTTCCTTGTTTATATAAAAATGGGTCATCCCAAAAATAAGTCTTAGCATCAGACAAAAATTTCTTCTTTTCCTGATATGTCAAACCATATGGTATAATATCACTGACAATAAAATTTACTATGCCTGCATACCACTGAATACGCCACTCATTAACAGTGAGCAATTTTTCATTAGGAAAATGTTCATTAATGTCTTCAACATCACAGAGAGATTTTTCAATTTTAAGCCTGGACAAATGATCACCAATTTGATTTTCAGAACCCTTTCTATCTACTATCTCAAAGTCAAATTCTTACAAAAGAAGAATTCATCTCGGTTTTGCATCATTTTTCTTCATTAAGTGTTTTTACACTTAGAATGATCAGTACGCACAACACATTTAGTTCGACTTAAATACGATCAAAATTTATCAAAGGTAAATACTATAGCTAATAACTCTTTCTCAGTAGTGGTATAATTAATTTGAGCTTCATTAAGAGTTTTACTAGCATAATAAATAACTTTGAAAATCTTATCATATTTCTGATCCAAAACAACACCAATAGCATAATCACTAGCATCACACATTAATTCGAAAGGTTTTTCCCAATTTGGTGAAATTATTACAGGTGCAGTGATTAGTTTTTCTTTTAATGTTTCAAAGGTTTTGAGGCAATCATCATCAAATTAAAAATTACATCCTTTTTCAGTAAACGACATAAATGTTTTGTAATCTTTGAAAAGTCTTTGATGTAATGCCTGTAGAATCCAGCATGTCCTAAAAACTTCTAATTCCCCTTACATTGGTTGGGCAAGGTAAATTAGATAAAACTTGAATTTTTGCAGGATCTACCTCCAAACCTTTTTCTGAAATTCGATGTCCCAAAACAATTCCTCCTACTACCATAAATTGGTATTTTTCCCAGTTAAGGACAAAATTAGTTTCTTCACAGTGTTTTAGAACCTTAGATAAATGTTCTAAACATAATTCGAACGAAATTCCAAACACTGAAAAGCCATCCATAAAAACTTCAATCCCTTTTCATTTAAATCACAAAAAATAGCTATCATACATCTCTGAAATGTAGCAGGGGCATTACATAAAACAAAGGGCATTCTTCTAAAAGCAAACGTACCTTAAGGACGGTAAACATAGTTTTCTCTTGATCCTCAGGAGCAATTTAAATTTGGTGGTAAGAGTATATCCATATATAAAACAAAAGTATTTTTGCCCAGCCAATCTATTCAGAAATTTGATCCAGAAATGGGAGTGGAAAGTGATCTTTCCTTGTGGCAAGATTTAATTTTCTATAATAAATGCATATTCGCCACCCTGTAACATGTCTTGTTGGTATTATTTCATTCTTTTCATTAACAGTCACAGTCACTCGTCCTTTCTTAGGAACACAGTGAATAGGACTAACCCATGCACTATCTGAAATAGGGTAGATAATTCCAGCATCCAACCATTTTAAAATTTTTTTCTTAACAACCTCTTTCATGATAGGATTTAATCTCCTTTGGGGATCAGCCCGCAGTTTGCAATTATCTTCCATAAGAATTTTGTGCATACAAATTGAAGGATTGATTCCTTTAATATCAACAATTGTCCATCCAAAGGCTTTCTTGTGCTTCTTCAAAATTTCAAGCAAACTCTCTTCTTCTTTTTCAGTTAATTGAGAGGAAATTATAACTGGCAAGGTTGAGGATTCACCAAGAAAAACACACTTCAAATTATCAGGAAGCATTTTTAACTTAAGTTCAGGAGGTTTTTCAATTGATGGACCATAAGATTCATCTTTTTCAGTCAAATCCAAGAATTCAAAACTTTCACGAACATACTTTAAATCTTCCTCTTGAAAATCTTCAGAATCAAGTAACTCCTGTTCTTGCTTATGTTCCAATTCTTATCTTTCAGATTTCTCTTCATAAGTTGACTTGAAATGACATTCACTTAAATATTTGATAACATTCATCCTATAACATTCATCTTCTTTACTTCTAGTAGGATATTTCATCGATTTTAAAATATTAAATGTAACAGTCTGATCATTAACCCTCATTGTTAATTCCCCTTTTCGCACATCTATCATGGTTCGGCCTGTAGCTAAGAAAGGTTTTCCCAAAATTATAGGTATCTCTTTATCTTCCTCCATATCTAACACAATGAAATCAACAAGAAAAATAAATTGATCCACTTTAACTAAAACATCTTCTATAACTCCTTAAGGATATGTGATCGAACGATCTGTTAGTTGCAGAGTTACAGTAGTTGGGGTTATTTCTCCTAGTCCCAATCTTTTGAATATTGATAGAGGCATAAGGTTAATGCTTGCACCCAAATCACATAAAGCTTTTCCATAGAATCTATCTCAGATTGCACATGGAATTGTGAAACTACCAGGATCTTTAAGCTTTTCAGGAAGCTTTTTCTAAATTATTGCACTGCACTCCTCACTAAGTGCAACAGTCTCATTATCTTCAAACTTCCTTTTCTTGTTAAGAATATCCTTCATAAATTGTGCATAGCTTGGCATTTATTCTAACGCTTCAACAAATGGAATATTAATAGTAAGCTTCTTAAATATCTCAAAATTTTGAAAATTTCTTATCCAACCTTTGTTGACGAAGTCTATGAGGAAATGGAGGTGGTGGTTTTTCTAAATCAACCTTAGGTGGAGAAATAGGTCTTGCCAAACCTTTCGGAGCGTCCACTTTTGGTTCTTCAATCTATTCTTTCTCTACTTCAGTTTCTTTTTGAACTCTTTCTTCCGATTCTCTTCCACTTCTCAGTTGAATTGCTTTTACTTGTTCTTTATTCTTTTCTCTTGGATTTACTTCAGTATTACTTGGAATATTCCTTGAGATCTATTACTTAAGGCATTTGCAATTTGTCCCAATTGATTTTCAATATTTCTGATGGTTGCTCCTTGAATTTGTAATTGATTTCCCATGTTTGACACCACTTCTTCAATAGACAACTTCTTCTCCTTTAATTGTAAAGCATTGTTATAACCTGAAGGATTAGTTAATCTATTATTATTATTATTTCCTTGGTTGTTCCAATTCTCTAATGGGTTTACTTGGTGGTTCCCCCATTTTTTATTATCACCACCCTGATTATTGGTATTCTAGTTAAAATTTGGATGATTCTTCCAACCTGGGTTATAATAATTGGAATATGGGTTATTAGGCTTAATTATAGCATTCACAATTTCTGGTTAAGAATAAGAATCAACTATTTAGCCTAATGAATTTTCTTTAATCATGGAATGTGGCTGAGAAAAATTCATCTCAAATTGGTCTATCTTCCTTGAAACAGCAGCAACTTAATTTGCTAACATTGTAAAAACATCATTTTCAAAAACACTGGCTACCTTTTTAGGATTTAACCTATCAGAAGGCCATTAAAAATTATTAGTAGCCATTTCTTCAATTAAAGCATAAGCATCAGAAAATGGTTTAGACATTAATGATCCACCAGCAACAACATCGATGATAGATTTAAGAGATCCAACTAATCCATTATAAAAAGTTCGAATTATTAAACAATCTGGAATCAAATGATGTGGACATTTCCTGAGGAGATCTTTAAATCTTTCCCATGCTTCATATTTTGATTCCCCTTCAAACTGACAAAAAGATTTAATATCATTTCTCAACTTAGCAGTCTTAGATGGTGGAAAATGTTTAGCAAGGAATTTTTGTGACAGTTCACTCCAAGTTCTAATTGATCCAGGTGCTAACGAATGTAACCATATTTTAGGTTTATCCCTTAGTGAGAAAGAAAAAAGTCTAAGTCTAATAACATCATCCGAAACACCATCATATTTAAAGTATCAAACAACTCTAGAAAATTAGCAAGATGCAAATTAGGATCTTCAGTTGTTGCTCCCCCAAAATGATTATTAGACACAATCTAGATAATAACATGTTTAAGCTCAAAAGAATTAGCAGCTACAGCAGGGTTTTGAATACTACAACGAAGTTCATCAACTGTAGGGTTAACATAATCTCTTAAAGGTCTTAATTTTTGATAGATGCCAACATGTTGATCTTGATGATTTGTCATTTCTTGAATATTTTTATCTTTTTCTGTATTTTTAATTTTTTTGAATTTTCTGATAGTTCTTTCTAATTTAGAATCGTAAGGCGCAAGTACCTCAGAACCTGAACTACATATACAATAATAAAATGAAACAAAACACAACACACTAATAAAAACAAAGAAAAGTAAAAATTTAAAATTTCTTAATTTTCTTTAAAATGTAATTTTAATTAATTTCGATCCCCGGCAACGACACCAGAAACTTGATCCCGATAAATATATGTGCGCCAAAAACTTGACTCCACACCAAATATATGTGCTGATGATTTTGATATGAAAATAATGATTTTATAATATGGGATACTACACAAGTATACATATCGTTTACCAAATAATAGAAAACTTTCTGATTAAGCTCCGAGATATCGAACCCACAGGGAAAGTGAAAAATCTTTAAAGAAATAAGAAAATTATCTTTTTACTTTTTTTTTAATTGGCTTTTGAAAGTATGTTTTGATTTTGAAAAGTTTGGTAGTTGATTCAACTCTTTAAATTTTCTTATAAAAGTTAAACAAGAAATTAAAATGATAATAACTGTAACACGGTATGAAAAACACTATTAATTAGAATATCTTTTTCTTTCTTTTATAAAGTAGTAATAATTATTAAAGTATTGTTGTGGAAGGATTTAAATTTGTTGTGAAAAATAGGAACAAATATATTCTTTACCCTTACTTGGTTCTATAAAGAACATTGGTTAATTTGAAATTTTATCATTTTGAACATGGTTAGGCAGGAAAGATACCAGCTCTCACTCTAGAGTTCCCTCATTTCCCTCCACCTGGGGGCTAACTTCTCATAACAAAATTCAAAACTTCAAATCAAATTAGGGGTTTTTAGCCTGTCACACTAAAAATCCTCTAATTTTACTCCCCTTTTAAAACATCTTCTAATATATTACATTCAATTATATGAACTACAATTTTCACCCATATAGTTGCATGTGATTCTTTCTAACTTTTATGAGATAATACCGCATTGGATCTTACATAATCTCACCACAAATTTTACATCTTAACAGGCCAAGTTAAGAAGTAAATAAAGTTTATAGAATCAATTTTCACAACTTCTTCCAACTTTAAACACATATACTTTCCACAACAATTCTTCATTAATTACTCACTTCTTCATTTAAAAAAAAAGATAAAGTAAACTACTCAGAATACTTTGAGAAAATATAAAAACACATTGATTTTAAATTAAAAACCATAAGAAAAACAACAAACAAAAACAAGTATTAATTAAAAAACTAAATGTAAGAACAAAAGTAAACACTTATCTGAAAGTCCTCTCCACAAGACTCAGGAAGTTCCTCTGAAACTTTGACTCTTCACTAAACTACTCCTCAGAGCAAGTCTCCCAACTCCGATGACTCAGAATATGGACTTCAGACTTCAATAAAAACTAAACTAAAGGAAAGAAAAGAAGTAGAAAGAAGAAGGCTTCAATCCTACCCTTTTCTCTTTTCTACTCTCTAGTACTACTCCTAATGAAAACTAAAATAAAAACTGTAAAAACTCTCTTCAAAATGCAATGGAAGAGCCCTTCATTTTATCTAAGACTGTCTTTAAATATTAAACCAAAAGGTGCCTTGGTGTCTCTTCAAAATGTGTTCAGATTCAATGTATCCACCAAAGAATGCACCCCTTCATTCAAACTTGCCGCCCAAAGGAAGTTATGGAAGTTACCACCAAGAGTTGCATCCCATCCCTTTTGAAAATGGCGCCAAATTTAAATTGAACTCGATTTTTAACTCTGGCGGCTAAGCGCCGGCCCAGCGGCGCTTAGCCGCCAGTGCCCAAAATTTCTTTTTTCATTTTTTTCTCCAAATTTGATCCAATTTTGCTCCTTTCATCATAATCACTCATTTTCATCATACCTGCAAGAAAAACACAAAATATGTTCCATTAAAGTACAATATCATCAAAAATAGGTGCATAAAAATACTATATATTTTAGGTGTATCAGTCCTGCAGATCCTTTAGTTTGCATCCGTAACACAACATAAAATACATTAACAATTAAACAAAAAATATTTTCAACACAAGAAAACATTTTCAAAACACCTTGTTTCTTACACAAACTGTTTCTTCACAAAAATTTTTCATACAAAAAATACTTTTTACACAAAACAGTTTTTACGACACTATAATTTTCTAAGTCTAAGACTAAAAACTTCAACTAAAATCCTCCTAAAATTCAAGATCAACCATCACAATCCCCGACAATGGCGCCGAAAACTTGATCTCAGATATTTATGCTTACGTTTTATATATGAGTTTATACTTTATATTTCCTTTTAATTATATCTCTTTCTTTTCAATGATGCAAAAAACTTAATGTCGATGAAAATGAGAGTTTAATTAATATTTTTATAAAATGAGACTTTATGAAAATATACGTACTGTTATTAAGTATTATAAAACTTTCTGATTAAGCGCCAAATATCGATCCCACGGAGATCGAGGTTAATCACGACAGCTTTCAAGAGAAATTCTAGTTTACAATAACATGCCCTAGTGATCCGATGAAAATTTGATAGCTTTTTAATGTTTATTTCATACTTATTTTTGATGATATTACACTTTAAAGAAAGACATTTTTCATGATTTCATGCAGGTACAATGATTTTAGGCCTTTGGAGCGAAAGAAAGCAAATTGGAGTAAATTTGGAGAAAAATTAGGCAAAATGCAGATTTTAAACTGGGGCGCTGAACAGCACTGTCAACAGTGCCAGACCGCACCAATTTACAGAGAGTTTTGACCAGAAGAAGGAAAATAGAGCCGGACGGTGCCCTATCCTACACCGGACCACGCCATATCCTGATTTTAAATTAGATTCAATGTATTTGGCCGGATGTTGGAGGGATGTTTGAGGAAACTCTTGGAAAATTAGTTTTAGCCAAATTTAAACTGTGTTGGAGCAAAATTTGGAGAAGGGGAGAGAGTCTTCTGAGTGGTGTGAGTGAAGAGTGAGAGTGTCTTTTCATTATTTTTAGTGTAGATAGTCCATCTAGGGTTTGTGTGTGTTCTCTTCTAAGGACTGTAGGAGGAGAGGAAAAGTGAGAGATTTCTTCTTCCTTACTTATCTAAAGAGAGAATTGTGTGTTGTTGTGAAGAAAGAAGAGGAGTCAAAGGAATTCCTTGAGATTTGTTTGAGGAAGAGTTTAAGATAAGTTGTCTTTTCTTTACTATGCTTGTATGATGTTGCTTTTATACATAAAATCCATCTTTTGTCATATTTTCTTCTTGAGTCTTGAGTAGATTTCTTTGTCTTCCTCTTTTTCATGTGATGTGTTGATGTTGTGATATGAAAATGATTTGTCGATTTATTATGGAGAATTTGTGATGACTTTTCACTTCCTACTTCATTTACTTTTTGATCTGGCCAATTGAATTGTTAAAACTTGTTGGGAAATGTTCCGAAAGGATTATGAGTTCCACAACAAAAGTGAATCTCACATTTAATGTCCATGAATGAGTGACGTAGTTCATGGGGGTTGGGTTCAAATAAATAAGGAAATATAGTTTGATGGGGCGTAGAATTGGAGATTTTAGAGTGAGAGGCTAAATTCCCCAATTTGGTCCTAGAGTTTGGAAACCAAAGCAAGATTTAGCCATCAGGCAAAGGGAAGTGGGAGCTCTGGAATGAGAGCCATTATCCTCCCAGCCTAACCATGGATTTAAGGACTAAACATAGGATTAACCAATGTTCTTTATGCGCTTGGAAGAGGGTAGTGAATAAGAATACTCCTATTTGTCACAATACATTTGCATGATTGATCTATATCACTAAATCATCACATTATTATTGGAGAGGAGGAAGATTCTTTCTTACAATTGAACTTTTGTTATAAATTTAGTCTTGTGTTAATTAACTTTGTTAGAAAGTTAGAACGTACTTTGGTATATTAGTAACTGCAACTGTTTATTCCTCTTTTATTATTATTAATTACTTGCAATTGTGCTCGTGGGATTGATAACCAAGACTCCATTAGAGCCTTGTATTACTTGAGCGATACATATAGTTGCGTTTAATTGTGTGACTCAATAGAATACTATATATATATATATATGTATATATATGTGTATATATATGTATATATATGTATATATATATGTATATATATATGTATATAAATGTGAGTTCATAAATTTTGGCAATTTAAAAAAGTCGCACCACCTAGCTTGGAAAGTCGATAAAAGTTTGGTTTTGATAATATACTACAATTATAACAACAATACTACTTCTAATCCTTAACTAAAATACCTAATGAAAAATTTGAAAGTGGAGTTTATATATATTAAAAGTGCTCTTCCTCATACAATTAAATTAGTGACATGTGTAAAACTAAATCAAGTAGTGTGAGAGATTGTGACAAATTGGAGCAATTATATTTTTTACTGTTACTTGATTCGATAAAGAACATAGGTTAATCTGATGTTTTGAAATCTTGAAGATGGGTTAGGCAGGGAAGATACTATCGCTCACTCTAGAGTTCCCTCTTCTCCCTCTACCTGGGGGCTAACATCTCATAACAAAACTTAAAACATCAAACCAAATTGGTGCCTTTAGCCTGTCACTCTAAAGTCTTCTAATTATACACTCATTAAAGTATATCTCCATATTTATTTGTACTTAATTATTTGGAATACATTCTCACCCATATAATCTCATATGATTCTAACCAATAGTTGACTGAGACAATATCGTATTGGTTCTTACATATTCTCACAACAGATTTTAACATGCAAGTTGATAAAGTTTACATGTAAATGAAGAACCAAGTAAAATCATCACAATATATTCTCACTCTACTCAATTCTATATCCTACACATGCATATTAATTCATTTTAGGAGGGAAGAGTAAAGAAAACTACTCACTACACATGGAGAAACAACAAGAACTTTTCATTGAACAAGAATTTGAAACTACACAAACAAATATTAGATTCAAATCAAAATACAATGAAAATACTTATCTTTTATGAAAATAAAACTCTCATTATATAGCAAAAGCAATCTCCTTCCATTCCTCTCCAAGAATAAAGTGAAAAGAAAAGAAGAAATTCTCTCACTCTCTTTCTCTCTCACCTTGTCGCCCCACTTGGGGTTCACGCCTAAGTGAACTTCTTCTTCAAGACTTCTTCTCCACTTATAATTAGTTCCTCATTTCCAATTGTTCACATTCAAGAGTGTAAAGAGTGTTTTTATAATTTCCTAAGAGGTGCTTAAGTGTCTCTTCAAAAGAGTCCATATTCAATGAATCTTCCAAAGGGTGCCTTAAGTGCCTTTTCACTCCAAGAGACACATCTCTTCAATAATAACTCCTTCTAAGTGCCCTAAACTCTTTTAGAAA
Organism: Papilionanthe hookeriana x Papilionanthe teres; assembly: GCA_022702705.1. NCBI lineage: Eukaryota > Viridiplantae > Streptophyta > Magnoliopsida > Asparagales > Orchidaceae > Papilionanthe > Papilionanthe hookeriana x Papilionanthe teres. Next base: position 44,566,103 of record CM040426.1, on the reverse strand, counting down.
GTCTATATTATTATTCCCATTGAATTCCCCAAGAGACACACTTCGTAATACTTCAAAAATCGTCCAAATCTGACATTTCTTCTAGAAGTTATGGCAAAAACCGTCACCAGCCGTCCAAAACCCGTCTCTGGCGCCTAAGCACCAAAACCTGGTGCTTAGGCGCCATGGACTGGTGGTTAAGTGCCACTTTTGGCGCTTAGGTGCCATCCTACGCATAGCTCCACTGTTTCGCTCCGTTTGGCTTCGTGTCAGCTCCGTTTTGTCTCATTTTAGTTGCATTTCACTTCTAACAGATATACCTATAAGATAGATATAAAAACAAAGTGTAATTTCATTCAAATTTATTTGGTAAATGTAAATCATATTAATCATAGAAAGGCATATCAAAATTTGTCAGGTCATAATTTTCTTCCTTGCTCATTTTTTGCTCCAAATTACACTAAATTTACTTCATTTTTTGTTCCTTTTGCTCCAATCACTCTAAATTCTTTAATTTGATGTACCTACAACAAAAAACACAAGAAAAAATATATTTAAATTGCAATATCATTATAAAATTTAGCATAAAAAATAGTACATTTTAGGTGTATCAAGTATCTAAATGTGTTGTGCCAAATCGGACTAGTTATATTCTTTACCCTTACTTGGTTCTATAAAGAACATAGGTTAATCTGATGCTTTGAAATCTTGAAGATGGGTTAGACAGGGAAGATACTAGCTCCCACTCTAGAGTTCCCTTTTCTCCCTCCACCTGGGGGCTAAAATCTCATAACAAAACTTAAAACATCAAACCAAATTGAGGGCTTTAGCCTGTTACTCTAATGTTCTCGAATTCTACACCCAATCAAAAACATATCTCCCTATTTATTTGCATTAAACTATATGGAGTACAATTCTCACCCATATAATTTCATGTGATTCTCTCCAATTGTTGATTGAGACAATACCACATTGGTTCTTACATGTTATCATAACAAATTTTAACATCTTAATTGGCCAAATCAAGAGGTAAGTGAAGTGCAAGGTATTTGAATCATCACAACTTCTTCCAACATTAAACATATATACTTCACACAACTTCCATCCATAATTTAAATACTTAATCATTTAAAAGGAAAAATAAAGAGAAAACTGCTCAGAACTCATGGAGAAAACAAAAACACAATTTGATTTAAAAGTAGAGATCATAGTGAAAACACAACAAGTCTTACTTTAAAATAAAATATAAAAACAAAAATAAAAACATATCTGAATGTCCTCTCCACAAGACTCTTGAAGTTCCTTTGAAACTTTGCTTTCCACTAAATGACTCCTTGAAGTGAGTCGCCCAACTCTGTAGACACTAACTCTGACTTTAAACTCAAATACAAACTAGATAAATGGATAAAAGAATATTGGTGAGAGGAAGGCTTCAACTGTTGACCTCATTTTTTATGAGGTCTTTTCTCTTCTCGCTTCTTAGTACTTAGGATCTAGCCATAGGGCTTCTCCTTGACTATCTTAGAGGACTAGAAATGGGACCCATCACTTAGAAATTCAAACACTTCTTGGCTCCCTTCAAACCCCACAAGTTTGACTATAAACCCCTAAACCACTTGGAGGGTTAAAACCAAATGTGGAGGTTTAAAGGATGAGTTTCCTATAGGACTCTTTGGCCTTAGGATTACCCTGGATGGCCTGGTCTGGTGAGGGTAAGCTTGCACACACCACACTCCCACACACACATTCCAAACCCTAAAACTACCTTTAACTAATTTGACTCCCTGACTCATGTAGGTAACTCATATGGATGGACCTTGACTCCTAGGCCCTTGGCTAAGAGGGTTAGGAACAATATATTGAGTTCCTAAAATGAGTCCTCTCATGGCTTTTGTGAGCTTGATATGGCTTCATGGCTCAACCAAAATGATTTCATTTCACTCACACTTGATAAATATTCATTTTTCCCAAATTTCAATTTTTGACCCCCGGGACCCTAAACCCACCAAACCAACCAAATACCCTTGAAATTGCCCAAAATTTGCAAAATTGCCTAAATTACCCAAAATTCCTCAAAACCAATCCTAAACACTTCCCCCCACTCAAATTTATCATCCATGACCAAATACACCAAAAATTCCAAAAATACCCCCAATACCCTCCAAATACCCAAAATACCCTTTTAACCCAAAAATTCAGAAGATTCCCAAAAAATTCCAGAAAATCCAAAATATTCCCAATTTCATTTTGTTCAACTACACCATAAGCCAATTTTGCCAATTTAGGCCACTTTTACCAAAACCCCCAATTTGACCTATCTTTAACCTAAGTGGACCCAATGTCCCACCAAACCACTCCAATTGACCTCAATTTTGATACAATTCAATTCTAAACGTCAATCCAATATCCCCAATATCAATTTAGACCAAATCCAAACCCAATTTTGTCAATTTTAATTTGAAGCTTAAAGCCCAATTTTGGCCCATGACCTAAACTTAGCCCAAACCAACCCAACTTAACTCCAATTAACCCCAAATCTTTTCCTAAGCCTTCCTAACATCCCCACAAACAAAAAACTAACATGATTTGCCTGAAATTTGAACCCAAACTTCACCCAAACTTAACCCAAATAAAAAATCCCCAATTTGGGCCTAAACGAATTATGAACGCAAATGAACGCAAACCCTAAAATCAAAGCCCAACCAAAATTGAAAACTCTTTGCCACACCCCCATAAACATTTTTCAACATTAATTTTACATTAAACCCAACCTTAACCCAAGTTAGCCCAATTTGATCCACTTTGGCCTCATTACCAAAAAGCCCAAATTGAACCCATTTCAACTCCAAATGGCATCAAATCTCTTCTAAAATTCTCATGACACATTCCTAAACCAATCCTAACATTTATTTGAATCAACCCCTCACCAATTTTCATCCATCAATTTATTTCAAAACCTAAAAGCCCACCTCCTTAAACCATTTTAAAAGCCCATTGCAAAACCATTTCAAAGGCCCAAGACTTATTCCAAAGCCCATGTGATATTGTCTCATCATGGCCACTTAATTAAAATCATCCCCTAAGTCCAAAACCCATCATTTTGATTAAACCAAAATAGCATATTGAAAAATCCCATAAAAAATCCAATGTTTTCAAAATTCCAAATAACCCTCCTCCATGAAATTGACCAAACCTTTTCCCAAGCCAAATGAAGCCATGAAGTCATGCATAAGCCATATGCAAGCCATGGGAGACACTTTACACCTCACCATGTCATTTATGGAAAATGGAGGGGGCCTCTTTCTTAATCCCTCATTAAGCGTTTTAACCCCATTCATGTCACACTTTAAACCAAGCTTAGCCACATCACCTTAGATGGGGACTTCACCACCCCTTCCTAGCTGAACTAAATGATTCTCCCTCAGCCCAAAGTCAAGCCTTGGGGAGGTGCACCTAACCTAAACCATGACTTGACCAAATTGAGCCCAAAATGCACCCTTCCCCATTCCTTTTTAAATCAATCCCTTTACACATGACATCAGCCAATTGAACTCACAAACATCAAGCCCCGACCTCCCCGACCCCGAGGGTGACCCGACCCCGGCCGGACCCCCACCACGGTCGCCGAAACCACCGAGCCGAGAAGCCTAATTTGATTCAAAATTCAAATTGAATTGGCTGAGCTCGTCCCAACCCAAATGGCCACCACAGCTCTTCTTCTCCTCACCAGAGCAGCAAATCCCAGCCCTCAATTGCCCCTGGGAAGCCCCTAACCATGGCTATTTAAACCAGCCATTCCTCTCGGCCAAAAGGTGGGCTGAAATCAACCTTCACAAAACTTCACCAAACTCCTACAGAGCTCCCCCTATCCTAGAGCAACTCATCCCCACTGTCTTCCTGCCCTAATTTCCACTGATTGAGCTCAATTTTGGAGCTCAATTCTCAGCCCAGAACAGGACATCCCTTGAAACACTACCAAATCCAAATTAACTTCTCCCACACCTTCACCAGAAGTAAAGAAGAAGTTCCCCAGCAAAAGCCCCCTCACCAGGCCAGCCATTGCTTCCAAGTGTCCAAGGTTTGAAATCGGCCTTGGTCATTTTTGTACCTAGGCAATTCCCGGAGCCGAGACTTCACTCGGAGCTTCCTTGGTTGCAATCGAAGGTGCCACAACTCTCTGATTGAAGCTTCACTTCTCAGAGCCAAGGTATGGATCACTTCTCCCTCCCGAGCTTTTGTGAATTCTCCATTTCATTTGAATCAATTTCATAGCATGTAAACAGTATGGATGTGTTTGTCACCTCAAGATGAATCCATAGAGCATAAGAACACAAAAATCCGTTGAGAAATGAGAGAGATCTTAGGGTTTGAGTGTGGACGACTCTCGGGACACACCAGTCGGAGACGATGATCGGCCGCCGTTGGATCGAGCATGTATCGAATGGACGGTGTAGATCGCGTCGGATCAGAAGACGGAGTGGGACCGCAGGACGCGTGGCTGCTGACTCAGGTGGTGGCGTCGAATAGGAGCGCGTCACGTAGGCTTTCGGAGCTGCTGAGGATGAGTCGGCGCCTCGTGGATAAGTAGATAAATAGGGTATTTTTGATTTATTTAAATACCCAGAACTTTGAAAATTCATATCTTTTCATAGAAAAATCATAAAAATAAAATAAAAATACCCTCTTGCTCAGTGAATAGAGGAGAACAATGTGGAAAAAGAATTGAGTTAATTTGATGAGTATTTTATTTTTAATTAATTATTTACTATTTTTAGTATTTTAATTCTTCATACATGCATACAATTCACCATGGCATGAGACCATGGGGCTTTTGTAGCCACTGTTCTTGGGAACATTCCCTGAATTTTCCAAGGCAAGAGGCCATCTCTATGGCAAGTTATGTATTTTTCAAGTTTATTTCTCTGTTTTGGAATTTTAATTCCCATAATTAGCATGCTATTCAATAAATTTTAGGAAAATTTAGGGAGGTATCTTATGACCAGAGGACCCTAGGAAAAATGTATTTTGAGTTAATTCATTAAGAATAACTCTAATTGGTCTAAATACTCAAAATTGAATTTTAATTAATTTGGGTTAACCATACATCAAAATCACTTGAAAATAATTCTTCACTGATCTTTAGGGTCAGAGGAGTCCCACATAAAAATTTGAAACCAATTGGAGGTGATTAGCCCCACTAAATGGACTAATTAAGTTACATGACCAAAATTAAACTTTTAAAAATTCATAACTCCAAAAATACATTTCAAAAATTCATCAAAATAGTTTTGAGGCTTCTCTGATGTTAGGAGAGTCTAAGAAAATTAAAATTAAAATTTTCTAAAAATTTTTATTTTTATTCATATTTTAATATTTTAATAATTAAAAAATAATAAAATCACAAAAATATTAAAAATCATAAAAATGTCATATTTTGTTTCCTAATCACTTAGCAACAAATCAAATATTTTTCCTAAGTCTATAGGTTAAAATATTGAATTTTAAAGGCTTAAAACAATTTTTAATATTAAAAAATGAATTTCCTTACATTTTTACTAAATTAATTCTAATAAATCAAACAAAAATTAGAAAAATATAAAATTTGTTTCTCTAAACTCCTTGATATTAGAGAGACTTAAGAAAAATATAAAATCCATTTTTTAATTTTAATTTTATTTTATAATTAATTAACACTCCAAAACTCAAAACAAATATAACAAATAAAATATAATTTGAAAAATCATCAAAATTGGTCCAAGTGGTCCTCTAGTTAATAGAAACATCCCATAAGTTTCTTATGGACAGAAACCTTACCTTGGTCATGTTATTGAATTTTCATTGAAAATCCCTATTTTTCATTAAAATAATTATATGAAGTAAATTAAAAATAGAAAAATCACATTTTCTCCTCTAGTGTCTTAATTGACATGTGAGTGAAGAGTGACATAAAAATTTCAAGCTCATTTGAGCTCAATTTGATAAGTTATGAAATAATTAGGCTTAAAAGGGCATAATAGTAATTAAGAATTTTAACCCCTAATTAAAACTTTAGGTTTAATCAAAATAGAGGGTAAAATATTTGATCTTAATTTTCATTAGATGATTGAAACCTAGGGAATTAAGGAGTAGAAACCCATTAATCATCTTGAAATATTTAAAGTAAATTTTAATTAATTAAACAATTTGAATTTTGGAAGAATAAATTAAAATTTGGATTATTAAGATTAGGGATATGATTTAAGAAGATATCAATTCTTTAATTTAAAATGCTTAAATGAATCACTTTAATAATATTTAGCTTTTAAATAAATTTAAAATGATAATTGAAATTAATAAATTAAATAATTAAAAGAAAAAGATTAACCCTTATTAAATTAAAACTTAAAACATTGAATAACTTGATAATCAAATTGAAATAAATTTAAAACATTAAAATTAATCTCAAAGATCACTTGAAAACGAATCTAAAACAAACTTGAAACATCGAAATCAACCTAAAAAATGATTCATAATTAAAAATCAAACCAATTAAAAATTAACCTAAAATATTTCAATTAAATTAAAATTAAATCATTAAAATCTAAATTGAATAATCTAAGCACCTCTTTCAACCCAAATTAATCTAATACATTGAGATCATTTAAAATGTAAAGATTTAATTAAATTAGTACAACTTGAACACTATTCCAAACTTAAAATTATTAAAATTTCATAACTAAATGAAACCATTTTAAATCACCAATTCCATTTTTAAATCATTAATAAATTGATCTGCCCTTAAAGGCTTTTGTTATCATAACTCTTAAATGGAGCATTAAATGAAATGTCACTCCACTCATAGGATAATCAAACATCCTAATTCACTGAGCAAGAAGCAAAATTTAACTAAATTCTTGGATGATTATTTCACCAGTACGATAAAATTCATTAGGACTCAAAATAATCTCAGAAGTATTGAAAAGATGTTTAGGACTCGTCATTAGAACTTTCTCAATACAATGAGATGTTTTATGAGAACAACTGAACTTAATTGTTCTTTGATGAAGAAAATCATCCTTAATAAAACACAAGAACCTAGACGTCATAGGGATTGACTAGCAATAGGATTAGGACTTTGGTAGACAACCAAAACCTTCCCTTAGCTTTACTTAGGTGTTTTCTTGCAAATATATAAATGCTTTAACATGTGTTTTAAGTGTAGCTTGGAATAGAGGGAAGACCCTCCAGGTATGCTTTTATTTTATTGCAATTTATTTACTTACCTGCACTGTACTTTACTTTTCTTGCATGTTAAACAAGATTGACACCCTGCATGAAAACTGAAAGCTTTAGGATAGCCACAAAACTGAAACCCAAAACTAAATTAAAAGTCACAACAAGATAAAATCCACCTCCAAAACATTTCAAAATATAAAACAACTCAAAATGTAATCACAAACAGAACACAAACCTACAACTATAACTAAATTAAAACGTCTTGTTGGATGATCGGGAATACCTTGGATGATGTAACCTACGTGTTGCTAACGGGATTTCCCACGGTCTAAATGAAGGTGTCGAACCCATTCAGTTGAGTTTAGCAAATTCATTTGGACTAAGTGAATCCAATAAAAATAATAGTGTCGGAATGATGGAACCGTGGGAACTTAACCGGTGTTGTTATAATCAACTTTAAGATCCCCCTAATAAAACACTAAAGACATTTGGACTTTAATGTTTCTCTAAACTAAAACACTTCTCTCATCTCTTAATTATCATTTTCTAAAACTAAACCTCTGCGACAACGACAAGGAGCTTGGAGCACTGTGAGCAGCACGATCATCTTCTTCAACAAAACTCGGGTCTACTTCATCAAAACCATTCTTAGAATTAAATAACCAAGCCATAGGATTTCGAGGTAGTTTGCCTAGTGCAACATAAATCCTCAACCTTTTCGTTAGGCACTTGCATAATCATTTTATCCAAATTAAGTCCTAACCGGTCTTAGGACTCCGAGGTAGTCGTTTGGTACGACATAAACCCTCATATCTTCAAGGCTATTTGTATGATAATGTCATACAAATATAAGTCCTAATTAATTAAAATTGGCAGGATTGAAACATTAAATAATATTTTTAAATTCAAACCAAACAATAGTATAGTTTAGGAAGTTGTCAATATTCTTCTCGGATCCTCAGCTTCTCCTACTTTTCTTCCATTGGATTCCTAAAATAACTGTTCCAAATTTGATCCATTCCCAATTGAAATTTCCAATCCAATCCTTTGAAAACCTTAAAATTTGAAATTCTTGAGAGCAAAATCACTGATCATTATCGAGAGTTTTCTTAAGTGATTCCCGTCATTTAAGATATAATTAACTATAGGGGCTTGCCCTTATAGGGAACTTTAAGAACCCAGGTAATAAAAACCCTGCTTAATTCCTTTATATTAAGTAGGGGAACTTGTCGGCTTATAAAATTGGTTCGCAGACCAAACAGATGTCACAAATCTTCTAGTTTTTTTAATCGAGCCCCATCATCAAGCAGTATGTCTATTCTTTGGAATAAATACACGGTTTGTAGTGCGGTGCTCGTTTATATAAACTATTTGGGATGTGAGATCGGTTTAATTTCACATCTTATAATTTTTCAAATTTAAAATTATTTTCAAAATGAAATGCTACTTTCTAAATTATATATATATATTTAAATTAAAACCTAAAAATATGCCGACATCAACACCAACTCTTTCCCCTCTAAAACTCTCTATAGGACTCCCATGACTTCAAGTACTCTCTAAAGACTCTCTATAAACTCCTAAAAAACTCTCAAAAAACTCTTTTTTTAATTACAAGTTTTCATTTTAATAATTCTTCAAAATGTGTTTTGGTGTCTCTTCAAATCATGTCCATATTCAATATATATATCAAAGGGTACATCTCTTCATTCAAATTTTCCGCCCAAAAGAAGTTCAGGAAGTTTAAATCAAAGGTTGCTTCAAACACCCCTTGACAATGGCACCAAGTTTGATTTATTTCGTCACTTTTAACTGTCGCGGCTATGCGCCAGCCCTTGGCGGTTAGCCGCCAGAGGCTAATTTTGAACACTGCATTTTATCTCCAAATTTAATCTTTTTTTTTTGCTCCTTTCATCACAATTATTCATTTTAATCATACCTGCAAGAAAAACATGAAAATACCTTCCCTTAAAGTGCAATATCATCAAAAATAGGTACAATAATGTGCATAAAAAATACTATATATTTTAGGTGTATCACATACACCGTCAAGTTTCAAATGATTTGGACATAGTACCTTGAGGAACATATTGATTTTCCATCAATGAGTTGAGAACTTCGCTTAGAAATTAGTAAAATGCAGTTGACATCATTTTTTTAGAAATATATGACAGTCGTGACTTTTCTTTCCAAATCTATTTCCAGTGCCCATATCAACACAACAACTCAAATTTGAAGAATACCACTTGGAAATTTTAGTGATTGGAGCCACTCACAAATTATTCTTTGTTGGGATAAAATAAGGGCATATTTTGCTTTGAACTATTGAGCTTTCCGATAATAATTTCTTAGATCTCCAACTCCCTCCTTTTGCATTTCTCCTTAAAATCAATTCTGGTATTCATGTTATCCTTTGTTTTTCTATTAACATCCATGAAAGTGTTGAAGATTTTATCAAAGAATTATTTTTTTTATGTGCATGACATCCATGTTATATTTGATAATGTTATCTTTCAAATAAGGCAGATCTCAAAACATCAGCTTCTTTGTCCAATTATGAGTGGCACCAAACCCTGGTAGATGATGTGAAGAAGGATTAGGGCAACCCATAATCTTTAGAATGTCGCTAATAATCTATAGTACATCTTCTTGAAATACTCTTGAAGATGGTGATGTTTCTTAATTTTGTTCATTCTGAATGCATTCCTGCTCCTTTTGAAGGGATGCTCAACATCTAGAAACAAACAGTGACAATCAAACCATGAATTCTTCTTGTCATGTTGATGTATAAATGACTTATATGAATTCAAGTAATATGGATAGGCTAACTTTCTCATTTTTCTCCCCCCATATGCAGGAAAATCAGTTATTTTCTACATTAATGATGTTTTCATCAAAAATTTTTATTTCATGGAAACATCGCGCGCCATGAAACCTATATCCAAAAGAATCTACAACTCATCTATGAATGATTGCAAATATACATCAATCTGTTTAGGCCTACTGAGACAATGTATAATCATTGTCAGGAAGAAGAAAGGGGTTGTCCGACACATCTCAGGTCACAGATTGTATGACATAATATTCACCAGCCAACAAGAGTAGGACGATGTAGTTTGACTGTATGGTGTGAAGTGATCAGAGTATAAGCCAAGAATAATGTTAGTTCTTCCAAAAATAACTCGAATATGAGTGATCAAAATAGTTCCACGCCTCCTCATCTACTGGATAAGTCATTGAGTTATTTTTCCCTGATTTTTTACTATGCCACATTATATGTGGAGCAGTACACATATAACTATATAGCCTTTGAATATGTGGAATAAGTAGTAGATAAAAGAGCTGCTTAAACGAAACATCCTTCTGCCTCTTACTTTTTCAATTATGATGTTTGAATCTAGTTAAGTTACAAAATTTGTATTGATTCTCTGTCGCACTAGTCTTGTAATATAACATATATTCATTAGCACAACAATCAATCTTTTCAGTTTTTTTCCATAACTTGAAGAACCACATTTTCTTCCTATATAAATCTTTAGGAACTAAATTTTTAATTGGATTTATCTTTTTAGTAGTCTACGAACTAATTAAATCACTCTAAGGGCATGTTATACTATAATAGAATTTTCAATATTCTGAGAGCTATAGATAAGTCAAAATGAGACGCGCAACTCTCTCACAATGGCCTTTAAGCAGCATTCAATAAATCATAAAATGTATGATCCTCGGGGTATGTTGCCTCTTCCTGCTTTAGTTGGCTTGCATAATAATCTCTTGTTCCATTTGTGATCATTTCTTCAAATTAACTTAAGTCAAATCCAGGTGGAGGGTTAAAGCTCATCGAAGAAAGAGAATTTGAATGTTGTAGGGTCAAAATCCCCATTTGAAGTCCAAATCCAGTAATTAGGCTAAAATTCCCAATGGTATTAATCATATCTCACTTCATCAAACGTTAGGTGTGCTCAATTTTGGTGTTTCAAACATTGACACTGTAACATACCCTTAGTTAGGTAAATTAACAGTTGAGATGCAGTTGCCACAAAGGCCTTGAAACTATTCAAGAACTCCTTAGTGATCCATTTTCTATCTATGAATTAATATCTATATGCATCTTTAAATCTGACAATAATCAACATATTATAAAGTACATTCAATTGAATACATTGTATTTAATTTTAATAGTAGATCTAATGGGAGAGTTGTAACAATGGGTGATCAATTGAAGAAATTTGACATCATACATCTTTGAAATGTTGTTGGTGCATTACATAATCCAAAGGGAATTCTTCAAAAATAGATGTTCCATACGAGATGTTGACCTCATTTTTGATGAGGTCTTCTCTTCTCTCTTTAGTACTTAGGATCTAGCCTTAAGCTTTTCCTTTAACTATCTTAGAGGACTAGAGATAGAACCTACCCCTTTAGAAACTCAACCACTTCTTAACTCCCTGCAAACCCCACAAGCTTGATTGTAAACCCCTACTCACCTAGAGGGTTGAGATCAAATGTGGAGGTTTAAAGGATGAGTTCCCTATAGGACTCTTTGGCCTTAGGATCACCCTGGGTGGCCTGGTCTAGTGAAGGATGATTTACACATACACTACACTCTCACACACACATTCCAAATCCTAAAACCCAAACTCTCACCCAACTTGACCTCTTGACTCATTTAGGTAATTCACATAGATGGTCCTTAACCACTAAGCCCCTGGTTAAGAGGGTTAGGAACAACATAATGAATGCCTCAAATGAGTCCTCTCATGGCTCCTATGGGCTTAATATGGCTTTATGGCTCAACCAAAATGATTCCATTTCACTCACACTTGCTCAATTTTCATTTTTCCAAAATTTCAATTTTTGACCCTCGGGGCCCCGGACCAACCAAATCTACTAAAAGCCCTTGGAACTACCCAAAACCACCAAAATTTCCAAATTACCCAAAAATTTTCCAAAATCAACCTTGAACATTTCCCAACCACTCAAATTGATCATCCATAGCCAAAAATACCAAAATTTCCAAAAATACCCCCAATACCCTCCAAATTACCAAAATGCCCCTCTTGACCCAAAAAATTCAAAAATTCCAAAAATTCCCAGAAAATTTCAAAAAATCCCAAATATTCCCAATTTCATTTTGTGCAACTACACCATGGGCCAATTTTGCCAATTTACCCCACTTTTACCAAAACCCCCAATTTAGCCCATTTTAAACCCAAATGAATCCAATGTCAAACCGAATCACCCCAATTGACCTCAATTTTGGTCCAATTCAATTCTAAACTTCAATTCAATATCCCCAATATCAATCTAGACCAAATCCAAGCCCAATTTGATTGACATTTGAATTTAATTTCATTTTTAAGCTTAAAGCCCAATTTTGACTCATAACCCAAACTTAGCCCAAACCAACCCAATTCAACCCCAATTGGCCACAAATCTTTTCCAAATCTTCCATAACATCCCCATAAGCAGAAAACTAACATAATTGGCCAAAAACTTGAACCCAAACCCCACTCAAATTCAACCCAAACCCAAAATCCCTAGTTTAGCCTAAACCCAAGCTTAACCCTAACTTAGCCCAAATCCTAAAATTGAACCCCAACCAAAGTTGCAAACTCTTTGTAACACACCTATAAACATTTCTCAACATCAATTTTACATCAATTTCAACATTAGCCCAACCCTAGCCTAAGTTAGCCCAATTTGGCCCACCTTAGCCCCTTTACCAAATAAACCCAAATCCAATCCAATTCAATCCCAAATCACTCCAAATTGAATTGGAGACGTCGCAAAACATTGTATACCGAGAGTGCCAGTTGAGCGGATCTCAGTTACTTTTAGAAGAATGAACGATAGAAAAATGCCTTACCACTTTCAGCCAGATCCAGAATTGGAGAGTCTCCGGCCCTACGAGCTGTGAGTTACATGGGAAATCACACACCTCCAATGCACATCCATGCGGCATTCCTGCCAAGGATGGCTTGGAAGATGATGTTATTACACATGTTTCTTACTATTCAGACATGGATTTTTGACAAACACTTTTTTGATGGATCAACAAGAATCTTACAACAGTCCGTTTTGGATTTACATGGATTGTATAAGATATTACATTTCTGAAGAAAATGTCGTCATGACTAGATTAAGTCGTATGATGTATTTTCAGCAAGTTGGAATAAAAACGGCTACGTCATATTTTGCCTTCACCTCTTTTTGTGCAAATTGACTGGGAAACTCCATTACAGTTAAATGAACTTCGAACAAAGAACAAAAAAGAAAAGAAAATAAATGAGAACTTTTCCTAAAAATCTAAATAGTAAAATGAACTTCAAATTCACATGAACACTAAATGAACAACAAAAATAAAATCAGATCGCTAAAGGGCAAATGAAATGAACCTAAATCTCAAATTGAATTCCAGTCTAAATCCATCTTTTCAAACCCTCCAATTCTTCTTCAAATCAAGATCTACTTCAGACCTCCTTTGAAACCCTCTCTCGGAATGATTTCAGAACCACGAAAAATTTTTGATTTGGTTCTGATGGCATGGATTCATACCCTTCGCCAAATAATCAAACCTTGATTGATTCTCGTGGGATGTGGAACACTTTCACATCTCATTTCAATCTCCCGCTAAATCCAAATCTCCACAGTACATTTCAATTCAAAATTTCCGAGACTGGTACCTACATTTCAGTTCTCATTTTGAGATCGATACCTACATTTCGATTCTCATCTGAATTGATACCTACATTTCAATTCAAAAATTTTCGAGATTGGTACCTACATTCTAGTTCTCATTTCGAGATCGATACCTACATTTCGATTCTCATCTGAATTGATACCTACATTTCAATTCAAAATTTCCGAGACTGGTACCTACATTCCAGTTCTCAATTCGAGATCGATACCTACATTTTGATTCTCATCTGAATTGATACCTACATTTCAATTCAAAATTTCCAAGACTGGTACTTACATTCCAGTTCTCATTTCGAGATCGATACCTACATTTTGATTCTCATCTGAATTGATACCTACATTTCAATTAAAAAATTTTCGAGACTGGTACCTACATTCCAGTTCTCATTTTGAGATCGATACCTACATTTCGATTCTCATCTGAATTGATACCTACATTTCATTTCAAAATTTCCGAGACTGGTACCTACATTCCAGCTTCTCATTTCGAGATTGATACCTACATTTCGATTCTCATCTGAATTGATACCTACATTTCAATTCAAAATTTCCGAGACTGGTACCTACATTCCAGTTCTCATTTCGAGATCGATACCTACATTTCGATTCTCATCTGAATTGATACCTACAATTCAATTCAAAATTTATGAGACTGGTACGTACATTCCAGTTCTCATTTCGAGATCGATACCTACATTTCGATTCTCATCTGAATTGATACCTACATTTCAATTCAAAATTTCCGAGACTGGTACCTACATTCCAGTTCTCATTTTGAGATCGATACTTACATTTTGATTCTCATCTGAATTGATACCTACATTTCAATTCAAAATTTACGAGACTAGTACCTACATTCCAGTTCTCATCTTGAGATCGATACCTACATTTCGATTCTCATCTGAATTGATACCTACATTTCAATTCAAAATTTTTGAGACTGGAACCTACATTCCAGTTCTCATTTCGAGATCGATACCTACATTTTGATTCTCATCTAAATTGATACCTATATTTCAATTCAAAATTTCCGAGACTGGTACCTACATTCTAGTTCTCATTTCGAGATTGATACCTACATTTCTATTCTCATCTGAATTGATACCTACATTTCGATTCAAAATTTCCAAGACTGGTACCTACATTCCAGTTCTCATTTCGAGAGCGATACCTACATTTCGATTCTCATATGAATTGATACCTACATTTCAATTCAAAAATTTCCGAGACTGGAACCTATATTCCAGTTCTCATTCCGAGATCGGTACCTACATTCCGACTCTCTTTCCGAAATCAATACCAAAATTTCGATTCTCTTTCGAATTGACATCTAAATTTCAATTCCAAACTTGTGGGACTGGTACCTAAATTCTAGTTCTCTTTCGAGATCAGTACCTAAATTCTGATTTTCATCCTTTTCAATCGATGCTTAAACTCGGATGCTTACTCCGAGGCTGCTACCTAAAATCTAGTTTTCTTCGCAATCCCGAGGTTGAAACTCGGGTTTCAATTCTCATTTCAAATCCAAATTTCCTCAAACTGATTTTAAATCAAACTTCAATCTAAATTGGAACTCCAAATCAAAAATCTAAACTCACACATCAAAACTTGAACATGAAATGAAACAAAATCTAAATTGAATTCCCCAGATCTTGTGATTTAGAGCTCACCTCTTTTTCCATTCCCCAGCGAGAGTTCAGGAATCTCCGGTCTTTGAAATATACCTGATACTCCCCAGCGGAAATTTTTCTACTCTGTCCTAAGTTTGTCACTTTGACATCTGTGTTGGTTTTGTTGATCTCTTCGGTCAACGCCAATACGCGCGGTGTGCTTGGTTAGCACACCACACCAATTGGGGGTCCATTTGTTGACCTCATTTTTTATGAGGTCTTCTCTTCTCTCTTTAGTACTTAGGATCTAGCCTTAGGCTTTTCCTTTGACTATCTTAGAGGACTAGAGATAGAACCTACCCCTTTAGAAACACAACCACTTCTTAACTCACTGCAAACCCCACAAGCTTGATTGTAAACCCCTATTCACCTAGAGGGTTGAGATCAAATGTGGAGGTTTAAAGGATGAGTTCCCTATAGGACTCTTTGGCCTTAGGATCACCCTGGGTGGCCTGATTTAGTGAAGGCTGACTTACACATGCACTACACTCTCACACACACATTCCAAATCCTAAAACCCACACTCTCACCCAACTTGACCTCTTGACTCATTTAGGTAATTCACATAGATGGTCCTTAAGCCCTAAGCCCTTGGTTAAGAGGGTTAGGAACAACATAATGAATGCCTCAAATGAGTCCTCTCATTGCTCATATGGGCTTAATATGGCTTCATGGCTCAACCAAAATGATTCCATTTCACTCACACTTGCTCAATTTTCATTTTTTGAAAATTTCAATTTTTGACCCCCGGGGCCCCGGACCCACCAAACCTACTAAAAACCCTTGAAACTACCCAAAACCACCAAGATTTCCAAATTACCCAAAACTTTTCCAAAATAAACCTTGAACATTTCCCAACCACTCAAATTGATCATCCATTGCCAAAAATACCAAAATTTCCAAAAATACCCCCAATACCCTCCAAATTACCAAAATGCCCCTCTTGACCCAAAAATTCAAAAATCCAAAAATTCCAAAAATTCCCAGAAAATTCCAGAAAATCCCAAATATTCCCAATTTCATTTTGTTCAATTATACTATGGGCCAATTTTTCCAATTTACTACACTTTTACCAAAATCCTCAATTTAGCCCATTTTAAACCCAAATGAATCCAATGTCAAACAGAATCACCCCAATTGACCTCAATTTTGGTCCAATTCAATTCTAAACTTCAATTCAATATCCCAAATATCAATCTAGACCAAATCTAAGCCCAATTTGATTGACATTTGAATTCAATTTCATTTTTAAGCTTAAAGCCCAATTTTGACCCATAACCCAAACTTAGCCCAAATCAACCCAATTCAACCCCAGTTGGCCCCAAATCTTTTCTAAATCTTCCATAACATCCCCATAAACAAAACACTAACAAAATTGGCCCAAAACTTGAACCCAAACCCCACTCAAATCCAACCCAAACCCAAAATCCCCAATTTAGCCTAAACCCAAGCTTAACCCTAACTTAGCCCAAATCCTAAAATTGAACCCCAACCAAAGTTGAAAAATCTTTGTAACACACCTATAAACATTTCTCAACATCAATTTTACATCAATTTCAACATTTGCCCAACCCTAGCCTAAGTTAGCCCAATTTGGCCCACCTTAGCCCCTTTACCAAATAAACCCAAATCCAATCCAATTCAATCCCAAATCACTCCAAATTTGTTTTAAATCACTCATGACATATCGTTAAACTAAACCCAACATTTATTTGGCTTGGCCCTTTATAAATTTTTTGATTTAAAAGCCCATTTTGAAACTTAGAAACCCATTCCCCTTAAACCATTTTTAAAATCCACCTTTACCAAATTTTAAAAGCCCAAACCCATCCTAAAGCCTACATTGCAATCTCATCTCATCCTCACTCAATTAATATCACTCCCTAAATTCTAAATCAATAATCAAATTTTTCTAAATCAAGCCATATGACAAACCATCCAAATTTCACACCAAAGTACCAAAATTCCTAAAACGCTTTTCCATGAAAGTTGACTTGACTTTTCCCAAGCCATATAGAAGCCATGGAGCCATCCTTAAGCCTCATGTGAAGCCATGAAAGGTTTGACATGTGACCATACCACATTGGGCAAATAGAAGAAGCTCTTTCTAGGTTCCCTTAAAGTCATTAGCCTTAACTATGATTACCCTTAACCCAAAATTAATCCAAATATGTTTGGATGTGGACTTCACCACACATGTGAGCCCGACCCACCCGACCTCCTCAGCCCAAAATCGAGGCCATGGGAAGGTGAACCAAGCCCAAATACATGGGTTGAACCAAACCAAGCCAAAATCACCTCTTCCCCTTTCCATTTCAATCCATCCTCTTTACACATGGCATTTGATAATTGAACTCACAAACCTCAAGCACTGATCCTCCTGATCACAACAGTGACCTGACCCTGGCCGGCCGGCCACCACAGTCGCCGGAAAACACCAGGCCGAGAGGTCCAAATCAACCAAAAATTGCAATTCCCCATGGCTGAGCTGCCCCACTCCAAATGGCCATTGTGGTTGTTCTTCTCCTCACCAGAGCAGTTGATCCCAACCCCTAACTCCCCTTGAGAGGCCATGGCCATGGCTATTTGAGCCAGCCAACCCCTCTCGGTCAAAAGGTTGGCTGAACCAGACCTTCACAGAATCCCTCCAAACTCCTCACAAAGCTTCCCCTAGCCAAGAGCATTTGATCCCCACTGTCCTTCTGCCCTAACTCCCACTGATTGAGCTCAATTTTGGAGCTCAATTCTCAGGCCAGAACAGGACACTCCCAAATCCTCCACCAAAATCAAATTAAACTCACCCACACCTGCACAAGACCAAGAGAAGGAGTTCCTCAGTGAAAGCCCCTTCTCCAGGCCACCCATTTGTCCTAGCCTCCAAAGGTTGAAATCGGGTCTGGTGGAAATCAAGTCTAGGCAATTCCTCAGGGCCAGAGACTTCATCTGGAGCTTGCTTGGACTCAATCGAAGGTGACACAACTCTCAGATCGAAGCTTCACTTCTCTGAGCAAAGGTATGAGCTCTCTCTTCTTCCCAAGCTTCTGAACATTCTCTATTTTGATTAGGTTAATTTCATGCCACATAAACCATATGGATATGTTCGTCTCTTCAAGACGAATCCATAGAGCATAAGAACACGAAAATCCGTTGAGAATCGAGTGAGATCTTAGGGTTTTAGTGTGGACGGTCACGGGTGCACACCAGACGTAGACGATGACCAGGAGCAGTTGGATCGCACGTGTATCGTGCGGACGGCTCAGATGGCGTCTGACCAGGAGATGGTATGTGAACCGCGGGCCCCGTGGCAGCTGACTCAGATGGCGGCGTCGAATGGGAGCGCGCCGCGTGGGCTTTCGGATATGCCGAGGATGACAGGGCGCCGCGCTGGATAAGTAGAAAATTAGGGATTTTTCTTATTTATTAAAACCCAGAACTTCAAAAATGCATAACTTTGTGTAAAAAATCCTAAAAATAAAATAAAAATACCCTCTTGCTCAGTGAACAGAGAAGAATAATGTGGAAAAGAAATCAAGTCATTTCATTGAGTATTTTATTTTTAATTAATTATTTACTCTCTGCATATTTTGATTCTCCATGCATGTAGACAATTCATCATGGCATGAGACCATAGGGCTTTTGAAGCCTCTGAACTTAGGAACATTCCCTGAATTTTCCAAGGGCAGAGGCTATCCCTATGAGAAGTTATTGATTTTTCAATTGCATGTTACTGTTTCTTATGACCAGAGGAACCTAGGAAAAATAGATTTTGAGTTAATTCACATGGAACAACCCTAATTGGCCTAAATACCCAAAATTGAATTTTAATTAATTAGGGTTAACCACACATTAAATTGACTTGAAAATAATTCTCCACTGAGCAAGAGACAAAGTCTAACTAAACTCCTGGATGATTAATTCACGTGTGCAACTAAATTTACCTGGACTCAAAATAATCCCAGAAACATTGAAAAGATGTTTAGGACTCGTCCTAAGTACTTCCTCAATATGATGGGATGTTTTAGAAGAACAATTGAATTTAATTGTTCTTTGATGAAGAAAATCATCCTTAAACCAAACAAATAACCTAGACGTCATAGGAGATGACTAGTTATAGGATTAGGAATTTGGTAGACAACCAAAACCCTTCCCTTAGCTTTACCTAGGTATCTGTTGAAATATTTAAATGCCTTAACATGTGTTTTAAGTGCAGCTTGGGATGACGGGAAGACCCTCCAGGTACGCTTTTATTTAATTGCAATTTACTTTATTGCAATTTACTTACATGCACTGTACTTTACTTTTTCTTGCATGATAAACAAGACTGTTGCATGAAAATCAAAACCTTTAGGATAGTCCCTGAACTGAAACCAAAACTAAATTAAAAGTCATTGCAAGATAAAATTCACCGCCACAACATTCAAAATACAAAACAACTCAAAATTTAATTACAAACAGAACAACAAAACTACAATTATAACTAAATTAAAACGTCTCGTTGAATGATCGGGAATACCTCGGATGATGTAACCCACGTGTTGCTAACTGGATTTCCCACGGTCTAAATGAAAGTGTGGAACTCATTCAGTTGAGTTTAGCAAATTCATCTGGACTAAGTGAATTCGATGAAAATACCGGTGCCGGGATGACGGAACCGTGGGATCTTAATCGGTTTTGTTTAAACAACTTTAAGATTTGTTTTAATTAAAACACTAAAAACGCTTGGATTTTAAGATTTCTAAACCAAAACACTTCTCTCATCTCCCGATTCATGACTTCTAAAACTAAACCTCTGCAACAACAAGGAGCTTGGAGCACAGTGGGCAGCACGGCCATCGTCATCAGCAAAACAACTCTACATCAGCTAAACATTCCTAGAATTAAACAACAAAGCCATAGGATTTCGAGGTAGTTTGCCTATTGCAACATAAAACCTCAACTTCTCGTTAGGCATCTGTATAATCATGTTATGCAAATTAAGCCCTAACCGGTCTTAGGATTTTGAGGTAGTCGTTCGGTACGACATAAACCCTCACATCATCAAGGCTATTTGTATGATCATGTCATGCAAATATAAGTCCTAATTAATTAAAATTGGCAGGATTGAAATAAATTCTCAAATTGAAACCAAACCATAGGATAGTTTGGGAAGTTGCCAAGATTCTTCTTGGATCCTCAGCTTCTCCTACTTCTCTTCCTTTGGACTCTTGAAATAAACTGTTCCAAACTTGATCCATTCCCTATTGAAATTCCAAAATTCAATCCTTTGAAAACTTTAAACTTTGAAATTCTTGAGAGCAAAACCACTGATCATTATCGAGAGTTTTCTTAAATGATTCCCGTCGTTTAGGATGTAATTAACTATAGGGCTTGCCCTTATAGGGAACTTTAAGAACCCGAGTAATATAAACCCTCGCTTAATTTCTTTATATTAAGCGGGGGAACTTGTCGGCTTATAAAATCGGTTTGTGGACCAAACGGATATCACAAATCTTCTAGTTTATTTAATCGAGCCCCATCATCAAGCGATGTGTTCTATTCTTCGGGATAGATACACGGTTTGTGATGCGGTGCTCGTTTATATAAACTATTTGGGATGTGAGATCAGTTTGATTTCATATCTTAAAATTCTCAAACTTAAAATTATTTTCAAAATCAAATGCTAATTTCCAAATTATATATATTTAAATTAAATTTAAAATTTAAATTTCGCCGACAATTTCTGTAGGCGACCCTTTTTTTTCAAAATATAACTCAAAACCTAAAATTCACCGACTCGAGATAGTAAATGTTGTCTTTTCTTGATCCTCAAAAGCAATTGGTATTTGATGATAGCCGATCTAAAATGCAATAATACTTGTGCCTAGCTAATCTACCCAACATTTGGTTCATAAAAGAAAAAGAAAAGTGATCTTTCCTAGTGGTGGCATTTAATTTTCTGTAATCAATGCAGATTTGTAATCCAGTGACTTGTCTTCTAGATATTAATTCATTTTTCTCATTTATTTCAATTGTCACTCCTCCTTTCTTTAGAACACAGTGAATTGAACTTACCAAAGCACTATCTAAAATAAGATATATTATTCCAGCATCCAACCACTTTAAAATTTCTTTCTTAACTACTGATGCTTGGGACCTATATTGCAAGAATTTATGAACTCAAATTTATATATTTTTAATGATGTTGATAAGTCCAAGCATTCAACGCAAGTATACATATCGTATCAAGTAATACAGGGCTCTAATGAAGTCCTGGTTATCGATCTCATAGGGAAGTTCGAAGTTTTAAGAAAGCGATTTCAAGACAAGATGGCACTAAAATCCTATATTTAAATAGCACTTAAAGTTTAACACAAACTCCTAATAACACTATGCAGAAAACAGTAACAGTTAACTAAACTACAAATACTTCTAACAACTTTAAGGACATAATTAAATAATAGACACACTAAATTAAGTTTTTGAAAGGTTTTTTATATATAAGAAAAGTATCTTTCCTCTTACAAGGAGAATATGATGTCTGGATTGATATGGAACAAATATTTATATTATTGTGCCAAATAGGACCATTGATGATTCTTTACCCTTAAAAGAGTACTCCCTCTTCTAAGTAGAAAAGAACATTGACATATTCTAAGTTTAGTCACTAACTCTGAGGCTAGGATGGGAGGATACCGGCTCTCACTTTGGAGCTCCCACTCACCCTTCACCCGAAGGCTAACCTTTGATATTTAGTTACTAATCTTAGAACCAATTTGGAGATTCAGCCTGTCACCCTGAAATCTCCACATTGAAGTCCATCAAAACACATTTTCCTATTTATTTGTACTCAATTCCCATGAACTACGCAATTCATCCATGGAAATTGAATGGATCTTTCATTATTATTGTAGGACATTAAATCTTTTCAAACATAATGTCCAACAACATATTTTAACATTTCAATTGGCGATATCGAAAGTAAATTATGTTCTAAATGAAAAACCATCACAATCTTTTCATTATATTAAAAGCACATCAAATCCACATTAATTCATCATCACATCTCTTATGCAAGAAGAAAGACAAGGAAACTACTCAAAATTAATGGAGAAGATATAATAAAACATGGATTTTATATATAAAAGAAAAGTCATACAAATCACAAAAGAAAGTACAACTTATCTCTTTCTCTTCATCTATGAAATTCCCTTGAAGTTCCTTTGAATCCTCTTCTCTTTTTCTATACAACACTTGATTCTCTCTTTAGAATGGAAAGGAAGAAGCAATCTCTCACTTTACCCCTTCTCCTTCACTCCTTAGAGAAGAATTCCTCTCAAATCCTCACTCTACACACTCTTCTACTAAACGCTAACTCTTCACTCTCACTAAAACTACTCTAAAACCACTGAAGAAGCACACTATTTTTGTCTAAAAACAGTTACTTATAAGATAAGGTTGAATTCCCAAGAGTTTCCATAGGCATCCCTTCAAAAAGTAGCCAAAACTCTTCAAATTTGAATTGAACCGACTTCGGGCGCCGACGACGCTATATGGTGCCAATTAATTCAGTGCTCTCTGGATTTGGGCGCCGGCGGCGCCATAACACTTTTTCCACCATTTTGCTCCTTTTTCTCCAGATTCGTTCCTTTCTGCTTCTTTTCACTCCAATCACATAAAATCATCATACCTGCAACAAATCATGGAAAATACATTTCTTTAAAGTGCAATATCACCAAAAATGGGTAAAATTAGATAGCAAAAACCAAATATATTTTTAGTGCATTAGAATCCCCCAAACTTAAACTATTACTTGTCCTCAAGTAATCATTTTACTACATAAATTATAACTCTAGGCAATGTACTTTTCAATTGTAAGAGACTAACATTTTTCATTCAAAAGAATATAGTGGTTAGATTTTTAGAAAAAGTTTAGTAACTCAGCTCAACATTACAGGTATAAGAATATTTAGTAATTAAGTCTAAGAGTTCTAGTCTTCTATTTATTTCAAGATGAACCATAATTTGTTACATTAAGAGTGCTTTAAAAGACTATGTGAAAAAGGAGTTCATGCGAACTTCATTAGAATGTAGGCTAGTACTTTAAACATAAATTCAAAAATGAAATCAAGCTCTCCCTTTAAGGCGATTCAAGTGAAGCCAATTTTTGATTAGGTATCTCCTCAAGTTTCTCCTCATAAACATTTTTCTTTTCTTTTCTTTTCTTTTTGGGATTTTTTTTCAATCCTTCTTTTCTTTTCTCTTTTTTTTCCTTTCTTTTTTTTTCTGAGGATTACTATATCTGGATAGCCTTTAATGATTTTGAACTTCACTCTCCTCTTTCTAAAGTTCAAACTTAATTCACCTCCTTACTTTATAGTTAAGTACAAGCTTTATTATTCATCATAAAGTTACAATCTCTCCTTAACACACAATACTTTAAGTCCCTTAACATTTCAAAAATACAGTTTTCTTTATTTTAAATAGTTGACTATAATTAAATCCTTTCATACCAAATATCTTACTTCTATAAAATCATCCTTTATTACCAAAAATTTCCATCCTATCCTTCCATAATATTCAACTGAAATGAAATGTTTTAGTTATCTTACAATGAGGTTCAACTGCTAAAAGTTATGCTAATAATTTTTGAAAATATAATAATTGAGAACAAATAAAAGTTTAGCATTTCTCTACCCTCCCCCAAACTTAAATTTTTCAATAAATTTGAAATAGTTGAGAGTAAAAGAAAACTAACCTTTCGGTGCTGAGATTCTGAAATCTTCAACAGCTATCTGGTATTAATCAAAATTTACAACTAGCAGGCATGAAACAATTAGTACAGTGATATAACAATTTTAAATATTTGCATGGGTAAAGAGAAATTAAAATTAAACATCTAAACATCCAACATAACACTATAACATGAAACAAACTATCACACTACTAACACTACAACTAACAGTTCAACATGAAAAGTAAATAACACTACATCACACAGTACAACACAGAGTTACACATTACATGAAAAGTAAATATCCACTACATCACATTAATACATCACAAGAGACTAAGAACAACAGAAATAAAACAAACAAACTATCTTCCAGTCTCCATCACCAGGATCAGTAGCAGGGTCATCAGCAGGGTCAGGTCTATATGGTGTATAACTGGGGAAAGTAGGAAATATCACATCTGACTCCCCCCCTCATAAATCTATCATGAGCATCATAATATGCCATATCAAACTCAACTCTCCTCTGCAGATAATCTTCATTCACATCACTCCTCGCCTCAAATACATCCATCCGACTATGGAGTCTATCTACACTAGAACTCTGTAATCTCAGCTGTTCCATAATATCAGATAAGGTAGGCGGCTCAAAAGTAGATGAAACATCATAACTAGTAGTAGGAATATCAATACTTCTATGCTCAAATCTGGCTCCCACATGAGACTCATAAGTACTGATAATATTCTTTGTAATAGGTCTCGACAGTAAAACCACTTCTTCAAAACTTCTGAACTCCACTCCAGACTGAACACAAAGGGCATGAACTAAGGCAGGATGTCCTAATCCTCCAGTCGTCTCGCCTCTAGAAATTGTTTGAATATTCTTGTAAATAATAGGACCAATATCAATCTTTTTCATCTTTTGTATACAGTAGTTCAGAATCGCTTTATCTCTAGTAACTTCGCTGTGATGATAGGATGGTAACAGTGAAATAATGCCAAACTTTTGAAGAAACATTCAAAGTGGAGGAGGGGAAATTTATCAACTGTTTTTGACTTACTTTCCATTCTCCTCGCCCGTCAGTCAGAAAAGCAATCACTTCTCTCATATTCTCCCTTCCAGTGTCAAAGTTTTCGTACTCACATACGAATGGTTCCCGAGTCTGATAGAAAGCATTGATGCGCTGAGGAGTAAACTCAACCATCTTTCCTCTAACAAGCACATACTCAGTCTCAGTCTAGGGTATGTTAGAATAGAATTCTTTAAAAACTCCCATAACAACATTCACAGTGAAATAACAGAATCACTCCCAGTTTTGATCTGCAATTAATTATTCTACAGATCTGTCAGGACTATCAAAAGCTCGATCCTGGATACACTTCTTGTTGTGAAGGATCGAGTTATAATGAAATTGAGCTTTGATGTTGATAAACCTCTCCTCATCAAAATCCAATTTCCTCCTCCCTCTTGGAACCATGTAAATTTCTAAAATTTACAAAAAAAAGCTCCAATAAATCCCAAATTCACAATGTAACAACTTCAAACACTATTCTAAGCAAGTAAGAGCAAATTTCATCATGGAAATCTCAATATCACTTTAAAACTCCAAAAATTCCACCATAGATAATGTGAGAGATTTCCATGGTGAAAATCCAAAAATTTTAACTTAGAGTGAAGCTCTTACTAATGGAAGTGCAAATCCGGTGTAGAATAGCCTTGAAAACTCCTTAAATCCGAGATATAGCAAGCCCTAGATCTTCAAAATCGCAAAAATGGAGGAGGAAGACGAAGGTAATGGAAAAATTTTGCGGGTCCCAGGGCAAAAATCGCGAAATCGAGGGTTTTAGACCTTTTCTGGGTTCGGGTGCTGGTGGTGCTCTATTTAAAATAAATGGCCAAACTCTCTAGATTTGGACACCGGCGCCGCCAGTCCAAAATATTTTGTGGGTCCAAAAATTTTTTCGTTATTTCGATCGTTTTGACGTCCACAATGATGTTTAACACTTGATTAAGCATTTACATCATCCCATAAGAAACAATTAACACAATTTTCATACAAAAAAAAATACAACAAACTTATATATATAAAATCCAAGTTTCATCATAGACACTAAATATGTTCATTCAAACCAACTATTCTTAGATACTTAGTGCAACAAGTACTCTATGATAGACAAACACTAAGATCTAAGCAAACAATGAAAGTAAACACATCCAATTCCAAGTTGAAAGCAAACTAAATACTACACAAACCAAACATAACTAAGCAAAGCATACTAAACACACAACATACATAAATAGAATCCATCAATTACTCCACATCAGTTTCAAAACTATCCTCTCCTCTAATGTCTCCAATTGATTGTTGATTCACAAACTAGTTATAGAATGGACGAAATGGAAATTCGTCAAATGATTCTTCAGCAATCGCCGCATTTTTCTTCATCAGATTGATCAAGCCCATCTCAATTCGACCAGTGTGACCGAATTGCTTTTTCATTCTCCAATCTATATGATTGAATAAATCAGAAATGTTGTTGATCGCATTCATAAAATTTCGTACCTCTTTCTCCATTTATTTGGTCTTCTGCAATATCATACTGGAAACTTCAGGAAAATAGGTTTGAATTGGTTGTGAAGTCTGTGTTGGTTGATCAGCGAGTAAATTCATGTCATCTTCATCTCCAACTGTCTGGTAATCGTAGGGATTAGTTGGATCAATAGGCCTCCATGGAAGAAGAACTTTTTCCCAACTTTCATAAGGAACCTGTAACTGACTACATAACAAAAATATGGTGGACGGGTGACCAAGCCCATATTTGGAGCCATGCACAATTAATCCAAGTACCGATTTCACAATAATATTACCAATATCAACCGACCTTCCAGTTTGAATACATAAATTCAAAATGGAGCTTTTCTTGGTTATCTTGCTAATCTTCAATGTCAGAAATAACTTTGCCGAAATAAAGTAATGCCACTGCTTCGATACTGGTTTGAGAGATGCAGATAAGAAACTCATGTATCCATTCTCTCTAACTTCCCATTTTTCATTCTCATCCGTCAGATATTGATAAACATTGTTCATATTATCCTTAGTGGCATTGAAATTAGAATAATAGCAAATAGGTACGTTCTCGATCATAAAGAGATCGTAGATTTGTGCAGGAGTGAATTGCATAAATCTACCACGCATAAATACGAATCCTTGATTGATCTCGTCAAGATTTGCATAAAACTCTTTCACGAAGGGAACAACAACGACACCGGTAGTGTAGCAAAGCACTTCCCAACGTCTCTCTTTAATAATTTCCTCAATTCTAGTAGTAGGATTATCCATACCTCGATTTATGAAGCCTCTTTCCTTGATAATCCTTCTTTTCATCTTCACTTTGTTGAACAAATGTTGCGCTTCAAAACTTATGAACTTCCTTCGGTTGAAAACATGAAATCGATGGGTTTCAATGGGAAAGGAATCCATAGGATACAAATTGGGATAGGTGGTTTTCATTTTTTTGGAGTTAAGAAGTCAATAATGGAGTTTGGGGAGTTATAAGAACGAAGATCCCTCCAAAAACCGCCAAAACTCGCATTTTGAAACTTAAAAATCATCAAACAGATTTTGGAGGCCGGCGGCGTTCAAACAGTCAAGTTCAGTAGGGCAGAAACGATAGGGCGCCGGCGGCGCCAGTGGTCAAAATTCTCACCGAACTTCGTTTGATCCAAAATATTCCAATATCTCAATTCGATCCATCATTTATCAATTTTTTTAATTATTTAGGAGTAATTAGGATTAAAAAATAACTATCTAAAATACACAACTACAACAAACAAGAAAACACACAACAAAGATACATATGGGTTGCCTCCCATAAAGCGCTTGGTTTATCGTCGTCAGCCCGACAAACCATTCAGTTAATCGAGATGACTCAACATTAATACCCCTTTGAAATCAGGTTGAAACCCGTCAAAGTAAGGCTTTAATCGATGCTCATTAACTTTGAAAATTTTTCTAGTATCAGGATCTTTAATATCAACAGCTCCAAAAGAATGAAGTTTTACAACTTTAAAAGGTCCTAACCATCTAGACTTGAGCTTTCCAGGAAATAACTTCAATCTTGCGTTGTGTAATAAAACTTTTTGTCCATTTTCCAAGCTCTTTTTCAATATCTTCTGATCATGCCATAATTTCCTTTTCTCTTTATAGATCCTATCATTGTAATAAGATGCATTTCTAATCTCTTCAAATTCATTCAATTGCATAAATCTTTTCTCTCCAGCATTCTTCAAATTAAAATTTAACTCTTTTATCGCTCAATATGCTTTATGCTCCAATCCAACTGGTAAATGACAAGTCTTACTAAACACTAGTCTATAAGGAGACATTCCAATAGGGATTTTAAAAGCAGTTCTATAAGCCCATAAAGCAGTATCTAATCGAGCAGACCAATCTAATTTATGATTATCTACAATGTTCTCCAAAATTCTTTTAATTTCACGATTAGATACTTTCGCTAAACCACTAGTCTGGAGATAATAAGCAGTAGAGGTTTTATGAATAATATTATATTTCTCAATTAATCTTTTAATTTGATTATTGCTGAAATGAGATCCACCATCAGTTATGATCACTCTCGGCATTCCATACCTTGTAAATATATTTTTCTTTCAAAATTTTGAAACACTCCGAGCATCACATCTGGGTAAAGCAACAACTTCAATCCATTTCGAGACATAATCAACAACAACCAATATATATATATTTCTAAATTGAGGAATAAATTATCCCATAAAATCTAATCCCCATACATCAAAAATTTCAACTTCCAAATTATAATTTAGAGGCATTTCATTTCTTATAGAGATATTACCTACTCTCTGGCATCGATCACATGATTTAATATATCTAAAAATATCTCTAAAAAGAGTAGGCCAATAAAATCCAAATGTAAAATTTTAAAAGCAATTTTATCAACACCAAAATGACCTCCAACTTCCAATAGAATCATTTAAATTTGTTTCTTCTTGTGTCACACATTTCCTTATAATCAGATCCTTACACTGTTTATATAGATAGGGCTTATCCAAAAAATAGAATTTTGCATCATATTTAAACTTCTTTTTTTATTTCCTTGTTAAATCAGGTAGAACAATATCACTTACAATATAATTCACAATATCAGCATACTAAGGAAAATTATTTACCATAATAGTATAGAGTTGCTCTTTAGGGAAAATTTTAGTAATTTCTTTTTCAAATTTAGATAATTTATCATAGTCTATTCTAGAAAGATGATTAGCTATTTGATTATCAGCTCCCTTCCTATCAACTATCATAAAATCAAATTCTTGCAGAAGAAGTATCCATCTAATAAGTCTAGGTTTCGCATCCTTCTTTTGCATTAGATATTTGATAGCCAAATGGTCTGTATGCACAATACTTTTAACTCTAATTAAATAAGGTCTAAATTTTTCCAAAGCAAACACTATAGCAAAATTCTCTTTCAGTTGTGGTATAATTAATTTGAGCCTCATTAAGAGTTTTACTAGCATAGTAAATGATTTTGAAAACTTTATCACGCCTTTGCCCCAATGCTACTCTGATTGCATAATCACTAGCATCACACATAAGTTCAAAGGATTTTTCCCAATTAGGTGAAACAATTATTGGTGCAGTGATTAATTTTTCTTTTAATAATTCGAAAGCTCTTAAGCATTCATCATTAAAATCAAACATTCTATCATTTTCTAAAAGTTGACATAAAGGTTTAGTAATTTTAGAAAAATATTTAATATATCGCCTGTAAAATCCAGCGTGTCCTAAGAAACTTCTCACCTCTCTCACAGTTGTGGGTGGCGGTAATCTCTCAATCACTCTAATTTTAGCAGGGTCACCTCCATACCATGTTCCGATATTTTATGCCCAAGCACAATTCCTCCTGCAACCATAAATTGACATTTCTTCCAATTCAGAACTAGATTTGTTTTCTCACAAAGCTCCAAAAATTTTGCTAAGTTTTGCAGGAAAATTTCAAATGAAGTCCCGAATACAGAGAAATCATCCATAAAAATTTCTATTTCATTATCTATCATACTACTGAAGATAGACATCATACATCTTTCAAATGTTGCAGGTGCATTACACAGTCCAAAAGGAATTCTTCGAAAAGCAAAGGTTCCATAAGTGCTACAAAATGTTGTCTTTTCTTGATCCTCAGGAGTAAAAGGTATTTGATGGTAACCAGTATATCCATCCAGAAAACAATAGTACTTGTGTCCAGCAAGTCTATCTAGCATTTGATCGTGAAAAGGAAGAGGAAAGTGATCTTTTCTGGTGGCAGCATTTAATTTCCTGTAGTCAATACAAATTCGTCATCCAATAATTTGTCTCGTGGGTATAATTTCATTACATTCATTCACTTCAACAGTCATTCCTCCCTTTTTCAGTACACAATGTATTGTACTTACCCAAGCACTATCCGAAATAGGATAAATAATTCTGGCATCCAGCCATTTTAAAATCTCTTTCTTAACTACTTCTTTCATTATAGGATTCTGTCTCCATATCAGTTTATGTTCTTCATCTAATAATATTCTGTGCATACAACTCGAAAGACTAACTCCTTTAATATCTGCCAAAGTCCATCCAAAAGCTTTCTTGTATCTTTTTAAAATTTCCAACAACTTCTGTTCTTGGTATTCGTTTAGTTCCGAAGATACAATAACAGGCAAAGTAGATGATTCTCCTAAAAATATATACTTTAAATGATTAGGGAGAATTTTTATCTCAAGTTCAGGAGGTATTATGATAGATGGAATTAAGCTTTTATCTCCACCATCCATAGTGTCTAATATTTTGAATCTCTCTTAAACATACTCCAAATCTTTTTTCTTTTCATTATCTGAATTTTCTTCATCTTCACTTTCTTCTTCAAAAATATTTTTATATTCTTCTTCTTTTTCAAATATATTTTCAAAGTGATCGTTTCTCGAGTAATCACAGACCTCCATTTTAAAACATTCATTATCTTTTTCCATTGAGGGATGCTTCATATATTTTAAAATATTAAAGGTCACCTCTTGATCATTAACTCTTATAGTTAATTCTCCTTTTTGAACATCAACTACCGCTCTTCCAGTAGCAAGGAATGGTCTTCCCAAAATGATTGGAATTTCTTTATCTTCCTCCATATCAAGTACAATAAAATCCACGGGAAAGATAAATTTATCCACTTTCACTAACACATCTTCCACTACTCCTTTAGGATAAGTAATGGATCGGTCGGCCAACTGAAGAGTCACAGATGTAGGAGAAATTTCTTCAATTCCTAATCTTTTGAAAGTTGATAAAGACATCAAATTAATACTCGCTCCCAAATCATATAAAGCTTTTCCGAAGAATTTTTCACTTATAGCACACGGAATAGTGAAACTACCAGGGTCTTTAAGTTTTTCCGGAAGCTTCAACTGAATTATTGCACTACACTCTCCGCTAAGTGCAAAAACTTCATGATCTGTAAACTTTATTTTCTTTCTCAGAATATCCTTCATAAACTTAGCATAATCAGGCATCTGTTCCAATGCTTCAATAAAATGAATATTAATCGTTAATTTCTTAAGGTTCTCCAAAAATTTTCCAAATATGTTATCCATGTTTTGTTTCTTTAATCTTTGAGGAAATGGAGTTGGTGGTTTTTTGACAGTTATCTTCATTGGTTCAAGAGGATAATCCAAGTCTGGATAAATCTTGTTTGAGCCTTTTTCAATTTCCACCTTCTCCCTTTCTATTTCAACTTCTTTTTACACTTTAGTTTCTAATTCTTTTCCATTCCTTATTTGAATAGCCTTAAGTTGTTCCTTGTTTTGATCTTTTGGATTGATCTCCACATTACTTGGAAGTGTTCCAGAAGGTCTATTATTAAGTGCAGTGAAAATATGTCCTAATTGATTTTCAATATTCTTCATAGCAACACCTTGAGCTTGTAATTGATTTCCCATATTCAGAATCATTTCTTCAGTAGATAAATTCTTATCCTTAAATTGTGGGTTACTATTGAATCCAGGGAGATAAGATGGTCTAAAATTAGAATTTTCTTGATTGCTCGAATTTCCAATTAGATTCATAGAATTGCTAGCCCAATGCGGGTTAACATTAGCATTATTATTATTCCAATTGAAGTTTGGGTGATTCTTCCAACCAAGATTATAATAATTCGAATAAGGATTGTTAGGTCTATTAGTAGCATTTAAGGTATCGTAAGGTGTTTGAGATTCTGTTATCTATCCAAATGAATTTTCCTTTAACTTTGGGTGTGGTTGAGAATAATTCATTCCATATTGATCTATTTTCTTTGAAAGGGCTGCAATTTGAGAAACTACCAGTCATCATATCTGAATCATGAACATTAGCTACTCTCTTAGGATTTACCCGTTCAGAGGGCCATTAAGAATTATTAGTAGCCATTTCTTCAATTAATGCGTTTGCTTCATCAAAAGGGTTTAACATTAATGATCCACCAGCAGCAGCATCTATAATAGATCTCAATGATCCCACTAATCCATTATAAAATGTTTGAATTATTAACCAATCTGGTAAAGCATGATGTGGGCAGTTCCTAAGAAGATCTTTAAATCTCTCCCAAGCTTCATATATTGGCTCTCCTTCAAACTTACAAAAAGATGTAATATCATTTCTTAGTTTAGCAGTCTTTGATGGTGGGAAATATTTTGATAGAAACTTTTGAGATAATTCTCCCCAAGTTCTAATAGATCTAGTTGCTAACGAATTTAACCATGCCTTAACCTTATCCCTTAATGAAAAAGAAAAAATTCTAAGTCTGACAACGTCACTAAACACTCCATCATATTTAAAAGTATCACACAGTTCCAAAAAACTAGCGAGATGTAAATTTGGATCCTCATTAGGTGTTCCAGCAAATTGATTGTTTTGTACCATTTGGATAATAGCAGGTTTAAGTTCAAATGAATTAGCAGCAACATCAGGATTTTGAATAGTTATGTGAATTTCATCTGCTGTTGGGTTAGCATATTCTCTTAAAGGTCTTGGCAAATTTCCAACTTCATTTCTTTGATTATCTTGAATATTCGCCATTTTGCAAGGATTCTCAATTTGTTTTTGTTGTTTTCTAATTTTTCTGACAGTACGTTCTAACTCAAAAACGTAAGGCACTAAACCTATAGATCCGCTACTACGCATATACAAACACAAATACTTTAATAAAGATAAACAAACACACGATTACACACTACTAAATAAAGGTTTTTTTAAACTATGTTATTAATAAATACCTTCCTACTTACTTCTTAGTTAGTTACTTTTCTTTCTTATCTCTGTTACCTTCTCCGGCAACGGCGCCTAAAACTTGATGCACAGAACTTATATTGCAAGAATTTATGAACTCAAATTTATATATTTTAATGATTTTGATAAATCCAAGCATTTAACACAAGTATACGTATCATATCAAGTAATATAGGGCTCTAATGGATTCCTGGTTATCGATCCCACAGGGAAGTTAGAAGTTTTAAGAAAGTGATTCCAAGATAAGTAAGATGGCACTAAAATCCTATTTTAAATAGCACTTAAAGTTTAGCACAAACTCCTACTAACACTATGCAGAAAACAGTAACAGTTAACTAAACTACAAATATTTCTAACAGCTTTAAGGACATAATTAACTAATAGGCACACTAAATTATGTTTTTGAAAGGTTTTTGATATATAAGAAAAGTGTCTTTCCTCTTGCAAGGAGAATATGATGTTTGGATTAATATGGAACAAATATTTATACTATTGTGCCGAATAGGACCATAAATGATTCTTTACCCTTAAAATAGTACCCCCCCTCTTCTAAGTAGAAAAGAACATTGACATATTCTAAGTTTAGTCACTAACTCTAAGGCTAGGCTGGAAGGATACCGGCTCTCACTTCGGAGCTCCCACTCACCCTTCACCTGAAGGCTAACCTTTGATATTTAGTTACTAATCTTAGAACCAATTTGGGGATTTCGACTCGTCACCCCGAAATCTCCACATTGAAGTCCATCAAAACACATTTTCTTATTTATTCGCACTCAATTCCCATGAACTACACAATTCATCCATGGAAATTGAATGGATCTTTCATTATTGTTGTAGGACATTAAATCATTTCAAACAAAATGTTCAATAACATATTTTAACATTTCAATTGGCCAGATCGAAAGTAAATTAAGTTCTAAATGAAAAACCATCACAATCTTTTTATTACATTAAAAGCACATAAAATCCACATTAATACATCACATCTCTTATGCAAGAAGAAAGACAAGGAAACTACTCAGAATTCATGGAGAAGATATAATAAAACATGGATTTTATATATAAAAGAAAAGTCACACAAACCACAAAAGAAAATACATCTTATCTCTTTCTCTTCCCTTATGCAATTCCCTTGAAGTTCCTTTGAATCCTCTTCTCTTCTTCTTTACAACACTTGATTCTCTCTTTAGAATAGAAAGGAAGAAGCAATCTCTCACTTTACCCCTTCTCCTTCAGTCCTTAGAGAAGAATTCCTCTCAAGTCCTCACTCTACACACTCTTCTCCTAAACCCTAACTCTTCACTCTCACTAAAACTACTCTAAAACCACAAAAGGAGCACACCATTTCCATTTAAAAACAGTTACTTATAAGATAGGGATGAATTCCCAAGAGTTTCCGTAGGCATACCTTCAAAAAGTCGCCAAAACTCTTCAAATTTGAATTGAACCGACTTCGGGCGCCGGTGGTGCTCTTTCGTGCCAATTAATTTAGTGCTATCTGGATTTGGGAGCCGGCGGTGCCCATTCTGGCGCCGGCAGTGCTAGAACACTTTTTCCACCATTTTGCTCTTTTTTGCTTCGGATTTGTTCCTTTTTTGCTTCTTTTCACTCCAATCATCTAAAATCATCATACCTACAATAAATAATGAAAAATACCTTTCTTTAAAGTGTCATATCACCAAAAATGGGTAAAATTAGATAGCAAAAACCGTATATATTTTTAGTGCATCAACTACTTTTTTCATCACTAGATTCAATCTCCGTTGAGGATCATCTTTAGGTTCATGATGTTCATCCAATAAAATTTGTACACAAATCAAAAGACTGATTCCTTTAATATCAGATCTAACGACCTTTTTATATCTTTTCAAGGTCTCCAACAATTTTGCTCTTGCGATTCAGTTAAATCTGAGGATATGATAACATGTAATGTGGATGAATCTCCTAAAAATATATATATTAAATGGGCAGGTAATATTTTCATTTGAACTTCAGAAGGTTTTATAATGGAGAGAATGCTATTTTTATTACCACTTTCTGTAATATCCAACATCTCAAATATTTCCTGAACATAATCCAACTTCTCATTTTCTATTTCATTATTTTCTATTTCATCATTTTTATCACCCATTTCATTCTTATCCTCATCTTTCAATTCTTCTTGCTCTAATTTCTCTTCAAATTTTTCCTTAAAATGCTCATTACTTAGATGATCACAAATTTTCATTCTAAAACATTCATTATATCTTTCTGTTGTTGGATATTTCATGGCTTTTAGTATATTGAATGTCACCTCTTGATCGTTAACTCTCATAGTTAATTCTCCTTTCTGAACAACTGTCGCAGCTCTTCCAATAGCAAGGAATGGTCTCCCCAAAATTATAGAAGTTTCTTTATTTTCCTCCATATCTAAAACAATAAAATCCACCGAAAAGATAAATTTATCTACCTTTACCAATACATCTTCTATAACTCATTTAGAATAAATGATAGAATGATCAGCTAACTTAAGAGTTATAATAGTAGGGGAAATTTTTCTTAAACCCAACCTTTTAAAAATTGATAGAGGCATGTGTTGGCATCATTTTTTTTTATATATTACATGCATGGGATGTCCATTCGAGCATACCAGGGTCGACAAGTGTTACTCGACGCGTCACACAGGAAATTAGCTCAAATTGGCCCATCCACCGGCGAGCTTGTTCAAATGATCTCGAACGACGAAACGGACCACACGAGTGTGTCTGGAGCATCAATATAACCTAAGAAGGACATCTATTTTGCTACGACACCGTGAGTGGGCTCAAAATATGTGAATTATTCTTTTTGGCCCAATTGCTCAAAAAGTGGCCCGAACGGCTCCGAATGACCCCGGATGACGAAACGGACTGTGCCAGTGCGTCCGGAACGTCGATTTTAGCTAAGAGGGACATCCACTTCGCTGCGAGCACGTGTACGGGCTAAATATTCGCGGAGGATAATTATAATATTATTTTTATTATATAATATATTATATATTATATATTATATATTATATGATAAATAAATCCTACACCTCCGTCTCTCCCGCCAGCCTATCTATCGCGAAAAAAATCTCCCAGCTGCCAACCCGAATTGGCGAACCCTAGCCCCTAGCTCGCCGTTTTGCTCGGATTCGCCGGCGGCCACTCCTCACCGACATCTTCTCCCCCGCCGGAGTTCCTCCAGCTGCCGGCCAAGCCGTCCAGCGCCGCCGTCTTTCGTATGCCCTGCCGTCGGAGCTTCTACGAAGGGTTTATTTCGGCCGAGCTTTCGATCTTCCTCCGCGTCAAAGTTATTTCCTCGCACAGGCAGCTAGCTTTCTCGGCGACATCTCGCCGGCCTTCCTCGGCACAGGCATCCAGATCCCATCGGACCTAGCTGCCCCTCACACGGAGCCGTGGCATTCGTGCCACATTCGGTGCTCGTGACCACAGGCATCCTCGTGGGTTTCCCTCCTTCACCGGCGTCGAGAGACCCCTCCCGCTAAGGTATATGTTTCAATGCATTTTTATTATGCTCGAATTATTTATTTTGATACATCGCATACCTCATGTATTCCTCCCTTGTTTGCGTGGTTTTGTTGCGAGGTGTGTCTCTTGCCCTCATTGAGTCTTTGTCTCGTTCCCTGCATGCTTGACGAGGTACATATTGCGAGGCGTGTCGGCACGTGGATCGAACACCGGCGGTTCGCCGGAAACCTGGGCTCTTCTTCAGCATAAAGAGAACGCGTCTTCAACCTTCACGGCGGTGAGATTTTCTTATCCCTTAGCCGACCCTAGGTTTAGTCCGGTCTAGGTGTGTGGGTTCGATTGCCCACACGAGGTGCGTGCACCAGCGTAAGTTGGCGTGTCGACGTGCCTATGTGATGGATCGTTGATTTACCTAGAGTGAGCCGCAGGTTAGGAATCCTATGCGTTGGCCAGTCCTATTCGTAGCCGAGCGATTTACTGTTGTAAGCTTTAGGCTTTAGTCCTGCTAAGTTGGAATCCCAATTTCCCACGGTTTTGGCTCTCCTAATCTCCCTTGGAGGGATTAGTTGAGTTCAATCTTAGAGGACGGGAAAAGCTTTGTAGCTAGTCCGTCCTATAAGATTGGGGTGTTTGTAGAGCGGAAAAAGCTTTGTAGCTAGTCCAGCCTACGAACGGTGGAGAGTTTCCCCTACGAGAAATCGGAGGGGGAAGCCCTCCACGTAGCCACTCCAAAGCTGAAGGCGGCGATGCCGTACATCCAAGAGCGTCGACCCTAGGTACCTATGAGAGGTCGTTAGGACGAGTTCGACATGCCGTCGAGTGTTTGGGTTGTGTTGCATGTGCATGCTCCATCTTGTTGCATTTTGCATGTGACCACTTTTTGCATTATATTGCATGTTTGTATGTTTGTGCATGTTGGTCTGGTTGCATGTTGCACCATATTCTGTGTTTACATTTCCATTTGCACCGCACTTTTATGATTCTCCCCGGTGAGATTTATTCCACCTTCGGGTCATCGCCTCCCCGGCATACCCATCCTTTTGGGCCGCTGCCACTACGACATGCCCGCTCTTTCTGAGTCACTGCCTTCACGGTATACTCCACCTTCACCACTCTGGTGCATCCTCTTTGCATGTAGCATCCTTGCATTTTGCATGATATGTGTGCTTGCCCTTTTGGGCGCCCGTTGTGATTGTTCCGTACTTCAGTCGAGCAATCACAATGTGGGCTTCTTTCATGACTGTTTGCTTACCCATTCTTTGATGACTTGTCCTACTCGTTAAAAAAGTGACCATGTGTCAGTCGCGATGCCTTAACGAGCATTGCTTGCTGGGTTGAGCCCAATGAGCAATGCGAGTTAAGTCATCGGGATCAACACAAGTATGACTGTGCTAAGGATCCATTGGATCTAACTTGTGTCACCCCTCTTCGTGACGCCCCTTAGATCCTTCGGATCTTTAGGATGGGGCCGGTATGGCAACCCCGTCAAAGTCATACTATACCTGTACTTACCCCGCACTTAGGCACTAGGTTTGTGCACTATTGTTAGATCGTGTGCTAGGCTAGGACTTAGGTTGCTAGGTAGTCTTTTTGATGTCTGGCTATTGTTCTTTACTGGATTGTTGCCCTAGCCAGGCATCTTTCGTTTGCATCGTACTTGTTGTGTGACTGCATGCTTCATATGTGTGGTACTGTGTTAGGACGCTTTTCTGCAGGGAGCCATGCCTATTTATATGCACACACAGTTACCGCTATGGGGGGAGCAAGTGATGATTTCTAACAATTTGTTTGCAGGTGCTATTTTGCTCCCCCAATTATAAAGCATGGCTCATTATACGTCATTTGCATGTGAGTTTTCCCTCTAACACTTATTTTCATGCAGGATTGAGTCTTTTTCTTTTTCTTTGTACTTTTAGAGTCTAGGAGAGTCCTGTAGCAGAAATAAGATACGGGCACGGGTTCCAAGGCGTTTGGCGTAGGAACCACGTGGAGGGGACTAGGAGCAGATGCTCGTGCCTCGTATCTTAATTCTGCATTTTTATATTGATGTATAGAATTAGGACGAGACATGTATATGCGGAGTCCGGCCGCATTTTTCTTTTTCTCGGATTATGTTGCCGGTCCAGCGGCATTTTGGCCTCTTTTATTTTATTATGGAGTGCTTTCTTTTTTGCTTTTATTGCATATTTGCGTCCTTGCATGTGTTTTCCTTGTTTCTTTCTGTGATCTGGGATTTCACGATATCATTGAGGCTCTTTAAGGACCCTAAAATTTTGAACTTTATATGTTAAAAATTCTAATAAAATATTCAAGATAAACGAATTTTAGGATTAAAATATTTAAGATTTTAAAATATGCACTTTTACTTTCTTGCATGGCCTTTGGGCCGGATTTTAAATGGGTTGCATTGCTTGGCTATCGCCCAAGTCATACTAATAGGGCCTCCACATTACTTAAGGACCGCTCTAGATAATCGCATTCATATTTGCATGTCCCGAGGAGGAGTCCGCGTGCTTCTCCAATCTGATCGGCCCAAGATACCTTTATAGGTGGTTGTCTGAGTGCGCCTAGTGGTGTTAGAAGGCTCCCCGACCCAGACGGGGTGTAAGTCCTTTTGTTTGGAGCGTTTGCAGCTTTGTAGCTGAACCTCCTTTTCTCTTCTTTCCTGAGGCATCCTTGCCACTTTGGCCGGTGTGAGACCCACCTCTTGGAGCTCCAGCTTATAGTTATAGGATAGAGTTTCCTTCCTTCGACCTAAGGGCTACCGAGGTCCCCGTGGATAATGCAAATCTTGGATTGCTGACCGGGGATCTCAGGATGTGTTGGGTCGACTACCTTCACGTTCGGGTAGACTTGGGGTCCTCATCGCTTTGGATACGGGTTTGTGATACCCCGACTTGGCTACCTCTACCCCTTTAGGATTACTCCTTCCTTCATTTGACTACCCCTGTTGAGCCCTTTCGCTCCTTGACTTCTTTGATATCATTTTGACGGCCCGATGCCAATGAGCTGCCGCCCGTTTGGGATACGATGATTTGTCCTCTGCCCTTATGGCCCGGAT
The DNA here is from genome assembly GCA_022702705.1 of Papilionanthe hookeriana x Papilionanthe teres. NCBI lineage: Eukaryota > Viridiplantae > Streptophyta > Magnoliopsida > Asparagales > Orchidaceae > Papilionanthe > Papilionanthe hookeriana x Papilionanthe teres. Next base: position 44,525,952 of record CM040426.1, on the reverse strand, counting down.
GTGCTTTGACGTGTTGGGATACCCCCGTCAAGATGATTTAGGTTATTCCATGGGTTCCGTATGCCGATGAGCCGCGACCCCATTTGGAATGTGAGAGACTCACTCTCTGCCTGATGGCTTAGCGAGAGCTTTGAAGCGTCGAGACTTTCCCACACGGAATAAGCTTCCTTTGATTTCCTATACCCCAGGTCTATGATAATATAAAGCAAAACTCCTTTTATCGATAGTATTCTTGGGTATCCCCCAAGATGTAATTAACCAGTAGGAATACGTTCCTCTGGGAGTGCTCTTGACCCCAAAACAGGTACATACACTTGACTCTCTGGTTATGGGTAGTCTACGTAGATAATTCTTTCGCGGATATTTGTTCAAGGTGCCTCTGCCCGATCTTGTTTGGGCGGACATGCTTGACTTATCCTTGCGAGGTTTATCGCACGTAGACTCTCCATGTTTTTCTTTTCTCTTGTTTGTCACTTTGTCGTATGTCCCTTGTTAATCGGTTCCTCTCCTCTTCGAATCACTTATTTGATTCGGGAGGGAGATTTATTCGAATAGGGGAAGTATACGACGACTGACAAGCTGGCGACTCCTTTTAAAATAAAAAAAGAGAAAAAGAACGGCAAAAACCAAACTGGCGACTCCGCTAAGGAGAAGTCTCTCTCTCCATACTTGGAGTTTCTCTTTTCCTGAGGTTATAGCCTCTCTCCATACTAAAAGTTTCACTTATATTATCGTGACATGGTTCTCTTCCTTTGAGTCACAATTGAGCCTTTGGTGAGACCTTGGTTTTCAGTCCATGTGTCAGTTGCTAGGGGTAGCAACTCGATGCATTCTATCCCTTCTCTCACCCTCGACATTTCGGTTGCATCATTATGGCATGCATCGATGTCGTTGTAGTTTTGTGATTGGTTTCTTGACCTTTCCTTATTTTTGATCATTGTCCCTTTTTCCCCGCTACGCGGAAGAGCAGAAAGATGGATATGATCGTTGCCGCCAGGGAAAACTGTTTCCCCTCTCCTCAAGCGTTTCTGTGCTCCTGAGTGTGTCATAACCTTCAGTTCTTTCGAGCACCCTTGTGGGGTTACCTTACGTAATCCTTCGCCCTTTGAGACATTTTGCTCTGTGCCCTCCCCCTTAAAAGGAGAGACGTGCACATTGAGTCTTTCATACGCCATTTGAGGCATTTTCTCTATGCCCTCCCCCTTAAAAGGGGAGACGTGCATATTGAGTTGTTCTTACGCTCTCTCAGACGTTTTGCTCTATGCCCTCCCTTTTAAAAGGGCAGAAGTGCATATTGAGTTGTTCCTGCGCTATCTGAGGCATTTTCCTCCGTGTCCTCCCCCTTTAAAGGGCAGTCGTACACATTTAGCTATTTTTTCTGCAGTGGCTCGTGTCACGTCTGTTTCTTTTGCAAAGAGAGGCCGTCACTCGATAGCGATGCACCACAGCACCTGACGGTCTTTTCTAGACTTGTCCCTCCGTGTTCTCACGTGTCTCCTTGCCATAGGCAGGTGAGTTTTCTTTTAGCAGTAGGTTTGTCACTACTGTCTTCGTTGTGACATTTTTCCCGACTCTCTTTCCGTTCCGAGTTTTCCACGAGGATCCACTCGTCCCTCGATTAGGCAGGAAGGCCATGAGGACCAGGAATAGATTGCTGCAAATTTAGCAACATTGCTTGTATCAGGTTTCTATACCCATTTTGACTCCCGTTTAGGAGGTGCCTTCGACCCTCGTTTTGAGTCATGTTTTCAACTGTCCCCGTTGAGCGGACCACGTCCTCATTGGACATTTGCTACATGCCCCCCTTTGAAAAGTAGTTGTGCATGTAGTACTACTTTCATTGTAGCAACCCGCATTGGTGTTACTTTTCCCTTAAGGAAAGGACTAGTGCCAGATGGCGATACGCTATAATGCTCTTTCTTTCTTACTAGCCTCTATTTTAGTCCTTCCATATGTTTAGGATTTCCATCCTCACGGATGTTGCATTATGTAAGAGTGCTAGAGTTACCTGCTACGGTATTGTCCTCTGGCGGTGCGGTATTTCCCCGCCATGATTTGTCTTGGTTCCGGCCCAAGATCTATACTTAAATCTTTAAGGGTTAGAATCACATTTCTCGTCCTCCGACATTGTGGACCATGTCGACGTCATGGCTTGTTTTGGTTCTGGCCCGGGATGGTGCTAAATCCCGTCGGCTGAGAATCACCTCTTCATCTTCTGGCGATGTGGACCATGTCCCCGCCATGACTTGTTTCCGATTCAGCACAGGATAACGCCCAAATTCCATTAGCTGAAAATCATTTTCTCTCCTCTGTCTGGTTATGTGGACTACACTCCAGTCAGGTTTGCTTGGGATTCTTCCCTCCTCCGGATGCAAGTCATTCTCACCTTGCAGTCCGTATTGTTGTTGCTACCACGAGTTCTCTGACTTAGAAGATTGTAGGAGCATCTTCCTCTTTAAGTGGAAATATTTTTGCTAGTTTGACGATTGTCCCAGCCCCAGTTGTTCTGGTTTCTCTGAGGTCTCGTCTGTCCCTACATTAGGTAAGGGCGTCCAGAAGAATAGGAGCAGACTGCTGCAACCATAGTGGCTGATTCAGCCACAGGTCTCTTTACCTGTTGAGAATCTAGTTTCCTCTTTGAGAGGGTAGGGTCCTATTTCTATAGATGAGTTCCTTGCTTAGATCTATGAAATATCTAAGCATGTTGTGTAAGAACTCCTCTACTTACCATACTCCCATGATTCTCATAGTAGGAGACCGAGATATACCCCTCAGTCCATTACGAGATCTGGATGTTTGCCATCTATTGTGTAGGACATGAGACTCGCCGAGGAGTTGCATGGAACCCTTGGCATGGTATTTAGTGCCACTTATCAGATGTTCTGCCAGGTATCATTGATGATCCCGTTGGAGCGGCTTTTGCCCATACATGATGTGCTAACTCTTTCCTGAAATCATGAGGAAAATTTTGTGGCTTCCTTTTCATCGCGCTAGATGAATTTGTCCTATGTCGATAAAGGGAGATCCGGGGCATACCCCGTCGATTCTCACCTTTTTTTGGGACAAAAGTTGATCGTCGTCCTTCGGCGAATATCCATTGGGTTAGGCAAATTCTTGCCACCATGTCTCTTGATATTCCGACATTGCATATTGAATAACATTCTACATTTGACAGCAAGGAATTTACTTGCCTTTGCTTTGAAGAGTGCTTTATCCTACCTCTTTCCACCTATTAAGCAAGGCTATAATGGATGTTTTATACTCCGATTGGGGGACACCCCCAAAAATCTCTTGTTGATAACATGTTGTATTGACTAGACCATTTTGTAGTCTTAGTCGATCCATGTTTAGCTGTGATGCACATCTCCCAGGATATTTGAGAGTGCCTCATTCAGTTTGAGCTATGTTTGCCTTTTGGCTAAGCTCTTGATGAGAGCATTTCTTTGCTATGACCACTTATGTCTAAACATTTGACTTAGTCAGTCTACTTTAAACCTGACTAGGATTTGGTGCCTCACCCATCTAGAATCTTATTGACTTTTAGTTTCTTCTTGGTGAGAAAGCATCACTATGAGATGGATTCATCTCCTATATCCAACCTCGTGGATATTTTGTTCGACTTGGTTGATTCTTATCACCATGTTAATATTCATGTTGAACTGATTAAAACACTTTGTCATGATAAATCAGTCCATGACTCATCGGGATACCTCGATATCCGACACTACCGGTTAGACCTCGCTGCTTATCTTACTGAGATATACCTCGACCAAGAGGCGGTGGCTTCTTATCCCCGTACCTCTTGATATTTCGACTCTATTTACGGAGGCCGTTGAGACGCTTCCGAAAGGAACTCGTGCTCCTTAGTTGATCTTATCTTGGATTTTCCTTTGATGTTTCTTGAGGTTGAATCTATGATAGATCCCGAGGATGGGTTTAAGCCGGACCATGTATGCACCTTCTTAGGATTTGCTGATCTTCATGGTTCGGGGGATTTGAATTATGTCTTGATGACCGAATCCTTTACTTTAATGAACTTTCACCATAAGTCTTGAGAACACCTCAGAGTGACTAGATGGGTGCCATTGAGATGTTAGTAGTTTCAGGGACTATTTAGATCTCTTACTTTTCCATTCAGCTAGACCGATGGAAGCTTGACAAGTAATGTACCATAAAATTCTAAGAATCTTTCTTCAGGAGATTTTTGAGTCAGAATAAATTACTTTATAATAAAAAGAAGCTCACCAGATATAGTAATTCTCAGGAGAGATAAAAAAAAGAGTGTGAAAGGCTTCAAAATAAAAAAAAGGAAAAAAAAAATGATCAACACTTCTGAGGAGAAGCTTGAGGTGAGTGGGAAATCAAAAATTTGATATAAAGAACCTTTTGATTTCAAAATTCTCTTGGTAAGATCCTTAGAATATTAAGGTTCAGATAATTTCTTAAGTGACATTGGGATGACTGATAAATTAGTAATGGATTTAAAAACATCTCCAAAATGAAAACATTTTCTTTACACCCGGATACGAACGACGAGGCCTATCAAGGCTAAGGGTGAAAATAATTAAAGGACAAGGGCTAGGGAAGAGTACTTAAGGAAAATTTCACCTGGACCTGAATTTTGCAAATCTCATATTTTGCATGGTATATCTAGTCATGAGTCTAGGATGCTTACTTGAGAGCTCCACTTACCAGATTGAGTTGGCATGTTACGCCAAATCGTTCCCCATAACGACTTATGTTGGGAATAAAAAAAAATATTTAATGCCAATGAAAAAATATAAATAGCATGGAAGGCTCTCAATAGCTTTGTGGTCATGTTGTACGACATACCATGCACCCACATTATATCACGCTTGATGCGTTGACCCTGTGGGTCCGGCAGTCCTTCCTTGGAAGTTGACTCTCTTTTTGTGTGTGGACTTTTCACCTACCACCCTTATGCACTATGTGTCAACCCTCTGGGTCCGGCGACCATTCCTTTGGAAGAAAGGTTTGCCATCTTGTGGGCTCTCTACCGACCATCTTTATGCTTTATGCGTCGACCCTCTGGGTCTGGCAGCCCTTGCTTTGGATGAAAGGCTTGCCATCTTGTGGGCTCTTCACCCACCATCTTTAAGCTTTATGCGTCTACCCTCTGGGTCCGGCAGTCCTTCCTTGGAAGTTGACTCTCCTTCTTGTGTGTGGACTCTTCACCCACCACCCTTACGTACTATGTGGCGACCCTCTGGGTCCGGTGACCCTTCCTTCGGAAGAAAGGCTTGCCATCTTGTGGGCTTTTTACCCACCTTCCTGTACACTTTATGTGTTGACCTTCGGGTTCTGGCAGTCCTTCCTTCGGAAGTTGACTAGCCTTCTTTGTAGGTATGTTGTACGACACTCGTACACCCACCCATTCCTTTGCTTCATTGCAAGTAAGAGAGGTCTTGTGCATCTCTTAAAACTGATTGCTGAATTGCTAAAAAGATAAAGTGTAAGTCTTACGAGCGGCTTATACCTGGTGCAACCAGTAATCGGTGTAAGAGAAGCCAAGTACTTCTTTTATCTTTTCTCTTTGGCTCCTCGCTTCGAGCGGACCCGAGCAAGGGTGTCCCACCCATCATAAATGAGTGTGGTAGATACATTCGTCCCTCTCGTCACAGTGAGAGTGGAAGATACCCTCTTTTTGGAGGATTTGAGCCTAGCTTTATGACTAAGCAGTTATGGTTATCATACCTTGCTAAGCTAACCTTCGCAATATCTCGATTGACAGAATCAATTTTGATTGATATTTGCCTTGTGCAGGAAAGCCATGACCTTTTCTAGCATTCTTGTTCGGTTACCCATTCTACATAGGGTCCGAACTGAGCATTTTTTTACAGATATGCTTGGGCCCACTCACTTCAGATGAGTGTGGTGTATTCCCTCTTAAGGGATATGTTTTGGTCTTCCGACTAAATATCATTTGGTTGGTTCGCTCTATTTTGCCCAACCTTTCTAAGGTGTCTCGACTGACTGAGGTCAAGTTTGATTGATGCCTCTTTTGTGCGGGAAAGCCATACTTCTTTCCTCAACTCCTCTATTCGGTCGAGCACCCTGTGTGGGTCCGAATTAGAGTCTCCCGCTCATTTCAAATGAGTGCGACATTTTCCCTCTTAGGAGGATGTTTTTGGGTTGGTCTGAGATCCATGCACCCATGCGGTTGGAATGCTATATTTTTTTACCAACCACTCTTGGATATTGTGGTAATTCCCCATTGGAATTCATTCTACCAAATTTCCGGTAGCAGTATCGTATAGGGTTGGTATGTTTTGACCATCCACCCTCTTTGATATTCTTGACTCGGTTAATTTTCATTGCCTTGTTGGAGCGACATGTTGTATCAATTTTAGACTTTGTCTATTCTCTATTCGATCCATGTCGCTAGTCAGTTGCACTTCTGAGGCATGACGTTCGCCTCGGTATTGTCCCCGACAGGAATTGCCTTAGCCAGTTCTTGCAGGAAATATCCATTGAGCTCTCCTCAGCGACAACTACTTCACTAGTTTTGAGGGCGATTAGTGGGACTTATTTCGCTAGTGCTTGCTTAAAGCACTCTACATTTGGACTTGTGAGTCCACCTCGATGATATTTCGATTGGCTTGGTTAGTTTGGTACGCCTCATTGAATGACATGTTGTATCTGTCGCTCAGTTGATCCATGTCTATACCGGGATATTTAATGCCTCCCTACATAAGTATTTGCTAAATGGGAGAATCCCCTGTGAGATTTGTCTCGCTAGTGCTTACATAAAAGCACTTTATTGGTTAGACCATTTTAGTTACCTAACCCCGTTAATTCTTTCGATTATTTGGTTAGTTCTGTCTACCACATCGAGTAACATGTTGCATCGGATTTATCGCCGATCTATGTTTGGCCGGAGCGCTCTATGCATCCAGCATATACTTCGAGCATGATACCTTGGGCTATTTTAGTCATATGGTCGCTCATTCGGTGCATAGGCAGGATACCTCCCCTGTCCTATTTGATATTTTCAACTACTTTGGTTGGTTCTATCCGCCATGTCGAGTGACATGCCGTATCGGTCTTACCACCGATCCATGTTCTGTCGGAGTAATTTGACATCCGACTATACTTTGAGCATCTTGCCTCATGTTGTTTCACCTTATGGATGCTCATTTGATGTGTAGGCAAGACACATAGCTCTTGTCCATTTTAGTATTTGACCAGGATACATACCTTCTGTGTCATCTGATACATTCAATCAGGATACATATCTCCTGTGTTATTTGATATGCTTGGCCAGGATACATACCTTCTGTGCTGTTTGATATGAGAAGTAGGATATGTACCTCCTACTCTACTTGATGTGTAGTCAGGATACATATTTTCTAGACTACCTCGATCGGGATATATACCTTCCTGATCATTTGATGTTCCGATCAATGGCACTATTGCCTTCACTTGGCTGACCCTTGATGATAAGACCTTATTATGAGGCACGTCGGGTTTCACGAGCCATTTGGCTTTTAGGTCTCTCGAACCGCATGCCCATTCTCGTCTGGTTCTCTTATGAGAGCATTTTTTGGCTTTACATAGCCATATACCTTGATGTTTCTTGAGCCACATGACACTTTAGTCGGCTCGTACAAGGACATCTCGTCTTTTGACGTTTTGGCCCCGTAGCCGTTTGATATGACATTTCTCGAGCTATATGACGCTCTAGTCAGCTCTTATGAGAATATATTGTCATATCCGGCTCATTAGCCTTTCGATACTTCTCAAACCACATGCCCCTTTTGGGCCTGTTCATTTACAAGAGTATCCCATCTCCGGACACTTTCGGCTTTCTAGCCATGTTCCTCGAGCCATATGACACTTTAGTCGGCTTTGTTATGAGGATACCCTGTATTTTGACAACTTTACCTTTGTGGTCGTTTGATATGACACCTCTCGAGCTATATGACGTTCTAGTTGGCTCTTTTATAAGAATATATTATCGTATCCGACTCATTAGCCTTTCGATACTTCTCGAACCACATGTCCCTTTTGGGCCGGTTCATTTACGAGAGTATTCATTCTTCAGACATTCCTTGGGTTATACCTCTACGACCACTGAACCCACCCCTAGGTTATGCCTTTAAGGCCTCCGAACCTATTTTGTGGTTATGCCTTTATGGCCCCTGAACCACTGTGTTTGGTCATGCCTTCAAGGCCTCTGAACCACCTCTCTCTTTTTTCTTTTGGGTCAACCATACTTTATACTCATTGGTTTGATCACCACCTCTGATCAGGATATGTTGTGCTTTATAGCAGCCTGATTAAAGTGTTGGGTGTTTCGTCTCAAGGAGATCAATAGACTCGCAATCGGGGTTTCTTTCAGAGGAAACATAATGGGAGACTTGGTCACACAAGATGATTGAGCCTTCTCCCCTACCGTTTCGAATGTGGTCAGGTATGGGGTTTTCATCGATTCTGTTGTTTTGAATGAGGTCAAACTGGTCGATATTGTCGTTTCGAATAAGGTCAGGCAAACCCAGCCAAACATGTCCAGTTTATCTGGCTTGGTTGGGTCCTTCTCTCCTACCGTTTCGAATGTGGTCAAGTACGGGATTTTCATTGACTCTGTTATTTCGAATGAGGTCAGACAGATCGATTTTGCCGTTTCGAATGAGGTTAGACAAATATTTTCTCAGTCATACCATGTCCAGTTTATCTGGCCTGGCTGAGCTCTTCGGTGGACAGTTTTTCTGGCCTGGTTGGGATTCTTTGTGGTTATGCCTCTACGGCCTCTGAACCACCCCCAAGGTTATGCGTTTACTGCCTCTGAACCACCCCCATAGGTTATGCCTTTACGGCCTCTGAACCTAGTATTGTGGTTATGCCATTACGGCCTTTGAACCACCCTTTTAGGTTATGCCTTTACGGCCTCTGAACCTATTTTTGGTGATTGACCAGTCATGACAGGTTAGCCACACCCTTGACCATACCATGTCTAGTTTATCTGGCCTGCTCGAGGTTTCTTTTACACTTTCTTGGGATGTCACCTCGACTACCAAGAAATACTCTCCTATAAGGATGCTTCCAACAAGTGCACTGTGTCTCAGCGGCGCACCACACTTGTTGGGGGTCTTTTGTTGGCATCATTTTTTTATATATTACATGCATGGGATGTCGATTCGAGCATACCAGAGTCGACAAGTGTTACTCGACGCGTCGCACAGAAAATTAGCTCAAATTGGCCCATCCACCGGCGAGCTTGTTCAAATGATCTCGAACGACGAAACGGACCACACGAGTGTGTCTCGAGCATCAATATAACCTAAGAAGGACATCTATTTTGCTACGACACCGTGAGTCGGCTCAAAATATGTGAATTATTCTTTTTGGCCCAATTCCTCAAAAAGTGGCCCGAACGGCTCCGAATGACCCTGGATGACAAAACGGGCTGTGCCAGTGCATCCGGAACGTCAATTTTAGCTAAGAGGAACACCACTTCGCTGCGAGCACGTGTACGGGCTAAATATTCGCGGAGGATAATTATAATATTATTTTTATTATATAATATATTATATATTATATATTATATATTATATGATAAAAAAATCTTACGCCTCCCTCTCTCCCCCAGCCTATCTATCGCGAAAAAAAACCTCCCAGCCGCCAACCCGATTTCGCGAACCCTAGCCCCTAGCTCGCCGTTTTGCTCGGATTCGCCGGCGGCCGCTCCTCGCCGACATCTTCTCCCCGCCGGAGTTCCTCCAGCTGCCGGCCAAGCCGTCCAGCGCCTCCGTCTTTCGTATGCCCTACCGTCGGAGCTTCTACGAAGGGTTTATTTTGGCCGAGCTTTCAATCTTCCTCCTTGTCAAAGTTGTTTCCTCGCACGAGCGGCCCGGCTTTCTCGGCGACATCTCGCCGGCCTTCCTCGGCACGAGCATCCGCATCCCATCGGACCTAGCTGGCCCTCACACGGAGCCGTGGCATTCGTGCCACATTCGGTGCTCGTGACCGCAGGCATCCTCGAGGGTTTCCCTCCTTCACCGGCGTCGAGAGACCCCTCCCGCTAAGGTATATGTTTCGATGCATTTTTATTATGCTTGAATTATTTATTTTGATACATCGCATACCTCACGTATTCCTCCCTTGTTTGCGGGGTTTTGTTGCGAGGTGTGTCTCTTGCCCTCATTTAGTCTTTGTCTCGTTCCCTGCATGCTCGACGAGGTACATATTGCGAGGCGTGCGGCACGTGGATCGAACACCCGCGGTTCGCCGAAAACGTGGGCTCTTCTTCAGCATAAAGAGAACGCGTCTTCAACCTTCGCGGTGGTGAGATTTTCTTATCCCTTAGCCGACCCTAGGTTTAGTCCGGTCTAGGCGTGTGGGTTTGATCGCCCACACGGGGTGGGTGCGCCAGCGTGAGTTGGCGTGTCGACGTGCCTATGTGATGGATCGTTGATTTACCTAAAGTGAGCCGCAGGTTAGGAATCCTATGTGTTGGCCAGTCCTATTCTTAGCCGAGCGATTTCCTGTTGTAAGCATTAGGCTTTAGTCCCGTCGGGTTGGAATCCCAATTTCCCACGGTTTTGGCGCTCCTAATCTCTCTTGGAGGGATTAGTTGAGTTCGATCTTAGAGGACGGGAAAAGCTTTGTAGCTAGTCGTCCTATAAGATCGGGGTGTTCGTAGAGCGGAAAAAGCTTTGTAGCTAGTCCGCCCTACGAACGGTGGAGAGTTTCCCCTACGAGAAATTGGAGGGGGAAGCCCTCCACGTAGCCACGCCAAAGCTAGAGGCGGCGATGCCGTACATCCAAGAGCGTCAACCCTAGGTACATATGTGAGGTCGTTAGGACGAGTTCGACATGCCGTCGAGTGTTGGGGTTGTGTTGCATGTGCATGCTCCATCTTGTTGCATTTTGCATGTGACCACTTATTGCATTATATTGCATGTTTGTATGTTTGTGCATGTTGGTCTGGTTGCATGTTGCACCATATTCTGTGTTTGCATTTTCATTTGCACCGCACTTTTATGATTCTCCCTGGTGAGATTTATTCCACCTTCGGGTCACTGCCTCCCCGGCATACCCATCCTTTTGGGCCGCTGCCACTACGACATGCCCGCTCTTTCTGAGTCACTGCCTTCACGGTATACTCCACCTTCACCACTTTAGTGCATCCTCTTTGCATGTAGCATCCTTGCTTTTTGCATGATGTGTGTGCTTGCCCTTTTGGGCGCCAGTTGTGATTGTTCCGTACTTCAGTCGAGCAATCACAATGTGGGCTTCTTGCATGACTGTTTGCTTACCCATTCTTCGATGGCTTGTCCTACTCGTTAGGAGAGTGACCATGTGTCGGTCGCGATGCCTTAACGAGCATTGCTTGTTAGGTTAAGCTCAATGAGCAATGCGAGTTAAGTCATCGGGATCGACACAAGTATGACTGTGCTAAGGATCCATTGGATCTAACTTGTGTCACCCCTCTTCGTGACGCCCCTTAGATCCTTCAGATCTTTAGGATGGGGCCGGTATGGCAACCCCTTCAAAGTCATACTATACCCAGACTTACCCCGCACTTAGGCACTAGGTTTGTGCACTTTTGTTAGATCGTGTGCTAGGCTAGGACTTAGGTTGTTAGGTAGTCTTTTTGATGTCTGGCTATTTTTCTTTGTTGGATTGTTGCCCTAGCCAGGCATCTTTCTTTTGCATCGTACTTGTTGTGTGACTGCATGCTTCATATGTGTGGTAGTGTGTTAGGACGCTTTTCTGCAGGGAGCCATACCTATTTATATGCACACACAGTTACCGCTATGGGGGGAGCAAGTGATGATTTCTAAAAATTTGCTTGCAGGTGCTATTTAGCTCCCCCATTTATAAAGCATGGCTCATTATACGTCATTTGCATGTGAGTTTTTCCCGCTAACACTTATTTTCATGTAGGATTGAGTCTTTTTCTTTTTCTTTGTACTTTTAGAGTCTAGGAGAGTCCTGTAGCAGAAATAAGATACGGGCACGGGTTCCAAGGCGTTTGGCGTAGAAACCACGTGGAGGGGACTTGGAGCAGATGCTCGTGCCCCGTATCTTAATTCTGCATTGTTATATTGATGTATAGAATTAGGACCGGGCATGTATATGCGGAGTCCGGCCGCATTTTTCTTTTTCTGGATTATGTTGCCGGTCCAGCGGCATTTTGGCCTCTTTTATTTTATTATGGAGTGCTTTCTTTCTTGCTTTTATTGCATATTTGCATGCTTGCATGTGTTTTCCTTGTTTCTTTCTGTGATCTGGGATTTCACGATATCATTTAGGCTCTTTAAGGACCCTAAAATTTTAAATTTTATATGTTAAAAATCCTAATAAAATATTCAAGATAAACGAATTTTAGGATTAAAATATTTAAGATTTTAAAATATGCACTTTTACTTTCTTGCATGGACTTCGGGCCGGATTTTAAATGGGTTGCATTGCATGGCTATCACCCAAGTCATACTAATAGGGCCTCCACAATACTTAAGGACCGCTCTAGATAACTGCATTCATATTAGCATGTCCCGAGGAGGAGTCCCCGTGCTTCTCCAATCTGACTGGCCCAGCATACCTTTATAGGTGGTTGTCTAGTGCGCCTAGGGTGTTAGAAGGCTCCCCGACCCAGACAGGGTGTAAGTCCTTTGCAGCTTTGTAGCTGAACCTCCTTTTCTCTTCTTTCCTGAGGCATCCTTGCCACTTTTGCAGGTGTGAGACCCACCTCTTGGAGCTCCAGCTTATAGTTATAGGATAGAGTTTCCTTCCTTTGACCTTAGGGCTACCGAAGTCCCAGTGGATAATGCAATTCTTGGATTGTTGACCGGGGATCTCAGGATGTGTTGGGTCGACTACCTTCACGTTCGGGTAGACTTAGGGTCCTACTGCTTTGGATGACGGGTTTGTGATACCTTGACTTGGCTACCTCTACCCCTTTAGGATTACTCCTTCCTTCCTTTGACTACCCCCTGTTGAGCCCTTTCGCTCCTTGACTTCGTTGATATCATTTTGACGGCCCGATGCCAATGAGCTGCCGCCCGTTTGGGATAAACCGATTTGTCCTCTGCCCTTATGGCCCGGATGTGCTTTGACGTGTTGGGATACCCCCGCCAAGATGATTTAGGTTATTCTGTGGGTTCCGTATGCCGAAGAGCCGCGATCCCATTTGGGATGTGAGAGACTCACTCTCTGCCTGATGGCTTAGCGAGAGCTTTGAAACGTCGAGACTTTCCCACACGGAATAAGCTTCCTTTTGATTGCCTATACCCCAGGTCTATGATAATATAAAGAGAAACTCCTTTTATCGAGAGTATTCTTGGGTATCCCCCAAGATGTAATTAACCAGTAGGAATACGTTCCTCTGGGAGTGCTCTTGACCCCAAAACAGGTACATACACTTGACTCTCTGGTTATGAGTAGTCTACGTAGATACTTCTTTCGCGGATATTGGTTCAAGGTGCCTCTACCCGATCTTGTTTGGGCGGACATGCTTGACTTATTCTTGTGAGGTTTATCGCACGTAGACTCTCCATGTTTTGCTTTTCTCTTGTTTGTCACTTTGTCGTATGTCCCTTCTTAATCGGTTCCTCTCCTCTTCGAATCACTTATTTGATTTGGGAGGGAGATTTATTCGAATAGGAGAAGTATACGACGACTGACAAACTGGCGACTCCTTTTAAAATAAAAAAAGAGAAAAAGAACGGCAAAAACATCATGAGGTTACTACTTGCTCCCAAATCACATAAGGGTCTTTCAAAGAATGTTTCACCAATAGCATAAGGCATAGTGAAGCTACCAGGATCTTTTAGTTTTTCAGGAAGCTTTTTTTGAATAATTGTGCTACACTCCTCACTAAGTGAAACAATCTTGTTATTTGTAAACTTCCTTTTCTTGTTAAGTATATCCTTCATAAACTTCACATAATTTGACATTTGTTCTAAAGCTCCAACAAAAAGAATATTTATAGATAAATTCTTAAGAATTTCTAAAAATTTTGAAAATTTTTTATCTCTTTGTTGTCATAGAAGAAACAAAAGTGGAGGTCTTTCAACAGTAACTTTCATTGGTTTAATTAGATATTCCAAATCAGGGTATGTATCATTGTTCTCTTTTTTAATTTCCACCCTATCATTTTTAGCCTCAATTTCTTTTTGCACTCCTGTTTCCCATTCCATTCCACTTCTCAACTGAATAGCCTTAATTTGCTATTTATTTTGATCTTTTGGATTGACTTCGACAATACTAAGAAGAATTCCTGAAGGTCTGTACCTAACAGCAGTAGCAATACGCCCCAATTGATTTTTAATATTTTTAATACCAACTACTTGACTTTGTAATTTATTAACTTGACTTAGTAATTGATTCCCCATATTTAACACCAATTCTTCAATAAACAATTTCTTCTCCTTTACTTGTGAGTTACTGATAAAACTTAGAGGATAATAAGGTCTAAAGTTAGATATTTCTTGGTTGTTGGAATTTCCCAAAAGGTTCACCGAATTATTATTATTCCAATTTAAATTAAGGCGATTCTTCTAACTAGAATTATAATAATTAGAATAGGGATTATTGGTTCTATTATTTATGGCATTCAAAGTCTCATAAGATGATTGAGATTCCATTATTTATCCTAATGAATTTTCCTCTAACACCAGGTGTGTTTAAGATATAGCAGCAATTTGAGAAGCCAAAATAGTTATAGCATTAGAATCATGGATACCGGCTACTTTTCAAGGATTTAACCATTCAGCGGGGCCATTGAAAATTTTAGTTGCCATCTCCTCAATTAAAAAATATGTTTCATCATAAGGTTTTGACATTATAGAACCACCAGCAACAACAACGATAATAGATCTAAGAAATCCTATTAATCCATTATAAAAAGTTTGAATTACTAACCAGTCTGGTAAAGCATGATGTGAACACTTTCTAAGGAGATCATTAAATCTTTTCTAAGATTCATATATTGATTCTCCTTCCAATTGACAAATAGATGTAATATCATTTCTAAGCTTAGCAGTTATTGAAGGTGAGAAATATTTAGCCAAAAATTTTTAAGATAATTCTCCCCAAGTTTTGATAGATCTAGGTGCTAAAGAACTTAATCAGGCCTTAACTTTATCCTTTAATGAAAAAGAAAAAAAGTCTAAGTCTCACGGCGTCATTAAACACTACATCATGTTTAAAAGTAGCACACAATTCTAAAAAACTATCAAGATGTAAATTAAGATCTTCAGTAGGTGTTCCCTCAAACTAATATGGATAATAGCAGGTTTAAGTTCAAATGAATTAGCATCAACATCAGGATTTTGAATAGTTAAATGGATTTCATCTGATGTAGGATTAGCATAATCTGTTAAAAGTCTCTATTGATGATCATTCTTAACTCTCAGATTATCCAAGTTGTTCGCCATTTTGTTCAATTTTTTAGTTTTTTGTTGTTTTCAAATTTTCTTAACAGTACGTTCAAATTTAGGGTCGTAAGGTAATAAACCTTCAGATCCAAAACTACGCATAAACAAATACAATCAACACACTTAATAAAAAGTAATAACACATATATAAGTTTTATAAATCAAAAAAAAGTTTTTCAAATACTATTAAAATTAATCGTTACCTTTCCTCGGCAACGACGCTAAAAACTTGATGCACTGTTATTGTATTTCAATATATTTTCTTTTAGACACTAGCATACAAACACAAGTATACATATCGCACAAGTTATACAGGGTTCTATTAGAGTCCTGGATAATAATCCCACGAGGAAAGTGTGAATTTATGATGGTAGTTTTGAAGCACAATGTTTAAACTATTTTTAAAACTTACATGTTAAAAGCACAAGTTGATAATATTTGAAAATGCTAATGATACTTAATTTACCAAACAATTTTCTAAACTTCAAAGTAATTTTACTAATTTTAAACAAAGCTTTACTATTTTTATAATGAGAGATTCAAATTTTGAGAATGCATCATTCCCCTTGTAGTGAGTTTATGGTTTGTGAAAGATATAGATTGTTAGAAATTATATTGTGCTAAATAGGAGCATTCCTATTTTTTACCCTTTGTCGAGTGCATGAAGAACATTGGCTAATCCTATGTTTTGTCTTTAAATCCATGGTTAGGCTGACAGGATACTGGCACCTACTTTCTCCTCCCTTGAGGGCTAACTCTCACTTTAGTTTATAAACACTAAGATCAAACTGAGGATTTTAGTCTGTCACCCTTAAAATCTTCAATTCTACGCCCAACAAAGTATATTTCCTTATTTATTTGCACTCAACCCCTATAAACTACTCACTCATCCATGGAATTTGAATGTGATCTCCACTTTGTTGAAAACTCGTATTCCTTTCGGAGCTTATGATTCACAACAAGTTTAATATTTCAGTTGAACAGATTGAAAGGTAAATGAAGAATGATGTGTAAAATCATCACAAATATTTAAAATTAAAAAAGCATATCCATTCTATCTCTTCATTTCACCATATCTCTTTGCAAGGAGAAAGACAAAGAAATCTACTCAGAATTCATAAGGAAGATACGAGAAAGCATGACTTTTTTATATAAAATGAAGTTTATACAAACATAACTTATCTGTAACTCATCCCCAAAACAAATCCCTTGAAGTTCCTTTGATTCTCTTTCTCCTATTAAAACAACACTCAAAACTTACTCAACAGAAGACTCCACAAGACTCTCTACAGCGGTTCTTCACTTTTCTCCACACAAACTCACGCCTAACAAACTAACTCCTACGAACCCCTCAACTCATTCCCTTTCTTTTGAGCGGTTTTAGTCTTCTAATATAGTGTAGAAATGGGCTTCCTAAGAGGTGCCTCAAAAAACCTTCAAAAAGCATCCGACTTTGTCGAATCTAGAACAAAATCATGGGTAACTGGTCTGGGCGTCGTCGGTGCTGGACATGGGTGTCATTAGCGCCCAGTCGCAAATTAATTCTTGAACTCTCTGTCAAATGGCGCTGTCGGTGCCCAAAGCATGAATTCCAAAAATCGCCTCTTTTGATTCCAAATTTCATTCTTTTTTCTTTTTTTTCCTCCAAATGCCTAAAATCAACATCCCTGCAACAAAACATGAAAAATACCCTTCTTTAGAGTGCAATGTCTCCAAAAATGAGTATAAAATATAGGTGAAAAATCTAACGTATTTTTTTTTGGAGCATGTACACACTTTATTTTTGATACAGACTTGATCATAAGGACCTATGGCAGAAAATTTAACAAGATTTATATTTATGCAACACATATGAGCCAATAATTTCAGAATGAGCTTTAGTTGCACATGCATAAAATGTTAGTTTTCAAGTTATTTCTTGATCCTCCCTTTTTTAATGTATTTTGGTATTTAGGCATGGCTTCTTACAAGTAGAACACCTCTAATATACTATTGCACATGTTTCAAACATAGTAAACATGAAAATGCATCACACAAAATGATGCTTGGCTTGGGCAACCAATCTAACATAGAAATATAGCCAGACATAAAAAAAATACTACCTAGCATCCTAGCCTTAGCATAACACACAATCTAACGAAAGTTTCATAACCAACATCTAAGTACATAGGTAAGCACTACTTGTATGACTTTGATGGGGTCGCTGAGTTTGGCCCTGCCATAAATATCTAAAGGATCTAATATTTGTCACTCAAAGAGCTTTAAAGATTTACCTTACATATGGCCTAGCTTTCCTAATTGTGTAGTTTTCAAATATAACAAACCATTAAATGTCACTCTGTATGTGCAAGGAAACATATATTAGATCCCTTAGAACCTTGACAAAGTCATACTTATGTTAACACTGATGCAATAACTTACGTTTCTCACTGAGATTTATTCATCAAAAAATGCTCATTAAAGCATTGCAATCAACACATGGGTCACTCACCTAATGAGTCTAATTTGATATCAAGACACACAAGCCAACATGCAAGAAACCATGCAAACATATCACAATCAAGTGAGCACGCGTTATGCACTCAATGGGTTTAGTGGCTTTAAAGCGTGACCCGAATTAAACACACAATGTAGAATGCTTACGAAATTCAAGTGTGATGCCATAAGAGAAGAGGTGTCATGCTCTTCATTTAGGAGGTTCACACACCAATGGGTTAACATTGCTAGCAACCACTCATCCAATATTTGCAAGTATCGAGCCATAGATATATTGTTGCATATGTGTGCGGTAATGCCATAATTGTGGCGCATAAGGAGACACCACATGGAAATGAATGTTGAAGGAAAATTTTGATTTTCATGAAATAGTATTTAATTTAATACTTATTATTCAAAAATTCATCTTTCCATGTGCATAAAAGTATGCAAAGAAAGTGCAAGAGCATAACATATAAGAAATGCATATTCAAGTGCATAATGCACCTGATTAGTTGATTAAACCTTGGTGGACAATCAAATCAGTGTGTGTGTGTGGGTGGGGGGGGCCTTGGTGGCCGATCAAACCAAAGTAATCATTGATCAGACCTTTGTGGCTGATCAAACTAATTGTGGTGTTATGATTGGCCTTGGTGGCCGATCGAACTAAAGTGTTTGGTTAACTGTACCTTCATAACCCATCAAACCAAATTATGGTTTTATGATCAACCTTAGTTTTTAATCGAACCAAAGTGTGTGGTTGATTGGACCTTCATTGCTGATCAAACCAAATTGTGGCTTTTTGATCGACCTTAGTGGATGATCGAATCAATGTGTTTCACTGACAGACCTTCGTGGCTGATCAAATTAAAATGTGGTCTTTGTAATCAGCCTTCGAGAACAATCGAACAAAGTGTTTGGTTTTACTGTTCGTGCCTTTGTGGCCGTTCGAACCAAAGTGATTTGTTTTACCGATCTGGCCTTCGTAGCCAATCAAACCAAAGTGTGTGTTGATACAAAATGCCAAGCAAGACATGCATGCAATGCAAAAAATATATGCAATGGAAGTTTCATGTAAGTGAGGTTGGCTAGTTGAATCTTTAGGTCAACTAGGATAGTCGTCTTGGTGCTATGGCTAAGAGGGTTTAGTTTGACCGGAGTGACTGATTGGACCAACATGTAGGTCAATTGAACATTGGTAGCCTATTGAAATAATTTCATTGGTGGATCGGGCTGGGGTGGCCGATCAAACTAAATTAAATGATTAATCGAACCTTCATGGTTGATCGAACCTAATTTAAACTACCGATTAAGTCAGGGCGGTCGACTGAACCGAAGTGGATGGTTAATCGGGTATTCATGGATGATCGAACCTAATTTGAATTGCTGATCAGGCCTTTTTGGTTGAGCCAAATTGATTGGTCGATCGAGCCAGGCCAACCGATCGCACTTAAGTAGTGGTTGATCAAACCTAATTTGAATGACTGATCGGACCTTCATGGCTGATCGAACCAAATTAACTGGTCGATGTCAGTCGCCTTTCAAAATTTAATTTAATTTAATATATATAATTTTGATTTTAAAAAATAGTATTTTGGTTTTTAAATATGAGACTGACAAAAATCTCATATATTTAATAGTTTAAGTAACCGAGCTCAACACTATGAGTAATACATCACATTGAAAGAGAAGCATATCCCTTGACAATAGACTTGATCATCTAAACTAAAGAACTTATGACTTCCATTTGGTCTGTGAAACCTTTTTTATGTGACCAAAAATTCCCCTATCTAATATAAAGATTATAGAGGGTTTATTTTACCTGGGTTCCTATTTCCATATAAAGCCGTATAGTTAACATCTTACACAATTGAAGTTATCTAAGAAAACTCTTGATTAAGATCAGGGGTTTCATCTTCAAGAATTTAAAATTTAGGTTTTCTCAAATTTTTAGAGGAAAATCAAGTGGAAATGACTCAATGTGGAACAATTATGTTGTAGATCAAAGGAGTGAGAGGTAGGTAATGCCATAGATGTTGAGGCGAACCTCAATGACTTCTTGGACTACGTTACTGTTCAGCTTTACACCTTGGAAGTGATATTATTTGATATTTACTCCTACCATTTGTTAGAATTTTAGGACTTATATTTGTACGATATACAATCGTGCAAATGACCCAAAAAGATAAGAGGATTTGCGTCATACCAAATGAGCTACCTTGAGATCCTAAGAAGCTTTAGGGCTTATATCGCTCGACATACAATTGTGCGAAGACCTAAAAGATAGTGTGAGAATTTACGTTGTGCAATAAGAACCACCTCGAAGTCCTAAGGGTTTATGTTATTTAAGACTATGAAAGATTCAGTTGAAGATTGTCCGCCGCTTCATTGTCGAGTGTTGACCATCCTCTGAAGTTGTCTTCCGTCTACTTGCATCCTCGTACTGCTTCATGAAGAGTTTGCTTCGGGCTCATTGTTGTAGCGTTGTGATTTTGGCATGTGTATTTGAGTTGATGTTTGTTATTTTTGTTGAGTCACTGAGTCTTGTTATAGTTTTTCTGCTAAACTGGTGTCCTACTGTTCTATATCCTAAAGGTCTCTTATAAGTAAAGTAAATAAAAGAATGATAGCATTACATGTGTAAACAAACAAATATATACAGTAAAGTGTAGTGAAAGAGAAAGTATAATAAGCGAAAGTGGTATTACATACCTGCCACCTCTGTTGCTCCAAAAGGGTTAGTACCATAAATATAGCATAACAATGTGCATAGGTTAAACGAATCATGAAGAGATATGAGCACATGCATGTATAAAAAAAATTAGTTGTTATGTATATGAAAGATCGGAGCTGGCTATAAGAATTCAAGTTAGGGGTAGACTCAGACTCATAATTCTCAAGGGACATCCGTAGGCAACCGTAAGAAATCTATGTTCTTTGTCGCGTCCAACTCCGGATAGAAGCTACTAACAAAACAGTCGAAGGAGGGCAACTTCTAACCCGATCAAAGTGATTAATAAGTAGAATTGTACAGGATATCATCCAAAATTCTTAGTTTGTCGGGCAAATAATAAAATTTAAGCTTTCATTTAGCAGTAAAAAAAAGTAGCGTCACGAGAAAATAGTTATTTTTTTTTGTCATGTTATATATATGCATTTTGCAAATTAGGTGGTCCACAAATTAATCTCTCTGATCGGGCTAGAGCTACCGACAACCTAGGAAAGTAAGGGAAACTTCTCACCAAGTGTTGGTGAATAGTAACATTGATCCTGCACCTTCCTAATGATCATCTGGCTAGGAGATACTATTCTATTATCCCACTTTTAGCACCAGAAGAGTTTTGCATGATTGCCTTTTTAACCCCGACTGTTCAACTAATAGCCTCACTCGATGATCCATACATCTCTATATTATGCATATTTCCATTTATATTTGCATATAAGTGATATCTAGGTAATTACACAAACTGAATCATCGAGCAAAGGACAACAAAGCCACAACGGTCTTCAAACATCTTCTAAAATAGTTAAATGTTTAAACCCAAAAACTCTTTCAATTCTCTAAAACAACCTCTAACCAGCTCAAAAATAGCAAATAATCAGCCCCAAATGAGGCATTCAAACCACTCCAAAACAACTTTTACCAGCTCAAAAACAACAAATAGTGAGCCCCAACAGAGGCATTCAAACCCCTCCAAAAATAACCTTTAATTAGCTCAAAAAATAGAAAATATATTGAGAACAAAATAGCATTTGTATCCATTCATAAAAAAATAATAAGCATATAGAGCAAATCTGCCATAAATTTGATCGAAATGACAGGAGTATCAAGCAATCGACCAAAAGAATCAAATGAGGCGTTGCATGCATAACCCACAATTGATGCTAAGGAAGGCATATGAGAATGTCGGGCAAATTTGCATACATACTATTTGATTCCTATGTATTCACATATCTAACACTGAAACCTTAATTTATATACATTTATCCCCTTGCTTATGCATGAAAAAAGGGGTACATTTTCCCTTTCAAAAAGTGATATCAATGTTATTTTCTGTGTGATGTTGAAATTTTGAGTGTAGTGTGTGTGATCATGAAAATTTAGGTGTGAAATAGGTACATACAAAACGATTGTGTGATATGTATGTAGATGCCCCTTCACACAAATATATGAATCAAGCCTTAAGCATCAGATATATAGGAACATAAGAAGAAATTGAGGCAATTATGTAGAAAAAGAGAGGTTTATGTGGAATCAAGGAATTGTGTGGTATGTCCATTAATCTTTTCAAATATAAATTGCGGACATCTCATGAGCTAGAAAAAAAGGGCATAGAATAAAAACTACTTCGATGCACAGTTTATAATAAAGGTTCCAAATCGGCAAGCTGCCCACATGTGCATAGCATGGGAAACGTACAAACCAGCTGGAAAACCAAGCAACCAGCATGAAAACCAAGCGACACAGGGAGGAGACCAAGCAAATCAGCAAGGAAGCCTAGCAAACCAGCAAGGCAACCGAGGAGCCGGCAAAGCATAGAACTATAAGTACCCATTCCAACAAAAGATACCAAGATAGTAATGAAATAGGCTAGGAGCAGTCACATACATAACACATAACTCTTTTGCATTCATATTCCTCAACTTCACATCAAAATAACATTATTACCATCTCCAAATGGTAAGATATGTTTTTTTTCCTCATAAAGCCAGGAATGTGGATAAATGGAGTGTCATAAAGTGCATTGAAAAGATCAATCTCCCACATGGATCATATTTGACAATATGTTTTTCTCTCTTCTTATCAATCTTCTAACCGAACCATCCTTGGAAGTTCTACATGCATACAACAAAATTCCTACATGTTTACAAATTTAATACCTGGACTTAATTCTAAGCTTGTTCCCTCCAAATTCTTCATTTCTCAACAAGCTAAAAAAAAAAAAGGACAGAGAAATCACTTTTGAACTTTTAATCAGTCAAACATACTTTTAGCATGCATAGGTAGGGTGTGATATATGCAAATATTCAAATTTAGGTGCTAAATACGTAAATTCATGGGAATTAAGTGTTGTCGTATGTAAATCTTCCACCAATCAATTTGATCAGGGCAACAGCTAATGAAACTCGGTCAATTTGATCAATCAAGTGTTATGTTTTTCTTTTTTTTAAATTTAAGTTGTACGTAGACATATGAATGGTTTATGTGTAAGGCATGCAAATACATAAGAATTGAGTGGTATGTATGTAAAAGTCTTTAAAAAAAAAGATGAAAGTGGGTACTAGATTTACCAATAGCAAGTTTCAGGTGATCTGTATGTCATCATCCCTAAGTATTAAAAAAATCAACCTTTAAAGTTTAGGAGTTTAAGTAAGTTTATGAAAACCTCTTGGTATGTCTGTAAATTTTTCAAAAGAAACGGATCCCCTGCATAAAGAACTTTTGATTAAAAAAATTCCCAAAAACCAATAGGCTAAAGGAATTCCAAATGGTATACATCATGTAACAAGGAAAGCCAAATCAACAAACTTGTAAGGCTTCCACCAATGGTCATCTTGCAATAAATTAAAATAAAAAGTTCCACCGAGTAAAAGTCGAAAGGGACGCAGTGACACAATGCAGGAAGCTAACCACATAGATCTTAAATTAACTTGACTTATTAGAGAATGAGAAGCTTCAACAGCATAAAAAAAAGCATTAAAGCCAGAGCTTAATCCAAGTCTATTTGACAGCAAACATGCCATTTCATCACAAACCAGTGTTTTTTTTAATTATGTTTCTCTCTCTCTCTCTTTTTTTTTTTTTTTTCTTAGTTGAAAAACCATCAATTCCATCGAAGTAGCACAAGCAAGCAATTATTTGTAAAGAAGGGGGCCTAAGTATAGTAAGGAATAACAGTTATACATATGTACCTAGGTATCACTTGCATGAGTACATAGATATTCAAGCAAAGAACCAGTAAAATTCTGTACATGTCCACATCCAGGTTTAGGGATACGTGATCAATTTAAGGACAAAGGGACAAAAATCTGCATGTGTACATGTTCAAATAATTTGTTATGTGTGAAAATGCAAATGGAGGTCAGGAAACCTGCAAATATGTTTATATCCGTTAGAGAACAAGAAGGAAAAGAAGTAAAATTCTGTACCAACAAGCATTTATGTTCAACTAATCTTCTTCCTTCTTTTTTTTTATACAAATGATCGAAATGATAAAGAAAAAAACAGTAGGGAGTATGGAAACTTTAATTTAACTTGGATTTATCGATTCAACAACATAACAAGGTCAAATGAATTTAGAATAACCCAAGAGATTCTAAAGCTATTCGGAGCCGCACACCGGATGCCTTTACAGGATTTTGGGTATTCTAAAGGACATCTGAATCTGTTATGGTTTGTTGAAAAAATCATCTTAAAAAATGACCAATCAGACATAACAAATTGAAATCTCCAAAGGTCACCAAATTGAACCCCCTAACCTAAAAATTTCCATAGAATTACTATCCAAAACACTTCATAACATTCCCTTAGAACATTTTGAACAATCAATTGGACCCAAACCAAGCTTATGCCTAACCTAGCCCAAGTTTGACCCAAAACCCAATATTGAATCTAAGACCCAAGCTCACACAAACCTAGCGAAATTGACCAAGCCAAGCCCACCACACCCTAGGGACTGGTCTAGACCCACCTAGCCCAAACTAGTTGAGCCATGGGCTAAGGGTCCCTTAAATTAGTGATTTCCTTCCTTAAATGGTTAAACCAAAGGTGATTTTTTACCCAAAGCCATCACTAGCCATAACCATCACCATAATGGCCTGAACTCTTGCTCACTTGACCACCTGACCCATCCCCTAGTCTGTCGGCCAACCCAGTCGCCGGATGAACCAAAACTGAGAGCCACCCCACTTGAATTCATACCCAAATCACCCATCCAAGCTGTCCAACCCTTATTGGTCACTACTGCCTTTCAGCCTTCCACTTAAGCAACTGATTCCACCCATCAGCAAGCCCTGAGCTCCACCCATTGGCCAGGGCTCCTTATAGCCAAAAGGAAAGAATGCACTTAACCTTGGCAAATCCCAGCCAAAATCCTTCCAGAGCTTCTCTGAACTCCCTAAAGTGCAATCCCACTATTCTCCAGCCCTAATCATTACTGTCCATAACCAATTTCCCCATTGAACTTTCAGCCGAAACAATGACAAACTCCACTACACCTCTACACTATTTCAAACTTCAAATTGATTTACTCCCCACCATCCACTTACCAAACAAAGAAGATCCCCCATAGAAGACCCATCACAAAGCCTCTCAAACCAAGACTTCCCTCAGACCTATTATCACCTTCTGATCGAGTTCTGATGCAGACCCAGGTAAAGCTCAAACTGGTTCCTGCAGGAGCTTTGCAAGGTCACAATGAACGTGTGGAACCCTTTTGATTGAGGCTTACCCTCTCAGAAAAAGATATTGAGCTCTCACCTTAGCCCGAGCTTGTTTTCATTCTCCATGTATGTATATTGTATTTCATCTGTATAAGGAAAAAACCTGAGATGATTTAACTAAGTCTAGCTCGAGATCTTAGGGCTAGATGGTGGACGGCTCTCAAGATGAACCAGTTGGGGATAATGAACGAGTACTGTTGGATCGTGCGTGTATCCAGTAGACGGCTCTGATTGCGTCAGATGGGAGAGTTGTGCATAAAGCGCTGGCCGAGTCAGCATCCATATGGATGGCGGTGTCGAATGGGAGTGCGCCTTTTGGGAGTTTGGAGCAGCCTATAATTGTGCGGCGTTGAGTGGTTTAAATAGAAAAATAGGATTTAATGGATTTGTTTAATTCAGCATACTTTAGAAAATTCATAAGTAGGTGTAGGAAATTCATAAAAATATTATAAAAATAGCTCATGCTTAGTGAACATAGGAGAATAATGTGGAAATAAATTTGAAGTCATTTGAGTTATCTTTATTTTTAAATTAATTAAATACAGTAGATCTTATTTGAGTCATAACTTGACATAAATATTTCACAATGATATGAGGTTTGAAGGCCTTAAATGCTTTGTGGATAGGGATATTCCCTGATTTTTCCAAGTTCGGGGAGGCATCTTTAGCCAGAGATCCCTAATTTTTAAGTTAATCCCCTCTATTTTGGAATAAAAATTATAATAATTAAAATTTAAATAAAAAAATTCAAAACTTATTTTGGTAGGTTCACTGTGATTCAGAGGACCCTAGAAAAAATATAAAATGGGTTTGAATAATTAATAATGGTAGTAATGGTAATTAACATTATAAAATCATTTAAAAATTAAATAACTAAAATAAAAATGTAAAAATCGTCAAAATGATTCTCCACTTTTAAAAACAAATAGAGGAGCTCCCCATAAAAATTTGAATTTAATTGGAGTTAATTTACCTACTAAAATGAATTTTTTAAGTTAAATGGTATTTTTTTAAATTAAAATATAAGTCAAAAAATCATAAAATTGGATTTAGGAGCTCCTAGTAACCAGAGAAACTTAAGAAAATTAAAAATTGGAATTAAAATAAGCATTTTACCTCTAAACCTATTTTAACATTTAAATAATTAAAAATAATTAAAAATAATAAAAATCATAAAAATGCCAAAACACACTAAAATGTAAAATTTGGTCTTATGATCATTTGGGAATAATTGAAATAATTTTCCTAATTTTCTAAGTGAAGATATTAATTTTTGAAAGCTTAAAATAATTTTTAAAGGCTTAAATTTAATTTTCCTTAATTTTCCACTAAAGTAATTCTAATAATTAACATATAAATCACAAAAATATAAATCTTATTTCTCTTGGTTCCTTGGACTCAGAGAGATTTAAGAAAATTATGAAACTTAATTTTCATTTAAATGATATTTATATTTAATTAATACTCATAACAAACAAATAATTCTAAAACTTGTATTAAAACTCCAAAAATTGTGAACATTGGTCCAAGTGGTCCTCTAACCTAGGTAAACCTCTAGTAATTTTATTTAGGATAGACCTTTTATTTTGGCTAAGTTATTGAATTAACATTGAAAATCCTTATTTTGCATTAAAATAATTTTAAAAATTAAAATAGATTAAGAAACATCACATTTTTTCCTCTCATGTTTTAATTAACTCATGAGTGGGGTGACATAAAAATTTCAAAGTTATTTGAATTGAGTTTAATGAATTATGTAGTGACAAGCCTTATAGGGCAAAATTGTAATTTTGGAATTTAAGCTTTAATTAATATTTAGGCCTAATCAAAGGGAAATGGTTAATTAATAATCATAATTGACTTATCTAGATGACTAAACTACAAGAAATTTAATGGAAAAAATCAATCTCACATTTTACCACATTAAAGGTAAAAATAGTAATTTCTTGAATTAAGGAAATTTTGAGGATAATTAAAAATAAACGATTCTAAGGTGAGGGGTTTGACTTCAGAAGATAATAATTCACCAATTTAAAATCCCTAATCAATGATGAAAGGATTCTTCAAGGTTTTAATAAGGATTAAATACATCACATACCTTAATATTTCCTTAGATTGTAAATTCATCCATTAAAGCTTAAGGGCTTAGTAGTGAGCTAGGCTTAATCAAGATTGACTTAATGAGGTTTAGAAAAATGAAATATGGTCAACATTAAACACTTTGAAACACTATAAGCCCAACTCTAAAATTAAATTACCTAAAATTCTTAATAAAACAATTTACCCCTAAAGGGCCTTCACCCACATAATTTATAAATGAAATATCAAGTGACGGTTACCCCACTCATTGGGATAATTGAAACATCAAGGATCACTAAACATAAGGGTATAATTGTGGATGAACTCTTTAACAAGTATAATAAGTTCAAATGAACTCGAGACAATTCAGAAGGTTGTGAAATGTCTAGGGTATTGCCTCGGACTCCTTCATAATCTTTTGGATATCTTAGGGGATGACTGAGCCTATTATGCTTTGCTTAAGAAAAATCATCCTCACAAATAAACAAATAGGAACCCACCAAGTTATGATAGGATTTGGTAGGTCTGTTTTAAACCTATTTTTCCTGTTCTGACATGCAATTTTTAATTCCCTACAAAATTATAATATTTGTTGCAAAAGGCTAATCTTTCACATATAGTGTGAGAAGAGGACTGATACACTTTTACAGTTTACAGTACTTTCTTTTCCTGCATTTACTTTATTGCATTTTCCGATGTATAAAAACTTACATATCAAAACTAAAACTTTTAGGATAGCCACAAAAATAAAACAAAACAAAAATCAAATTCACCGCCACAAAAAAACAAAATATAAGAAAACTCAAAATTTAATCACAAACAAAACAAAACCATAATTGAAACTAAATTAATCATTCTCTAATGGATGATCGAGAATCCCTCAGATGACGCAACATATTGCTACTAACTAGATTTCTCACAGTCTGAATGAAAGTACTGAATTCATTTAGTTGAATTTGGTAGATTGATCTGAATAAGTGAATCCGAAGAAAATAGCGGTGTCGGAACGAGGGAACCGTGGGATCCTAACCGGTGTCACTGTAATCAACTTAAATCCCCCCTAATAAGACGTTAAGATACCTCAATTTAAATCTCTCTAAAACATAACACTTCTCTCATCTCTTCAATTTGACACTTCTAAAATTAAACCTGCGGCAACGAGGAGCTTGGAGTATACACAGTGGGCAATACTGCCATCTTCAACAACAAAATCTACATATTAGAAATAAACAAACAAGCCTTAGGACTTCGAGGTAGTTTACCTAGTGCAACATAAACCCTCACTTTATCTCTTTAAGCCTTTGCACTTCTTGTAATATAAGCCCTAAACTCGTCTTAGGATTCCGAGGTGGACATCTGATATGACATAAATTCTCCTATCTTACAGGCTATTCACATGATCGGTATCAAGTGAATGTAAGCCCTAAAAAATAAAATTAGCAAGATGAAACATTAAATAAATACCTCAAATTGGAGCTAAACCATAGGATAGTTTGGGAAATCACGAGATTCTTCTTGGAGTTGTGTTTTCCCCCAGCTTTTTCTTTCTTTGGATTCTTATAATGACTGTTCCAAACTTGAGCCACTCACCTATTGGATTTCCGATTATCACATTATCTTGAAAAATCCTACCTTTTGGAAGTCATGAAAATAATATTTCTTGATATAAATCAAGAGTTTTCTTAAGTGACTTCGGTCATTTAAGTTATAATTAACTATATGAGCTTTATCTTATAGAAAACTTTAAGACCGCAGATTAATATAAACCCTATATAGTTGCTTCATATTAGATAGGAGAATTTGTCGGTTAACATAAATAGTTTGCAGACCAAACGGATGTCAT
This sequence comes from Papilionanthe hookeriana x Papilionanthe teres, assembly GCA_022702705.1. Taxonomy (NCBI): domain Eukaryota; kingdom Viridiplantae; phylum Streptophyta; class Magnoliopsida; order Asparagales; family Orchidaceae; genus Papilionanthe; species Papilionanthe hookeriana x Papilionanthe teres. Next base: position 44,496,708 of record CM040426.1, on the reverse strand, counting down.
GGATTCTTTAGTTTATTTGATCAGGCCACACTGCCAAGTAATGTATCCATTCTTCAGGATATATACGTGGCTTGCGGTGTAATTCTTGATTATTTAAACCATTGCATGTATGAGATCAGTTTGATTTCATATTTTGAAAATTAAAATAATATTTTCCAAGTTATATATAATTATATAAATTAAATTAAATCATGACCTTGATGCTTCAGCAATCGATAGAGACATATCTCCTCACTCCAAGAGACTCAAATTTATGGTATATTTGCCATATATAATAGTCATATATTCACATTTATTGGATTTCATATATCTCATTTAACATAAATCTAACCTGCAACCAAACACTCCCTTAGTGGGATCAAGAATTTTTTGTTGTTGTAGGCGTTTGATATGTAAATATATAGATATTGAGTGATATGTAAATATATAGGAATTTAGTGCTATGTACATTAATATAAAATTTTAGATGTGAGATATGCAAATACATAAGAATTGTGAGCTATATATGTAAGTTTTTTTTTAAAATCCTAGTGTTCATTAGGGAAATATCTAATATTGCAGTTTGCCCTTCATCTTGGAATTATTTGGTCAAATGGAAGCTCTATTGACATTTACTTGAGGGATTGGAAAGAATCTACTAGATTTTTCATAAAATTACATACTTTAGCTCTTGTGGTGCTGTGGTTCTTATGGTCTGCTAGAAATAGCCACATATATGATGTTTCCCCTCCTACTTTTTGGCATATTTTAAAAAGGCTAATCAGGCATCTTCCAATGATTTGCCTCATTGTAGGAGGGATAGGCTGCCTGCTCTGGTTAACTGGAAGCCCCCTCCTTTTGGTTGGATTAAAGTAAATGTTGATGGGAGTTGGACCACAGGGTCATCTGGAGCTGTTGCTATCTTTAAAGACCACCTGGGTCATTCTTTATCTTATTTTGCTTCTCCTATTGCATTTGATTCCCCTCTTCAAGCCGAGTTCTGGGTTGTTTTTCTAGCTTTAAAAATTGCTATCTACTTTAAATTCACTTTGTTTGTTATTGAAACTGATTCTACATTGTTTTTGACATGTTAACTCCTGTTTCTAAACTCTCTTGGGACCTCATCTGCCTGCTTAAAAGAATTTAGGATTTTTATTTCTTCACATCACCTAGATGTGTAAATGAGCTTCATTCACAAGGAGGACAACTCCCCTGCTGATTAGTTAGCAAAGCATGATGGGACTGGGCCATGTGTAGGCTTAGTGCCCCTAACCCTTTACATCTTCTATTGGTTGAGGATTCCCTTGATTTGTCTTATGTTAAATGCTAACCTCTCTTTTTGTTATGTGGTTGTGTTGGCTGGAACGGATGTTGACTGTTGCTATTCTTTAGAAATGTGCTATTTGTTGTTTGGTTTTAAGTAGGGGAGCCTTTCCAGATGTAGGAGAGGATGTTGTTTGTTGCTATTGCTTTTACTCATGGCTTGCTGGATAGTTTTGGATTCTTTTTTGTTACTGGAGGATTTATTGTTGCGTTTTGGTTTTTTAATTACAAATGGAGGATTCTCTCTGCTTTGTTTTGGTTTACTGTGATTTTTTATGCAGTACATGTTGTGCCTTACCCCTTGGTATGGTAGCATCCATAGTTTTTGTTCTCTTTCAAAAATTTTACAGTGCATAGGTATACTTGGGTTCTCTAGTTTTTTCTTTTTTCTTTTTTTTTGGTTTTGGAGTATACTTGTAATTTTTTTTCCCTTGTGTGCATTGTACTGTGGAAGGTGGAACCCCTAAGGGGCGTATTTTTGTATTTTTTTTTTTTTGTCTTTTTAGCTTAAGGGATCCTCATCCCCTCCCACTTTTATACCTTACTTCAAATATTAACACATAGGGGGTCGTATAACGCTCCTTCCCCTACAAATTAAAAAAAATAAATAAATAAATAATCTTAGATTGAAGCCTTAAGCATGCATGAATATATCAAATGAAAAATGAAAAAAAAAATAATAATAAAAGTTCTAATTAAAAATTTGAATTTCCTTAAATCATAAATTGAAAATGAAAAAAAAATTAACGGTTCAAATTACATAAGAACTTAGGATAAGAATTGAATTGAGATTATCTTTAACTTATCTGTAAGAACTCGAGAAATAATGCACATAGAAAAACTTGGATTGTCGAAGGCGTGCACGGGTTCCGAAGTGCAAGCTGGGACGGGAGGAATAAACGAGGAATTTTAGCAGTTGGTTCGATATATCAAGATTTTCCGACGGCTTACCTACGTTAATAAAACTATTAATTATTAATAACTTAATAACCGATTGTTATAACCAACAGACTATGATATATTCATCAATTTTCTAGGAGATTTTCTGATTTTTTACCTAAAAAATCAATGATATGGATTTATGACGACTTATACCCGTTTGTTTGTAATTTACTATGAACCGACAGAAATAGATCGTTGGTGAGTTCTTACATGCCGTCAAAAATGTTTTTTACTAGGTGGCTACGACTTTTAGAGTCAAAAAGTCGTCAGAAATTAGACGTTCCATAAATCATCGATAAATTGTCGAAAATGAACTCGATATTCCGACACACGTAAAGTCGTTAGTTATTCCGCTGATTATAGTTCTTTTTCCTGTAGTGAGAAGATGAAGGAGAATTTATTCTCTTTCCTTCTCATCATTTTGTGTTCTTTTCTTCTATTTATTCAGTTGCAATTATGGGATGTTTTATTTGTGAGAATTATACTTGGTATGAAGAAGAGTTCACCATCAAATATAATAGAATGTAGACAAAGAGGCATCACAGGTGGGGCTTGGTGTGTTGCACACCATGTTAATTATATTCGACTATTTCCTTATTTCTTGTTTACGATTTTTTTTATTATTATTATTTAAATGACCGAGAGTCCTGGCTAGTCATAGACACTGAACTAGACGGGGACAGATGCTAGGAGTTTGTACTGCCTTTAAGAGATTTCATGCTTTGGTTCGTTGATCTCTTACCACACTTGAGAAAAATTTACATAAACACCGTATATTTTTATAATATTTATCAAAACTTTATCAAATTAGAGACATAAAATTATATTTAACTTTACAAGAATTAAAATTTTAATAATATTTTTAATAAAATGACATAAAAAAGTTCTTTTTTGGTGTGTTTAACCACAATTTAGGAGTTTAATATGCTTAATCATGGGCAGAGGAGAGCAAAGAAAAAAATACAACTACGAGCAATGATCTACGCTGCTGAAATGTTTCTATTTGTTCATTGAGAATAGTTGTGTTTAAAATTTCACATATCTCTATTAATACACGACGGCAAAAGATTTTTAGTACTGTATAAAAATCTAGTATATATTCATATAATTAAAATAGAAGTCACAAGACTTTTTATGTGAAAACCCCCGAAAAAGAGAAAAAATCACGAGGTCAAGCCCAGTTGAAACAAATCACTACAAATGGTGATTACACAGGTCAACACTTCTACTGAATTAGAAAAGATAGAGTTACAAAGTTGATCATTATAAATATACAACAGAAGCTCATCTTCATAATCATAGTCTAGCTGTAATAAATGTAGTTCTCAATGATTGTTATGGAGTCAGAAGTTTGTGGAGAAAAACTTAAAGCTTATTCTAGAGTAATCCATAGAGTTGTCTAGAATGTGTGGTATGTATGGAATTATAAAGAGAATTCTAGGAAGTCATTTGTAACTATTAGATTAGAATTGTGGTGGCACAATCCTAGCCACTAATTTAGGAGATATCACTAATATAAATAAGAGTGAAATCTTTAAATTTGTATTAAAGTAAAAAAAAAATGATAAATAGAAGTATAACTCTTTTCATAAACTCTCTTCTTAAAGTACCACATCAGATGAGTTTATAAAGTCTGAATTCAGTGCACGTGAATGATCCTAATGGAATGCAGACAAAGAGGCATCACGGGCAGGGCTTGGTGTTGCACACCATGTTTATATTCGACTATTTCCTTATTTTTTGTATTTGATTATTTTTTTTTTATTTAAATGACTAAGAGTCCGGCTAATCATGGACACTGAACTTGACAGGGACAGATTTAGGAGTTTGTACTGGCCTTAAGAGATTTCATCTTTAGGTTCGTTAATTTCTATCCACGCTTAAGAAAAATTTACATGAACACCATATATTTTTATAATATTTATCAAAACTTTATTAAAATACAGACATAAAAAAGATATTTAACTTTCCTAGATTTATAATTTTAATAATATTTTTAATAAAATGACAAAAAAAGTTCTTTTTTGGTGTGTTTAAGCACAATTTAGGAGATTAATATGCTTAATCATGGGCAGAGGAGAGCAAAGAAAGAATACCACTACAAGGAATGATCTACACTGCTGAAATGTTTCTATTTGTTCATTGAGAATAGTTATGTTTAAAATTTCACATATATCAATTAATATTCAATGACAAAAGATTTTTAGCATTGCATAAAAATTCAGCACATACTCAAGTAACTAAATAAAAGTGAGTAGGAGGAGTCACTAGACTTTTTATGCGGAGAACCCCGAGAAGGAGATAAAATCACGGGGCCACGTTTACTTGAAACAAACCACTACAAATTGTGAGTACGCAAGTCAACTATTCTCCTGAATTAGGAAGATGGAGTTACAAAATTGATCATTATAAATATGCAACAGAAGCTCATCGTCTTAATCGTAGTCTGGTTGTAATGAATGTAATTCTTGATGATAGAAGTTGTAAGGGCCATACTCGATTGCTATGGAGGCAGAAGTTTGTGGAGAATGTTGTAGGTGGTGGTTGTAGCGTCAACTTGCCGCATAGGTCATAGTTGAAAGCTATGGTAGTTGTTGGTTGTGTGGACCAAAGATGGTCATTTCAAGAGCATTGGTTGGCCATAGAGACAGTAGTAGGAAGCTATAGGAGTTGTGAGCCACGTAAGTCATAGTTTGTCACATAAGTCATAATAGTGAGTAGTGATGATATTTGTAGGCTGCAAAGGCTAGAGTTAGGACCAACATGAGCTATAGATGACGTAGACTGTAGTTGGTCACATAGGCCACAGTGGTGAATTACGACGAGGTTCGTAGGCCACAGTTGTCGGAGTCAGAAGCTGGACGATTTATGAGTCACATATGTCGTAATTGGTCACATAGGCTATGGTGAGCTATGATGATGTTCATAGGCCGTAGAGACTAGATTCAAAAGTCGCACGATGAACCACATAGATTGTAGATGGTCACAAAGGTCGTAGTGGTGAGTTATGATGACATATGTAGGTCGTAGATGTCAAAGTTAGAAGCTTCATGAACTGTAGACCACATAGGTCTTTGTTCACCACATTAATTGTAGTAGTAAACTGTCATGACGTTTATAGACTACAGAGGTCAGAGTTAGGAGCTGTAAAAATTGTGGATCATGTAAGTCGTAGTAGTGAGTTGAATGAAGAGAGTATTAGGAGTCCAAAGAAAGTCACCATCTTTGGGTTGCATTGTTACACCATCTTCGTAAAGCTTCATTGTATTATTTGTGAGGCGTACCATCATTGAGGTATGTTGTTGCACCGTATATGAAGTGCATTGCCACACCATCTTCGAGAGACGTCGTTGCACCGTATAACGGGTACATTGTTACACCATCATCGGGGTGTATCGTTGTACCGTATTGATGCAGACTTTTTGTATTTTTATATTTTTATATAGTCACGATGATGCAAACGCAAGCATATGTATCGCTCAAGTAATACATGGCTTTAGTGGAGTCATAGTTATCAATCCCACAGGGAAGGTGTAAATTTATAATAGTAGCACTAAAATACCACGTTTAAACTATATAAAACTTATAGTGAAATGCACAAGTTGTCAATGTTTAATGTTGCTAAAAGAATTAAGTTTACCAAACTACATTCCAAATTTCGAAGTAAATTTACTAATTCTAAACAAAGTTTTACTATATTGTAACGTAACGTTCAAATTGGAGAAAGTATCCCTTCCCTTACAATGAGGTTATGGTTAGTGAAAGATTTAAATTGTTATTGTATTGTGCCAAATAGGAGCAATCCTATTCTTTGTCCTCTTCCGAGTTTATAAAGAACATTGGCTAATCCTAGGTTTAGTTCCTAAATTTGTCGTTAGGTTGGGAGGATACTGGCTCTTACTCCAGAGCTCCCACTTCCCCCTCACCTGATGGCTAACTCTTGCTTTAGTTTCCAAACATTAGGATCAAATTGGGGATTTTAGTCTGTCACCCTAAAAATCTCTAATTATATACCCAACAAAGTATATTTCCTATTTATTTACACTCAACCCCATGAACAACATTCTCATCCATGGAATTGAATATGATTCTCACTTTGTTGAAGAACGCATAGTCCTTCCGAATCACATGTTTCACAATAAATTTTAATATTTCAATTGGCTAGATCGAAAAGTAAATGAAGTATGAAGTGCAAAATCATCACAAGTATTTATCATTTAAATTGCATATCCAATCTATCTCTTCATTTTACCATATCTCATTGCAAGGAGAAAGACAAAGAAATCTACTCAGAAGTCATGAGGAACATACAACAAAACACATATTTTATATATAAAAGAAAGTTCATACAAATAACAATTAATAAATGATCTACCTAAAAAATACCAATTTTTATGCCTTATTTATGATTCAATTCTTAAGGATATTATGCTTCAATGAAAGGTATTTTTATGTTTTTGGATGTAGATGATTTAAAAAGAGTCCAAGAAAGAAAAAGAAGGAAAAAGGAGCAAAAAGGAGCAAAAATGGAGCTTATGAAGCAAAATTTTGGAATTATTGGCCTAGCTCCTAGGGGCCAGAATCCGACGCCTAAGCGCCAGTTCGATACAGACGCTGTCAAGTTTTTTTGATGACTTTGGGCAGTTATTTTGACGTGTTATGCGGTTATTGGAGCTTCTAGAAGACTGGAAGTTACTCCTAATATATAGGACATGTGATACAATGTATTTGGACACAAGGAAACGATCTGGATCGTGAAGAGGTGCGACCCAAAGTGAAGCGGTGTGAAAGACCTGATCACGGAGTCCGGCGCCTAGGCGCCAGATCCCAGCGCCTAGGCGCGACAGTTACCTTCTAGAAGATACATTGAATTTGGACGAATTTTGAAGAGGTGTCTTAAGCAACCCTTGGTCAAATTCAGAGCTATATAAATAGGAGCCCATTCTACAGAGAAAATGGCACCAAAACCCCCCTCTTAGTACATATACCCATTTTAGCATCTTCTCTCTCCTCTCTAGTTTTATTTAGTCTCTTCCATACTTAGGGTGCCACTTTATTTTGTATCTAGTGAGTTTATTTTGAGTGTTTATTGTTTGTTATTGTTGTTGGAGTCTTTCATCATTGCTTTGGAGTCAGTAGAAGCAGCGGGTCACTTGAAGGAACACTTCAGATAAGTATTTGTACTTTAGTTCAAAGTTTTATAAATATGTTTTGTTGTGTTATTTCAATGTGTTCTGAGTAGTTAGTTATCTTTCTCCTTTCAACTATGAAAAGATTATAAATTAATTAAATTTTGTAGGAGAATTAAATATAAAATATTTTAAAACATTGTGATGATATTAATACCTGATCTTAGTTTACTTTTTAAATTGGCCATTTAATTTTTTAAAACCTGTTGAAGAATTTTGAGGCCTATCCGGAGATAAATTCTTAACTAGTAGATATCACATGAATTCTTAGGTAATCGCAGGTTATACACGGATTGTTTAAGGTGAAGTGCAAATAAATAGGAAGATAATATTTATTGGGAGTAAAATTAATTAGTATTTAGAGTGAGAGACTAAATTCTAATAATTTAGTTTATAGAAAGGTAACGAGTCACTGGTAGGGCCGACCATAGCCACCCTTGGACATCTAGTAGTGTGAGCCTGGATTAACCCATTCTACTAATAAAACATCCTGATCCTATCTACAGATTAGTCAATGTTCTTTGCATCTGGACCAAAGGGTAAAGAATAGGAATGCTTCTATTTGGCACAATACCACAATCTTAATTCCCTAAAAAAGATAATTACTCTATAATTCTCAGATTAGTTGAAAAAGGAGAAAGTCGTTTTTATATTTGCATTGAATTTTGCTGCTTACTTTACTTTACTGCTTACTGCTTACTTGCTTTTAGTAAAAATTGTTAGTAAATTAAATTTTAATATACATATAAAAAAGATAGAATATATAAATTGCATTTGAAAATTCCAAAATATTACTAATATTTCTTACTTTTTACAAATTCACTATCCCTGTTGGATCAACAACTAGGAGTCCACTAGAGCCCTGTATTACTTGAACGACACGTATACTTGCGTTTAAAATTGTGAATTTTAAAATAATTATTATAAAATCTAAATATAAATTAATAAAAGTAAACCTCGCACATCAAGTTTTTGAAGCCATTTGCCGGAAATTAAATATTATAAAAAGTGGTATCAAATTCTTGTATTTTAAAGCATATATAAAGTTGCATTGCATCAAGTTTTTAACACCGTTACCGGGGATAAAACAGAATATAATAAAAAGTAAAAAGAAAAGAATATAAAATATAAACAAACAAAAACAAAAACAAAACAAAATAAAAATATTTTAAATTTTTATGCGTAGTTCTGGATATGAAGTATTGCTACCTTTTAATTCTGAATTAGAAAGAACAATTAAAAGAATTAAAAAAAAGAAAACAATTTTCAAAACATCAAAAAATGGCTAACTTACATAACAATAATCAAAATCCAATTGAAACTAATGAACAAAATATTTATAAACCATTAAGGGAATATGCAAACCCTAAAGTTGATGAACTTCATGTTAGTATTCAAATTCCAGCTGTAGATGTTAATTCTTTTGAGCTTAAACCTTCATTATTCAAATAGTTCAAAACAATCAATTTGGAGGAACACCTAATGAGGATCCAAATTTACATCTTGCTAGTTTTTTAGAACTTTGTGCTACCTCTAAATATAATAATGTTTCTGGTGATGCTATTAGGCTTAGACTCTTTCCTTTTTCCTTAAAAGATAAAGCAAAGATTTGGCTTAATTCATTAGCAACTTGTTCTATTAAAACATGGGCAGATATGGCACAAAAATTCGTTGCTAAATATTTTCCTCCTTCTAAAACTGCTAAATTTAGAAATGATATTACTTCATTTATGCAATTTGATGGAGAAACAATTTATGAAGCTTGGGAAAGATTTAAAGAACTATTAAGAAAATATCCTCATCATGCTTTACCAGATTGGTTAATTATTCAAACATTTTATAGTGGACTTATTGGATCACTTAGATCTATTATTGATGTTGCTGCTAGTGGTTCTTTAATGGCTAAGACATTTGAAGAAGCCTACATCTTAATTGAAGTAATGACTAATAACAATTTTCAATTGCCTTCTGAAAGGGTTAATCCTAAAAGAATGTCCAGTACTCATGATAATGAAGCCTTTTCTATTTTAGCTTCACAAGTGGCTGCGATATCTAAGAAATTAGATAATTTTGCTATTGATATATCGCATGTAAGTAATGATAATTCTGCAAATTCTGATGATTCTCAAACAATGGAAACTTTGCAAGCTATTGCTAGTAAAACTAATAACCCTTATTATAATAATTATAATCCTGGTTGGAAAAGTCATCCTAATTTTAATTGGAGTAATGGACATCAAGTTAATCCAAATTGAAACAATCAAGGAAATTCAAACTATAGACCAACTTATCCTCCTGATTATAACAATCAGCAGAAAAAGTTGTCTGTAGAAGAATTGATCTTGCAACTAAGCAATCAGCTACAAAGTCAAAACACTGTTATTCGTAATATTGAGAATCAGATGGGTCAAATCGCTAATTTCATTAATTATAGACCTCAAGGAACACTGCCTAGCAATGTCGAAATTAATCCTAAAGGGTCCGGAAAAGAACATGAACAAGCAAAAGCTGTACAACTCAGAAGGGGAAAGGAATTAAAAGAGAAAACACGGAATGAGATTGAAAAAGAGAAAGAAGTTGAAGAGATTGAAAAACCTAAAGATACCCTTGCTCCAAGTAAAGATAAGACTGTTGTAGCTATTGAAGTGGAAGTTCAAAGACCACCACCATATTTTCCTCAAAGACTTAAACAACAGAAGCTTGACCATTAATTTTCTAAATTCTTTGAAAGTTTTAAGAAACTTACCATCAACATTCCTTTTGCTGAAGCTTTGGAGCAAATGCCAAGCTATGCAAAATTTATGAAGAATATTTTAAGCAAGAAGAGAAAATTTGAAGCTTATGAAACTGTTGCATTAAGTGAAGAATGTAGTGCAATAATTCAAAAAAAATTACCTCAGAAACTTAAAGATCCTAGAAGTTTCACTATACCATGTGCTATTGGAGAAAAAATTTGTGGAAAAGCCTTATGTGATTTAGGAGCTAGTATTAATCTCATGCCATTTTCAATCTTTCAAAGGTTAGATTTTGGAGAGATTTCTCCGACAACTGTAACTCTCCAGTTAGCTGATCGATCGATCACTTATCCTAAAGGAGTTATAGAGGATGTTCTTATTAAGGTAGATAAATTTATCTTCCCTGTGGATTTCATTGTTATAGATATGGAAAAACATAAAGAAATACCTATCATTTTAGGGAGACCTTTGCTAGCTACCAGTCGAGCAATGATTGAAGTGAAAAAAGGAGAATTAACGATGAGAGTTAATGATCAAGAGATAACATTCAATGTTCTGAAATCAATGAGGTATACTGATAAATAAAAATGCTATCGAATTGATATTTTTGATTATATAATTGAAAAGCATTACCAAGAAAAATGTAAGGTCATTTATGATGATAAAGATAAAGAATCTTTGTTATATAATGAGTCATTAAATGAAGAAAATTTATCTGAAGAAACTCATTACATTCATGACAATTGGGAAATTTTAGACACAACTAAAAATGATATACTTTTACCCTCAATTAAAAAAGCCCCTGAACTGGAATTAAAAATGTTACCTGCACATTTAAAGTATGCATTTCTTGGAGATTCATTAACTTTAACTAAAATAATATCTTCATAATTAAGCAAAGATCAAGAAGAAAAATTAATAGGAGTTCTGAAGAATTATAAGAAAGCTTTTGGTTGGACTATTGCAGATATAAAAGGAATAAGCCATTCAATCTGTATGCATAGAATTTTAATGGAAGAAAATTATAAACCCACTATTGAATCTCAAAGAAGATTAAATCCAATTATGAAAAAGGTTGTCAAGAAAGAGATTTTGAAATGGTTAGATGCTGGAATTATTTATCTTATTTCGGATAGCCAATGGGTAAGTCCTATTCATTGTGTTCCAAAGAAAAGAGGAGTAACAGTCATTGTTAATGAAAAAAATGAATTAATCCCAACAAGACAAGTTACTGGATGGCGAATTTGCATTGACTATCGAAAATTAAACAACGCCACTGGAAAGAATCATTTTCCTTTACCTTTCTTGGATCAAATGCTGGATAAACTAGCTGGACACTCATATTTCTATTTTCTGGATGGATATTCTGGTTATCATCAATTACCCGTTGCTCCTAAGGATCAAGAAAAGACAACATTTACAAGTCCTTATGGAACATTTGCCTTTAGAAGAATGCCTTTCGGTTTGTGCAATGCACCTACAGCTTTTCAAAGATGTATGATGTCAATATTCTATGATTTGATTGATAAAAGAATTGAAGTATTTATGGACGATTTTTCAGTTTTTGGAACTTCTTTTGAATCTTGTTTGGAAAATATAACGAAAATTTTGAAGAGATTTGAAGAAACAAATTTAGTTCTAAACTGGGAAAAATGTTAATTTATGGTCACAGAAGGCATTGTACTTGGACATAAAGTTTCACAAATAGGGATGGAAGTGGATCAATCAAAAGTGAAAATTATTGTTGAACTGCAACCACCTACTACCGTTACTGATGTGAGAAGTTTTTTGGGTCATGCTGGATTTTATAGGAGATATATAAAGGATTTTTCTAAAATTGATAAACCTCTTTGCCATTTATTAGAAAAAGAAGCTAAATTTGAATTTAATGAAGTTTGTCTGAATGCGTTCAATATTTTAAAAGAAAAATTAATCACTGCACCTTTCATTGTTGCACCTGATTGGAATAAACATTTTGAATTAATGAGTGATGCGAGTGATTATGCAATCGGAGCTGTATTAGGACAAAAATATGAGAAGATATTCAAATTTATATACTATGCTAGCAAAACTCTTAATGAAACTCAAATAAATTACACTACTCCTAAAAAAGAGCTTTTAGCAATAGTATATGCCTTTGATAAATTTAGACCATATCTTCTTGGAACAAATGTATCGTACACACTGATCATTCTGCCATTAAGTATTTAATATCTAAAAAGGATGCTAAACCTAGATTAATCAGATGGGTTTTAATTTTACAAGAATTTGATTTTGAAATTGTGAACAGAAGAGGAACTAACAACCAAATTGCTGATCTTTTATCAAGAATAAAAAATAATAATGAGAAGATTTATGAAAAAAAGATAAATGAGAAATTTCCGGATGAGCAATTATATGTCATTCAAGGATTACAAATGTCTTGGTATGCAGAATTAGTTAACTACTTGGTTAGAAATATTTTACCATATGGGATGAATAGTAAATACATTAAGAAATTCAAGAATGATTGTTGTGCGGCTTATTTTTGAGTTGTGTGTTTTACTTGGAAAAGGGGGTCGCCTACAGAAATTGTCGGCGAATTCTTAATTTAATTTAAATAAATAATTTGAAAAGTAGTATTTGATTTTGAAAATAATTTTAAATTTGAAAATTTTAAGATATGAAATCAAACTAATCTCACATCCCGAATAGTTTATATAAACGAGCGCCGCACTACAAACCTTGTATCTATCACGAAGAATAGACACACTGCTTGATAATGAGGCTCGATTAAATAAACTAGAGAATTTTGTGACATTCGTTTGGTGTGCGAACCAATTTTATAAGCCGACAAATTCTCCTGTTTAATATGAAAACATTAAACAGGGTTTATATTACTCGGGTTCTTAAAATTCCCTATAAGGGCAAGCCCCTATAGTTAATTACATCTTAGTGACGAAAATCACCTAAGAAAACTCTCGATAATAATCAGTAGTTCTGCTCTCAAGAATTTCAAAGTTTAAGTTTTCAAGGGATTGAATTTTAGAATTTCAATAGGGAATGGATCAAGTTTGGAACATTTTATTTTGGGAATTCAAAGGAAGAAAGGTAGGAGAAATCACAGATTCGAAGCGAACTTCGGTAATTTCCCGACTATCTTATTGTTTGGCTTGGATTTAGGAAAGCCCTAATGTTTATTTAGTATTTTGATCTTGCCAATTTTAATTAGTTAGGACTTATATTTGTATGATAAAATCATACAAATAGCCTTGAAGATGTGAGGGTTTATGTCATATCGGACGACTACCTCGGAGTCCTAAGACCGATTAGGGCTTAATTTACATGACATGATCATGTAAATGCCTAACGAAGAGTTGAGGATTTATGTTGCACTAGTGCAAACTACCTCGAAGTCCTATAGCTTGGTTATTTAATTCTAAGAAAGTTTCTGTCAAGTAGACTCGGGTTTCATTGATGACGATGGTCGTGCTGCCCACCATGCTCCGAGCTCCTTGTTGTTGTAGTGGTTTAGTTTTAGAAGTCATAAATCAGGAGATGAGAAAAGTGTTCTGGTTTAGAGAAAATCTTAAAATCCAGGTGTTTTTTCTTTGTTTTAATTAAACAAATCTTAAAGTTGATTATAACAACACCGGTTAAGATCCCACTGTTCCATCCTTCCAAGCATCGTTATTTTTATCGGATTCACTTAGTCCGGATGAATTTGCTAAACTCAACCGAATGAGTTCCACACTTTCATTTAGACCGTGGGAAATCCCGTTAGCAACACGTAGGTTACATCATCCGAGGTATTCCCGATCATCCAACAAGACGTTTTAATTTAGTTGTAGTTGCAGTTTTAGTGTTCTGTTTGTGATTAAATTTTGAGTTGTCTTATATTTTGAAATGTTGTAGTGGTGAATTTTATCTTGTAATGACTTTTAATTTAGTTTTGGTTTCAGTTTTAGGGGCTATCCTAAAGGTGTGGGTTTTCATGCAACGAGTTGTTTATCATGCAAGAAAAGTAAGTGCGATGCGATTAAATAAATTGCAATAAAGTAAATTGCAATAAAATAAAAGCGTACTCGGAGGGTCTTCCCGTCATCCCAAGTCGCACTTAAAACACAGTTAGAATATTTAAGCATTTTAAGTAAGTTCTTAGGTAAAGCTAAGGGAAGGGTTATGGTTTTCTACCAAGTTTCTAATCCTATAGCTAGTCATTTCCTATGACGTCTAGGTTCTTGTATTTTGGTTTGAGGACGATTTTCTTCATCAAAGAACAACTAAATTTAATTGTTCTTATAAATATCCTATCATATCGAGGAAGTGCTTAAGACGAATCTTAAACATCTTTTCGATATTTCTAGGATTGTTTTAAGTCCAAGAGAGTTTAATTATACGGATGAATTAATCATCCGGAGTTCAAATTTGTTGTCTTGCTCAGATGAACTAGGACATTTGAATATCTCATGAATGAAGCAACACTTCATTTAACACTCCTTTTAAGAGTTATGACATCACGAGCTTTTGAGGGCAAATGGATGTTCAAGTGGTTTATGATTTAATTTTAGTTAATGGATTTAAGTTTGGAATAGTGTTCAAGTTGTTTTATATTTATTTTGAATTCTTCATGTCTTAGGTGATGTTATATTTAATTTAATTTAATTTAATTTAATTTAATTTGACTTAATTTTAATTTAATGTGGTTTAATTTAATTTAATTTAAGTTAATTTAATATAATATGATTTAGCTTAATTTAATTTAATTTTATTTAGTTTTAATTTAGTTTAATTTAATTTAATTTAATTTAATTTAATTTAATTTAATTTAATTTAATTTAATTTAATTTAATTTAATTTAACTTTAATTTAATTTAATTTAACTTAAATTTTAATTTGATTTAATTTAATTTAATTTAATGTGTTTTAATTTATTTTAATTTAATATGTTTCAATTTAATTTAATTTAATTTAATTTAATTTTTTAATTTTTTAATTTTAATTTAATATTTTATTTTAAAAGGGTTTGATTTAAGTAATTTAACTTTAATTTAATTTAATGATTAAGTCTTTTAGCATTTTAAATCTTAAGTTTGAATCATCATTTTAATTAGGAATTAAATATTATTGGGATGATTAATTTAGGGATTCGTAAATTAAAGAACAAATCTCTTCCTAATAATATCCATATTTTAATAATTCCAATTTTATTATTCTTCCAAATTTAATTAATTATTTTATTAAGGTTTATTTCAATTATTTTTGAATTGTTTAATAGGTTTCTACCCTTTAATTATTTAAATTTCAATCATCCAAATCAGATTAAGATCAAATATTTTACTCTTTCATTTTTATTAAGCCTAAGGTTTTAATTAAAGGTTAAAATTTTAATTACCATTTTGCCCTTCAAGCTTAATAATTTCATAACTCACTAAATTGAGCTCAAATGAATTTGAAATTTTTATGTGACTTCACTCATATGTCAATGAAGACATTAGAGGAGAAAATGTGATTTTTCTGTATTTAATTTATTTATGTAATTATTTTTGGTGGAAAATAGGGATTTCCAAGGAAAATTTAATAATATGATCAAGGGAAAGTTTTTGTCCTTAAGAAAATTATGGGACATTTCTAATGCCCAGAGGACCACTTGGACCAATTTTGGTGATTTTTTGAATTATATTATTTTTATTATAATTATTTTTAGTTTTGTAGTATTAATTAATTTAAAAATAAAATACAGAGTTGAAAAATGAATTTTATATTTTTCAAAAATCTCTCTGATATCAAGGAAATCAGAGAATCAATTTTTACAATTTTCTGATTTTTCTTTGATTTATTAGAATTATTTTAATGGAAATGCTAGAAAATACACTTTTTTTATTTTTAAATTACCCTAGGGCTTTAAAATTTAATAACTCATCATAGAGACTTAAGAAAAATATGGGGTTTGTTCCTAAGTGATTAAAATTCAAAATGTGAAATTTTGGTGAATTTTATTATCTTTTTAATTATTAAAATATTAAAATAATACAAAAAATCAACTTTTTTAGAAAATTGAAATTTTAATTTTCTTAAATTCCCCTAATATCAGAGAGGCTCCAAAACCAATTTGGTGAATTTTTAAAAAGTATTTTGAAAGTTATGAATTTTCAAAGTTTAAATTGGCTAAATGGCTTAATCAACCCATTTAGTAGGGCTAACCAAGTCCAATTGACTTCAAATTTTTATGGTAGGTTCCTCCGATCCTAAAGGTCAGTGGAGAATTGATTTCAAGTCAATTTGATGTATGATTAGCTCTAATTAATTAAAGACCTATTTTGGGTGTTTAAGCCAATTAGGTTCATTCCAAGTGAATTAATTCAAAACCTATTTTTCCTAGGTCCTCTAGTCATAAGAAACATCACCAAATTTTCCTAGAATTTATTTCACAACATGCTAATTATTATATTTAAAATACTCAAAACAATAACATGAATTTGAAAAATCAATAACTTCTCATAGGGATGGCCTCGACTTTGGAAAATTCAGGGAATGTTTCCAAATTCGGAGGCTTCAAAAGCCACTATGGTCTCATGCCATGGTGAATTTCCTATATGCATGGAGAATTAAAACAATGCGTACAAGTAAATAAATCATTAAAAATAAAATACTTGATGAAATTAAATGATTTCTTTTCCACATTATTCTCCTCCGTTCACTCGAGCAAGAGGGTATTTTTATTTTATTTTTAGGATTTTTCTACACAAAGTTATGAATTTTTGAAGTTTAGGGAATTAAATAAATAGGAAAATAACCTAATTTCCTACTTATCCACGCGGCGCCGCGTCAACCTCGGCGACTCCGAGGGGGTACGTGTCGCGCCGTGATCGGACGCCGCCATCCGAGTCGCCCGTCCCGGGACCCGCGGTTCATGCACCATTGCGTCGTCCGGCTCGATCCGGACCGTCCGCTCGATACACGCTCGATCCGACGGCTCCCGAGTCATCGTCTACGACTGGTGTGCACCCGTGACCGTCAACCTTCTAACCCTAATTTCTCACTCGATTCTCAATGGATTTTTGTGTTCTTATGCTCTATGGATTCGTCTTGAGGAGACGAACACATCCATATGGTAAACATGTATTTAAATTGACTCAAATTAAATGGAGAATCTCCGTAAGCTCGGGAAGAAGAGTGAGTCCATACCTTTGCTCGGAGAAGTGAAGCTTCGATCCGAGAGTTGTGTCACCTTCGATTGGGTCCAAGTAAGCTCCGGATGAAGTCCTCGGCCCAGTGAATTGTCTAGCTATGAAAGTGACCACGACCGATCACAAAGCTTGGAGTCCGGAACGGATGGGTGGCCCGAAGAGGGGGCTTTTGCGGTGGACTTCTTCTCTTGGTCCGGTGAAGGTGTAGGACCAATCAATTTGGGGATTGGCTCACTCGTGGACAAGTGTCCTGGTTTTGGGCTTGGATTTCAACCCCGAAATCGAGCTCGCAGAGAGGAAATGGCGGGGGATTTCAGTGGGGATCAAGTTCTCTATGTGTGGGGAGTAGTCTGGAACAATTTTGGCAGAGTTTCCTTAAGGTTTGTTTCAGCACCTCTCATGGCCGAGAGGGGGTGGTGTTTAAATAGGCATGGTTGGAGGCTCTCCCAGGGGAGTTAGGGCTTGGGATCAGCTGCTCTTGGCAAGAGAAGAACAGCCATGGTGGCCATTGAGCATGGGGCGACTCAGCAGTGAGAATTCCAAGTTTGGGCTCACATGCGAGCTCTCGGCTCGGTGGTTTCCGGCGGGCCGTGGTGGCCGGCCGGCCGTGGTCGGTCACCGTTGTCATCGTGGAGGCCAGTGGCGGGCTTAGTGCGATCAATCGGCATTAGCCATGTGTAAAGGTGTTGAATCAAAGTGGAATGGGGAAGAGGCCATTTTGGCTTGATTTGGGTCAACCCATCCTTTTGGGCTTGGTGCACCTCCCCATGGCTCGTTTGGGCTGAAGAGAAGGTGGTTTAGGTCAGCTTGATTAGTGGGGAAAGGTCACCATCCAAGTACAATTAGGCATAAGCATGAGTTAGGGGAGACATGGGAGTGGTTAATCACCTTTAGGAATTAAGGAAAGAGCCTCCTCCTTTTGCCCAAAATGGCATGGTGACATGTAAAGAGGCTCTCATGGCTTCCATGTGGCTCATGCATGGCTTCATGGCTCATCTTTGGCTTGGGAAAAGTTAAGTCAATTTCATGGAAATGGATTTAAGAAAATTTTGGTATTTTGATGGGAATTTGTATGGGGCTTGATTTGGAATTGTTTAATTGATGATTTTGAAACTTAGGGGTGATTTTGATTAAATGGATGATGAGGGGAAGTGTCATGTGGGCTTTGGATGAATTTGGGCTTTTGAATTTGAAGGAAGTGGGCTTTTAAGAAGGTTTAAGGGAAGTGGGCTTTTTGATTTTAGAATGGGCATTTGGATGAAAATTTTGTGAAGGACCATGTCAAATAAATGTTACAATTGGTTTAGGGATGTTTCATGAATGGTTTGGAGTCAATTTGGTGTGATTTGGAATTGAATTGGTTTGAATTTGGGTTCATTTGGTAAGTGGGCCAATGTAGGTCAAATTGGGCTAACTTGGGCCAATGTTGGGCTAGGGTTGAAATTGATGTAAAATTAATGTTGGGAAATGTTTATGGGAGTGTTTCAAAGAGGTTTTGGCTTTGGTTGGGTTTTGATTTTGGGGTTTGGGTCTATTTGGGCTAGGTTTAGGTTTAGGTCAAAATTGGGCCTTTTAGCTTTTGGTTGAATTTGAGTGGGGTTTGGGTCTAAAATTTGGGCAAATCATGTTAGTGTTTTGTTTATGGGGATGCTAAGGAAGGTTTAGAAAAGATTTGGGGTTAATTGGAGTTGAATTGGGTGAGTTTGGGCTAAGTTTGGGTCATGGGTCCAAATTGGGCTTTAAGGTCCAAAGTGAAATTGGATTCAAATGCCAATTAAATTGGGCTTAGATTTGGTCTAGATTGGTGTTGGGGATGTTTAATTGAAGTTTAGAATTGAATTGGACCAGAATTTGAGTCAATTGGGTAGGTTTGGTTTGACATTGGGTTCATTTTGGGTTAAAATGGGTCAAATTGGGGGTTTTGATAAAAGTGGGGTAAATTGACAAAATTAGCCCATGATGTAGTTGAACGAAATGAAATTGGGAATATTTAGGATTTTCTGGAATTTTCTGGGAATTTTCTGAATTTTTGGATTTTTTGGCTAAGAGGGGCATTTTGGGTATTTGGAGGGTATTGGGAGGTATTTTTGGAATTTTGGTATTTTTGGGTATGGATGATCAATTTGAGTAATATGGGAATGTTTAGGATTGATTTTGAGGAATTTTGAGTAATTTAGGTGATTTTGCAAATTTTGGGTGGTTTCAAGGGTTTTGGGTAGGCTAAGCGGGTGTAGGGTCCCGGGGGTCAAAAATTTTAAATTTGGAAAATTGAAGCTTGGGTAAATGCAAGTGGAATGAAATCATTTTGGTTGAGCCATGAAGCCATATCAAGCCCACATGAGCCATGAAGGGACTCATTTGAGGCATCCACTATGTTGTTCCTAACCTCTTACGCGAGGGCTTAGGGGTTAAGGACCATCCATGTGAATCACCTTCATGAGTCGTGAGGTTAAGTTAGGTATGGGTGTGGTTTTAGGAGGTGTGTGAAAGTGTAGTGTATAGGTGTAGTGTGTGTGTAAGTCAACCCTTCACTGCGACTGAGCCACCTGAGGCAGTCCTAAGGCCAAAGAGTCCTATAGGAACTCATCCTTTAAACTTCCACATTTGATTTCAACCCTCTAGGTGATTAGGAGTTCTACAATCAAGTTTGTGGAGTTTGCAGGGAGTTAAGAAGTGGTTTGAATTTCTAAGTGGTGGGTCCCAATTCTAATCCTCTAGGATAGTCAAAGGAAAAGCCTAAGGCTAGATTCCTAAGTACTAAAGAGAAGAAGAGAAGACCTCATCAAAAATGAGGTCAACAATTGTAAATCATATATTTGGGAAGATCCTCATTTATTTAAATTGGGAAGAGATTCTGTGATTCGAAGATGTGTACCTTATGAAAAAACTTTTGCAATTAATCAAAAATATCACAATTCTGAATTTGGAGGACACTTTGGAGTGGATAAAACTGCATTTAAAATTTTAAATTCTGGATTTTATTGGCCTACTTTATTTAAAGATGTTGGAAATTATGTGAAAACTTGTGATCGATGTCAAAGAATGGGAAATATACCCATAAAAGATGAAATGCCTCTAAACTTTATATTAGAAATCGAAATTTTCGATGTATGGGGTTTAACCTTTATGGGACCTTTCGTACAATCATCTGAAAAGATTTATATTTTATTAGTAGTTGATTATGTTTCAAAGTGGATCAAAGTTGTAGCTTTACCTAACTGTGATTCCAAAAGTGTTTCGAAATTTTAAAGAAAATGATTTTTACAAGAATTGGAATGCCCAGGATAATTATCACAGATGGGGGAAGTCATTTTAGAAATATAAGAATTCAATCATTGCTGGAAAAATTCAGAATTAAACATAAAATTGCAACTGCTTATCATCCTTAAGCAAGTGGAATGGCTGAAGTGTCAAACAGAGAAATTAAAAGAATTTTAGAAAAGACTGTTAATCCTAAAAGAACTGACTGGGTTGATGATCACTGAAAAATTTATTAAGAAATTCATACCTATTTTTGATAAAATTGCACTTTAAAGAAAGGTATTTTCTTTATTTTGTTGCAAGAATGGAGAATTTAGGTGATAAAAGCAAAAATCATAAAAAGGAACGGATTTGGAGCAAAAAGGAAGAAAATAATGCAATTTGTGCTGAGTCGCTGACGGCGAGATCGAGCCCGTCGACGACGAGGGTATGAGGAAGAAATTCTGAAGGATTTATAACTGTCTCACTGACAGCGAGCCCGAGCCCGCCGACAGCGAGATAGCGCGGTTCGAAGACCTTCGAAGCCTCGCCGACAATGAGGTAGTTCGTCACCGATGGCAAGATAGTTCAAATGGCGCAGATACATCGAACCCGGACACCTTTCGAAGAGATGCTTACACACCTCTTAGACCTTTGCCTACCTCTATATATAGAGGCCGAAATTCGACTTCTAAGTGTGTTATTTTGTGTTCTAAGTGTTTTTAAGTGCGCTTTTGTGTGTCAAATTGTGTCTTGAGTGAGTTTAGTGAGTAATTAGCTGAGTCGTGTCTGTATCTGGAAGGAAGAGTCAAAGGAACTACGAGGAGTCTGCTTGGGGATAAATTAAGATAAGTATTTGTTTTTATTGTTTTTAACTTTAAATGAAATCCATGCTTAGTTTAGTTCTCATGCATTCTGAGTAGTTTATTAGTCTTTCTCCCTGTTTATGAAATTAAGTGACTTGATGAACTAAAAATAGAAGTACTTATATATATATTAATAAATTGTGATAATTTTTACTTAAAACTTAATTTACTTTCAAACTGGCCATTTGATTTGTTAAAATATGTTGAATATCAACTATAGTAAAAATTACATCGGATATTCTGAGAATTCAAAAGCCTTGGAAGGAAGGTGCAAATAAATAGGGAAATAATATCATCTGGGCGTAGAATCGAGCATTTTAGTGTGACTGATTAAAATATTCAATTCGGTCCTATTGTTTGAGAGCCGAAGTGTAGATGTTAGCCCTAAGGCGAGGGGAACGTGAGCTTCAAGTGGCAATCAGTATCCTCCCGACTTAGCCTACGTATTCGGTAATCAAACATATGATTTGTCAATATTCTTTACACCCTGACTAAAGGGTAAAGAATAGTGAATGCTCCTATTTGTCACAATACCTTAAAATTATCTATTTAAATTCATCAATCACTTAAATTTCTAAACAAGGGAAAGATACTTTTTCCGAATAGTTAAGACTTATTTAGCAATTAGTTTAATTTCCCGCACTTTCAATACGTATTAATTTTCTACTTAGTTAAGTTACCTAATTAAAATACTTAGTTTACTTTATTGCGCTTAAATTTAGAATTCCAAATTTTTGTATACTATTTTAAAATTATTATTATTATTATTTTAAAATTAGTTGTTATTTAATTTTCTATTTCCCCGTGGGATCGATAACTGTGACTCCACTAGTAGCCTCGTATTACTTCGATACGATACGTATACTTGCGTAGCATCCACAACATAAACAATTACAATTCTATACATATAATATAGCGGGGTCAAGTTTTTGGCGTCGTTGCAATTAAATTAAAAATATCATAATATAAAATTGTGGGTCAAGTTTTGGCGCCGTTGCCGGGGAAAGTAAGAAAAATTTACTAGAGTAACGGATCTATTTTAAAATAATCATAATAAATAAATTAATATCTATTCTAAAATTGTATGCGCAAATTTGGAAACGAAAATTTAATACCTTACGATTCCGAATTAGAGCGTACAATTAAAAGAATTAGAAAACAAAAAAAACAAATTATAAATTTAACACAAATGGCGAATATTCCCGAAATTCAAAATATAAACCAACAAAGACCATTAAGAGATTATGCCAACCCTACATCGGATGAAATTCATTTAACTATTCAAAACCCCGATGTAGTTGCTAATTCATTCGAACTTAAACCCGTAATTATCCAAATGGTACAAAATAATCAATTTAGCGGTTTACCTATCGAAGATCCTAACTTACATCTTGCTAGTTTTCTAGAACTTTGTGCTACTTTTAAATATCAAGGAGTATCCGACGATGCTATAAGACTTCGACTTTTTCTTTTTCATTAAGGGATAAGGCTAAAATGTGGTCGAATTCGTTAAGACCCGAATCTATTAAAACTTGGGAGAATTATCACAAAAATTTCTATCCAAATATTTTCCACCATCTAAAACTCGCTAAGTTTAGAAATGATATAACTTCTTTTTGTCGCTTAGATGGAGAATCAATATATGAAGCTTCGGGAGAGATTTAAGGAACTTCTTAGGAAATGCCCACATCATGCGCTACCGTATCGGCGATTATTCAAACCTTTTATAATGGATTAGTAGGATCCTTAAGATCAATCATCGATGTCGCTGTCGGAGGTTCATTAATGTCTAAACCATTTGATGAAGCTTATGCACTAATCGAAGAAATGGCAACAAATAATTTCCAATGGCCTCATTGATAGAGTAAATCCGAAAAAGATAGCCGCATTCATGAAAACGATGCAATATCTATGTTAGCTTCTCAAATTGCTGTTATATCTAAGAAATTAGATCATTTTGGAATGAACTACTCTCCTACTTTAGAAGAAAACTCATCTCGAACAAATCATAGAATCTCAATCTAATTATGAAACTTTAAATGCTATTAATAATAGAACTAATAACCCTTATTCAAACTATTATAATCCTGGTCGGAAAACTCATCCAAATTTTAATTCGAATAACACATCTAATCAACAATGGATGAATCAACCTAATCAAGCAAATCCAAACTATAAACCTAATTAGCCACTCTGGATTTAATAACAATAACCCTCAATTCAAAGATAAAAAATTATCTATGGATGAATTAATTTTGAATATGGGTCATCAACTACAAAATCAAGGAAATCAACTACAAATTCAAGGAAATCAATTACAAATTCAAGGAACATCTATTAAAAATATCGAAACTCAACTTAGACATATTGCTATCGCGCTAAATAAAAGAATACCTGGAACTTTTCCTAGTAATGTGGAAATAAATCCTAAAGATCAAGGAAAAGAACAAATTAAAGCAATACAACTAAGGAGTGGAAAAGAATTAGAACCTCAAATTCAAAAAGAACTTGAAAGCCAAAAAGAGGAAGTGGAAATCGAAAAGGAAACACTTCAACAAGATTCAAACTTCGAACATCCTTTAATACCTATGAAAATTTCGTTGAAAAACCTCCACCACCATTTCCTCAACGACTAGCTCAACATAAAAAAGATAAACAATTTGCTAAATTCCTCGAAATATTAAAGAAATTAACAATCAATATACCTTTTGCCGAAGCTTTAGATCGGATGCCAAATTATGTAAAATTTATGAAAGATATTCTAAATAAGAAAAGAAAATTCACCGATAATGAAACAGTCGCACTTAAGTGAAGAGTGTAGTGATATTATTCGAAGAAGCTTCCCGAAAAATTGAAAGATCCCGGTAGTTTCACTATACCCCGCGCTATAGGAGAAAAATTGTATGGAAAAGCTTTGTGTGACTTTGGAGCAAGCATCAATCTAATGCCTCTATCGATTTTTAAGAGATTAGGATTAGGAAAAATTACACCTACTTCGATAACCCTTCAATTAGCTCGATCGTTCGGTTACCTATCCTAAGGGAGTTATCGAAGATGTGTTAGTAAAAGTGGATAAATTTATCTTCCCAAGTAGATTTTATTGTTTTAGATATGGAGGAAGATAAAGAAATTCCTATCATTTTAGGAAGACCATTTTTAGCTACCTGGAAAAGCTATGATCGATGTTCGTAAAGGAGAATTAACTATGAGAGTAAATGACCAAAAAGTTACATTTAATATTGCAAAATCAATGAAATATCCTGCGCTATGAAAAAGATGATGAATGTTTTCGGATGGAAATACTTGAACATTTACAACGCGAACATTTTAAGGAATATTACGAAGATAAATTAGAAAAAGAAAACACTGAATTAATTGAAGATAATAATGAAGAACTAGATTATATTCGGGAAAGATTTGAATTTTTGGATAATACCGAAAACACCGACAAGAATATAGTTCCATCAATTATTAAACCTCCCGAACTCGAGCTAAAAATATTACCCGATCATTTGAAATATGCTTATTTAGGTAATTCTTCAACTTTACCAGCTTATTATTTCATCTCGCATTAAACGAATCTCAAGAACAAAAACTTTTAGAAACTTTAAAAAAATATAAGAAAACTTTTGGTTGGACTTTAGCAGATATTAAAGGAATTAGTCCTTCAATCCGTATGCATAGAATTATTTTAGATGATGAACATAAACCTAAAGCAGATCCCCAAAGGAGATTAAACCCGATAATGAAAGAAGTAGTTAAGAAAGAAATTTTAAAATGGTTAGATAATGGTATTATATATCCTATTTCGACGATGCTTCGGTAAGCCCAATTCACCGTGTTCCTAAGAAGGGAGGAGTGACCGTCACCGCCAATGAAAATAACGATCTTATTCCTATAAGACAAGTTACCGGTCGGCGTATATGTATTGATTATAGGAAATTAAATACCGCCACCGGAAAGATCACTTCCCTTTACCATTTCTGCACTCAGTATGTTAGATAGATTAGCTGGACATAAGTATTTTTGTTTTCTAGATGGATACACCTGATTATCATCAAATACAAATGGCTCCCGAGGATCAAGAGAAAACTACATTTACTAGTCCTTATGGAACTTTCGCTTTTCGAAGAATGCCTTTTGGATTATGTAATGCACCAAGCAACATTCCGGAGATGTATGATGTCTATATTTAAGTAAGTTAATCGACAATGGAATAGAAGTATTTATGGATGATTTCTCCGTATTTGGAACATCATTTGACACATGCTTAACTCATCTTGAAAAAGTATTAGAATTATGCGAGAAAACAAATTTAGTTCTAAATCGGGAGAAATGTCAATTTATGGTTGCGGGCGGCATTGTATTAGGGCATAAAATTTCGAAAAAGGCATGAAAGTGGACCCTGCAAAAATTCAAGTTATAGCTAAATTACCACCTCCAACTACGGTAAAAGGGGAAAGAAGTTTTCTTGGACATGCTGGATTCTACAGACGCTATATAAAAGATTATTCAAAAATTACTAAACCTCTATGCCAACTTCTCGAAAAGGACAAGAAATTTGAATTTACAATCGAATGCATGAATGCTTTTGAACTCTTAAAAGAAAAATTAATTACAGCACCTATAATAGTTTCACCTAACTCAGGAGAAACCATTTGAGCTTATGTGTGATGCTAGTGATTATGCTCGTAGGAGCGCTTCTTGGCAAAGATATGAAAAGATTTTTAAAATTATATACTATGCTAAGTAAAACTCTAAATGATGCCGAAATAAATTATACAGATTCAGTAAAGAGAATTATTAGCGGTAGTATATGGTTTTAATAAATTTAGACCTTATCTGATTGGAACAAAATGTATCGTGCATACTGATCATTCTGCTATCAAATATTTAATGCAAAATAAAGATTCCAAACCAAGATTAATTAGATGGATGTTATTAATGCAAGAATTCGATTTTGAGATCGTTAATAAGAAAGGAACTGATAATCAAATTGCGGATCATTTATCAAGATTAGAAAATCATGAATTATCCGATATTGAAAATGAAATTATGTACGCTTTTCCCGATGAACAACTATATAATATCAATGAGTGGAAAATACCACGGTATGCTTGATATAGTAAACTATATAGTTAGTAATATTTTACCATCTATGCTAACTTTGCAACGAATGTAAAAAATTCATTCATGATACTAAATCATATTTTTGGGATGAACCATATTTATATAAGCAATGTAAGGATTTAATTATTAGAAGATGTGTCCTTATGAAGAATCTGAAACAATTATTCAAAAATGTCATGATTCGATTTTGGAGGACATTTTGGGATCGATAAAACTCGCTTATAAGATTCTACAATCTGGATTTTACCGGCCTACTCTATTTAGAGATGTATACGGATATATTAAAACTTGCGATAATTGTCAAAGAGTAGGAAATATATCTAGAAGAAACGAAATGCCTCCGAATTTTATATTAGAAGTTGAAATTTTTGATGTTCGGGGATTAGATTTTATAGGACCTTTTATTCCTTCGTTTGGAAACTCATATATATTAGTAGTTGTTGATTATGTTTCCAAATGGATTGAGGCACAAGCTTTACCTAGGTGTGATGCTAAGAGTGTTTCAAAATTTCTGATGAAAAATATTTTTATTAGATTTGGAATGCCGAGAGTGATTATCACCGACGTGAGGAACTCATTTTAGAAATAAATACATTCACAAACTAGTAGATAAATACAATATTACTCATAAGATATCCACTCGCTTATCATCCACGTACTAATGGATTAGCTGAAGTATCTAATCGTGAGATTAAACGTATTTTAGAAAAATCCGTAAACCCAAATAAAGTTAGATTGGTCTATTAGATTGATACATCGCATTATGGCTTATAGGATCGCTTATAAAACTCCGATTGGAATGACTCCTTACGAGCTTATATATGGAAAAACATGCCACTTACCAACTGAATTAGAACATAAAGCATATCGGGCGATTAAAGAATTTAATTATAATATGAAGGAAGTCGGTGAGAAAAGATTGCTGCAATTAAATGAATTGGAAGAATTAAGAAATGAATCATATGATAATGATCGGATTTATAAAGAAAAGATAAAATTATGGCATGATCGGAAGATTAATCGTAGAAATTTTGAACCAGGATGTGAAGTTTTGCTATATAATACTATATTGAAATTATTTACTGGAAAATCGAAGTCTCAATGGTTAGGACCTTTCACCATAACTCAAATATTTTCATACGGAACTATGAAATCGAAGATCCAAAACCTGGACAAAAATTTAAAGTTAATGGACATAGATTAAAACCATATTTTCGAAGGTATAAGACCTAACTATAAAGAGGTTTTAATGCTTAGTCGACTCGATTAATAATTGAAATTAGGTCGGGCCGACGACGTTAAACCAAGCGCTTTATGGGAGGCAACCCATATTAGTTATCTATTTTTATTGTATCTTAATAGTTAGTCATATTATCGAAACTTTACTACTCAATTATTATTAAGAATCATCACATATTCGAACCATTATGATGAGAAAAGAAATTATTCGATTTAGAGCAAAATTGGACATTATTTGGAATCTCGCCGACGGCGAGGTCGATACTCGCCGACAGCGAGGTTCGCGCCTAATTTAAATTCAGTTTATTTATCGAGCTCGCTGACAGCGAGAAACGTCCCGCCGACAACGAGAACATGGGAGGCAGTTTTTATAACTGAGTCGCCGACGGCGAGAAACTTCTCGCCGACAGCGAGGAAGTTATAAAGATGAGTTATTTATAATTTGAATGCCGATTTGGACGGTTTCAACACCAATTCCTTTGTGAAAACCCATTCTTAAATCATTCTAGATCCGCCTTCTTCACTAGAATTCATTCCATTCACCATAATGGCCTCCAAATTCTTAGATTCCTCTAATTCAGAGTGTTTAACCGGAGGAAATTTGCGAGTGCGGAAGCGCAACGGATCTTCAACAAGGTTTTGGTAAAGAAAAGAGTTATCAAGGAACGGGGATTTGTCAATCGAGGATTAGAGAATTCCACTACGAAGATAGAAGAAACGATCGCGCAATGGCAGACTGGGAGGTATTTTGTTACACTACGTCCGTCGTTGTTATTCCAAGTTGTGAAAGAGTTCTACTCTAACTTACATGCGATCAACAATGGGAATTTCTACGTCCGATGAAGATGGGCGACGTTTACTCCATCAAGAGTAAATGAATTATTCTCTATGTAAAACACCCCGTATGTCACTATTCAAATTTTGTGCCTTCTCGATATAATATGAATGAGATATTTTGATATCCGACCGATGAACCGAAGATCGGGAAATGCGTGAAGACGGGTATGTTAGTTTCTCTGCATCACTTTTGAATCCTCGTCTCAAAGCACCGGCACTTTTTCATCTCATCTAAATTGCTACCTACTATGAGGGTAAACAAGGTTTCGAAGGAATGCGCTATATCGAATTATTGTATTCAAAATGGATCGCTCTATCGATGTTGGATCAATAATTGTTAAGTCCGCATCGGGTTTAATCGTGCATGGGTCGGCTCACGGACTAGGACACCCATCTACTATTTTTGCATTATGCAGTCGATACCGTGTTTCTTATGAAGCTTGGGAAAAGGTTCTGTTACCTTGAAGCCGCTTGATCCTACGGATATGTTCCCTACTTTGGACAATAATGATGAAATTACATTTATCTCTCGATAGAGCTTCACGGAATAATCCTATAAGCAAGGCCTATTTCGTATAAAACGGAGTTACTTATGAAGAAAATTAAAAGAATGGAGGAAGAACTGCAGAATGTGAGAGATTCAATCGACAATATATCCGATTTATTCGATCACATCGATCGGAGGATGAAGGAACACTTCGATCATTCCGGACACCCGGAAGCTAGCTTTCTTCATTTATCGAGACGAAGGGTTGGATCACCGAAGAATCCGCTTCGGAGTTTCCCTTCAGGCCTTTCTATAACTTATTTCAGTGCATCATCGTCATATCGAAATATCGAGAAGATGAAGATTCCGACATCGAAGAGTAGTAGTAAAGATTTCCATAGTATGTTTGTATTTATGTTATTTGATTTGATTTAGATTTTATTATGTGTGGAGTGATGATTCGAATATCTCAAACTTAATCGAGATATGCGTCATAGTTTTGTATCAGCATTTAGTGTGTCGTGGATTGGTTTGCGATGCTCGATTAGTAAGTAAGGATTGGAGAATCGAAGTTCGATTATAGAGTTTAAAATTATGTTAGTTTGTACATCTCATGGATTTCAATATTAAAGTTAATTTGTTGTGTCGTGTGAATTTGTTTGTGTATAAGTAGCTAATCTTCATATTAAATTAATAAATGATGTGATCGAAATATAATATAAGGCAAATCAAGGACGAAAATGAGTGACGAATTTCGAAAATTTAAATTTTTGGAATCTCGCCGACGGCGAGAAAAATCCCGCCGACAGCGAGATCGATCTCGCTGACAGCGAAGGTTAGAGCAAAAATTTCTCGCCGACAGCGGATTTTTCCCGAGAATTTTTTGTTCCGAAAAATATTAGCTCGCCGACGGCGAGAAAAATCTCGCTAACAGCAAGGTCGCGAAAAACACTTTAATTGACCGGTCAAAAACACTATTCATCATCCCCAACCTCTCATTTTCGCAAAAACTACCCTAGGGCTCACGAAATTTCGGATTTAGAGGCGATTTCATCCCTCAAAAACACCGGATTTCATCTTCTCTTGGTAAGTGCTTCACTCTTATGCAAAAAATTTTTATTTTCACCATGTATTTTCTCCACATTGAAAAATTTTGAAAAATCCTAAATGTGGAAGAATTACTCGGTAGAAATCCATAAAATTTGTTTTAATTTGATCTTAGATGTTGTAGGAAGCCTCCTTAGTAATATTAGGAAGTTTAGTGACGATTTTTGTGATTTTCATAGATCGATCAAGAAATGGCTCCACGACAAAAGCGACGATTAGATTTTGACGAAACTCGATTCATTAATGCGAGAGCACAAACACGATATTTTCAAAATATTCAAGCAAGAAAGTGCATACAAGATCGAGTTTTCAAGAATCCATGAGGAGAAGTAGAGCGAGTTATAAAGGAGCGATGATGGGAAAACTTTTGTTTCGTTACCAACAGAGCAGCTGTGGAAGTAGTAAAAGAATTTTATGCAAATTTAACACAGTCAAGATGCACCAAAGAAGGTTAGAGGATTTTTATCGAATTCAACGCCGCTAGATTAACGCATATTATGAAGTTCAAGACACCTGGAGCGAATATGAAACTTTTGGAACTATGGAAGGACCATTAGAAGAAGTGATTAACTATCTCACCGATGGGAAAGGAGTCCGGAAGATTAAGCAACGAGAACGGTAAACTTCCCTCTTTCTATGCTAAATGCAACATCTAAAGCCTCAGCATTATTTTATTTGCTCTACTTTGTTACCTACCTACCACCATAGTGAGGTAACAAGAGATGAAGCGATTCGAATTTCGTATTCGGAGCCGAAGAGTATTAATGCGGGAAATGTTATATATAAAAACATATTAGCCATCGCTAGAAATGAAAGTGGAGGAGGACTAGGACATCCCGGTCTTATCTATGCACTTTGCCAATTATCCTGGGTAGAGGCAAGAGATGATGAGGAATGGATAGAGCCTATGAAACCCCTAACTCGAGCTAATATAAAGAAATATGAATCCCACGAAGGATGGAGATCGGGAGTGAGAAGTTATTTCACTCGACCAGTAGAGATATACCCTCTACTAGCTATGAACCTCCCGAGCCTACCACTCCTACCCTACAAGATCCGATGAATGAGCCGACACTCGCATAGGAGGAGTTTTGAGCGAGTTGGAGAGACAATGGGGAGAAGATTTGATCATTTTGATCAAAGTGATCGATAATCCGGAGAGGAGACATGATTATGATAGTGAGTACTCGCAGAGACTTTCGGAGTACGAGATAAGCATATCATGAAGTCGAACGTCGCTACAGGAGTGGAGATTTAGATGTCATCTTTCCGTAATGCCCCAAGTATACTCGGTATCGTCCCGCATAGTCTTCTCGACTGCGGATCAAGGAGGGGATGATAATATAGTTTGGGACTTTCGATGTCGAAGATTAGGACTTTATTTGTTTTGTTTGTTTGATGTTAAGTTATTTTGGAAACTTTTATATGTTTGTAATATTCAGTACATTATGTTGTGAGACATTGGATGTTTGTTAGATTATTTGCTTGAATTGTTATAGTAGTTTAGTTTTTGTTTTTGTTAGTTAATTGCATTTGTTTTTATGTTAAATAGGATGTTAGTTTTCTTTAGTATGTTTTTATTTTATTCTGTATTGTTTTAAGTTGTAAAATTGTTAATGTGTTAGTTAAATTGTTTTAATATGTTAGTAATTCATATGTGTAGTATAGAGTTAATTTTAATTGTTGTATTTAATACTTATCTCAGATTTTATCCCTGCATTTTCTTTAAATTGTTATATATATGGAGAATACTAACAGTACAGGTTCAATGAAAAATGAAAAAGCCTGCAAAAATTTCAAAGAAAAAAGAAATACCTCATTATTTAGAGTAGATATAAAAATTTAAGTTTGGGGGGGGAGTAAAATACAAATTTAGTTATTAACTTGTTCTTAATTTCTATTTTCAAATTATTATAAAATGATTTTTATAGCAAATTTTTCAATTTAATTAATATGAATTATTTTATTTAATTATTATAAAAGGTTAAATGAAATATTTCTAGTGCTTTAATTAAGTAAATAAAATAAAATATTTGGTTAAAGGGAATAAGAATATAGTAAAACTATTTTTAGTAAGGAAAACTATATTCTAAAATTAAAATTCTTAAGTATTCAGTGAAAAAGAAAAGATTGAAAATCAATGAAGTAAAAACTATGAAGTATACATAAGCTAAGAAATATTTCTAAGTTTCAAATTTAGGAAGATGAAAATGAAGTTCAAAATTATTAACGAGCTCTCCGGATACAGTAATCGTCATTAGAAAAAAGAAAAAGAAAAAGAAAAGAAAAAGAAAAAGAAAAAGAAAAATGAGGAGAAGCTTGAGGAGATGCCTTATCAAAAATCGGCTTCATTCGAATTAACCTAAAGGAAAAACTTAGATATTTCCAAACTTATGTTTATGGATTAGAATTTTACCTAATAGTGTTTTCTTGAATTTCTTATCATATGAATATCTTAAGTAGTTATTCTTTTAAATATAGTCATTCCCGAAATGAATAGTAAGCTAGAAATCTTAGACTCGATAACTAAATAATTTATTTCTATAAGATTAATTAAATTACATGAATTATTTTTATTTAACTTTATTATGATATTAATTAATCTAATTCATAATTTATTTAAATTGAAAAATCTTATTATAGAACTCATTATTTTTATGTAGTACTAAAATTACTCGAGGACAAGTAATAAGTAAGTTTGGGGGATTTTGATCATCTGAAAAATTTATTAAGAAATTCATACCTATTTTTGATGAAATTGCACTTTAAAGAAAGGTATTTTCTTTATTTTGTTGCAGGAATGGAGAATTTAGGTGATAAAAGCAAAAATCATAAAAAGGAACGGATTTGGAGCAAAAAGGAAGAAAATAATGCAATTTGTGCTGAGTCGCCGACGGCGAGATCGAGCCCGCCGACGGTGAGGGTATGAGGAAGAAATTCTGAAGGATTTATAACTGTCTCGCTGACAGCGAGCCCGAGCCCGCCGACAGTGATATAACGCGGTTCGAAGACCTTCTAGAAGCCTCGCCGACAGCGAGGTAGTTCGTCGCCGACGGCGAGATAGTTCAAATGGCGCAGATACATTGAACCTGGACACCTTTTGAAGAGATGCTTACACACCTCTTAGACCTTTGCCTACCTCTATATATAGAGGCCGAAATTCAGCTTCTAAGTGTGTTATTTTGTGTTCTAAGTGTTTTTAAGTGCAGTTTTGTGTGTCAAATTGTGTCTTGAGTGAGTTTAGTGAGTAATTAGTGAGTCGTGCTGTACTGGAATGAAGAGTCAAAGGAACTACGAGGAGTCTGCTTGGGGATAAATCAAGATAATTATTTGTATTTATTGTTTTTAACTTTAAATGAAATCCATGCTTAGTTTAGTTCCCATGCATTCTGAGTAGTTTATTAGTCTTTCTCCTCGTTTATGAAATTAAGCTGACTTGATGAACTAAAAATAGAAGTACTTATATATATTAATAAATTGTGATAATTTTTACTTAAAACTTAATTTACTTTCAAACTGGCCATTTGATTTGTTAAAATATGTTGAATATCAACTATAGTAAAAATTACATCGGATATTCGGGAATTCAAAAGCCTTGGAAGGAAGGTGCAAATAAATAGGGAAATAATATCACTTGGGCGTAGAATCGAGCATTTTAGTGTGACGGACTAAACTATTCAATTCGGTCCTATTGTTTGAGAGCCGAAGTGTAGATGTTAGCCCTCGTGCGAGGGGAACGTGGAGCTCCGGTGGCAAGTCGGTATCCTCCCAAGCTAGCCACAGATTCGATAATCAAACATAGGATTAGTCAATATTCTTTACACCTAGACTAAAGGGTAAAGAATAGTGAATGCTCCTATTTGTCACAATACCTTAAAATTATCTATTTAAATTCATCAATCACTTAAATTTCTAAACAAGGGGAAATATACTTTTTCTGAATAGTTAAGACTTATTTAGCAATTAGTTTAATTTCCTACACTTTCAATACGTATTAATTTTCTACTTAGTTAAGTTACCTAATTAAAATACTTAGTTTACTTTATTGCGCTTTAATTTAGAATTCCAAATTTTCGTATACTACTTTAAAATTATTATTATTATTATTTTAAAATTAGTTGTTATTTAATTTTTTATTTTCCTGTGGGATCGATAATCGGGACTCCACTAGAGTACTCGTATTACTCGATACGATATGTATACTTGCGTAGCATCCACAACATAAACAATTACAATTCTATACATATAATATAGCGGGGTCAAGTTTTTGGCGTCGTTGCAATTAAATTAAAAATATCATAATATAAAATTGTGGGTCAGTTGATAGACTTGATTCTGCATTATGGGCTTATAGAACAACTTATAAGACACCTATCGGAATGTCACCTTAACAATGAACATGACATTATTTTCTGACAATCTTTTCTTTGCAGAGTGAAGACAAAAAGTTTCGTTTAGATTTTCTTTGCATGTTATAGGATGTGCTAACTCTGTTTTGCAGGACGACATTCTGGACAAACAACAACAAAACTAAAACTTTTTAGGATAGCCACCAAACATAATATTTTCAAAATGAAACAAAACAATGACATGGACAAACAAAAACAAAACTTTTAGGATAGTCACAAAAACAAAACAAAAACAATGACATGAAAAACAACAACAAAACTTTTAAGATAACGACATGAAAAACAAAATCAAAACTTCAAAATAATAAATATGACATGACATTTAG
The DNA here is from genome assembly GCA_022702705.1 of Papilionanthe hookeriana x Papilionanthe teres. Classification (NCBI taxonomy): domain Eukaryota; kingdom Viridiplantae; phylum Streptophyta; class Magnoliopsida; order Asparagales; family Orchidaceae; genus Papilionanthe; species Papilionanthe hookeriana x Papilionanthe teres. The sequence goes on along the minus strand of CM040426.1, from coordinate 44,461,730 downwards.
GAGTGATAGTGGGTACATCTCTCCTTAAAAAATAAAATTTTAGAAAACAAATGATTGACATTAATCAGAAGTTTTCTTGAACAATTAAAAATTGTTTAAGATGTAATTAACTATAGAAGCTTCGCTTCATAGGAGATCCAAAAGAACCCAAAATAGAAATCTCTGGTTTTCTATGATTTTCTTTATATGAAAATTCTAGGATATATTATTCTAGGATATTCTTCTATAAGGATTGTCATAAACATCCTTTTCTACTATTAGCCCAAAATTCCTCAAATCTTTCATGGGATTTATAGGAATAAAAGTAGGCTAATATTAGATGACGACTCCTCAATATCGACACAAGCACCAAATCTCTTTCCATTCGTCAACAGAAACCTCTCAATTTCTTTCCTCCCTTACAACTCTAGAGAAAACTCTCTCTACACTTACACTCACTTCTACACACTACTCCACTCTACACTCTTCCACCACACTTTCTACTATCTCCACACACACTCTTGTACAATCTCCCCCTGTTTTTCTGGCATTTCAGCACTCTAATATAGTGTAGGGACAAATTTCCCAAGAGATGCCTCAAGCAACTTTCCAAAAATCATTCTAATACATTGAATTTTCCAAAAAAATTGCAATAATCCTTATTAGTGCCGTCGGCGCCCATGCTTTGTCAAATGGCGCCGTCGGCGCCTATCCTGGCGTCGTCGATGCCAAAGCATAGTTTGAATTCTGCTCACTTTTTGGATATTGGCGTTATCGGCACCCATCCTGGCACCATTGGGACCAGAACACTTTCTAAAAATGCTTCATTTCGCTCTAAATTTCTTCCTTATTATTACATTTTTTCTCAAAATGACAAAAATCAACATACCTGCAACAAAACATGAAAATACCCTCCTTTAAAATGCAATATCACCAAAAATGAGTATAAAATATATGTGAAAAATCAAACATATTTTGGTGCATCATGTATTCAGGATAAATTTTATTCCATCTTTGTAAGGTGTCGTTTACCGTATGTGGGGTGCTTGTTACATAATCATTGAGGTTTGTCTTTACACTATATTTGAGGTGTAGTGTAACACCATCTTTGTGAAGCATCGATGTGTCGTATGTGGGGTGCATTGTTCTGGAGAATACCTCATTACTCTAAAATGTTTGATGAGATTTTGTAGCATACATCATAATTCCACAAGGGATTTCATTGCAATGTGTTAGAGGCAACCAATGGTGATCGATGGTGGCCATCAGGTAGTGGTTGGCAATGGTCTACGACAATAAGAGTAGGATGTATTCACCAGATCTACACTGTAGAAGTAATGTTGAACTTCAGCTCTTTCTCTAAATTTCAGCCTTTTTCTAGCTCAAGTTCTCCGTCTCAATAGGTGGGTAAGGCTTTATATATAGATTTTGGGAGAGGCCTCTATGTAAATAAGGAAGAAATTTAAACCGCTCCATCGAACTGCTCACACTTATTGCAGTGAAACACTTTGTTGAATCACGACATGAGTTGCAGAATCATGGCGTACATTACAGAGAACGAGGCACCCTGTAGAACAACACAATGCACATATAGTGTAATTATGCCTCCTAAAGATTGTGTAATAATATACCCTAAATACGGTGTAATTATTTTCCCTAATGATTATATAAAAATACATCTCACATACAATGCAATGATGCATCTCAAAGATAGTGAAACAATGCACCCTAAAATACGGTGTGATAGCACATCTTGATGACGATGTGACAATGTGCCCCACATACTGTGCAACGATGCCTCTCAACGAAGGTGCAACAATGCAACCCAAATACAGTGCAATGATACACCTCGATGACGGTGTAACAATTTACTCGTCATACAGTGCAACAATTCCTTCCCAAGATAGTGTAACAATGCATTCAAAAGACAACGGCTTTTTCTAAACTCTTAAAGCTCTTTCCTTGCATCCCATCACTATGGTCGCGGTCTGATACGCTTAAAAAATGTTTAATTTTTTATATACTTTTTTATGCTTAATTTTAATGATATTTTACTTTAAAAGAATGTATTTTATATGTTTTTTAGTTTTAGGTACAAGAAATGACTTTTGGAGAAAAGAAAACAAGATTGGTGCAATTTGGAGCAAAAACGAGCCAAAAAACAAATTTTGGCCTGACACATTTTGATAAGTCTTTCTTTGCTTAATTTCTTTTACACTTCTTGCATATTTTTCAATGAGATTACAATTTAAAGAAAGGTTATTTTTATATTTATTTTATAGGGCTATCTGTTAGGAACTCAACGCAACTGAAACGGGGAGAATCGGAGCTGAAACTGAGCCAAATAGAGAGAAATGGTAGAGTTGCACAGTACTAGCGCCGGACAGAGCCCAAACCAGCGCCAGACCACACCAGAAGACAGAGAAAGATGAAAATAAGTGGACAGCACCCGATAGGGCGCCGAACATCGCCCAAACAATTTGGACGCGATTTTGGACGGTTAGGGGCCGAGATTCAATGTATTTGGACATTTTTTGAAAGGTTTTTTGTGGCAACTCTTCAAAATTCATCCCCACACTTTAAATTAGCGATTTCAGGTCAGAAAAAGTGTGTGTGAGAGAGAGGAATGTTAGGGAAAACATGGAGAATATTGAGAGATCTTAGAGTAAGAGTAGAAATGTAGATTTCTACCTTTTTGGAGAGATTGGTGAGGGGATTTTGAGAGAATTTGTAAGGGATTGTTCTAGCATTGCATGGATCAGCGAGAGACTTTATGGGAGAGATTTTCATCTTTCTTTCAAGGGGAAAAACCTAAGTATTATGTTCTTCATTATCTTATGATTTTATAAACACTTATTTTTTGGATTTGCTTTGAAATGAGGTTTTCCGTTGTGTTTTCGTCATGTTTTGTGATGTCTTTCTCTTATTCTTTCTTCTTATTTGGAAATAGTGGCATAAGAAGATTATTCCATTATTTTTATTTTATTTTAACTTTTGCAATGAGTAGGATTCATGTTTAGGATATTGTGATGCATGTTAGAAGTGGATTTAATTATAAATGTGATGGTTTTTACTTGCACTTCATTTACATTACAATAAGGGCCCGTTGTAGTGTTAAAATTTATTGTAATTGCATTGTCCCAAATGGGCGGTGTAATTCTCAACAAAGTGGAACCACATTCAAATTCCTTGGATGGTGAAGTTCATGGGGGTTGAGTGCAAATAAATAGGGAAATATACTTTGATGGGCGTAGAATTGGAGATTTTAGGTTGACATACTAAAATCCTCAATTTTGTCCTAGTGTTTGGAAACTAAAGAGAGAGTTAGCCTTCTGGCGAAGGGAAGTGGGAGCTTTAGAGTGAGAGCAAGTATTCTCCCAGCCTAACCACGGATTTAGGGACTAAAGCTAGGATTAGCCAATGTTCTTTATGCACTCGGAAGAGGATAAAGAATATGATTGTTCCTATTTGGCACATACAATATTTAATGCATCTCATTCCTTTACATTATCCAATTCATTACTTGAGAATAGTAGTTTTTATTATCTCAAAATTCTCCAAACCAATTTATCTAGAAAGGATTATCTTTAGTATTAATATTTTTCTTTAGGAGTAGTTATTAGTTATTTTAAAAATTAAGATTTACCTTTAAGAGTAGTTGTTAAAAAAACCACTTATATCGACCTTCCAAACTAAAGTCTAATAGTAGTAGACTAGAATTTGACTTAGGACCTCTTACCTCGCTTCCCTGTGGGATCGATAAACGGGACTCCACCAGAGACCTGTATTACTTGAGTGATACGTATACTTGTGTTTGAAATTGTGACTTTATAAAATCAATATAAATATATAAATCTTGGTTCATAAATTCTTGCATATAAAAAAGTCGCATCATGGTCCAAATCTAGTGTAGTTCCTCGCTCTGGCTTCTACGGCTTACAGACGTCATCATAACTCACTACTACAGTCTAAATGACTAATTATGATGAAAGTGATCAACAACTTGTGCTGCTCCTTGCTCCGACCTTTGTGGCATACAGACATCATCACATATTACCTTACAGCCTATGTGACCAGCTATAACTTACATGGTCCACAACTTGTGCAACTCCCTACCCTTACTCAACGACCTACAAACATAATCATGGCTCACCACTACAACTTACATGAGTAATTATGGCTTACATGGCTCATTGCTTGTTTAGCTCCCTATTTTGTCACCACGTTCCACGGACGTCATCATAATTCACCACTATAACATATGTGACCAAATATGACTTACATAGTCCACAACATGTGTGCCAACTAAGTCTAGCCTCTACAGCTTACGTACGTTATCTCAACCCACCTCAGCATTCTACGTGACCAACTACATCCTATATCGTTCACAGCTCCTATAATCTTCTACTACGAACTTTATGGCCAATTGATCCTTATGAAGGAACCATATGTGATCCACACAACAAACTAAAGCAATGGCATTCAAATATGGCCTATATGAGAAGTCAATGCTGCAACCAACATTTACAACATTCACGACAAGCTTCAGCCTCCAAAGTAATTGACTATAACCCTTGTATCCCACTATCACCCATAATTAACTTCACTATAACCAGCCTATGACTATTATCGATGTACTGCTATTATACATTTATAATGATCAATTTTTTAACTCCATCTTCCCTAATTCATTAGAAATGTGGATTTATGAACTCACCGATCATAGTTGATTGTTTGAATTGGGCTATGCCCTATGATTTTTTCCATTATCTAGGATTTCCATGTAAAATTTGAGGGATCTCCTCTTACTTTCTTCTCTTTAATTATCTGAGTGTGTGCTAGGTTTTTGTGCAACAAGATAATAAATCATTACTATATCACTACGGACTTTGCGACATGAGTTTGGCACTGTTTATAGAAAATGAAGTTCTCTTTAGCACCATCTTCAAGTTTCTTCCATGATCACTACACATTTCAACAAGATGCCCCATGATCTGGAGGTCAGAACTTTCCCAACTACTACTTTCAGTTTCAAGCGCCTAAGCGCCCAGGGGCTGGTGCCTAAGTGTCAAGCTCTTTGTCTAAAGTGTACATCAGGTGCCCAGCGCCCAAGTAGTCGGTGGCTAGGCGCCCAATGGCAATTCTATGCACCTTGGCTCCATGTCCCTTTCTGCTATCAACACTTTAAATTCCTGCTGCTACCTGCAAAATAAATACAAAATACATTCCTCAACAGTGCAATTTCATCAATAAAGTATATAAATATAAACCAAATTACTAGCTAACTTATTAACACATCAACTACCACCGGTCAACCATCTTGGCCACCTGGTCGACCATTTTTGTCCAATGTCATTTGAGTGATACATCTTCATAATCATATTTGCATGTATTTGCATGTATTTGCATTTGTATCATACAGACTATCACTTGCACCTTAATGTGCATGTATGAGCATATGTCCATATATGCTCATATTGAGTATTTGTGCTCAATTTATGCATAATACATTGTGCACCTGCTTTCTCACATCCTTGCATGTGTTGTGTGGCCTCTGGCTTGATATGGAGATGCATTTAAAATTTATTTTTGACGTGTATATTTTTTAATTGAAGTATGAGAAAATTTATTAGATGTAATGCCCATATTTTTTGCTATGTGAACATGGTTGGCTTGATACCCATATTCCTCATATGAATTAAAACCTCTCTATTGACTTGGTTTACCGTGTGCAATGTTTTTATTATTTTTACTTTCTTTGATTGTGAATTGTCTGGGATGCTAATATATAATTTAGACTCTTTATGATTAAAATATCTCATTTCTATGAAAATTTTAATAATAAAATATTGAGCTTAATTAAAATTTAGGATTAAAATATCATCATTTTAAAATGAGTATTTTATATCAATGCCTTACATTTTTGTGTGGCCTTCGGGCTGGTTTTAAAACAGACTGCTTAGCATGAACATTACCCAAGTTATATCTAATAGGGCCTCCACATTAGAATTTGATAGATAATTGCATTATATTTACATGTTCCGAGGAGAGACTCTCATGCTTCTTCAAATCTTTTTGCCAAGCATATGATTTATATTTAGGTGGTTGTCTAGCAAGTTTAAGGTTTTAGAGGCTTCCACAACCCATACTGGGAATAAGTCTTTCATGAAGCGGTCTTCTCTTTTTTATTCTAGTGGCTTCTTTTTCATTTATTTGGCAAGTATAAGTCTTACCTCTTTCAGTTCCACCTACTTTGCTCATAGGATAGAGTTTTCTTCTCTTTACCTTAGGTTACTGAGTTGCCTTGATGAATAACAGAACTTGAGCCTATGAACTAAGGCTCCGTTTGGGGCAGCTTATCAGCAGTGGCGACGTTTTGAAAACGCCGCCGTCTCACTGTTTGGAAACCGCATTTGAGCAGCTTATCTGAAAACACGGTTGGTTTTTTACACTAAATGCGGAACGCGGTTCGATCCCCTTGGTCCGCGTTTCCATATAAACAGCTTATCTAGATAAACATAAGCTGCCCCAAAAGCACCCTAACTTAGTTGGCAAATTTTGGTTGTCGACCTGACGAGCTTTTATAGTAAAAATGTATGTTTTCAGTAGACTGCTCACTCCGCTGATTTAGTTGAGATGACATTTAAATAGATTCGACTTAAATTAGATTTTGATCTTATTTTGTACAAATATTAATTTGAATTGTGTTATCTAATATTTGATCATACATATACGATATATCATGCCTCCTTTTCTTTCGACAGCGATGCTTTGGGTTTGCTAATTAAAAAATCATTAGGTTTCACGCCTAATAATTTACGTACTAAAGTCTGCTTTTTAACATTCAATCCACCAATCCAATCCTGCCAAAAAATACTATCCAAAAACCAATGCGCCCAAGGATAGGCCCTCCACTAGTTCTAATAGTTCCCCACTTCATTAAAAATAGCACCTTCTAAAGATTTTCTTTATATATATAATAAAAAATAAACTACTTCTAAACCGAAAATTTCAAATTTGATCTACATTACGTTTAATCTAATGATTTGCAGCTGGAATCACTATAAGATGGATATTTCTCTCTGGTAATGAAAAGAGAAGCGTCTATTTTTGGAAAAATTATTCGGTTCGGAGTCGGATGCGTGACTGATGTCCGGACTTGATGGGAGATCGACGTCAGTAAGGCATCGATAGAAATTTTTATCGGCGGCCGATAAAAAAAAAAATTTTATCGGCGGCCCTACCGGCCTCCGATCTCCCATTAGAGTCCGGGCACAGCACTACGTCCGGAAGCAGCACTACGTCCGGACTCCGGACCGAATAATTTTTCCTACTTTTGGCCTTCCTGAACATTCACCGTGCCCACTTTTATAACTGTGAGCTCACTAGCTTCTAGCTACATGAGAGCTATAAATACCCTCAGCTTGCTGCCTTTTTCCTTCAGTGCTTTTCACCTGCAACCATAGTTAAAAGAGAAGCGCAGTCCTCTTTACCTTGCACTCCATTGTTATTTTCTGAAGCTAGATAGAAGCTGTTATTGTCCTCAGTGAAGGAAGGAAAAAAATAAAAGATGCCCGGAGATGGAAGAGAAGAAGAGGAGAAAAAGAAGCATAAGTTGGGTGGCCTCAAAACCATGCCATTCGTATTAGGTGATCATTAGCTTCTAAATTCTATTTTCGTAGATCGACTGAGATTTATAGCTAAATTTTTAAATTTTCTTGCTGCAGCAAATGAAATCTGCGACCGGTTTGCTACAGCTGGTTTTAATGCCAATATGGTTCAGTACCTGCAGAATGAGCTCCATCTTCCTCTTATTCAGGCCACTAATACTCTTAATAACTTCAGCGGCACGGCCAGCCTTACTCCGATCATTGGTGCTCTTGTTGCAGACTCTTTTGCTGGTCGTTTCTGGACTATAATCGTTGGATCTTTAATCTTTCAACTAGTAAGTCAAAGAAAATATAGAAAAGAAATTCAATATATATTTTATTAATTATTTAGATCTATATTTGCTTCGCCTTTTCAAGATCACATATTTACATAACCAAATTATAATATGGGTATCTGCATCTAAGTGTTGCATGAGGAATATCTTAAAATCGAGATTTTTAAAATCAATTTGGTTCCATATATAATATAAGAAGTTGAAGTTTTAATTCTTTTTGTGATTCAAATGTTTATTTTGTTGTTAATTTCTCTGTTTTTTACATTTAGAAATGAAATATTAATAAAACTTAGGATGTGTTTGGTACCATATTTTTAAGAAAATTTAAGTTAAATTTAATCAAACAAAATAAATAAGTTAGATAAATTCACTATTAAATTAAATTAAATTTTTATTTGCTCTATTTTTTAAATTTGGATTTAGTAAAGTTACTTATTAATTAGATTTAACAGGTTTAACAAATTGAAAAAATATTTTAAATAGATTTATCGAATAGATAAAATAGATTTAGCTGAATTTAGTTGTAATTGAACCAAATAATATTTTGAGTTTAATAATATTTAAATTTAATAAATTTTGATTTGCCGATAATTAACATAAATCCTACTTGCAGTCAAACACCCTTAACGTCATAAATATTTTATTTTTGATATTTTTTATGAGAATTTTGAGCAATTTTTTTCAAACTTAATTTAGATTGTTTTAGACAACTTAGGGTGCGTTTGGGGTAGTTTATCCGCTGTGGCAGCGTTTTGAAAATGCTACCTCACCGTTTGGAAACTACGTCTGCACAACTTATCCGAAAACGCTGCTAGCTTTTTACATAAAATGTGGAACATAGGTCGAACATTGTGATCTACATTTTTAGATAAGCGGCTTATTTGAATAGGTAGAAGTTGTCCCAAACGCACCCCAAGGATAATCAAACCCTGAAAAAATTGGTTGAAACAAAGGGAAACCAAAAATTTGTACGTATTTCAACAAAGTCAATCAAGACTTTTCATTCTAAATCATGCTCTACTTATATATTGATGAACTTAACTTAAATAAATAAACAGAGATGCCATACCAACTTAATAAATTAAAACAAATGTTTCACACTTCTCATAAAAACTGTATTTACAAATCAATTAAATTCAGGGGATGATAGGAGTCACCATTTCAGCAATCCTCCCCGAGCTTCGCCCAATGCCATGCCCTCCACAATCCCCATCCTGCCAGAAAGCTTCACTCTGGCAGCTTGCCATCTTCTACATCTCCCTCCTCCTCACAGCGGTTGGGTCAGGCGGGATTCGACCATGTGTGGTCGCATTCGGAGCGGACCAGTTCGAGCTTGACCGGCCGCAGCAGCGGGCCGGTGGTTTAGGCCAACAGTGGAGCTTCTTCAACCTCTATTTCTTCAGCATGGGAGTGGCAATATTACTGGCTCTCACGGTGGTGGTTTACATACAGGATAATGTGGGATGGGGGTTAGGTTTCGGTATTCCCACCATCGTTATGTTCGTTTCAGTCATCGCTTTTGTTTTGGGGAGCCCTCTTTATATAAAGCGGAAGCCTGGCGGGAGCCCGCTGACTAGATTGGCCCAAGTGGTAGTGGCGGCGGTTCGGAAGAGGAAACTTGTGTTGCCGGAAGACAGCAACGATCTCTATCAGAATAAGCAGATGGATGCTGATATATCAATGGCTGGAAGGCTCTTGCACACCAACCATTTCACGTGAGCATTTACTCTTTCACTATTATTGTTCCCGTTTATTTTCTGATTGGTGGATCTGTTGAAAGGCTTATCTACCAAAAATCAAGTACACGAGCTTAGTTCTAATTTTTGATTGGACATTAACTTTTATATACTAAAATATTTAATATTTGAAATTTAATTTTCTATTTTATAATATCTTAATGTTTCATGCCACAACAAAAATCATTATTATGAACCTTTAAAAGTAAAATATATCATAAATAGATATAAAAATCAAAATTTAAATATTAGATATCGAAATACAGGAAAATTGCGTTGTATGGGTGTAAATCTTCTAACCTCAAAATTATGAAGACATTCCACAAAAAATTCACGGTAGAGAAAAGGTGAATTAAAGAGAAACTAAACGGGGAGTTTTAGAGGATTTTGTTTCACGAAATTCAGTGTTAAATTTTGTCCTGCCCTTATTCTTTTCAACTCAGAGTGAGTTTAGAGCAGCCTCTGTTTTTTCTAATAAACTGTTTATCTGGGAACGCGGATCGCGGAGCATTTAGTGTAAAAAAAATTAACTTCATTTTAGGATAAATTACTCAAACGTAGTTTCCAAACAGTGAGACTGTTTTCAAAATGCCGCCGCCGCTGCGTATAAATTACCCCAAATGTAGCCTTAATCTATAGAACATTAGGGCGCACTATATTATAATAGGAACTTTATGATAATCACTAATAAACTATGAAGCTGTATAAATGAATAAATACCAAAAAAAACTGTTTGACATTAAATTTAATAAATTCAATTAAATCATGTTAAACTGTTTCATAACTTTTATCAGAATTTAAAATTTTCTTATATTTGTCAAAAAAATATATTTATAATTTAAATTTAATTATTTCATTATTAAGATAGAAATTATTTATGTTTAATATATTAAAGTATTAAACTTAACCAATCATTCAATGTTTGATAATTAATCATAGATTATATGATAAATTTAAGTAATTTATCTATTAAGTTATTTTCTTACATAAATGCTCCCTAGGTTAAGTTATTACCAATAATAAGCTTAATTAATTTCAGAATTTAAATTTATTAGTTGAAATATAAATTTAATATTAGATATCAGTAATATAATTATTAAGTCTATTTTAAAATAAATTTCATTTTTATTTCTAATCATACTAATCCATAGTTAATCATTCATTCTTGATAAATTAATTATTTATTAAGTAAAAATTTAATTTATAATAATCAATTAATTAATTAATTTCTATACTAATTAATAATTTTTTGGAATTTCATTAAATCAAATAAATCTCAACATATAATTTAATTTATGTTAATTAATTATAAATTATTACTTATCATCAAAATATAATAATATTGATTAGTTAATATTTAATAAATAAAACTAATGAAAATTAATAAGTCCCAAAATCTATCTTCTCATTTCCTTCTAACTGGAAGCTACCTCTCTCATCAATCTCACATTTCGCCCGAAACCCTCATCTATCTAGGCTTGTTAATGATCGAGTCCAATTAGGATCGGCAAAAAATCAGCTTGAAAAAAATTTGATCCAAAATTTTGAATCTTAACGTGGCTCATTGCTTCTGATTTGAGCTCTCTAATATTGTCGATTTTGCCCCCAAATCACATATTTGAATATCAACATTAGCTAAATAGCTATCTTAGAACTACAATCTCGGGATAGTTAGAAGAAATGGTTTATAAATAACATGTTAACGAAACAATCATGAATAAAATCTAATCGGGTCAAGTCAGAATTTTAATACTGATTAATTTTCCCAACAAATAACGGTATTAAAAATACATTAAATTTTATGCTTTGAAGAAGAATTATCATTTGATAGCTCAAAAAAAAACAAGAATGATTGTTTATAAATAACTAAGGTTTAGTTGATATGTTCGTAATTCTCCCTTTAATTTAATGTCCTATAAAAAAATTTAAAAAAAATATTAAATTTTATGTAGTTCATATCAATATGAAGAGTAAAAATTAGGCATTTCCACACAAAAAGAGTTGCAACTGTGGACAAAGCGTTGCATTCACATAAAAAACATATAAGTTGATATAAATTTCAAAAAATTGTATATTAGGTCCTATTTTCTTTTCAATATTTGGATTTTCCACACGGCTGCTATCTTTTTTATTTTTTTATTTTTTTTTCCTTCATTAGTCTCCGCCGTTGTCCATTATCTGTATGTAAGAAAATTTTCTTAAATGGAAGAGAAAAAAATAAATTAACACCAGTGCATCATATTCATTATCTAAATGCAGCTTCCACGCGGACTTCGAACGTAATATTTTCTCCTCCTCGAAAGCTCGAATGAAACAATTTCTTTAGTGTTATAAAAAAGAAAGAAAACATAAGAGATTAGAAAATGATCCCAAAGAGATAAAAATAAATAATCCTTGCTTATCCTGTACTATTTCATAAGGAAATACAGTTGGTAGGATTGTTCATTAAAATGCTTGTGCTCAATTCACTTGTTAGGCGAACGACGTGATATTTAGTAGGTATTTTGATACGTCTTATTCATCTTATTATTGCAAAAAATATTTATTAAGACGAGCTTTTTAAAATATTATGACTAATTTGATGATATATTAATTTCTGTTTTCCATTAACGAATGAAGGTTCTTCGACCGGGCGGCAATCCTCACCGATTCCGACACCACCACCACCGGCATACCCCATCCGTGGCGACTATCCACCGTCCACCGCATCGAGGAGCTGAAATCGGTAATCCGCATGCTCCCAATTTGGTCCGTCGGCATCCTCATCATCACCGCCTCCTCACACAATCACACCTTTACCATCATCCAAGCCAAAACCATGGACCGCCATCTGGCCGGAAACTTCCAAATCCCCCCTGCGACTCTCTCCATCTTCTCCATCCTCTCCATGCTCCTCACCCTAGCCCTCTACGATCGCCTCCTCATACCCCTCGTCCGGCGCCTCACACGCCGCCCCACCGGCCTCTCCTACCTCCAACGCATCGGTGTCGGACTCGCCATCTCCCTCATCTCCAACATCTCTGCCGCGCTCGTCGAAACACGACGACGCGCAACCTCCAGTGCACATGGCCTCACCGACCGCCCGAGTGCCATCGTGCCTATCAGCGTTTTCTGGCTGGTGCCGCAGTACGCAGTACACGGCATCGCCGAGGCGTTCTATTCGGTGGGACATATGGAGTTCTTGTATGATCAGTCGCCGGAGAGCATGAGGAGTACAGCGGCTGCGCTGTTCTGGCTGGCGGCGTCGGTGGGGAATTATAGCGGGACTTTGCTGGTGATTTTGGTTAGCCATTTTAGTAAGAAGACAAAAGAGGGAAATTGGTTGCAGAATAATATTAATAAGGGGAGATTGAATTACTATTATTGGCTCGTTGTTGGGCTGCAAGTTTTCAACTTCGTATACTATCTTTTTTGTGCCAAGTTTTACAAGTTTAAGCCGTTGGAGGTCGTCGGAGATGAGAATATGGGGAAGGTTGTGGACGACGAGAACGGCGGCGGTGGCTGCGATGTGGAGTTGGCTGCCGGAGCCACGTGCAAATTGTATTGTGCTAATCAAAAGGATTAGGCTATCGTTGAGGGATTGTTTAGGTGAACAAGGCTCAAAATTTTTTAAACAATTTGCGAGCTGAGCACTTCTAAAATTTCTTATAAATTTGAGACAAGATTCTGAGGACAAGCCTAACTCGGTGCTGCCATCGGGCAAAATTATAAAAGCTCTTGTTAATTATGTAAATTAGTATTAAGACCTTAACAATAATTTAATTCGGAGCAAAACGAACCTAATAAGCTCATATTTACTTTCTGATAACTACAAACAGTTTATATTTATTTTATTAATTTATTTCAACAAATTTTTTTATTATATTTTTGACATTTTTCCTAACAGCCAAACCATTACTCATAGAATTATTTAACTTTCCCCCTAGATTTGTTACGTTTCTTTTGGTTGCAATCTGGCTTTGTAGCACTAGCTCCTTCATAGATGATTTATTCTCTTTAGGCTGGATTTAGAAGGAATCCTGGTGGGTAGGTTTGTTTGGGGTTATCATTGCCTTCGTTATTCTAATTTCCTAGAGGGCTGGATTGGGTGTTCCACTACTATTGCTTTCCTACATATGGGTTATTATCGGTCCAGCTAAAATTTAGGTGGTTCATCAAGCTTAGGTCATAAGTATTGGAATATGAATTGTTGAACTGATTTTCTATGCCATTTAGGGTTTTTAAGACAATAGTGTTATGATCTTCTACTAGTCCATAAATTATCTCATTAGTGGGTAAGTATCATGACACTAAATAATCCATAAGTTGTCTAACTTCCACAACAAAATTTATGTCAATTATTAGTGTCAGACTAATCTGACGCTAATATGGCAAAAATCTGACGCTAAACAATTATAGTATCGTCTTTGATGTTAAAACCACAATTTGCGTTGAACAAGCCTGACGCTAATTATTTGTGTTGGATTTAGCATCTGTCAAGCTCGCTATCATCCAGCTTCGATGCTCCTCATGATGCTGCAATTTTTAATAGTGGAACTTGCGTCGAAAACATGTAGCTATATATTGACGCGCATTTACATCAAACTGTAACGAAAAGAGTTGAAAATTTTTTGAAGAAATAGCACAAATCTGATGCGAACCTGTAGCAAATATAAAAAATTAAAAGAATGATCAAATTTTCACAACCGTTACACAATAAATATGAATAGTATAATGATTTTTTTTATCTATCATTGCAACTCAGAATCTATATCATAACCAAGTATCCACGATGAATAAAAACATAATGTAACAAATATTAATCTCAATTCGTGAATGTTCACATCTAAACAAATAATATATGTTCACAAGCTCAAAATGAAAATAAATAAATAAACCCCTACAACGGGTAACATCATCAAACTCCTAATCTTTCTCTTCTCCCTCCTCCTCATCATCCTCGTCTAGAGTACTCATAAACCGCTTGCCCCGATGATTTGCAATACTCTCTGTCAAGCTATTAAAGTATCCTCAACTCTCTGCTGAACTTCGCATATGACGCATCACGTAGAGCTCTTCATTCAAAGCATTGACACACCTAGCAAGCTCCTCATGCTCCTACCATAAGAGCTCTAACCACGCACAGAAACACGGAAGAACTCAGTTTAAAATGCAATGCCCATTAGTGCTCAGACCGTCGACCCTCCTCTTCTTCTTCCTCATCGCCTACATCCATTGCACAAAATCAGATTGCAGGGTGGCAGATTGGCTACCCTGTTGTTGGTGATTGTCGGCGTATGGCTCTCAAATCCTTTTGCCTTTCCCGAAACTGCCCTTACTCTTGTAATATAATTAAAATCAATGATTAATTATCATTTTTAATATTAATAGTAAAAAAATATGGAAAATGATTTTTTTTCTTTTACTTACATTGAACCGAGAGAGGTCGGAGATCCACTACTGCTTTCCCGGACACACCGACATGCATCTCTGCAATGGTGGGCGGCCAGCCAAGCTCTTTAGCCTATGTACATGAGAAAATGATAATTGCCACATAATTTTATGAATATGTCAATATTTAAATATTTATAGAATCTTACAAACCTCCGGTAGTGCTCCGTGAGGGGGACCGAGCCTCTAATGTGGAGTGCGATGCTCTTGACCCCCATGATTGTCATGTTTTGCTGGTTCGTTTATCTCTTCGTTTGATAATTCGGAGAGGCCCAGCCAACTTAGCCCTGACCTCCTCTCCCACCTAGATGGGCCACTTCCCCTTCCTACAGAGTGAACATGTCACCCAACCGATGTCTGCCAAACACATAAAAAAATGGCGTATTTTGGTATGATGCTTCAACAGTTAATAGAAGCACCCATGAAAATTAAAAAGTTTGTAATATTGATTAGTATAGAAAATAATTTAAATTCTAGTATTTGAATTCAAATTAAATGGTTCCTCCTCAAACTTCCGGAATCACATGTCCTAAGTCGCAATTGAGATTTACTTATAGGAGAGATGCACAAAATTATTTATACTTCGGATAATTTTCTTGATACGAATCACAAATGACCTAGATGAAATGAACATGTAATAGAATATTAGTTACATAAAATATCGATATGAACATAAAACTTATATTGTTAAAGATAACTTGCGAGTCTCCCTTCAAAACAAAATATACTGTGTCAGAGGTGTCCTCCCTTGAAGGTGCGGGAGTCGAGGGCCTAGCTCATTGGAGGGGGGAGCTCAAGGTTAAGTGAAAGCTAGTGCGGGTGTGGGAGGTGGTGCCTAAGAGGGAGCTGGTGTGGGATGATTTGCATCAGATAGTCCTTATGATCATGACAGTATGGGAGGTGTTGTAGTGGTTGTGGTGTTGCTCACCAATGAAGATGTAGTGGGTATATCAGAACAACACACAGCCTCCTATATGTACTCCCTAAAGTGCCCTGAACATGATGTCACTCATGGCTGATTACTAGCACTACCTATTGTCATCTTTAACAAGATACATACATTAATAAATTAGTACTAACAACGAAAGTAAGCAGGAGCAGTAAAATATATTTATCCTCTTATTACCCATAATATCTACTAATTTCATTAATTTATCTAAGAAAGTATCTATATTCCAAGATTATATCCTAATATTAGTTTTATGGACTAACTGCTTTGCCCGCATCCGTCCAACTCTTGCTTCTTTGACACTACACTCATGCACTGGTGTAACGACACTTTCATACTTTTCACTGTATTCAGACCATACAGTGTATCACTTCTAGAAGACGCCCAAGCATTACACAATAATTTAAATGATTCATGTCATTAATTTTTGACAAAAATTTTATGCTAGCTATCGAATACCTAATATAGTCCTCTAGTTTTCACATTCAGGACTTTGGACCCAACAATGACAGTTTCAAATATAAAAAAATGCAAGCTAAAAAATAGAAAACTTTAGAGGGTCAGAGGTCACACCTCCTAGTTATGTACCCCATCCCAAAATGTAGCCATTGAGAAAATAGTGAAGAAATTGGTGTTATTCTCTCTCAAGTTAGTGGACTCATAGAGTCCCTGAAGAAGAAGGTAAAAATTCTAAAATGTTGTGAATTTTGATAATTAACATGTAAAATAAGAAATGCCTTTTTATATTAACAATTTTACTTAGTCTTCTACCATAAGTCACCTGTAGTAACTCAAGAAAATTTCCCTGCCCTAACTATATAATTCCAATTATAAGCACTACTAAGGACACCCAAGATGAGAGGGTTTAACATCTAGTAAGAACGAAAAAAGGTTTTAGATTGGATGGAGAAGCTAGCTCTAAGAGTTAATGGCTTTGATGGGAACAAAAGATCCATTGAGAGCCATCACATCCAAGATGTTGGCACTTATCTCTGCAAGGGTTGTTATAAGGGGCCTACAGAAGAAGTTTGAACTTATAACCAAATAGTTGGAGGTGATTTATGATGAATTTAACCTACTCAAAGAAAGAAACAACGAGTTAGTAATGATTGGCCGCGATGTGTGCCATAGCTAGAAAAAGTGATTGGGATAGAGGAATATGTCTCCTTATTTAAGAGAAGAGTGGATGATGTTTATGGGCAAACATCTCTTTTGATTATATTAATAGTGGCCGATTGATGTTGAGAGATTGCTACAACCTATTTAATTATGATAAATATGTGAATGCTCCCATCTTAACAATATGAATATGTTGAGAATGAAATATATCATGAAAGACATTTTTTTTTTGTTACACGCCATAAATCTAAAGCTATCCTTGTTGACTAACCTAGTAATGACAATAATGATGTCAAAAACTATGAATGATGTTTGCATTTGGATAAGCCAATACACAAATTCTAACAACAAAAAGTTGGCAGTATCTTCGGTACATTAAATATATGAAAGAGAAAAAAATGACTATTCACTTGGACGAGTCCCTTCAAATTGAGTTATGTGTACTCAACTCTTTCTATATTCTTGGATTTTTGAATCCCTTGTGAACTCGCACACCTAGACAACAATATGAATGAGTGTGTGTGCGTGTGTGAGAGGATGAAATTTCAGTGCCTAAAAGAAACTAGCACGGAGATTAAATAATTAGGCTTAGGGTCCGTTTGGAGCAGTTTATTTGGTGCGGTAGCGTTTTGAAAAAACATCTGGCCTGTTTGGGTAAACCGTATTTTGGCAGCTTATGCGTTTTCAAAATGCTGAAAACATTATTTTCACACCGCACCTATCTTGGCGCGGTGGGAGCTTTCTGTCTGTAGTCTGACTTTTTTAAAAAAATAAAAATTTGTAATAGCTCCTCACCTAGCTTATCAACAGATTATTTTTAATCAACTTATCAGTAAATTATTCAATAAGCTGCAACTGCCCCCAAACAAACCCTTAGTATCTTTGAATGTTTAGCTTGAGTCTCAACGTCACTTTCTACTTATAGGTTGTGGCTAATAATGGTCATTATAAGAAATAGTGCATCGCAACGTATTTGGTTGTGTTGTTTAAAAACTATAGTCAAATCACTGTACTACCTAGCAGCTAAAATGATGACTAAATTGAATGACGGCCCTTGAGCCTATGAACTAATGACTTAATAAATTTGTGTTGTCGAACTGATGAGTTTGAATGGTAAAAATGTATGTTTTGAGTTGACAGGTTAATCCGCTGAATTATTTGCGATGACATTCAAATAGATCTGACTTGAATTGAATCATCTAATATTTGATTATGCATGTATCATTCTTTTTTTTCCCTTCTACAGCAATGCATTCGGTGTGCTCATTAAAAAATTATTCTTTTTAAACCTCTCAGCCGATCCATTCCGGCTAAATATTCCATCCCAAAACGAAGGCGCCGAGGACAAGGTCGTCCACTATTTCTTAATGCTCCTTCACTTAATTAAAAATAGCACGGCTTAAAGATTTTTTCATATAAAATAAAAAGTAAACTACTTCTCAACTGAAAATTCCAAATTGGATATATTATTTTTGATGTTTAATCGAATGATATGCATTTGGCATCCCCATAAGATCCCCCTAAGATCGAATAATTTCAAATTGGTAGATAAAAAAGAAGCGTATTCGTTTTGGATTCTTGAAAATTAACAGTGCGACTTTGTATCAAATATGAACAAAATTTGGGGTCAACAGCTTCTAGCTATATGAGAACTATAAAGCCATTTTCCTTCGTCGCTTTTCTCCTGCAACGATAGTTAAAAAAAAGGCACAGTGCTTCTCATGCACTGCATAATTATTTTCTGAATCTGTATTGTTGCTCTTCTTGTCCCCAGTGAAAGAAGAAGTAGAAGAAACAAACTAAAAAGAAAAAAAAGATGGACGGAGATGGAAGAGAAGAGAAGGAGGAGGAGAAGAAGAAGTTGGGTGGTGTCAGAACCATGCCATTCATATTACGTGATCATCAGCTTCTAATTTCTACGCTTCGTAGATAGGCTGAGATTTAGAGCTAATTTTTTTAGTTTTCTTGATGCAGCAAATGAACTCTGCGACCGGTTTGCAACAGCTGGTTTTAATTCTAATATGGTTCAATACCTTCAGAATGAGCTTCATCTTCCTCTTATTCAGGCCACTAATACTCTTAATAACTTCAGTGGCACGGCCAGCCTTACTCCGATCATTGGTGGCCTTATTGCAGACTCTTTTGCTGGCCGATTCTGGACTGTAGCCGTTGGCACTGTAATCTATCAGCTAGTAAATCACAGAAAATCTAGAAAAAAAAAAAAAATCAATAGTTATTTTTTTAGTTTATTTAAATCTTTATATGCTTCTACTTTTCAAGTTCATATCTTTTGCATAACTAAATTATAAATATTATTGGAATGAAGAAGTTCTTTGGATTTGACAAATGTTAAGAAGAAGATTTATGGAAGAAGCTACACTTTTATTTATCATCTTTTCTTGGCTTGATATAAACTCAAAGACTTCACCCCTATTTATACTAGTGACAACTTCTAAACTAATGGTTAGGATTGTGCCACTTCAATTCTAATCTAATTGTTACAAATGACTCTCTATAATTTTCTTCATAACTCCATACCTACCCTACATTCTAAACAATTATATGGATTACTCTAGAATAAATTTCTAGATGAGACTTTTCTAGAACATGCTTCTAGAAAATAAGTTTTTATTAGGCTTTAATTAAACAACAAAAACCCAAAAACTAATAACCCAAAAATCAAATTTATATTTCAACAAATATTACTCTCTGCATCTAAATGTTGTATGAGGGATGCATAAAAATTGAGATTTTTAAAATCGATTTGGTTCCCATTTATAATATAAAAAGTTGCATTTTAATTATTTTTTTGTGATTTCAGATGTTAACTTTGTTATTAAATTTATGTCTGTTTTTTATGTTTAGAAATGAAATATTAATAACACTTAAGCATAGATATTATATTATTTGATAGATTTTAATGGGCCCTTTGGCTGTTTTTTTCCAACTTGACTGCCGCCATATAGTTATACCACTTTGACCTCTTAATCAAGCCCGTCAAATATTGGCTGAAATAAAGCGAAACCAAAAATTTGATTGTTTTTAATTTAACCTAAATCAAAGTTTATTATTTTACCCAATTTCAAATCGATTTCTGTCGAACCATAAATAATTTGTTCATTATCAAAATTTGTCTGTTTAAGATTCAAATTTGCTCCATTTTATTTGAAATTAATAAATAGATTTATTATAGTTTTCATACCATCTTAATAAATTAAAATAAATATTTAACTTATCTTAAAAACAGTTTACAAATCAATTTAATTTCAGGGCATGATGGGAGTTACCACGACAGCAATCCTCCCTGAGCTTCGCCCAATGCCATGCCCTCCTCAGTCCCCATTCTGCCAGAAAGCTTCAGCTTGGCAGCTGACCATCTTCTACATCTTCTTCCTCCTCACAGTGGTCGGGGCGGGGGGGATCCGACCCTGTGTCGTCGCATTTGGAGCGGACCAGTTCGAGCTAGACCGGCCGCAACAGCGGTCCGGTGGTTCGGGCCTAAAATGGAGCTACTTCAACCTCTATTTCTTCTGCAAGGGAATAGCAAAAATACTGGCTCTCACAGTGGCGGTTTACATACAGGATAATGTGGGATGGGGGTTAGGCTTTGGGATACCCACCCTCGCTATGTTCGTTGCGGCCATGGCTTTCCTTGTGGGGAGCCCGCTTTATATAAAGCGGAAGCCCGGCGGGAGCCCGCTGACCAGACTGGCCCAAGTCGTAGTGGCGGCAGTTCGGAAGAGGAACCTCGTTTTGCCGGAAGATAGCAGCGATCTTTATCAGAATAAGGAGATGGATGCTGATCTATCGAAGGCTGGAAGGCTCTTGCACACCGACCACTTCACGTGAGCTTTCACTCTTTAATTGTTATTATTCCCATTTATTGATTGATTGATGGTTGCTGCTTAATGCTTTATCTATATTACTCAGCATAGCTCTAGTTGCTCCCGTTTGAGCATTAACTCAAATACAAGAGCTTAATTCTAAAGTTTGATCTTTTTTATTTTTTTTTTGGCAAGGCTAATCGTCTCAAATAAGAGATTAATTCAAGATTCTATGTTTAGGGTGTGACAAGTTAACGATAAAGAGTCACAAGTTAGGCGAAGGCAACATTGCATGGGGCTCACAAGTAAGGGGGAGAGCGCGAATGCGGAGAAGTCATTGGTGTAGGGGAGCAGTGATATGACTGACCAATGCCTTGATACTAAGGAGGACGATGCAATTAGAGAAAAAAATATTATATTTGGATTTTGGATGCATCTAGAGGTTAATAGTGGGGCATCACGTGTCAAGTGGGTCCCATCAATTTTAACACTAACCAATGTCAGTATATTGCGCTGAGTCCCACTTGATACATGACGCCCCACCATTAGACTCCGAGAATAAATTATATCCGTAGTACGGATGTAATATTTTTTCGCTATCAGAATGATGTCACAAGTGTGTAGAAAGAGTTGTAAGGATGTTGAGAGCTTGGCTAAAGTTAGACGACGTATTTAGGGAATCACAAAAATGTTGAAAAAACACTAATTAGGGCCTTCTAAACTTGTACTAGTATTACCTTGCATTTGATTTACTTTCAGCTAAATAAAAAAATCTATTAGGGAACAATTACATGCATTGCACCTGAGATATTGGTATTACATATATTGCACCATCTTTCATCCATTCTCAAATTCTCATTCAATTATCAAAATTAATGATAAAATCTAAACTCATATTTTTTATTTCTATTAAATTCTCAATGACACGTAAATAAATCAGTTCAGTAGTTCAAAATTTCAATGCTAAATTTTGTAAATAATAGTTCTTCGGGATATAATTTTCCCAAGCCCCTTCATTTAGTTTGCATTACTCCCAAATTTCTTATAAGCAAGGCTCCTCTTAATAATTCAAGAATTGTTTGATCTAATGAACCAAATTTGCTCAAATTTTCTGTTTTCCACACAAGATAAAGGAAGTTTGCCTGCATATCTAAATTTTTTTATGAATTTGTATTTCTAATATTTACAATTTATATTGGTTTATGCAATGCTTTAATCCATAATACTGATAAAATCACTAAAATTAATTTATCTAAACGAAAATAATTATTTATGCATTTATTTAATGCGATTTAAATATTACTATCTCTCTTCATTATTTTAGTACCTCATCATATATATATATATATATATATATATATATATATATATATATATATATATATATATATATATATAAATCTTGATTTAAAATAAACTAAAATAATTATTTATACTGAATCTGAAAATATCCGGGAAACATAACCAAGGTATAGAACGTTCAGCTAGGAAGTGGTTAGAGAGAGAAAATGAGCAGTAGTGAATACTAAAAGAACTAGCTTTTATTTCTGACATGGACCACCTATTTGTAGGAATAGGTCACAACTATTATAAAATTACAAGTTATGCCTCCCAATATCAGGTTAGAGGGGCAGCCGAGCATTAGAGTATAATATGGTTGTTGAATATAATCGGTTGATAAGAAGTCTATCGATCGCTCGCTACGCCTTAACTCTAGTGGTACATGGTTATGGACTGAGTAACTCGTCCATCATCTTTGGAGTTGATTGTCATTCTATAGGAAATTCTTCGCCACATTCTTCTGATCGCCCGACCTCAACGCCTTTTCTATTAGCGAATCCTTCAGTCATCAATAAGGCGTTCGTTTGCCTTGAGATTAACGCTGACATATTTTCATATACATATTTAGTCCCCCGATTATCTTACTTCTCGGAAGCTACTCAATACACGAGGATAAGAAAATCTTTTTATACTACAAGAATTAAGCATATTTGTATCGGCTAGAACGGACGAAAAATGCATGTCGACTCGACGATATTTAAGGGTTATCGTAGGATTTGCGTCTGATTTACATCCGATTTTTTCTGCATTTAAATTGGGCGTCGATAATTTTATTTACTTTAAATTTACATTGGAATATTCTGACGCAAATAACTTACATCGGTTGTTTCGTCTTACTAGCATCTGATTTTTTTATACGAAACGTGCGTTGAAATTTACGTCTAAAAATATATGATGATAAATATTAGCATTGGATTGCTGTCGAATTTCCGTCGAATTTGCATTGCAAAATATCATACAACGTTGAAAATATTATTGCTTATTACGCGTTGGAATTTGCGTATGAAAAAGATGCAAATCCGACGGAAATCTGTAACATAGAAAAAAATTAAAATATCAATTTTATTTTCACAACATGAACATAAATGCATCCCACATCGCATACCACATTAAGCAATAACTATATCATAGATAATCTCTAAAAGGTATTATTAATAAAAAGAAGTTACAGCTACCAATCGTCTCAAATAAGAGTAGAAAAGTTAATCCAAAAATTTTATAATAAATGTTTAACCTAATGTTTACAAATTTAAAAAAAAAAAAACATAAAAAAACTACTCATCATCTCCATCCTCCTCCTGCACGAAATTCATCCATTCTTTTCTTCGGCTAACTACTAAGGTCTTTGCCATGCACATCATAGAGTTCTTGACTTTATGTTGGCCTTCCAGCATTTGCCGCTTCTCCGCCATTGTCATGGTTGTTTTGTATGAACACTGTCAGTTGCAAATTTCGAACTTTTAGATGTTATGTATGTAAAATACCCCTTCGTTATATTGAGTCTTTGAAAGAAAACAAGAGTTATACAAAACAACTATGATAGTGTTCATTCTACAAGTAGGGATAGCTTTAAGGAAAAAAATTCTTTAGATCATCATTGCTACAAGTTTGAGGGAGATCATTTCCTACTAATGTCTTCATTTTTATGCTCCGGGTCCAATTCTCTGGTCAATTATGTATGTGTCATTCGAGGTTTGATTTAGCTTCCCGATGGCATGCCCCCTGGCGGAGGGATCAGCCTTCTTCAGGACTAGGTCCCATAGGGCAAACTTCTTTTCACATAGTGTTTGTTAAAATTTTTTGTTGTCCTTCGCTTGACCTCTTCTTGCCAGAGGACTGTGTTGGCTCAATTCTGCTCGGCTAGATCTTGGGCGAGCTTGTCTTCTTCACCGTTCGAGAAGGAGACAATTTTTCTTTAACCCGCAGACTAAATTTTCTTTTTCTAGAATCTCAAAATACTGTGGTTTCGTCATCTGTAGTTCTTCTTCCAGATCTCTATGTCATAAGTTTGTCTTTAGATCTATATATTCTATATTTATATCTTCCTCTGTTGCTAAGCTCAACACAACTTTGACAGTTGTCATCTTCAACATAGGAGAAAATATCTTAGTGCAGTCCACTCTTCCTTCTATTGAATCACTTTCACAATAAGCCTTACCTTGAAGTGCCTGCTACCATCTAACTTCTCTTTGAACTTATAGACCCACTTTGTTGAGTAGTGCTCTCTTTTCATCTAGTAATGCATCCAAATCGCAAGTCTGATTTGAAATCATTATGTGTTTCTCATCATCCATGACAAGCTCTCACTCATTCGAATCTTCAACTTGAGTGGCCTCCTCATATCACTTTTATTCACCACTAATAATTATCGAAAAATAGTATAAAGAAGGAGAATATCTCTGTGATAGTCTCGAGAATATCTTTGTGATAGTCTCGAGATTCTACTGGATCTCTTGACTTAAATAACAAGTGATTGAGGAACTTTTTGTGTTCATATGATTAAGCACTCCTTCTATCTCTGTCTTATAAGTACTAATATTTTCTATCTCAATATATTTGATCTTTTTAATAGTAACTAAAGGGAAATCCTATGTTTTGCTTCTATCTTTATTTTCCATTTCATTGAATGTCACATCTCCACTCTTGATAAATCTCTGATTTTGATTGTCCCATAATTTGTACCCAAATTCATTTGATTTATACCCAAATAAAATGCATTTAACAATTTTTGAATCTAGTTTGCTCATAGAATCTACATCATTGTGAACATACGCAAAACACCCAAGTACCTTTATATGTGATAGATTTACGTATTTGTCATTCCGGGCTTCTTCCGGTAAGCCTTCATTCAAAGGTACATATGGATTAAAACTAATCACATAAATAGTAGTGTTCACTGCTTCTACCTAAAATTGCATTGACAAGCCTGAATGTAACCTCATTTTTGTAGCACGCTTTATAATGGTTCTATTCATGCACACCATTCTAGTATGTTGTCCTTGAACAATGAGCTCATGTCTGATCCCCTCTGAAACACAATATTTCTTGAATCTCTGATCACAATACTTGCCTTACTATTGGATCTGAGAAACTTTAGCTTCAAGCCTATTTTAATTCTATCATTTTCCTTCAACTTATCAAACACTTCGATACATTAGATTTATGATTTAGGAAGTAAACTTAGACCTTTATGGAGTGATCATCAATGAAAGTTACAAAGTAGTGTGAAACTATAATGGAGTGAACTAGAATAGGTCCCCATATGTCAAAATGCACTAACTCTAGCTTTTGGACTTCACATTAAGCCACATTTGGAGAAATAACCATTCTTTTGCTTATCATACACACAATCTTAACAAAACTCTAAATTCATATATTTTAAACCTTAATGTTGTTTCTTTGAAAATAGGAACTTCATACATATCTTGCTCATATGGTCAATCCTGCAATGCCAAGATTGTCATCAAGTTTGGTCCCAACCACATCGATGGATTCTGCATCTTATAGATTAGATAAAGTGTGCCTTCAATGTTATCCCAAGCCATCACCATTACCCTTTGGTCACCTTTCATGAGTCACATATAAAGGTAGCCCCGTACACTGACTTTGTCAGTTATCTCTCCAAGAACAAATTTCATTCAGACTTGGAACATGTCCAACTTCACTGAGCTTTTAGAATTCTTCATTTGATAAATTAATCATCCGTTCTTATG
This sequence comes from Papilionanthe hookeriana x Papilionanthe teres, assembly GCA_022702705.1. Classification (NCBI taxonomy): domain Eukaryota; kingdom Viridiplantae; phylum Streptophyta; class Magnoliopsida; order Asparagales; family Orchidaceae; genus Papilionanthe; species Papilionanthe hookeriana x Papilionanthe teres. The sequence continues at coordinate 44,435,694 of CM040426.1, read as the reverse complement.
ATACCGTAAGCCTTCTTAACTTCTAAACAAACCTTTTCTAAATTACTTTGAGTGTAATTTTTAAACACCTCTTTTTTGGGGCATGCATTAGAAGTGGCATCAGAACCTACTATCCAAGATTCAATTCAAATGAGGATAAAACTAGGGAGTCGCTTTAGATTTTGCCTATAGATACATATGTAAAGAGACTTTTATCTTGCCCTCCTCCACCAGCCTTCTTTGGAACTTTACACTCTTTCTTGAAATGACACTCTTTGTACATTTCCAACATTCAACTCTATCATTTCCTTTGACTGGCCTAAAGTTTCCTCTTATGTACTTGAATTTATCTTTATTTATGTTCCTATCCAGATTTATTCCCCATATTTTTAACATCCATTGCCTTTTTGTGAACTTCTTCATTCAAGACCAATCGCATGACATCATCAAATTTCAACTTCATGTTAGCTAAAGGTTACTCATTGTTGTGACCAATTCATCACAGTTGTTCAACAATAAAAAACATAATTAATAATGCCTTGAGATCATCATCAAATTTGATACCCATATAACACAATTAGCTAGCCATAATTTAAAATATTCAAGTGTTCAGTCCAATAGTTGTCTTTTTCCATCTTCATATTGAATAGTATTTGCATCAGAAAAACTTTATTTGAAGCATAATATTTCTCATACAACCTTATCAGTGTCGCCACGAGATCTATTGTAGTTTTCTCATTCACTATGTTGTACAAAGAGATGAAGAAAAATAAAGATCAAACCTTGAAACGTTTGATCTAACACTTACCATCCTTCCAGAGTCACCATTTCAAGCATCTTGGTGATTTCTTGTAGTGACAAGTACAATTCACTTTAATACATCAAATCTTCCACTTGTATTTTCTAGAATGCAAAGTTCTAACCATTGAACTTTTCCACTTTGTATATTGCTTCACCAGTCATTACTCTTGCTCAAATCAAAGTCTTTAAAAAAAATAACCCCATTGTGATATTACTTATTGGAATATGAAACTCGGTCTCTGGTCGGTTACGAATCAAAATCACATTGTGGAAAAAAAATCACACTGATTTAAGAAATCTGAAATAAAATGAACAGAAATATACATCAAAATAATCCTAAAAAATACACCAAGATTTAACGTAGAAAGACCAAAGAAAAGGAAAAAATCATGGAGGCACATCACACAAAAATTTTCACTATGAAAGAGGAGAATTGTACATAAATTACACTACTTGGATTTAGTCTCTACTCCACTGAAATTTACAATAACTTTTGTTCTTCCTCTCATGATTGCAAAAGAGAAATGGCATGCTAAAATCCACCTCCCTCAATACACCGCACTGTCTATGTATTGTTGAGAGGCAACCGACGAGAGAGACTCACTAGAGAGAGTTAAAGCCCTATTGCTCTGAATCGAGGGCTTAAAAATTGAATAGGAAGAAAAACCGTTGCTTGCTTAGTTACGCATCTCCTCAGTGTAAGTATGCCAACTGTTCTGTTCTAGAGCCTAGAACGAAGGTAACCATGACATACGTGCACCGCTCTTCAGCATAATTTCACCACATGCTATGTTAGTTAGCTTGGAAAGAAAGAGCCACGATGTGGGTACTCAGATCCAGGCGCGATTACACCGACTGAAGTACATATTTTGCGGTTGTGAAAGCTTCTTCAGGCTTCATATCTCAACAACAAAATGAGACATGATATATAAAAACTTGCTTTGTATTGTAAGAAAATTATTATATACAAGAAATAATGAATTTAAGCATAAAAGGAAAATTTTTATTTCATTAATAAATCAAACCCTATGTCATCTTCAGACTTAGGGTGTGACAAAGTCACTGAAAATGTGATTTCTCAAACGGAAAAAAAAATGTTGGTCTTTAAGAGCTAACTATAAAAAGTCATTTAGAAATATGTGTTTGGTGAATTGGAATATGTCAATGTCATGTGACAATTTGAACTAGTTGTTTCGAAGAGGGTTTTGTTAAGGCATGGAGAGTGACCTATAATTTATGTGTTTAAGCTAAATATCATTTCCTAATTCATAATTCTTATTTATTTATTTTAAAATGTTTATTTAAATATATCCGAATTAATGAAGAAAATTATACTCAAATATATTAAAGAAAGCTATCTAAAACTCCTTTTAAGAGTTTTAATTATCATTTTTTCAAACCCTAGAAAAAAACCAATACTGATGTATGCATAAAAGAATATTTTTATTATAAAATAATATTAGGATTTCTGATCAAAATTTCAATTAAATTGTATTTTATAATCTGTAGATTTTTTCTAAAGGATTGGAATATTAAGTTTTCATTGATTATTTATATATTGAACTTTTTCTAAAATAAATACAATCAATTCCATTCTGTGCTAATAATATTTTGATAAGTAAATTCTGTTATGACTTATTTTTCAATTTTTTTTCAACATATTTTTAATATATTTCTTCTTTGTAATAATGTTTAAATAATAATTCTAGAATTTTGTTTAAAATTAATTTTTATTGATATATATATATATATATATATATATATATATATATATATATATATATATATATATATATATATATTACTTTATCTTATAATTGAAACAAAAATTTAATAACACCGGCTTTTTCTTTTAAAATGATATGTATAATCTTATATTTTAAAAATAAGTTTTCAGATATAAATATTATTATTATTATTATTATTATTATTATTTGCCATTGACAAACGCAGGTGCTTAGACCGGGCGGCAATCTTCACCGATTCCGACATCACCGCCGCTGGCTCACCGCGTCTGTGGCGACTATCCACCGTCCACCGCATTGAGGAACTCAAATCCGTACTCCGCATACTCCCAATTTGGTCCGTCGGCATCCTGATCAGCACCGCCTCCTCCCACAATAGTAGCTTCGCCATCATCCAAGCCAAATCCATGGACCGCCATCTCGCCGGAAACTTCCAAATCTCCCCCGCTACTCTCACCATCTTCTCCATCCTCTCCATGCTTCTCACCCTAGCCCTCTACGATCGCCTTCTCATACCCCTCGCCCGCCGCCTCACAGGCCGCCCTACTGGCCTCTCCCACCTCCAACGCATCGGTGTCGGCCTTGCCATCTCCATCATATCCAATGTCTTCGCCGCGCTCGTCGAAACACGACGACGCACTACCGCCACCGCGCATGGCCTTACCGACCGCCCGGGTGCCACCGTGCCTATCAGCGTCTTCTGGCTAGTGCCGCAGTATGCAGTAAGCGGCATCGCCGATGCGTTCTATTCGGTGGGGCAAATGGAGTTCTTGTATGACCAGTCGCCGGAGAGCATGAGGAGCACGGCGGCTGCTTTGTTCTGGCTGGCGTCGTCATTGGGGAAATATGGCGGGACTTTGATGGTGAATTTGGTCAGCCATTTTAGTAAGGGGACAAAAGAGGGAGATTGGTTGCAGAATAATATTAATAAGGGGAGAATGGATTACTACTATGGGGTGGTTGTTGGGCTGCAAGCTTTCAACTTCGTATACTATCTTGTTTGTGCGAAGTTTTACAAGTTTAAGCCGTTGGAGATCGTCGGAGTTGAGAATACGGGCAAGGTTATGGACGACGATAACGGCGGCGATGGCTGCGACGTGGAGTTGGCTGCTGTAGCCATGAAGAAAGGACAAAATTTAAGATAAAAGCATCTCAATAATATAAATTAAGTTTTTTTTTATTCGAAAATAAAATTTAAAGTTAAGCCTGCGGTTAACTGTTTTTTTTTTTGGAATGGAATATTTCTTCTTTTTTGGAGAAATCTTATCTAAATAGCTATAAAATTATGATGAGACTTTTCTTTTCAAGTTACTAGTAATACTAAATTTCCTTTCTTTTCTATCTTTGGCTAACTATAAACTCTATTTATTAGAGCTTTGGTAGCTTGCTACTAATTAGTTTAACTACAAATTTAATAGTACTATTTCAGAAATTATTTCAAACAAAGAATGAAACTCTGATAATATGGATCGTAATACAAGGCCTTACTTACCCCTTCTACTTTTAGTTTCCAGTAAAGATTAAGGAATGTTTACTTTCATACATTGATTTACTAGTTTCTTTATCAGAATTATCTTAGCATATTTGTTTGGTTTAAAGGATATTCTTTAAATATTGCTTCTTTTATTTAGAAAATCATGTTTGAGAGGCTTAAGCTATAGATGCTTTAATTGCTAGAAAGTTAAGTTGGATTCTATTTGTGTGCTCTGCAATACTTTTCAATGAAACTCATTCTCTTTTTTACTTTGAATGTCATTACTCTTTTATAGTTTTAAAGATCTGCATTCCATATAGGGTCTTCTTTAATATGAGTTATGATTTTACCAAATTCATCAATTACTCCGATTTGACTAACTGTAAGATTGTGAAAAGGTTTTTTTTTTAATCTATTCTTATTTCTTCTCATTATACATATATATAAATAGAAAGGAATTATGGAATTTTCATGAATAATTATTGTAATGAGAATATCATTAGCAAGAAAATAAATTATGCTACTAGATTTAAAAGCAAGAATTGGCTTTTTAAAAAAGTGCTTCCTAATGATATTTTGCTAGAAATTAATTATTTGACATGTTGTATATTACTGATAGTTTGTTGTTCTACTAACTTCACTTTTCATGTTACTGCTTGGTTGGATCTTTTTGTGCTTATATTGGAGATGGTTAATCATGCTACATTTTTCTTTTCTTTCTGAACATATTCTCGTTGTCTTTTTTTATTCCAGATGTATGCATTATGTTGACAATTTTTATTATTCAACTCTTGTGCAAAATAGAATTTTTTTTTAGGTGTTATCTATGATATTATGGATATTATTGCTTAGGTTTCTACCTAACATGTTTGATGGTTGCTAATGCTTCAGTTTTTTATGTTTCCGTTTGTATTTTGTGATAACCTTGAGTGAGATACTGATATTTGTATGTGAATTCACAAGCATCATTAAGGATAGCTTCAGTTTTCTACATTTGTGAACGAGGTTTGCTGTGTTGGTTTGCGGTGGAGGTTTGTCCTAACCCACTTGGTGTTGTGCTGTGGTGGTTTACTGCGGTATGGTGGTTTGGTGTGGTGGTTTGCTGTGATCGAGTGTTGGAATTATTTTTGGCGTGTTGTTATTATGGTGAGTTTTGCATCTGTGAATGGTGTTATGTTGGGTTTGCATGTGTGGAAGGGTTTTGCAACTGTAAAGAGCAGATGATGGATTTGTTTTTGAGTTGGACATGTTTTCGAGCAAGGGTTGGATTTGTTACGGTGTGTTGTGGTGTTGTGATGTGATGGTTTGCCCTCACCTGCTTGGTGATGTGTTTTGGTAGTTTTTTGTGTTTGTCATGGCGGGGTGTTGGATTTGTTTTTGAAGTGTTGTTCTTGTGGTGGGGTATGCATCTATGAATGATGTTGTGGAGGGGTTTGCATGTGTGGTGAGTGTGTGTGATGGTGTGTGGTGGTGTGTATCTGCATGTGCATACTTTGTTGCATTTTTTTTATATAACTTTATTTTCTTCATCATAGCAATACAATTGTTAAGACCAAAGAGGCTGGTACACCCACAATGTGTGATAGAGAACCAAAAATAATATTTTGTGATCTTTGTCTCAAGGAGATCAATCTAGAAAATAGACCGAAAACTTATTTCAACAAGAAAGTGTGGCAAAATATTATCCAAAAATTTAAGAATAGTGCAGGTAGAGAGTATGATAAGAAGAATTTAAAAAACAAGTGAGATTGGCTCAAGAATGATTGAAAATTTTGTAAGAAATTGAAATGAGGATCAACGGCTTGTTGTGGAATCCAGCGAATCAAACCATTGATGCTCCCGAGGAGTGGTGGGCAAAAAGACTAGCCGTAAGCATTTTTGACATCTCCCATAATTCGGTCAAATTTATTTTGTTTCTAACTTGAAGTATATGTTATAAATTTGTAGGTGGTGCCTGCTATAAAGAAATTTAAAATCAGTGGACTTGATCCTGTGTTGGAGGAGAAGTTGGATCAAATGTTTGGGGGTGTCATTACTACGAGCAACAATGTATGTGCCCGCAGTGAGATAGGGTATGTTTAGGAGCTGACCAATTGGGTGATTGCACAGAAGTCCCCAGCCCTGACCTCCAAGAACTTGAGTCCACTTGCCTTTCTAAGCGTCCTCGAGTTGAGAATAAAAAGAAAGTGGGTTGCTTTCCTTAGAAGCCAGATATCACAGCTGGTGGTTTCATGCATCACTCAATCCCACACATCTCAAGAACCTTATGTCGACAAAGTTCTGCGTCAGCCAATACAATCTTGATATAAATGATGCAACCAGAGAAAGGCATAGAAGGAGAGTTGTAGCTGTCGTATGCTTGATGTACAAATATTATAACTCGTACTTAGATCGTTCCCCTTGCATGTCTTCCTCATATGTTGGGGACAAATGGATTGGAAAGTTGCTTGCTGACCCCCCAACAAGATTTGACAATATGTTCCGCATGATACAAGCGATATTCAACTATCTGTTGGATGAATTACATAGAAATCGTGGACTTCATGACTCTTCTAGAACGACTCCGGGAGAGGTGTTCACTCTTCCAAGACGATTTTGTGAGAGAAAGACTTCTCGGACTTCAGACTTCCCTGTTGACGTTACGTCAACCACATAGCTACAGAGGAAGGTTCTATAGGTGTTCGCGAAGAATCATAAAGAAGTGTGACTTTTTTCGGTGTGCAGACAGTCTGATAGATTCCACTATCGAGAGTGATCAGGAATGAGAAGTATCACTGAAGGACGACGTAGCTCGTGACATACACCGTCTGCTTTTTAAAAATATTATTATCATATTATTAAACATAATTTAGTAGTTTTTTCTTTATTTTAGTAATCATGGTACTCACTGTTAAGTGATTTGTATATCTTATTTTCTGTACTATTCTGAAGTGGATATTTACTTCTCAAGTATCAAATATAGTGTTTTGATGTTACGAACATCCTTACTACACAGGGCAGAATAGACATTTCTTCAGAAACAGCCGCCACAACGTTATTTTCAAACTGCAAAAAAAAATAAAAAAAGACAGCTAGCCAGCTTATCCGCAACAGCTTTCTGGGGCAACTGTTGTCAGTTGCTTATTGATAAGCTGGATCCCTCTCGTGGTTGACCTTTCCTGTTTTTACTTTTACGTTTATGCCCTTCTCCCGACCTTCTCCCCGTCTTCACATTTTGTATTCCTCTTTCCCGCCGATCTTCAACTAGGAAGGGTTTTGAGCACCTGTCACCTGCGCACCAAAGGTCAGCCCTTCTCTTTTACCGATCTCCTATTGTTGTTCTGGAAAGTTTCCCTCGTTAGGTTTTCTGCTTTTCTGATTTTCTGCTTTTCTGCTGACCTTAATTTTTGGATCAGTTTTAGAAACTCCTGCATTTGCACCTCAAATTTTCGCACCGAAACAGAGGAACCCCAACTATGGGTGGACTGTTGACCGTTCTTTATTCCAATTGGCATAGCTGTTGCTAGTAAAATGGCTAATTATAATTCTTCGCTAGTTTATGGATCAGTTTTAGGAACTCTTGCATTTGCAGCAATTGGTTTAACTGACGATCTCTTAATTTGTATTAAGGGTCACAATTATGGCCTTCCCGAATGGATAAAATTAAGTTTACAGGTAAATTTACTCAAATCTCTAAAATATTTTTTGCCTTTTGTATATATTATTCACAATTTGTGTATGGTTTATGCTGATTAACATGCTACAGTTGGAGCATGTTTTTCTTTCTGGTTGGACCGGTTGAATATCTCAATGCCATATAATATGTAAAGTATTTTGCAGCCAATATGATCCAACACCTTCTAAGGATAATTTCTAGGGGCATTTACATACGTACAACACAATTCTTGTGTATTTACATATGTAACATATATGATTTCTTCTTTTTATGCACTCCACTAAAGTCTTTAAAATTACACAATAATTTTGAACATTTTTGAAGCTGTTTTTCCCTGAATACTTAATAACTTTGTGTGAGTTGTTCATCTCAATATGCACCTCTCAGGAAAATGAGTTGATTTACATAAAATTAATTGATTAAATGCAAAATGTTTTACATTTGCAATATGAATTTGAGTTTACACCAAAACATATTTATGTATATAAAATGAAATTGAATAAGAGTTTAACGTTGGGAATGGAATTGAATATGAGCGTGAGATCATTTCTGATGTTTGCAACTAAATTATAATTTGAATCTATTCTTTATTTTAGACATTAAGAATGGAGGATAGCTGGGAGAAAGTGTGTTGACAGCCCTAAGTATTTAGGATTCCTTCATACTACTTATTTTGTACTTTGGTTTTCCTATTGGAGCAATTAGGTACGTACCACCCAATTCCTATGTCTTTTCATGTTAAGATATTAGTTATTTTTAAGTTTTAAAAAATGAAATACACCTATTTTTGCATGTGTAAGGTGGCATATATGTAAAAATTAAAGTTTAGGTGTTGGCTTTGTAAATGTATAAGATTTGAATGTATGTATGTAAATCTTCCTTTTCTTCTTTTACTACTGTGTTGGGAGAGATAAAGGGGCATAAATTGCATGTTGTTGATGCTAAAGAGAATGAAATTTGAGTCATACTTGCACTTTTTGTAAATATCAACAGGAGTAGAATAATCATTTTTTCCAGAAACAGCTGCCCCATAACTATTTTCACACAGCTATAATAAACAGACAACCAACTTCCTTACAACAGTTTCCCCGCAGTAGCTTCCTAAGGCAGCACAGCTGCACCTGAAAAGCTGAGAACCTGCAGTTACCCCAAATAGACCCTGAGATGGTAGAGGTAGGTGGCGGGTCTTAAATAGGAGCGGGAAAGAGAGATGCCACACACAACTTTGTTTGAAATTTCACCTAGTTTTGTGCATTCAAATTTACATGCTTCTTGTTATTTATTCATTTAGGATGATGGGAGAGTGGGAGGTCATGTAATGTTTATATTCAAAATAACTTGTTGGCAATATTTTTATATAAAAAAAAAAAAATTGTATTTTAAATTTTATATATAAATGTCATTACTCCGGTAGTTTAAATTAAAAAGTTCAATATTCTTCTTCTATGATTATAATTGCCAGATGGATGATTTAAATTGCTAATGTTAAATAAATTTGAAGAAAGAAAAAAAAAAACAATTTCATAAATGTAAAAGTATTATGGGTAAATTACTAGCACATATGACTTTAAAAGTATTATGGGTAAATGTAAAAGTATTATATCTATCGCTTAAATTTTACTTTTTACATTTCTACCACCCAGATCTTTCATATCATATAAAAATTAATATTATTTTTACTTTTAAAAGTGAACTACACCATTTCATGCATATACAAGCTGACACATATGAAAGTTGAAGTTAAAATATTTGATATGTAAATACATAGGAATTGTGGTATGTATGTAAATCTTGGTTAATTTTATTATGGTTTAAAAATAATTATACAAGAGGTGTAGAGAAAGGGTATAAGAAAAATAATTATTATATCATTCTATTTTGAATGTTTAGGTATCAATTTAATAAATTTATAGTTATTGCTTACTAGAAAATTCTTAATGTTCCAATGATCCATTATATAATTGAAATTATAAAATTTCACTATACTCCACAACCAAAAATGGCAAGATTCAAAAAATATGATATATTTTTTTTGTAAGTGATAATAGTTAGACAATAATAAACTGAAGATAATAATTATATGACAACACCTGTAGTTAGGCAACAACACGTAATAGCCAGAGTTGTCACCTATTTAGAGATTATTCATTTTGGCTTAATTTCCCACGATATTGTCACCTTGGTGTAACTTACAAGGTTACTCATATTTATAGTGCTCTAATGTAGGAACACTTTAAGTTTAGAGTTTCTAATAAAATTTTGGCTTAAACACCAAAAGGTACTTCGATGCTTAAATATCAATTTCATTCTATTTAAGGGGTTTTATAAGTGTATCACAAGTGTCAATTGCTTGAGTGCCAGATATGATACCTCCAAAGACTAATCTTCTGAGATTTTTTAGTATCCATATACCTTCCGAGACATTAGCCTTCAGAGATTTTTAAGTTTACAGGTATTTCTGTTGGACTATTTTAGCCCATATTAAAAGAATGTAGAGACTAAATTGTTATTTTTATAAATGCTGAAACTAATGGTCCTTTGCAAAGAGTAAAAGGTCCATTGTGGCACTTTTCCCTTCACATAACCTTATTGACACTTTATCATTTAAAGAAGTTATGAAATACTGAATTATTAATAGGATATAATCAGGATAACTTCACGTCATAAGAAAGTGGGCTCATGCAATGGAAAAAGTATTACATTAGGAATCCTGATGTAAAATTGCATCAAGACTTCAATCGCAATGCGCTATGTGTACGGTCCGACCCCTTGAATATAAAATAGTTTAATGCATGACGAGATCACTCCTGTAATGATTGGGTTTAACGTAAGTTTATTAATTAAAGAAGGACAATTAACCATTAAAATGATATTGCCAAAAGATTCGATGAACTCGAGGTTGAGCTAAAGTTGCTAAACCTATTTGACACATTCCTTAAAGGGTCAGCAAAATTTTACTTGTATCGAAATTACTTGACTAACTAAGATAACTTGCCAGCCTGCCATATAAATTCACTAAGTCTCAAACCTAGTCTTCTGCTGAAAGAAAAGTTTTTGGAGACTGATCCAATTTGGAGACTGATCCAATCTATTCCTCTATTGGAACTTGTTATGAAATTCTCTACGTACGTTTATAAGTTCAGGTTAACTAGACATTATAAGGTTTACTGTTGCATTGAAGAAGAACAACCGAAGCTCTAACAGGAGAACAGGGAATTACCCAACTTGTCTTTAGGAAAATAGAAATAATCTCATTACATTCTTTGCTACAGGATATAAGCAATACAAAGAGGCAAAGATAATGTTTCTAGAAAGGTAGAGGTGGCCCCATGTGTGGTTGTCATTTTCAGAAGGTAGTGGGGAGTGAGTCTCCCATGGAGAGTGCTGCGGAACTGTAATCCCCCTCAAGCTCGTCATCCGGTGGAATGATGGTGAGCTTGTGCCGGAGGCGTTGGAATTGGGCAGCTGTGTGACTCTTTATGAATATTTCAGTCACTTGATCGGTTGTGCTGATGTAGAGAATTTGAATGTCACTTGATTAGATGTGATCGCGAATAAAATAGTAATATATTTCGATATGCTTCGTACATTCGTAGAAGATGAGACTGAGAGCGATAGAGATTGCTTATGTGTTGTCAAAGCGGATTGGTGTCGAGCCGGTAGCGGGGATGTTCAATTTCATAAGTAGTCTTTGAAGTCAGTTGACATCTATTGTGGCAGCAACAAGTGTGCGGTACTAAGCTTCTGTTGAAGAGTGAGCTACCGTTTTTTGCTTATGGACTGTCCATGAGATGAGATTGGTGTTGAGAAAAGAGCATAATCCGGTGTTCGGTCATCTGTCTTGTGAATTGTCTACCGCGTCGGAGCCAGGGTAGGTGTGGGTTATAATGTGCCTTTGATAATAGGAATACCAAGAGTAGGGGTACCTTTAAGGTCCGCAAGAGACGCTTGATGAGCTAGAAGTGGTAAAGGAGGGGATTATGCATATGCTGACAAATGTAGTTAATGACAATGGTTATGTCTGGTCTTGTAATCGTAAGGAACTAAAGAGGCAACAAGTTGTCTGTATTGAGTGATGTTGGAAAACTCTTGAAGCGAGTTCTTGCCAGGGATTAATTTGTGGGGTAGGGGGTTGTGGACTGGTTTGCACATGGATAGACTATGTTGGTGTAAGAGGGAATGAATGTGTGAGCATTGGTTAAATGGTAACCTTGTGATGTATGGTTTATGTGGATGCTCAAAAGGTATTTATCAATCCCAATTCCTTGAGTTAGTATTCTGAGTGGAGGGTACAAGTGAGGTATGTAATGGCTTGAGGGTCGTTTCTTCTGCTGAAGATGGTAGTTTGATTATGATGGTGCTTGAGGAGGGAGGGATCAGCGGTGCTTAGTAGGAACGCTTTGATTTGTAGATGGTGAATGAGGGTGAGATACCATTAGTGTAGGGCCTATTTAAGACCATATAGAGCATTTATGAGTAAGCATACCTTCATTGGATTTTGAGTGTCTTGAAAACCTTGAGATTGATGTATGTAGATCATTTCATTTAATGAGCCACGAAGGAAGGCGTTGGAGACATCCAACTACTGAAATTTTCACTTACGTTAGTGTGTGGTTGATAGGAAAATCCGATCTGTAGGTAGTTTGGCGACGAGGCTGAATGTATTCTTGTATTGTGGCCCGATAGTTGTTTGAAGGCTTGTGCGATTAGTCGTGCTTTTTATTTGGTTACAATTTCGATGGGGTTACATTTATTGTGATATGTCCATTAGAAACCAGCAATATTTTGTTGAGGTGGTGGCACAACTAGAACCCATGTTCTTTGCTTTTGTAATGCTTCAAATTCCAACGACATTGCTTGGTGCCAGTGTGAGAACTTTATGAATTGTGTGTAGCTGATTGCGTCGGTGGTTTGAGTGAGAGATCTTCGTCGAATGATGGAGAATTTTGGTTTTAGGGAGCCTGTTTGGGATCTTGTTGTAATGGAGTGTTGGATTGGTGGAGGAGGTTGACCCGACCCGCAATTACGCAGTAAATTAACTTCCAAGAGATGGCCAAAAACTTGACCGGATTTATAAATAGCGGCTAGTGTGCAAACTCTTAAATGATATTAAAATTAGAAAATATTTTACACACTAGGGGTACAACGCAAGTATACGTATCGTTTCAAGTAATATAGAGTTTTCTTTAAAAACCCTAGTATCGATCTCATGAGGAAGTGAAGTAAGAAGTCTTTAATCAAATTTTAGTCTACTAATAATAGTCCTTAGTTTGGAATGTCGATTAAAATTGTGTTTTATCTAACAACTATTCCTAAATGCAAGTGTTAAATGTAAAGATAGTAATTATATCTAAATGCAAATAACAATTCTAAATAAACCCTTTTTGGATGAATTGGTTTGGAGAATTTTGAGATATTAAAAACTACTATTCTTATGTAATGAAATAGATAATGTATAGGATTGAGATGCATTAAATATTGTATGTGCCAGATAGAAGCAATCTTATTATTTACCCTTTCGTCCAGGCATAAAGAACATCGACTAATCCTATGCTTCGGTTACCGGATCTCGCGGCTAGGCCGGGAGGATACCGGCTCTCACCTCGAAGCTCCCACGTTCCCTCGCCCGAGGGCTAACAATCTACACTTCAACACTCGAACGATAGGACCGAATTGAGGATTTTAGCCTGTTACTCTAAAATCTCCAATTCTACGCCCGATAATTATATTTCCCTATTTATTTGCATTCAATCCCCATGAACTTTACCATCCATAGAATTTGAATGTGGTTTCACTTTGTTGAGAATTACGCCTCCCTTTCGAGTCGATGCAATTACAACAAATTTTAACACTACAATGAGCCCTTATTGCAATGTAAATGAAGTGCAAGTAAAAACCATCACATTTATAATTAAATTTACTTCTACCATGCATCACAAAATCCTAAACATGATTTCTACTCATTGCAAAAGAAAAGTAAAAGGAAAACAATGGCATAATCTTCTTATGCCACTATTTTCAAAGAAGAAGAAAGAGTAAGAGAGATACGTCACAAAGCACGAAGAAAACTTAAAGGAAACTTCATTTAACAAAAGCAAATCCACTAAATAAATGTTTACAAAATTATAAGATAATGAAGAACAATACTTAGCTTTTTCCCCTTGAAAGAAAGACGAAGATCTCTCCCATAAAGTCTTCCGGCGATCCATGCAATGCTAGTGAATCCCTTACAAATTCTCTCAAAATCTCCTCTCCAATCTCTCCAAAAGGGTAGAAATCTACATTTCTACTCTTAATCTAAGAATCCTAAACATTCCTCTAAGTTTTTCTCTCCTTTCCTCTATTGTTTTTCCTCTCTAATCTACATAAATTCGCCATTTTTGAAGAGTGTGGACGAATTTCCAAGAGTCTCCTTAAGCACCCCTTCGAAAAAGCGTCCAAATACGTCGAATATTGGCCCAAAACCGCCAAATGTCGGTTCATAGTCGTCCGGGCTGCTGTCGGCGGGTTCGAGGTCGCTGTCGGCAGCCTTTTTGGCCATATTTCGGTGGTCTTGGGAAAATCTCGCCGTCGGCGAGATCGATCTCGCCGTCGGCGAGCAGGCTGCTGCGAGGCTCCACCGTTTCGCTCCGTTTGGCTCCATTTTAGCTCCGTTTCGCCCCATTTCAGTTGCGTTGCGTTCGTAACAGATAGCCCTACAAAATAAGCATAAAAATAACCTTTATTTAGAGTATAATCTCATTCAAAAATATGCAAGAAGTGTAAAAGAGATTAAGCATCAAAAGACTTATCAAAAGGTGTCAGGGCAGAATTTCATTTCTTGCTCGTTTTTGCTCCAAATTGCACCGTTTTTGCTTCCTTTTGCTCCAATCATCATTTCTTGTACCTAAAACCAATAAACATACAAAATACATTCCTTTAAAGTGTAATATCATCAAAAAATAAGTAAAATAATATAGCAAAAAATGTATATATTTTAGGCGTGTCAAAATCCCCCAAACTTAACTGTTACTTGTCCTCAAGTAACACTTTTACTACATAAAAATATAACTCAAAACAATTTACTTTTCATCTGTAAGACACTAAAATTTTTCATTCAAAAGAATATAATTGTTAGATTTTTAGAAAGAAATTCAAGAACTCGAGTTAACACTACAAGTATAAGAATATTCGACGAATCAAGTCTAAGGGTTCTAGTCTTCTATTTATTTCAAAATAAACCATAATTTGACAGATTAAGAATGCCTTGAAAGATTATGTGAAAAAGAAGTTCATGCAAACTTCATTAGAATGTAGGCCAATACTTTAAATATAAATTCAGAAATGAAATCAAGTTCTCCCTTTAGGGTGATTCAAGTGAAGTCAATTTTTGATTAGGCATCTCCTCAAGCTTCTCCTCATAAATATTTTTCTTTCCTTTTTCTCTCTTTTTTTTTCTTCTTTTTTTTTCTTTTTTTTTTTAAATGAGTATTACTATTTTTGGATAGCCTGTTAATAATTTTGAACTTCACTCTCCTCTTTCTAAAGTTCAAACTTGAAACACATTCTTACTTTACAAGTAGGTATGAGCTTTATTATTCATCATAAAGTCACAATCTCTTCTTAACACACAATACTTTAAGTCTCTTAATATTTCAAAAATACAGTTTTCTTTACTTTAAATAGTTAACTATAATCAAATTCTATCATACCAAATATCTTATCCTTATAAAATTAACTTTTATTACTAAAAACATTCATCAAATCCTTCCATAATATTCAACTGAAATAAAAAGTTTTAGTTATCTCAAGCGAGTTTCAATTGCCAGAAGTTATGCTAATAATTTTTGAAAATATAATAATTGAGAACAAATAAGAGTTAATATTTTTCTTCCCCCCAAACTTAAATTTTAAAATATTTTGCAACTAATTCCATAAAATGTAGCAGGGAGAAAAAGTAAAGGTTGAATATACTTACTACTACAACATCCTATCAAATTCATATCATGCCTAATCAGGATAGAATGTCTGTAGGAGAAAGTAAAGCTAACCTAAAACATGCTTGTAATAAAATTACACTAAAAGGAAGTATTTTCACTTTAAAATTTTACTTTTCTTCCTACCCCCAAACTTAATTTTTAACATATATAACATTCAGTACAGAAAATATAAGCAGGAAGAAAAACAATTTAGAAATTCTATCTTCCATAAATGTCTATCAAAACCATTTACAAGTATTCATTAGGACAAAACAATATGCAGCAGAAAGTAAATCTAAAATAATCATGCCAGAATGAAATTAACTAAACCAAAGTCTAACTAGCGTAGCAGGTATCAGCAAGGGAATATAAAAATGTTCTTAAATACATAAATAAAGTTGTAACACAAACATAAACACAAACACACAATTCAAATACAAACACAAATGATAAATGAGGTCAATTCTTCCTTTAACTCATTCAATCTCACTATGTTACCTTCAATTTTTAACAGAATCACTACACTAGTAAATTAGGTACTTTAAAAGATTTTATAGATTATAATCCCAAGGATAAGATTATCCCTGATATATTGGTTTCCGGACACCAATCTCAGGCATCATCTAATCCTTATAATTAAGCACCACTAACAGTTATAAAGATAGTGTGAGATCATCCACATAGTATTCATCAAATAGGTTCATGACTCCTATCTAATGAAAATAAAGTTGCAGAAAGGAAGTAATAAAATAAGATGGAATTATCAATGTTCGAAATTCATGATTTCTCTTGTAAAACTCAAGTCTGGGTGAGACGCAAGTCAGAGTGGACTCGTCAATCCAACTACTACAAAAGAACATATAAGTCTAACCATAATAAGAAGTTAAGGAATCACCTCCCTCATGACACACAAAGATCAAATCAAACTGCTAATAATCCAAACATCTACTAATCATCAATCAAACTGATCAATCCATTATAAAGCAAATACAATAGATCACTAACAATCATGACTCTCAAGCACACTAAATCAAAGCACACAGATAACTATGGGTTGCCTCCCATAAAGCGCTTGGTTTAACGTCATTAGCTCGACAAATGATTCCTCCTGGATCAAAATTCCATTTAAGTAATCCTCGATCAATCGCCCAATCATTTCCAGATCCAGGGATTCCTATAAAATCCTCAAATTTTAATTTTTCATTCAACTCTTCATTTTTAGATGAATTTATATCATAATTCCTAATATTTCTATCCAATATTCTTCTATTAATTTTCTGAATCCACATATTAATATCATCCTTGAAATTTATTAGAAATGGATTTTTATAAAATACTTCAATATCTCCCAAATTTTGGATCAAGTTCTCTCTAGATAATTCAGATTCAGGATCAAATTCTTCTATGTCACTCTTATGATTAAAGTTATCTTCCAATTCTTCCCATTTATAATTATTAAATGATGGATGATCTATCTTAGTTGAGCAAATAGGTTTTTCTAATTCCCTAGGAATTTCTTTCAATGGTCTTCCAATATCCTTATTCTCTTTTCTCAACTCAAAGCTCTTTTGAAATATATCCTCAAATTCTCTTCCAAGTCTTAATTCGATAACTTTATCATGTTCATCATTCAATTCAAGTTCTTCTTGTGATTGAGTCAAATCTGAAGATATAAAGACTGGTTGTGTAGATGAATTCCCTAAATAGGTGGGCTTTAAAATTGTATGGGGTACATCCATCTTAAGTTCATGAGATTTTTCAACAAATGGAATTAAAAGTTTATTATTTTTGGTAGCGTCCATCATTTCACACCTCTCCTGAACATACATACAGTCTTCTTTAAATAACCTTTTCGAATCATCATGAAAATCTATTTCATTCTCATCTATTAACTTACTCTCAAAACTTTCTTGAAAATGGTCTTTACTTAGATAATCAATTTCATCCATACAAAAATAATCATCATCTTTTCTCTCAGCTGGATATTTCATAGTCTTTAATACATCAAAAGTAACTTCATGGTCATTAATATTCATAGTCAACTCTCCTTTTTGCACATCTATCATAGCTCGTCCCAGTAACAAGGAAAGGTCTCCCTAAAATAATTGGAATATCTTTATCTTCCTCCATATCTAATACAATAAAGTCCAAAGGAAAGATAAATTTATCCACTTTAACAAGCACGTCTTCTATAACTCCTTTTGGATAAATGATAGATCGATCAGCTAACATAAGGTTTACAGTAGTGGGAGAAATATCGACTAAACCCAACCTTCTAAATATAGATAGAGGCATCACATTAATGCTCACTCCTAAATCACATAAAGCTTTTCCACATAATGTTTCTCCATCGCACAAGGAATTGTAAAGCTACAAGGATCTTTAAGTTTCCGAGGAAAATTTTTCGAAGTATAGTGTTGCACTCCTCACTTAGTGCAACTGTATCGTTATCTCCAAATTTTCTTTTCTTGTTTAATATATCCTTTATAAACTTTGCATAACTTGGCATCTGTTCCAAAGCTTCTGTGAAAGGAATATTTATCGTTAACTTCTTAAGTACTTTCATGAACTTTGAAAATTTTTTATCCAACTCATGCTGTCTAAGTCTTTGAGGAAATGGAGGTGGTGGTTTTTCCAAATTGATTTTAGTTTGAGATATTAATTTTTCCGCATCCTTAGAAACATGTTCTTCAGGTCTTTTAGTTTCTTTTGTTTCTCTCACAACATCTTTCTCTTTTCTAACCACATCCTCTATATCTCTTCCAATTTTTAATTGGATAGTTTCTAATTGTTCATTAGTGTTCTCTTTAGGGTTGATCTCATTGTTGCTAGGAAGTATTCCGTGGTGTCTATTGCTAAGTGAATTAGCAATTTGTCCCAGTTGATTCTCTATGTTTATAATCGCAGCATTTTGACTTTGCAACTGGTTTCCCAATTGCAATACCACTTCTTCCATAGACATCTTCTTATCCTCAAATTGTTGATCATTGTTAGATTCCGGTGGATATGAAGGTCTATAGTTTGTGTTCCCCTGATTATTCCAAATTCCATTAGGATTTATATGATTATTTTCCCATTTTTTGTTTCCACCATCAGTAATATGATTCTAGTTAAACTTAGGATGGTTCTCCCAATCTGGGTTGTAAAAGTTAGAGTATAGGTTGTTTATGGTATTTAAAGTCTCATATGATAAGTTAGAATCAATCATAAGCCCTAACGAAATTTTCTCACTTACAGGAGTAAATTTAGGTCGGTTCATTCCAAATTGGTCAAACTTCCTTGATATTGCAGCAATCTGAGATGCAAGAATTGTAAACGTATCCGTATCATGAACACTAGCTACATTTTTATGATTTACCCTTGCAGAGGGCCATTGAAATTCATTTGTAGCCATTTCTTCAATTAATGCATACTCTTCATCAAATGTTTTTGACATTAATGATCCACTAGCGACAGCATCAATAATAGACCTAAGGGATCCTACTAACCCATTATAAAAAGTTTGAATGATTAACCAATCGGGCAGAGCATGGTGTGGACACTTTCTTAGGAGTTCCTTAAATCTTTCCCAGGCTTCGTATATTGATTCCCCTTCATACTGACAAAATGAGATAATATCGTTTCTAAGTTGAGTAGTCTTTGAAGGTGGAAAATACTTAGCTAGGAATTTTTGAGTTAACTCCTCCCAATTTTTAATAGAACCAGAGTCTAAAGAATATAACCACATTTTAGCCTTATCCCTTAGTGAGAAAGGAAAAAGCCTTAGCTCTAACGACGATCGTCTGACATACCATTATAACGAAATGTAGCACAAAGTTTTAGAAAATTTGATAAGTGTAAATAGGGATCTTTTAATGGAGTTCCCCCAAACTGATTGTTCTGCACCAGTTGGATAATCTCAGGATTTATTTCAAACGAGTCAGCTTCTACGATAGGGTTTTATATACTTAAGTGAATTTTATCTGTCGTAGGATTTATGAAATCCCTCAATGATTTATGATGATTTTCCAAGTTATTATCATGAAAGTTTTTCATTTCCATTTCTAGTTTTTCAAGTCCTTTATGTATTTTTATTATTTTTTTATTTTTTTACTAACTCGGGATCATAAGACACAAGTCCTGTAGATCCTTTGTTTTGTATACGTAACATAACAAACAATACGTTAACAATTAAACAAATTATAGATGAAATATATTCAACACAACCAAACATTTTCATGAACATCATATTTTTCACACAAAAACAAAAATAATTTTATGACACTAAAGTTTTTCAAGTCTAAGCCTAATTACTTCAACTAAAATTCTCCTAAAGTTCTTACCGAAGCTTCCCCGGCAACGGCGCCAAAAATTTGACCCGACCCGCAATTACGCAGTAAATTAACTTCCAAGAGATGGCCAAAAACTTGACCGGATTTATAAATAGCGGCTAGTGTGCAAACTCTTAAATGATATAAAAATTAGAAAATATTTTACACACTAGAGAGTACTACGCAAGTATACGTATCGTTTGAAGTAATATAGTAGTTTTCTTTAAAAACCCCAAGTATCGATCCCACGAGGAAGTGAAGTAAGAAGTCTTTAATCAAATTTTAGTCTACTAATAATAGTCCTTAGTTTGGAATGTCGATTAAAATTGTGTTTTATCTAACAACAATTCCTACATGCAAGTGTTAAATGTAAAGATAGTAACTATATCTAAATGCAAATAACAGTTCTAAATATAACCCTTTTTGGATGAATTGGTTTGGAGAATTTTGAGATATTAAAAACTATTATTCTTATGTAATGAAATAGATAATGTATAGAATTGAGATGCATTAAATATTGTATGTGACAAATAGGAGCAATCTTATTATTTACCCTTTGGTCCAGGCATAAAGAACATTGACTAATCCTATGCTTGGTTACTGAATCTACGGCTAGGCTGGGAGGATACCGGCTCTCACCTCGGAGCTCCCACGTTCCCCTCGCCCGAGGGCTAACAATCTACACTTCGGCACCCAAACGATAGGACTCAAATTGAGGATTTTAGCATGTCACTCTAAAATCTCCAATTCTACGCCCGATAATTATATTTCCCTATTTATTTGCATTCAATCTCCATGAACTTCACCATCCATGGAATTTGAATGTGGTTTCACTTTGTTGAGAATTACGCCTCCCTTTCGGGTCGATGCAATTACAACAAATTTTAACACTACAATGGGCCCTTATTGCAATGTAAATGAAGTACAAGTAAAAACCATCACATTTATAATTAAATTTACTTCTACCATGCATCACAAAATCCTAAACATGATTTCTACTCATTGCAAAAGAAAGGTAAAATGAAAACAATGACATAATCTTCTTATGCCACTATTTTCAAAGAAGAAGAAAGAGTAAGAGAGATACGTCACAAAGCACGAAGAAAACTTAAAGGAAACTTCATTTAACAAAAGCAAATCCACTAAATAAATGTTTACAAAATTATAAGATAATGAAGAACAATACTTAGCTTTTTCCCCTTGAAAGAAAGACGAAGATCTCTCCCATAAAGTCTCCCGCGATCCATGCAATGCTAGTGAAATCCCTTACAAATTCTCTCAAAATCTCCTCTCCAATCTCTTCAAAAGGGTAGAAATCTATATTTCTACTCTTAATCTAAGAATCCTAAACATTCCTCTAAGTTTTTGTCTCCTTTCCTCTATTGTTTTTCCTCTCTAATCTACATAAATTCGCCATTTTTAAAGAGTGTGGACGAATTTCCAAGAGTCTCCTTAACCACCCCTTCGAAAAAGCGTCCAAATACGTCGAATATTGGCCCAAAACCGCCAAATGTCGGTTCATGGTCGTCCGGCCGCTCGTCGGCGGCCTTTTTGGCCATATTTCGGTGGTCTCGGGAAAATCTCGCCGTCGGCGAGATCGATCTCGCCGTCGGCGAGCAGGCTGCTGCGCGGCTCCACCGTTTCGCTCCGTTTGGCTCCGTTTTAGCTCCGTTTCGCCCCATTTCAGTTGCGTTGCGTTCGTAACAGATAGCCCTACAAAATAAGCATAAAAATAACATTTCTTTAGAGTATAATCTCATTCAAAAATGTGCAAGAAGTGTAAAAGATATTAAGCATCAAAAGACTTATCGAAATGTGTCAAGGCAGAATTTCATTTCTTGCTCGTTTTTGCTCCAAATTGCACCGTTTTTGTTTCTTTTTGCTCCAATCATCATTTCTTGTACCTAAAACCAATAAACATACAAAATACATTCATTTAAAGTGTAATATCATCAAAAAATAAGTAAAATAATATAGCAAAAAAACGTATATATTTTAGGCGTGTCAGAAGTGGAATGCGTGAGGAGGTTGTTGGGGTAGGATTTGGAATACCCGTTGGATTCAGGAGTTCGAGTTGACTAAGGGATGGGTTGTATAGAAGATGTTGATGGGAGTGGTGATAGCTTTGTTGGGATAAGATGGCTTGGTGTTGTATATGTAGTGGGCTGCTTTGCTTGTGTTGGTTGAGTATTGTATGGGAAAATGTGTTTGTTAAAGATGACACATCGAGAGATAATAATGTGGTTTATTTGTGTGTAGTAGAAGTAGTAGCCCTTGTGGGAGGGTGAATAGTAGTAACCTTTGTGGGAAGATGCATGATGGGTCGGATGATAAGTTTATGAGGACCTTGTGGTTTGTGCACTGCAGAAAATTTGTTATTTTGTGTCAGATAAAACAGACGCAAATCAGTGGCAAACCCAATGATAATTTGGTGTTTGCATCAAGGACTCATCTACTTTAACTCAAATTGGTTTCATAGGTAAAACAGGGGTTAATAATGCAATTTACAATGGATATGCATCGAAACAATTGATGCTAAATATTTTTTTTAGGATTTGCGTCTTCTAATGTCTCTGCATTATTATTCACAAATTACAATCATATTTACATTGACTTTGCGTTAGGTTGTATCAATGCACATCGAAAATTTACTTTTGATTTTATGTCAGAAATTCAATCAGAATCTGATGATAATCCGAAGCAAACATGCACAACAGAAAAAAATATAAAAGAATTTCAAGCTTCGTACAACCTGCACACAACAAACACTATAAGAATTTATCTTATCACCGATACTCAATTACCGTCGGCAATAATATTAAAACTATAGACAATATATCTACCGACGGTCAAGCTATGATTTCTTCGATGTAGCAAATATGCTTGTCGGTAATACAGTTATATATAGATTTATCGATAGTTTATATAAAACTAACGGTTATCCGACATATCATAACTGTTGTTGTTGGTCCAAAACCGTATTGTGTTTAACCGTGCTTGCTCATCAGTAATATAACTAACATATATATTTTTAGAAAAAGTTTCGAACTTCTGCCAAAAAAGTGTCGTGCGTCCTTCAGTAAAGTGTAGCACAATCATCAGTTAACCGTGAAAAATAACCGACGAGTGTCTCTGTTGAAAAATGTGCAGCACTCTGTGTAAATGTTACTTGTCTTATAGATCGTTGGAAAATAGCTAAAACATAATCTGATAGTCGTAAAATCATTAGTAAGCCTTCGAAAATCTATAGCATTAGAAAATAATTAAACTCTTCTTTCAACATTGTAATTTATACAACATAATCGCAACAGAACAAAGAAATTATTTTAAAAAGCACAACACATTTTGTTAACGAAACTAATAAATGCATAACAATAAACATAAATAAAAGAAAAATAATTGCATTAAAAGAAACTAAATGAACAAATTTCCAATATAAATATTGTTTGGGACTAATAAATTGTTTAACATAAAAAAAAAATATAATCCCCTACTTATCATCCTCTGTCCTTTTCTCATCATCATTCTGAACTGGTTGTTTCCGTCTCTACAGTTCAGAACGCTACATCGCTTCAATCTCGGATTTCATCTTTTGCTCCATCTCTGACATTAGGCTGGCTAGGTGGGTGGAGACCTGGGCAACAACCTCAGCTACAACCTAATAACTAATCTCCTCCTCTTGTGCAATGGAATTAGATGCACCAGATGTGTTATAGGTCGAGCAAGCATCATAGACCAGTGCCTGAGCCCCCAACCAATAGACCTTGCATTTCTTCTTGCCTCCGACAGCCTCCCTCCGTAAGTCATAGTCAGAAGGATCGTGAGATGTGCTTAAACCATCGCTCGACTGCCAGGATAGATCTCATTGAGCCTCTGGAATGTCTCCTACAAGAAATATGATTAATGAAAGTTAGAGGCTACTTAAACTTTGATAGTTATTTGAATTTTATATTAATTAATCTCGTGAATTATCTAGGTAACTGACTCGCCAAAACTTACTGCGGAATAAGATAGCTGTACAACACAAGTGCACGTAATAAGTAGTAGTTATTTAAGAGTTCGCATATCGAACCCACGAATAACATGTAATAATTATTTCTATACAAAAATCTCTATCCAAATAATTTAGTTTACCTAGCTTAGTGAGATCGCAGAGATGATTTAAGTCCTAAGGTTCAAGTAAAAAAGAGAGTGAATGACAGGCAACAGAAAATAGAAACAAAATGGAAATATTTTGTGATTCCTTTCAAGATGGATGAGGCTCGTTCCTTTTTTATTCGTAGATTGTGGTGATCATGATTTTCCTAAAAATTTTCGTACGTGACAGTTTTCAATCGATGATATCTTACTCCTTTTGCCTATGTCTAGGTAAATAAATTAACTCGGGATCCATGTAGTTGAAGCCTCCGCAATCTCAATGGCATTCCAAAAAATCATTCTGATCCTCTAAAATGATTGCAGATTTAAACTAGAATACGTCCATCCTCTCGGAAATCAGTTATCAAACAGTCGTTTCTACTATGCAGTGATTAGAGGTCGTAGCTACTTGAAACATTTTAATATCCTAGTTGGCTAGACTGCAAGTAAATTAAGTTAATATGTTAACCAATGACATAGGCCATGAAAACACAAGAAAATGCTAACGAGAAAAATTATGATTAAATCCACTACCCATACTTTACAGACATAAATAATGAATTTAGTTATGCATTGTCGAGAAAAACATAGCGAGAAAAACTATATAGGATTTCATTGCAAGAAACATGAACATGTAAAACTTACAATAACTTGTCTTCTCCACATTTGTAGCAATCCCACCTCTCATACAAGTCTCTCGCAACTCACAAACTAGATAAAACTCTCACCCTACAAGGTTTCTGCCAAAGGAAGGAGAAGTCCTTGAAGAAAGTTCTCAAATTCTCTCCAAATATTACCTCCAACAGGCTCTAATGACTCTCTAATGCAAAACTCCATCTTAAATCATCCCTAAAATTACTTTCATATTAAGTATCATGGCTTGGGCTATCAAATTACATTCTTAAAGTGTTTTTTCACTCATCAGCATGGTCACGCCAGATTTGGCATGGTCACACCATAAGTCTTCAATAGATGGCATGGTCACGCTGCTTTAGGCCACTTTTTCGCTAGATTTTCTCATTCCAAATTGTTTATATTCAAACCCTACAACTTGCACAAAATCAACAAAATATATTTCTCAAGAGCAAATCTATGATAAATAAGTAAAAATAATATATAATTTTCAGGAAAAAATGGAGATAAAATCATGAAAAATTAACACATGTCAGTCAGCTGGGATTTTCAGTCAACCCAGGATTGATTCAATTGTCACCTGTGAATGCACTCATTTAACTCTACAGTGATTAGAACCCGTCATTTCTTTAGAGTCTGTCAGTGTAATGAAACAGTTAGCAAATATTTAATGTAAAATAAGCTTTAATACAAAAAAAGTCTTACCAACCTCCTCTTGTGCTCCGTATGTTGGAGCGCTCAACTGTGTGCTTTGAGGCCCCATGCCCCACAGTCAGAGCGACGATTTTACTTGGCATGCTCCCTCTTCTTTTGATACTTGGGAGAGTCCCATGCTCTGAGTAGGGTGGCTAACACATCCTCACCGAGCTACAAGGGATGCTTACATGTCCGACATGTGTCGCTGAACTGTTCACAAAGACCGTCGCTCGCCTGCTGCTCAAAGTTCCTCTAGATGTGTTCCTCCTCCACAGAAGTCTATGAACGCTCTTTTTGTAGATTGAATTAAAAAAATATTATATTCATAAAATAAATACATTACTGAAATTAATGTGTTTGAGGTTTACCGCAAACTCTTGAAATCAAATATCTCAAAGTATCGTCGGGATCTCCCTTCAAGATGCATATGGGTAATTATACATTCTCCAAATAATGTCTCTGTTGGAATGGATGGCTTGTGTGGGGGAGTAAATCTGAAAATAATGTATAATTAGTTACCTATTAAATTATAAAGTATATATAGCAGAAATGTGAGTATTTAATTAAAATTTTATGCGTTCCCCTGTGGTCGGAGCTGATGACAGATGCTCTTGCTACTTGAACTAGATGGTGCATCAATAACAGCTGATGGTGACGGTGTTGCTGGTCATGGTCGCGGCTATTAGCAATGGTGGTGTCATGGTCGGGACTAGTGGTAGTGCTGATGTGCTAGTTGTGATCGGAGGTGGTGCTGATGTAGTAATCACAGGTAGAGGTGGTGCGGTGTGGTGGAAGTGAAGGTGGAGGCCAGCTTAGGCAAGTCAACCGCAAGACTCTCCTCTGTAGCTCTATGTCCATGGTCTTATCTGCTGGCGGACTCCCGTAATGCGCCACGTTCCTCGAAAACAAAATTAATTAGTGCAATTAAAAACTACTAAAGCTGAAAATGCAAAAAGTACATTGTAAAAAGAATGAGCACAATTAAATTACATGTAATCTATAGACTACTAAAACCGAAAACACAAAATTACGCAGTAAACAGAAAGGAAAACTGTAATGTGCATACTACAAAAGATTGAAACTTAAAATATAGAAGTACACAGTAAACACTGCATATGGGTATCTAAATTGGTGAAGGATGCCATGTGAGTTAAGGTATGTATGTATTGTGTTGGAGGTGTCTTCTCCATCACAATTGAACTGGATAATTTTTATATTCTAATTAAATTGAGTGTGTATCATTTTGTGAAAGGAGTATATTTTGCTTGTCGTTTCTGATTTTGTGAAGATTAGGAAAATCCAAGTGAAGAGGGAATGGTGAACAAAAAATAAAAGATAGTATTTGTAGCCTTGTATTGACATGATGGGGGCTAGACTCCAACCAT
Organism: Papilionanthe hookeriana x Papilionanthe teres; assembly: GCA_022702705.1. Classification (NCBI taxonomy): domain Eukaryota; kingdom Viridiplantae; phylum Streptophyta; class Magnoliopsida; order Asparagales; family Orchidaceae; genus Papilionanthe; species Papilionanthe hookeriana x Papilionanthe teres. Next base: position 44,408,921 of record CM040426.1, on the reverse strand, counting down.
TAGAATATATAAGATAAAAAAGTATTTAGATGTAAAACTAAAAATAGGAAAAGACTGGCGAAGAGACTTAAACAAGTTATATTCATTGCAAGAAAACTTAGAAGTAGACTAATTTTTTTGTTTGTTGTTCTAGATATAGTGATGGCAGTGGCTTCATTTGGATGCCCAAGCCTTAAATTCCAGTGTTCTATGGGTAGAGAGGAAGAAGATTTTATGGTCAGTGCAAATGTGTGATATAGATCTTCCTTGCTAAGTCCTTGGAGGAGTATTTGGTTTGTTTGGTTTGCACTCTGATCCTTGATGATATAACTAGATAGTGAATGAGAAGCCATACTTATTGTCGATATTTTATTGCTGAATAGAAAGAAGGTTATTGGATTGGTAAGGTGAGTGGAGAAGCTTAGAGAGATATAGCTTATGTTTAGGGGTTAGAAGAATGCCCTCGCTAACATGCCTAAAAATTACATTTTTTTATATATATTTCATGCTCATTTTTAATGATATTTCACTTTAAAGGAAGTTATTTTGCATGTTTTTGGCTTCAGGTACAAGAAATGAACTTTTGGAGAAAATGAAGCAAAAGAGATGCAATTTGGAGCCAAATTGAGCAATGAAGAAAGGTCTGATATGTCTCATTTTAATATGTCTTTCTATTCTTAATCTCATTTACATTTATCACATTTTTTAATGAAATTTCACTTTAAAGAAATGTTATCTTCATGTTTATCTTGTAGGTATAACACTTAGAGCAGAATGGAGCAGAAAGATTACGAAACCGGGTGAAACTGGGGTGCTGCCAGCAGGGTGGTGCCTAGGTGCCAATTTCACTGAGTTATGGTACCACATTCTAACTCCTAAGCGCCAGAAATGGTTTTTGGGCTGTTTTAGGCGATTCCAAGCTATCTTAGGCTGTTTTGGAAGCTCTGGAATGTTATGCACGCCACAAATAGTTATACATTGAATTTAGACATTTGGAAGGTGAAGAGATGTGTTTCTTTGAGTGAAAGAGGTGTGTATCTTGGAAAAAAAGAGGTTTTTGGTTTCTCTTTAAAAAGGGGGCATGAGTCTCTTAAGGGGGGATGATTAGGAAGAGTTTTTAGAGAGTCTAGAGGGTTGGCATGCCTCTTCAAAGAGGCGAGAGTGTGCGTATGTGTGATAAGATGTGGATTTCTACATTTTCTAGAGCGATTGGTGAGGAATTTTGAGAGATATGAGTAAGGAAGTGCGAGCAGAGCATGGATCGGCAGGAGACTTTGTTGGATAGATTTTCATCTTTCTTTCAGAGTGAAAAAGCTAAGTATTGTATTTTTCATTATCATGTAACTGTTTTAAACACTATCTATTGGATTTGATTTTATCTAATGAAGTTTTATGTTGTGTTTTATTCATGTTTTGTGAGTAGTTTTCTTTACTCTTTTCTTTTAATAAGAAGTAGTGGCATGTGTGGGAAAATTTATTTTATGATAGAATAATTCTTATTTTTATGTGATGAGTAATAACTCCTTTACTTCGTTGAAAAAACTTAAATGACAATAGGTTATGTTCAGATCCATTGTAAGTGAAGCTAAGACTTAGGAAATCGGTGATCTTGCAACTTGTGTTCACTCGCATTGACCGGTTGGCTAGTAAAATAACATAGGCGGCAATACAATATTTAAAGAAATATAATTTAATAATTTATTTTTAGTAGGAGCTTCTAGGTGGCAGATAGTTGCATAAAACTAACAGAATACTAAGTGTACATACACACTCGGAAGAGGGTAGATAGTCATATGTTCCTAATTAGCACATAATTTATTACATAATTCTATCAATCATTTTATTGCTTAAGTCATCATGTTCAATTTAATTTTCCTTGGCAATGAATTAGATGCATGTTTAGGAATTTAGATTTTGTTTAGATATTCTCTTATTTTATTAACGTGATGGCATTCCCTTGAATTCCATTTATATTACAATTTAGGTCTGTTATAATGTTAAAATTTATTGTAATTGCATTAGGATCTGGAAGGGTGGTGTAATTCTCAACTAAGTGGAACCACATTAACCTTGAGGATGAGAGGCCGACTCAGTCCACTTTTTAGTACAAATAGAAAAGGAGATAAGTCTTGATGGGCGTAAAATTGGTGTTTCTAGGGTGGCAAGCGAGACCTACCATTTTAGTCTAATGTTGGAACTAAGGGTCCCTGGTAGGTCCTATTGAGAGGGCGCAGTGGGTAATCTAGAATCGAGAGGCTAGAACCTACTTAGCATTACCACACAATCTGGAACTAACTTTAGATTAGCTAATGTTTTTTTTTCCTCAGAAGGGGAAAAGAAGCAGATATGCTCCTATTTGTCATTGACAACATTAAATTCTAAGCATATCATTCATACACATTAACTTGGACGTTGCATTTTATGGTAGTTTTTAATATCTAAAAAATTCTCCAAACTAATTTCTCTAGTTAGGTTTATCTTTAGATTTAAGTTTGTATTTAGGAGTAGTTATTAGAAAAACACCTTTAATCTTCATTCCAAACTTAAGCTTGATAGTAATATACAAGAATTAACCTTAGGGATTTCTTACCTCGCTTCTATGTGGGATCGACACTCTGGTCCTAAAAGAAAACCCTATACTACTTGTAACGATACGTGCACTTACATAGCACCAATAGTGTGTGAACTATAAATTAAATTCTAAAATTCTTCAACATATTTGTTTTGCATACTACCATCCATAATTAAATTGGGTCAAGTTTTTGGGCCATGAAATTAAATATCTGCATAATTGCAGGTTGGATCAAGTAATTGGTGCAGTCGCAGGAAATTGAAATTGAAGTAAATACACAAAAAAAGTGCACATTTAGGGGCGATCATTGACTGGTATGGGTAATGGTATGAAGACGCTTAGGTGATAGTTTTGTGTTCCATGCAGAATTTTTTTTGATAGACTTTCATGCAAAACCTCATGTGTTAATCTTATGTGCCATCTAAAACCTTTATGTGATAGTCCTTCATGCAAAATTTCAACTTAGAAGACCCTGATTTTCACCTAAACCGATAAACTAGGAGCTAAAACAAATCATGAACTAAATATCAAACCCCAAAAAAAACTCTAAAATTCACCAACTTAAGTCATAGAAATCATCATTAGGCACATCAAATGCGAACCCTATGCTAGCTAATTTAAAAGTAAAATCCAGGATCACAAACACCTTAGAATAGTCTGGCTAGAAGCCTATGTTAGAATTTTGTTTTTACATTTTTACCACTCAGATCTTTAATATCATACAAAAAGTAATATTATGTTAACTCTTAAGATGTGAAATGCATCTTTTTTTATGCATAGATGAAGTGACACTTATGTAAAAATTGAAGTTGAAGTATTAGATAGTGTTAATTTTATTGTGCTTTAAAAATAATTATAAAAGATGTGTAGAGAGAGGGTATAAAAAAAATAAACATCATATCATCTTATTTTGAATGTTTAGGTATCTATTTAATAAATTTATAATTGTTGTGTGCTAAAAAAATTCTTAATGTCAGGGAAAAATTAATTATTAGATTAATAAAAATATCTAGCACATGCACTAGTAGATGTGCTAGGAGACAATAAAATTTTTACATAAAAATTCTAAGGGTAAAATTATGAGGTTTTACTTAGTACAATAATTCATTATGAAAGTAAAATTATTAAATTTCATTATTCTCCACAACTAAAAATGATATGATTATAATAATATGAATTTTTTTTTCTTGCAAGTGATAATAGTTAAAAAAATAGTAAATTGCAGATAATAATTATACAATAACACATGTAGTTAGACAATGACACGTACTAGTTCGAGCTCTCACTCATTTGGATATTGTTCACTTTGACTTAGTACTCTCACGATTTTATCCCATTTATGTAACAATAAAGGTCTAATATATCTATAGTGTTCCCATATGGGCACTTAAGTTTAGAGTTTCTACTAAAAAAAATTAACCCTTACATTAAAAGGCACCACAATGCTTAAATATTGTCCGCTTCATTCACTTCAAGCTAGGGGTTTCATAATAATATCATAAACGCTTTTAGTGATTTTTTCATGTAGATATATCATTGTAGGACTATTTCAGCCCATATTAAAACAACATAGGGACTAAATTATTATTTTTATAGACGCTAAGATAAATGGCCACTTGGGAATAGGGGTGTAAACGAACCGAACACGAACGAACAGAGCTAGTGTTCGTGTTTGAAATGTTCGAACACATCACTGTTCATGTTTGATTCGTTTGCTTATCGAACGAACACGAACTTCCTGGCGAACCGAACACGAACTGTTCGCGAACAACGAGCTTTTTTGATAGCCTTAGCTTTGATAGGATAGTTCCTCAAAATGAAGCAAATTGATCAAGTATTCTGTACACATCAGGTAACCCATACTTCCTCAAAATGAAGCAAATCGAATAAGACATTTAGAGTTTTGATTAGGGTTTTATTTTAATATATAGTATAGTATATTAATTATAATATTATAATATTTATATTAATATAATTAATACTATAATATTATTGTTGTTGTTAATAATTTATCATATATTATAATTTATAGAAGTTTAATTATTTAAAATATGATAAATTTTTATAATATATAATTATTTTTAAAATATTATAAATTTTTTATATATATTATTTTAAATTATTTTATATTATTTTATATTTCGAACAATAACGAACCGAACACGAACGAACACATCACTGTTCATGTTTGATTCGTTTAACAAACCGAACGAAAAAAATTGTTCATGTTCGTCTCATTTGTTTATCGAACGAATCGAACACGAACTTTTAGGCGAACCGAACACGAACTGTTCGCGAACAACGAGCTTTTTTGACAGCCCAAGTACTTGGGAAGAGTAAAAGGCCCATTGTGGCACTTTTCTCTTTACATAATCTTATAGACACTTTATTTAGTAAAAGAAATTGTAAAATGCTTAATTATTAATAAGATATAATCAGAATAACATCACATGATAAGAAAGCAGGCACATGCAATGCAACCTTGCTGGACCATTGTAATATTCCATTCAAATTTGCCGACTCTATAATTAAAACCCAAAAATATGTCTACCTAAAATTTTATTTAAAGAATTACATAAATAACACTCAAAATTTTAATATTTATAAAATTATCATCTTCTTAGTGTAAACTTCTTCAGTTATTTTCCACTAGAAGCCCTTTTCCTTCTCGGCATTTCAGACGCGGTTGCGTGTGGCATTTCTTCCCTTTCCCGCTCCTATTTAAACCCGGTCGCCTTCAACCTCTGCCATCTCAACCTCCTCCACTCATCATAAAAATTTCCACCAATATGGTATCCTCACCGGCAACTAAGTGTATGCTCGACGAAGTCTCCGGCTGGCTCCGCCTTTTCGACGACGGCTCCGTTGATCGGACATGGACCGGCGCTCCGGAGGCTCTCCAGCTAATGTCTTCTGTTCTACCCCACTCCGACCCCATCGACGGCCTCTCCCTCATCGACCTCCCTGGCAACCCCACCCTCCGCTTCTACCTCCCTTCCCAACTCCCTCCCAACTCACCTATCCTTCTCCACTTCCACGGTGGCGGCTTCTGTATCTCCCACTTCTCCTGGTTAATGTACCACCATTTCTACGCACGCATCGCTAAATCCCTCCCCGCTATCGTTGTCTCTGTCCAGCTTCCTCTGGCTCCCGAACAACGCCTCCCGGCCGCCTATCACGCCGCTTTCCAAGCCCTCCACCATCTCCGCGATGCCACACCCCCGCTCCCCTCCTACGCAGACTTAACCCGTGTCTTCCTAATCGGCGACTCCTCTGGAGCCAACATCGTCCACGAGCTCTCCGCGATGGTTGGGCGAGCCGAAGAAAATAAGCCCGGGTATTGGTCCCCGATTAAAGTAGCCGGCGGCATAGCCATCCACCCTGGCTTCGTGCGCTCCACGCCGAGCCTATCGGAGATGAAACTGGAATGGGAGACGCCGTTCTTAACGCTCGACATGCTCAACAAGTTTCTTGCTTTAGCGCTGCCCGAAGGGGCGGGGAAAGATCATCCGTATACATGTCCGATGGGTGAGTTGGCGCCGCCGATGGAAGGGTTAAAGTTGCCGCCGATGATGGTGGTGGTGGCGGAGAAGGATTTGATAAGGGATACGGAGATGGAGTACTGTGAGGCACTGAAGAAGGCTGGGAAGGAAGTGGAGGTGCTCTTCCAGACAGAGGTGGGTCATTCGTTTTACCTCAACAAATTCGCCGTGGAAGATGATGAGATTACGCGGAAGAAGACGCAGGAGCTTATTTTAGCTATAAAGGACTTCGTTGACCGACATTGATCGAGAAGGAGGTCAATCTGAAGTCAATAAATAACTGTCAGACGGAGTCAATTATGCATTTGTCTCAGTTATATCGGAATAAAGAGAAATTTAGATACTCTGCACTGAATTCTTATTCTGATATGCTGTATTAGGTCCGTCAAAATGGTTTGTCGTTAATGAACAGTTTGTTTTGGGCTGATTGCGCAAGTCTTTTTGAATTTGTTCTTTAAGCAAACAAATCAAATACATATAAAGATTTGTTTATTTTATTCGACTCATTTTAGTTTGAAATAATAAAATAATATATATATATATATATATATATATATAATAAGTATTAATTTTATATAATTTAATTGACTAAAAGAGTACAGATTTATAATCAATTAATATTATTAATTAAAATTAGAATAAAAATATTTTAAATTTTATTTAAATGAATATTTTAATAAAATAATAAGATTTAAATCTCCTTTTGTCCTTAAGATCCTACGGCTGTGTGACAAAGGTTGTCAAAATGGCTCATTATGCGTAAACAACTCGTTTTCGGTTCGATAAGCAAACGAGCTAAATTCGAACAAAGTTTTTGAGCACGATATATAAACGAACCAAACACGAATAATGATATTTTTTAACGAGCCGAATATGAGCTGAGCTCGGCTCGTTTACACCCCTAGTGACTGTGTGACTATGGTGTCAAAACGAGTTTATTTCGCGAACATATCATGTTCAGATTGCTACGAGCAATTTTTTTTTTTTTTTTTTTTGAGATACAAATAATTCGAACAATAAGGATGGTATTTTTTAACAAGCCGGACACGAGCAAGCTAAGCCGAAGTTGCTCGTGTTTGGCTCGTTTATACCCTTACTAGTTACCTAACTGTAGAATATTAAGACTAGGGCGAGATTTAAATCTTTTAATTTTTATTAAAATATTCATTAAAATAGAATTTACTATATTGTTATTCTATTTTTAATTTCTTATTTTAATTGATTAAAAATCTCTGTAACCTTCTACTGAATTAAATTATTTTTAAAATAATATTCATTATACATATAATTTTACTTAACAAGCCGACAACACAACGAGCCGTATTCAGAGTCCTGCCCTCATATAAAGAATGTGAGTTTACATAAAAAAATTAAAATACTCCAATGAACATTCTAATAGTCATGTCTTATTCATAAAAAATTTTTTTCGATATTTTAGAGCCTTAATATTATCAATACTAAGTGATCTTTAAACATATAGGATTCATTTTAAAATATCAATTGAATTATAAGTTTGCTAGAACTTGAGATAATTTGATAAGTAACACTTTATTTTTTTCAAATATATCTCAAGTTCTTAGCATAACTCATTTGGACCTGGGCTGAATTACTTCTCATGTTGTTTGACACACTTCCTTGAGGACCCTTGATCTAATTATAAATCTCTTGAGGGTAAAGTTTGGATTGTCACGAGTTTAACTCTTAATTTATCTTATTCTGAAGTTAAGGTTCGTACTTAATAAAGTGAATTTTTTTGCGGCAAATTAAGTATAATTTGACATAATGATGATTTGACTTGGATACAAATTTTATTTAATGATTTTTTTTTATTTGCTTTCAAATGCATGTCAGGTTAAACAGGATGGCCTAATTTTAGATATTGGCTTTGTCTTGCCGAACCATTGCGACAAACTTGTTATCTAATGATGGGCATTAATAATAATGGCCTAATTTTAGATATTGGCTTAGTCTTGCCGAACTCTTACTAGATACTTGCTATCTATTGACGAGCATTAACAATTATGGCAAGCTTAATCAGTTGGTTCAAACAATAGCTAGCTTCATTAGGATTCATGTTCCATATCAAACATTTTGTGCAAATCAAATCATTTAATTAGATTTATAGTTACAAATTCATAAAATCAAAATTAACAAAATGAATTAAAATAATATACATTAGTAAATTAAATATTTAATTTTTACTATTTAGCAGCCTTTTGTGAAACCATAACATTTTTATGCACCAAAAAGACTTATAAATATTATAATGATTCTGCAAGTTTTGACAAATTTATTAAACCAAATAAGATCAATTTATTAAGAAAAACATTTAAAACTCATCGTGAATGAAGAAAATGCTGAATTCATGAAATTCAAATTCTAAACATTCAAGTTATTAAAATTAAAAAACTAAAACCTGAGAGCTTTCCTAATGAAACAGCTTGTTGCTAGAAGCAATCAGGTGATAAACCTGAAAGCAGAACAAATGCTCTCAGGTTCTTCATTTTCGAAATATAAAATATGTTTCTTACACTGCATTTTATCATATACAAGATAATAAGAAAAAATATTACATCAAGAGTCTGGATTTATCTGAACTCTAATAACTTCGTGACGTGTGACATATATAAATCGAATCCAAATACAAGATTTATATCAGTCATGCGTTACGATGCCATTTGAGTTCGGATACATCACTCATGATGTAATATCTTTTCATTGTGTAGAGGGCTAAAATCTTGATCAGGATGGGAGTGAAGCCATATCAATGACGGATTTAAACCCAGCTGCTAGTAATGCAGTTGCAAGGATTATAGAGCTGGGAGTGGTGACTCCGTGGTCATCAAGTTGCAAATTTTGCTTATCACTTCACAATCAACTAAATTGAAAATATAATAGAGCACAAAGGGATTGTTTGGTTTTAATTTATTTTAATTCGACATAATTGATTTTGGATTCAATTTTATTACTGTAGTTAGCTGATTGTATTTTTTTTACAAGTCCATTTAAACATGTTTGACCTATCGAAGCTTCTCGATGTTTTGTCTAATCTTAGATGACATGATAGGTTCTTATCATGATAAGCATTTAAATCGATTGAAATGGATCAAAAAATGGCTAGTTTCTGTTTGCGACAGTTACGGTAGTTTGAAGAAACAGTTGTGAAACTGTAGTTCAAAATATTATTGTGACTATTTTTTTTTCTTTTTTTTTTTTTTGGAAAAAATTGAATTGTGGCTTTCTGATAGTCGTCAGGTTAGGTTGTAAAACTCAATTTTTTGAAAAAAATAGATAAAATAGTTTTACCAAATGCTCGAAAGTGCACCGCTGCCTCAAACACGAGAGATTACTCCATCAGGCAACTGGACGTAAATTTGCGTTTGGAGTCCAGTGAGCACTTGCCACGTGACAAGTGGGCCTCACTGCAACACACTGGTTGAGTAAGTTTTTTAGAATGGTTGAGCTCACTTGTCACGTGGCGCATGCCCACGGCATTCCGGACGTAAATTTTACGTCCTATGTCATGATGGAATAATTTTTCCTCAAAACACGGCTTAAATATTACCAGTCTAACAGTGCTGGATATGTCTCATCATTTTGAAATCTGATAGGTCACAATAAATGAATTTGAATGAGGGGCAAAAATAAACATTGAAATAAAAATTTTTGTTTGATTGTAATTTACATTTACATTTTAGATGGGAAACTAAAAAGACGCTATCATCTGGATCAGTTTAGCTCAATTTAAATTGATTTTTACGTTTGATTGAGTCCGATGTGGCTTAATTTTCATCACCAAATTATTAAGGATGCATAAGCTAGTAATTTGAGATTAACGTTGATGGCTCAAGGCACATCTTGTATTAGTATAAATTAATTTGAATCAATTATTTTTATTTACCAAAACTCTTACCTGATTCAAATGAAATAATCAGTTCCTATAAATATTCATGAAGATCAAAATCATATTGAACTCCAATTGAACTATTTGGTTTTTTCTTACTTGAGTAATTTATTTTTTTTTTAATTTAAGTGTCTTTTTTACCCCTATGATCAATTAGGGTGGCACAAATCAAATCCTAATAATATTTTATTATGCGATATGAATGTTTTGGTTGTTGTACATATCAAAAGTAATTTTTAGACGTTTGATATATAAATACATAAGAATTTGGTGGTATGCATGTAAATGCCCGAAATGCTACCCGTTGGATTGTATTACAACTAATATTAAGACTGAACAGGGGAAAAATTTTCTGTCCAGACTCTGGACATAGCTCTACGTGCGGATTCTACTAATATATCGTCATGTGTGCTACATCACCTAGATTGTTGGCGGGTTATTGAAGTGAAACAACGGATGTTATTAACGTGTTATTGGAGTGGGGGGGGGGGGGTTTATTAAGGGTTACTGCGGGGATTAATGCAGGGAGTTATTGAAGTGGAATCGCGGAGTTCTTGGGGATTTCTGCGGCGGTTATTACAGAGTTATTGAAGTAAAATCAAGGAAGTTATTGGGGAGTTATTTGGGCGTTATTGTAGGGTTATTGCTACGGGTTATTGCTACGGGTTATTGAAGTGGAACAGCGGAGGTTATTGGGGTTATTGCAGCATTATTGGAGTTAATACCTCAATAACTCCCAATAACCCCCAATGACCTCTCAATAACCCTCCAAATAACATCTGCAATTTCACTTCAATAACATCTGTGCTTTGACTCCAATAACCTCTGCAGTTCCACTTTAATATCTTTTTAGGTGGGTCTGATATAGCACACATGACGGTAGATTACTGGGAGTCGGCACGAAAATTTTTTAGTTTAGGCCAAAAAAAAATCTCAAAAATATAAATAGATAAATAAATAGTAAAATAAAATAAAGAAGTTTGAACACAGGATTGCCAAGGTACAAATTAATAAAAATGGAGCTTACATATTTATTTATTTATTCATTTCACAACATTCACTTAATTGACCGGAAGTTTACTTCATGGTTTTCTTATGCGTCCAAATCTGGGTGAATCAGGAGACTTGGGCCAATGACTTCTGCAGAATTCAAGCGCGTGTGTTATGAAATTTTAAACATTATATATATTCCATGTCAAGTTTTATATTTTTCAATTCTCAAGAAAAATTTTATAGAATTGAGTTCAGTTTATACTGTTTATTTAAAATAAATATTCAGTAATACAATCTTTAAATTCATGAATTCATTATGAGTTGTGGTATGCAGATATAATAATATTTGAACAGAGTTATGTTAAATTTGGCTTTTATTTATTGATCAATTATATGAAAATTATATTAAAATAAATGCTGAGACACCAAAGTCTCTTGAAAAAAATCAAATTTCACCAATAAAAATATTCAAAACTGTCAAATCTCATCGGCCAAAAATGATTTTGATTATAAAATATTTGAAATTCACCAAAATCTGAAATCATAATTATCTTCTCATGTAATTGGAGCTATTTATATATATATATATATATATATATATATATATATATATATATATATATATATATATATATATATATATATATATATATATATATATATATGTACATATATGTATATATGTATTCTGGTCGATAATTACAAAATTTACCGTTAAGTCTTATGGTGTTTAAGAGAAATTTTTATCTAATATTTGAAGGTTATGGCATCCATGTATAATTTAGTGAACAATAAAAAGTTTTATTCAGATTAATAAGAATTCCTCTAGCGATTGAACTCGACATTTTGTTATTAAGGTTGTCAAAGGTGACAATGAAATGCTTCTGAGATTGTTAAATACATGAAATCACAAGGAACTTAACATGTATGGCAACTTATATTTTCAAATAATTAGTTTATAGAGATACTAGCCAAATCTTTCTAAATTTAGGGGTTGAATCAAATTGAGTTCTAGGAAGTACAATCTACAAGTAAGAAATAAGTTTCAAGCTCAAAATGAGGTGGTTATGTATAGATTATGATAATGATAAACACAATAGAGTTGATAAAATAAAAAATAAGAAAATTACACTGAATGCCATTGGTCAATTTTTAGTGTCTGATCGTTGACTTAATATTGACTATTTGATTACTTCGCACGATTTGATGAGAACTTTAAGATGATTTTAATAAACATTATAATTTGATCAATCTAATTTAGACTAATATGAGTATATAATAGTAACAGATAAAAAGGTTATATGTTATGTGTTTGATCGGAGATCCTCAATGATCAAACCTTGCATAGGTAAGAGCATATAAAACATTACAGGAAAACAACTAATACGAACGAAATAACCGAAGATTTTTCTTGCATCAGAAATTGCGAGCTAAAATCCGATGACATATCGGCGGTATTCATGAAGCACAACTTCTGACGACTTTCCAATTCCTAAAGCCATAGCTATTTAGTAAAAAAATATTTTTGATGGGTTATGAAGACTAACCAAACGTTGAATTTCTCCGGTTCATTGTAAATTATAACCTGGCGACCACAAGTCATCGCAAAACAAAGTCGTCGATTTTTTTTGTGTTGAAAACCGATGACCATATCATAGCAACCACCAGCTATACCCATTGGTTACTAATTATTAACTGACCGTATGTGAGACATCAGAAAGTCTTTAAATAGTGAAATGACAAAAAAAATTTCTCATTTCTTCTCCTCCCACCTGACGCAAACGCCGAAACCCCCGTGCATTCCTATTGTTGGTTTTTTTCGCTATGGTACACCAAATTGTAATTTCTTACAGTCAAATCAAAGATAATCTCGATTCAATCCTTCTTTTAAGTTTTTCTGTAAATTATACCATTAGTTTTTCCGCTTTTTTAATTTATGTGATTTAGAAAAAAATTAAAATTTAAATTTAGGATTTGAAAAAACCGGCAATCAGGTGACATTTTTTAATCGCTGAATTGATGTATTTGTGTATTCCACGATCAAATATTTAGAATCTAATAAAAATGAAATTTTTAATTTTGCTTTTTATCATGAATTTTGATATCTAAGTGAGAATTTGAAGAGTGGATAAAAGAAAGTGCTAGATTTGTAAATATCAATGTCTGAGATATTTTTGAAAAATTATGTACTTGCACTTTTTAGAGATATAAGTTGGAGATGTTTCTCTTCATTCCCTAGTTTTAACAATAAGTCGTTGTGTCCATATTACCAAAATGTAAAATTACCCGCCTAATGTGATTGTTATACCTAGTTTGGGCTTTTCTAAAGTGGATATAGAACCATAAAACTCAATGATTTATTCCTTAGTAAGTCATGAGTTTTGTAACCCAAAGGAGTGCTCTTACATTTGGTAGTAAGATATATTTCAAGTCTGAAACATGTTATGTATGTGGAGCTTTACTTACTGATAAATAAGACAAAAGTTAATTATTCCTCTGCTTTGGAGAGTCACGCCTCTCATAAATAACCACTCACACCATCTTTAAATGCATGAATTAAAGCAGAAAAAGGATGTTGCTTTCCCCCTATCCTTTCTTTTTAGAATGAATAGTATCACAGATGTCAAAGGGAGATGGAATTGCAAGTCCTGTGCTTCACTTGGCATTCCCTTTCTTCGGCTTGGCTTCAGCGGGTTCTTCCTTGGTGGCTTGCGGCAAAAAAGAAATTTTGATTTCTCTTGTATGTGAATTAGGGTGCTTCCCCCCTTTTTTCTTCTTCTTCTTCTGTGCGGATCTCGAGGAGAAGAGAGAGAGAGAGAGAGGAAGAGAAAAAAGTTTTTTGTAAGTCGGCATGGTCAACGGTGCTAATTCCTCAAGAAATAAAATACTTTGCAACTCCGTGGACGTAGTAAAAAGTTGTTGAACCATGTAAATCTGTGTGTTCTTTTCTGGTGTAAATTTTATTTTTCTATTTTTCGCTTCGTCGTTTATCGTTCTATTTTATATATATACCACAACAACCAATATCAAAGCTTTGGTTCAGATCTGAGGAAGACGATGACTGCAGAAAAAGTAAAGGATTCAGGGATTGAGAAATTTGATGGCACAAATTTTGATTATTGGAGAATGCAGATAGAGGACAACCTCTATGGAAAGAAACTTCATCATCCGTTATTGGGGAAAATACTAGAAATGATGGATGAGGCTAAATAGAATTTGTTGGATCGACAAGTTCTCGGGGTTGTTTGATTGACTATGTTGAAGTTCGGTGCACAACATCGTCAAGGAAAGGACTACTGCAGATCTCATGGCAGATTTGTCAGGTATGTATTAAAAGTCATCAGTGAATAACAATGTAAATTTGATGAAAAAATTATTCAATTTGAAGATGGGGGAAAGTACGTCTGTTGTACAACACCTGAATGATTTTAATATTATCACAAATCAATTATCATTTGTGAAAATTGAATTTGATGATTAGACATGTGCAGTGATCTTGTTGACTTCATTGTCAAAGAGTTGAGAAGCTATGAGGATGGTCACGTTAGCAACTCTGCAAGTAAATCTAAACTGAAATATGATGATGTTCGTGATTTGATTTTAGATGAAGAAGTGAGCAGGAAAGATTCTGGCGAGATCTCATGTTCAAGTTCGGCACTAGATGATGATTCCATAGAGAGATCACAGAACAGGAATTCAATAAGATAAAGATAAAAACCAAAGCACAAAGGCAGGAACAAGTTAAGGCCTGGTAAACAGATAACTTGCTGGAATTGTGACAAAACTAACCACATAAAGAGGAACTGCATAAATGCCAAGAAGACAGAGAATATAACACAAATGTGATAACTGAAGAAGCACAAGATGCACTACTGCTGGTAGTTAATAGTTCTATTGATGACTGGATACTAGATTCAAGGGCTTCTTTCCATACAACATTCCATCAGGAATTGATGTGGAATTATGTTTCAAGTGACTTTGGGAAAGTATATCTGGCAGATGGAGAAGCTTTGAATGTGGTAGGAATGTAGACATTCACATTAAACTTTATAACAAGAACAAGTGGACTCTGCAAAAGGTCGGACACATTCCTGAACTGAAGAAGAATGTAATTTATGTTGGGCAGCTTGATGAGTGTAGACATTCAGTATTGTTCTCAGATAGCACCTGAAAGGTTACTAAAGTAGCACTGATGTTGACTCAGGGTAAGAAAATAACTACAATGTATATGACTACTGGTTTAATTAACAGTGTTGGTACTACTATTGTAAAGAGCACAACAGAGTTGTGGCATTGCAGGCTTGAACACATGAGTCAGAGGGGTATGGAAGAACTTCAATCTAGAGGCAAGCTACCAAAACTGAAGTCAGTTGATCTCATCATATGTGAGAGTTTCATTATGGAGAAACAGAGGAATGTCACTTTCTTGAAAAGTGACAGAATGACAAAGGTAGGAAAGCTGGATCTAGTACACACAAATGTGTGGGGACCTTCTCTAGTGACATCTCTTGGAGGCTTTTGTTACTACATCACATTCATTGATGATCACAGCAAAAGGGTGTGAGTTTATTTCATGAATCATAAATCTGATGTATTTAATGTGTTCAGGACTTAGAAAGTCATGGTTGAGACAGAGATAAGCTTAAGAATGAAATGTCTGAGGTTTGATAATGGCGGTGAGTACATTGATGGTGGGTTCAAGAAGTATTGTGCAACTCAGGGAATCAGATGGAGAAGACCAATCCAGGGACATCACAACAAAATGGTGTTGCAGAGCGTATGAACATGATCATTAATGAGCGATTATAAGCATGAGATTGCACGCCGGACAACCACCTACTTTATGGACAGAAGCAGTTAGCGCTACGGTTTATTTTCAATAGAGGGACATCTGTTCCATTAAACTGTGAATTACTTGAGGAGGTCTGAAGTGAGAAATAGGTCAAATTTTCTCTCCTTAAAACGTTTAGATGTCTTTCTTATGTTCTAATTAATCCTAATGCTCGAAATAAACTTGAGGCTTAGTTAAAGAACTGTTATTTCATTGGCTATAGAGACGATGCATTTGGATATCGTTTCTGGTATGATCAGGATCAGAAGATCATAAGAAGCAAGAACATGATTTTTAATGAAAATGTTATGCACAAGAACAAGTCCAATACAGTTTCTAAAACATCACTACATTAATCTGAGTTGGTAATGTTTGATGATTTACCTGAGGATACAGTACATGAAAGAGATGCAGGTGACGAGGAGAGTGTGTCCAGGGCATCCATTCCTATTATTCCACAGTCAGTTTCAGAGCAGTCCACCCCTACAGTTGCAGTTCGCAGATCAAAAAGGACTAGACGTTTTCCACAGCATTACTCTCCAACTTTAAACTACATTTTGCTGGTGGAGAACCTCAGAGTTATGAAGAAACATTGTAAGATGAAAATTTGAGCAAATGGGAGCTTGCATGAAGGATGAGATGAATTCTCTTCTAGAGAATCATACTTGAGAGTTGGCAGAACTTCCACCAGGGGCTAGTATTATTCTACTGTTATATGTGGATGAAATGCTTATATCAGGGGCTAGTATTGATGAGATCAATAATATGAAGGAGTAGATGTCAGAGAACTTTACAATGAAGAATTTAGGAGTGGGAAAGCAAATACTTGGCATGAGAAGTGTCAGAGATAGAGTTAGAGGCTCATTGAAACTCTCTCAGGCTGAGTATGTGAAAAGGGTACTTAGCAGGTTCGATATGGATAAGGCCAAACCAGTTGGCACATCCTTGGGCAGTCACTTCAGACACAGCAAGAATTCGTCACCCAAGTCAGATGAGGAACGAGACCACATGAGTAAGGTTCCTTATGCTTCAACCATTGGTTCACTTATGTATTCGATGATTTGACTAGACCGGATATTGGCCATGTAGTGGGAGTTGTTAGGAGATACGTGATTAATACTGGAAATGAACATTGGGAAGCTGTAAAGATCTTGTGGTACCCAAGAGGCTCTTTAGAAACTTGCTTATGTTTCTCTGGAAAGCATTTAGAGGTACAGAGCTATGTTGATGCTGATCTAGCTAGAGACATTAATGCCAGAAGAAGTACTACATGTCATATTTATACTTTTGGTGGCACTGCAGTACAATGAGGCTCTAATATGCAGAAGACAGTTTCTTTGTCTACTATAGAAGCTGAGTATATAGCAGTGTCAGAGGCTACTGATCACTGAAAAATTTATTAAGAAATTCATACCTATTTTTGATGAAATTGCACTTTAAAGAAAGGTATTTTCTTTATTTTGTTGCAGGAATGGAGAATTTAGGTGATAAAAGCAAAAATCATAAAAAGGAACGGATTTGGAGCAAAAAGGAAGAAAATAATGCAATTTAGGCCGAGTCGCCGACGGCGAGATCGAGCTCGCCGACGGCGAGGGTACGAGGAAGAAAATTCCGAAGGATTTATAACCGTCTCGCCGACAACGAGCCCGAGCCCGCCGACAGCGAGATAGCGCGGCTCGAAGACCTTCTGAAGCCTCGTCGACGCCGAGGTAGTTCGTCGCCGACGGCGAGCTAGTTCAAATGGCGCAGATACATTGAACCTGGACACCTTTTGAAGAGATGCTTACACACCTCTTGGTCCTTTGCTCACCTCTATAAATAGAGGCCGAAAATCAGTCTTTTAAGTGTCTCTAAGTGTTATTTTGTGTTGTGTGTGTTCTAAGTGTGTTATTTTTGTCCTTTAAGTGCATTTTTGTGTGTCAAATTGTGTCTTGAGTGAGTTTAGTGAGTAATTAGTGAGTCGTGCTGTATTGGAAGGAAGAGTCAAAAGAACTACGAGGAGTCTGCTTCGGGATAAATCAAGATAAGTATTTGTATTTATTGTTTTTAACTTTAAATGAAATCCATGCTTAGTTTAGTTCCCATGCATTCGAGTAGTTTATTAATCTTTCTCCTCGTTTATGAAATTAAGCTGACTGATGAACTAAAAATAGAAGTACTTTTATATATATTAATAAATTGTGATAATTTTTACTTAAAACTTAATTTACTTTCAAACTGGACATTCGATTTGTTAAAATATGTTGAATATCAACTATAGTAAAAATTACATCCGATATTCGGGAATTCAAAAGCCTTGAAGGAAGGTGCAAATAAATAGGAAATAATATCACTCGGGCGTAGAATAGAGCATTTTAGTGCGACGTACTAAAATATTCAATTCGGTCCTATTGTTTGAGAGCCGAAGTGTAGATGTTAGCCCTCGAGCGAGGGAATGTGGGAGCTCGAAGTGGCAGTCAGTATCCTCCCGACTTTAGCCGCAGATTCGATAATCAAACATAGGATTAGTCAATATTCTTTACACCCTGACTAAAGGGTAAAGAATAGGAATGCTCGTATTTGTCACAATACCTTAAAATTATCTATTTAAATTCATCAATCACTTAAATTTCTAAACAAGGGGAAATATACTTTTTCCGAATAGCTAAGACTTATTTAGCAATTAGTTTAATTTCCTGCACTTTCAATACGTATTAATTTTCTACTTAGTTAAGTTACCTAATTAAAATACTTAGTTTACTTTATCGCGCTTAAATTTAGAATTCCAAATTTTCGTATACTATTTTAAAATTATTATTATTATTATTTTAAAATTAGTTGTTATTTAATTTTCTATTTCCCTGTGGGATCGATAACCGGGACTCCACTAGAGCCTCGTATTACTTGATACGATACGTATACTTGCGTAAGCATCCACAACATAAACAATTACAATTCTATACATATAATATAGCGGGGTCAAGTTTTTGGCGTCGTTGCAATTAAATTAAAAATATCATAATATAAAATTGTGGGTCAGCTACAAAGGAGATGATATGACCAAATGGCTTCTTGGAAGAATTGGGCAAGAAAAATCAGAAGGGCATTCTCTACAGTGATAGTCAGAGCACCATATTCCTTGCCATGAATCCAACATTTCAGTCCAGGACCAAGCACATTCATATCATGAATCACTTCATACAGTCATTGTTGAATGACAGACAGTTATTATTTGAGAAAATTTATAGAAGCAAGAACTCTGGTGATATGTTGACAAAGGGTGTTACACTTGAGAAACTGAAGTTATGCGCAACTTCAGTTGGTCTTCTAGCTTGAATGAAGGGGTCTTGAGTTGCAGAGGAGGAGGATATCACGTTTGAAGAAAAATGCGACGCCGCCAGTGGAGGATATCAGTAAGAGGAAGAAGACGTTGTAGACTGTGTACCGATCTCCAAGTGGGAGATTTGTTTTGTATGTGGAGCCCGGTTTATTGATAATAAAGACAACAATTAATTATTCATTTTATTTGGAGAGTCACACCTCTTCACAAATAACCACTCCCACCATCTTTAAATGCATGAATTAGAGAAGAAAATGGATGTTGCTCTCCCCTTCTCCATTCTTTTTAGTGTGAAGAGTATCGAATGTGTCAAAGGCAGAGGGAATTGCAAGTTCAGTGCTTCGCTTGGCATTTCCTCTCTTCGACGTGGCTTCGGCGGGTTCTTCCTTGGTGGCTTGCGGCAAAAGAAAAATTTGGATTTCTCTTGTACATGAATTAAGATGCTTCCCCCATTTTCTTCCTTTTTCTTATTTTGTGTGGATCTCGAGGAGAAGAGAGACAAAGAGGAAGAGATAAAAGTTATTTGTAAGTCGACGTTGTCGACGGTGTAAATTCCTCAAGTAGTAAAATCCTCTGCAACTCTGTGGACGTGGGCAAATATTATCCAACCACGTAAATCTCTATGTGTTCTTTTCTGGTGTGAATTTTCACATTCTATTTTTTGCTTTGTTGTCGATCATTATATTTTATATATATACCACAACAAAACATTGATTAACATTCAATTCAAATACCCATTTGATTGTTTAGTAGTGATCTCTTTTTTTAAGGACGCTATTCCTTTTATAACAAGTGTTGGTCGATGATGCCCACTTAGCTACATGATGACATGCTCTTTTTTTAAAGGATATTTTGTTGAACTAGAGACACAAGCTGATGGCTATCATATTTTGATCATTTTGGTATTAGGACTTTCCTTTTCTATATCTGTCACTCCGATTGTCTTTTGGTTTATACTACTCTTTTGATTGTTTAGTATTAACCTCCTTTTATTATGTTGTTTTCTCTTTTATAGCAAGTGCTGGCCGTTGATGTTCTCTTAGTTGTATCATTATGATCATTTTTCTAAAGAATGTTATGTTGATCGATAGATTCGAGATGCCCATTAAATTTTGATTGTTTAGAAGTGATCCCTTTTTATAAGAGCGCTACTCTTTTTATAGCAAGTGTTAGTTGTCAATTTTTTTTCTACCCTCATCCCTTTATCTTTGAGCCGTCAGATTACCTCGAGATTCATGCAGAGTATTTTTTAGTATACATGCTAAATTGGCTCTAGATATATTGTTGCGTGAACTCCTTGATGCGCTCCCCTTTAAGTGTGTCACTGAAATGTATTTCTCCTGTTGATGTCGCTTCTCTTATTGTTGGTAGCATGTTTCACGATCAATGCATCTTTTAGAATGTTGAACTTCCAAATTTACATTCTGAAGCATGCCCAATGATTAGAACTTTCTGTTGGTAAAATAATTACTGACAAGCGTTTTAACTAATCCCAAAATACATTGTTAAGCCGTCATAAATTTAAGAATTGGCTGCTTTTATATATTTTTCGATGATTTTTGGACTGTCGGAGATAGACTCATTTACCATTGAGAAAGAGGAGTAAAAGTATAGAAAATTTTATTCAAGAATAGAGACAAATTAGAGAGTCTCCTATAATTGATAAGGACATAGACAAAATTGTGCCAGTTTCTGCTGGACTATATAATTGATGCAGTTGAATTCAATTAAACGAGTTTATCAAGCTATTCAAATTCGCGTCGGCTGCTGCTTTTTGCCCTCCAATTGCATTTGGAATATTCGGATCAAATCAGGTGCACGATATTGTTCTGTACTTTGAACGTGGTCATAGAACTTTTTGGGCTGTACATGCTCTTTAATTGTTTTAGAATATAATTAACTTATTTGATGGAAATTCCACAAAATCACCTGTTATTTCTTGAGAAATAAAAAATAGCAGTATTATTCTGTATGAGATTTGAATCGACATGTTATGACTTGACTGTTTTATTTCTTTCTTTGTCTATAATTTTTTACTGCTGCTCATCAATTATTTAAGCATGCTGCCAGACATGGTGGGACACTCGTTTTGCCTCAATAAGTTCGACGTGGAAGAGGAAGAGGTTACGCGGAAGAGAACGCATGAGCTTATTTTAGCTACAAAGGACTTCGTTGACCGACATTGATCGGGAAGGAGGCCTTCCTTCGGTCATTTGAATAACAGTTGGACAGAGTAAATTATGCATGTCTCGGTTGTATCGGAATAAAGATAAATTTAGATACCCTGCACTCTTTTCTTATTCTTATGTAGTGTATATAGGGCTGTCAAAATTGCTCATGAATAGTTCATGTTTGACTTGTTAAGTAGCTAGTATTCAATTCATTCGTTAAGCAAATAAGCCAAACTCATACAAAAATTTGTTCGTTCTTATTCGGCTCATTTTAACTCGAAATAATAAAATTATATATATATATATATAGATATATATATATATATATATATATATATATATATATATATATATATAATTTTATAATCAATTATAATTAATAATTAAAATTAAAATATTTTAATAAAAATAATAAGATTTAGATCTCGTTTTATTTTTAACATTCTATAGCTGTGTGACAGGAGTTATCAGAATGACTCATTGCGCGCGAACAACTCATTTTCGGTTCGATAAACAAACGAGCCAAATTGGAATAAAGTTTGTATGATATATAAACAAGTCAAACATGAATAATAATATTTTTTAACGAGCCGAATATGAGCCGATCTCGGCTTGTTTACACCTCTAATGACTGTGTGATTATGGTGTTAAAATGAGTCTTCTTCGCAAACAGATCATGTTCGGATTGCTACGCAAACGAGCTGAACACAAGTAAATTTTTTGTGTTTGGGATAAAAACAAGTCGAGCAAGAACAATAGTATTTTTTAACAAGCCGGACACGAGTTGAGCCCGGGCTTGCTCGTGTTTAACTCGTTTACACCCATACTTATTACATAGCCCTGGGATGTTAAGGCTAGGGCGAGATTTAAATTTTATATTTTTTATTAAAATATTAATTAAAATAGAATTTACTATTTTGTTATTCTATTTTTAATTTGTAATTTTAATTGATTAAAAATCTTTGTAACCTTCTAGTCAATTAAATTATTTTAAAATAATATTCATTATACATATAATTTTACTTAACAAGTTGAACAAGAGCTGTTCACGAACGACGAACCGTTTTGATAGCCCCAACCTAATATAAAGAATGTGAGTTTACATAAAAGTTTTATGAGTGACATTTCATAAATAAGGCCAAAATACAAAATACTCCAATGAACATTCTAATAGTCATGCCTTTTTCATAAGATATGTTTCAGTATGTGAGAGCTTTAATATTATCAAACGTAAGTGACCTTTAAACTTATAGGATTCATTTTAAAAGATCAATTTAATTATAAGTTTGCTAGATATTGAGATAATTTGATCATCCAAGTAATGCTGTATATATATTTTTTTCAAATATACCTCAAGGGCTTGATCATAGCTCATTTGGACTTAGGTTGAAGTACTTTTATGTTGCTAGAGACAGTTCTGCTTGAGACGCTTAGTCCAGTTATAAATTTCTTGAGGGTAGAGTTTGGATAGTCATTTGACTCCTAATTTATCTAATTCTGAAAGTTAAGGTTCGTACTTAATAAAGTGAATTTTTTTGCGGCAAATTAAGTATAATTTGACATAATGATGATTTGACTTAGATTCAAATTTTATTTAATGATTTTCTTAAAAATTTTATTTGCTTTCAAATGCATGTCAATTTAAACAGGATGGCCTAATTTTAGAGATTTGCTTAGTCTTGCAGAACCGTTGTGACAAACTTGTTATCTAATGATGGGCATTAATAATGATGGCTTAATTTTAGATATTGGCTTAGTCTTGCCGAACTCTTACTAGATACTTGCTACCTATTGCTGGGCATTAACAATGATGGCAAGCTTAATCAATTGGATCAAAGAATAGCTAGTTTCATTAGGATTCATGCTTCATATCAAATATTTTGCGCAAATCAAGTCATTTATTTTGATTTATATTTGCAAATTCATAAAATCAAAATAAATAAAATGAATTATAATATTGTACATTTCTAAATTAAATATTTAATTTCTAATCATAACTTTTTTCTGTACCAAAAAGACTTGTAAATATTATAATGAGTATTCAAGTTTAGACAAATTTATTAAACCAAATAAGATCAATTTATTAAGGAAAACATTTAAAATCATCGTGAATGAAAAAAATGCTGAATTCATGAAAATAAAATTCTAAACTTTCAAGTTATTAATATTAAAAACTTGAAAGCCTGAGAGATTTCCTAATGAAACAGTTACCGTAGCTAGTAGCAATCCGGTGATAAGCCTGCTCTTTATTTTTTGAAAAATAAAATATATTCCTTCCACTTCATTATGCCTACATATACAAGACTATAGGAAGATGTATTATATCCAGAGTCCGGATATAGTTTGACTGTAATGATTTTGTGATGCGAGACATATATAAATTGGGTCCATGTACAAGCAGGATATATTTGTACCTTACCTGTACCCTATTTGTATCGGACTAGATTTATAAATATCATGCGTCACAATGCTGTTGAAGTCCGAATACATCGAGACTCCAGAAATAATATATTTTGTGTAGAGGACTAAAATCTTGATCAGGATGGCAGTAAATTCATATCAATGGTAGAATTATGCCCAGCTGCTACTAAAGCAGTTGTCAGGATTATAGAGCTGGGAGTGGTGCCTATATGATCATCAAGTTGCTAATATTACTTTCTCTTCACAATCAACTAAGTCGAAAATATAATCGAGCGCAAAAAGACTGTTTGGTATTAATTTATTTTACTTCGACTAAGTTTATTTTTTATTCAATTTTTATTACGGTAGTTGATTGTATTTTATTTACAAGTTCATTTAAAAACACTCGACCTATCGAAGTTTCTCGGTGTTTTGCCTAATCTTAGGTGCCATGATAGGTTCTTATCAAATGATAAGCATTTAAATCAGTTGAAATAGATCAAAAGATGGCAAGTTTAATAAGTTCATATTCAGGATCTGTTTGCGATAGTTGTGGTAGTTTGAAGAAACAGTTATGAAACTGTTGTTCAAAAAATTAATATTTATTTTGGCTATTATTATTATTTTTTTAAAAAAAGTTGGATTGTGCCTTTCTGATAGTCACTATACTTAGTCAGATGTAAAACTCGATTTTTTGAAAAAATTAGATAAAATAATTTTATCAAGTGCCCGAAAGTACACCGCTGCCTCATACACGAGAGATTATTCCATCAGGACACCAGACATAAATTTGCGTCTGGAATCCAGTGAGCACTTGCCGCGTGGTAAGTGGGACCCACTGTAATATACTAGTTGGGTTGGTTTTTTTAGTGGGGTGGGGCCCACTTAGCACATGGTAAATGCTATTTGGACTCCGGATGTAAATTTTGCGTCCATAGGAATAATTTTTCCTCAAACACAGCCTAATATTACCAGTCTAACGGTGCTGGATATGTCTCATCATTTCAAAATATGGGGGGTCACAATAAATGAAATTGAATGTTGGGCGAAAATAAACATTGAAATCAAATTTTGGATTTGATTGTACTTTTGCATTTACATTTAGATCGGAAACTAAAAAGACGCTATCATCTCGATCAGTTTAGCTCAGTCTAAATTGATTGTTACCTTTGATTGAATCCGATGGCTTAATTTTTAATATTTAATTTTTAAGGATGAATAAGCTAGTAATTTGAGATTAACGTTGATGGCCCAAGGCACATCCTGTATTAGTATAAATTAATTTGGATCACTTATTTTTATTTACCAAAACTTTTACCCGATTCAAATAAAATAATCAGTTCATATAAATATTAGTGAAGATCAAAATCATATTGAACTCTAATTGAACTAAATGGTTTTTTCTTATTTAAGTAATTTATTTTTTAATATAAGTGCTTTTTTTACCCCTTTGATCAATTAGGTTGGCAGAAATGAAATCCTAATAATATTTTTTAATGAGATATGAATGTTTTGGTTGGTGTAAATATCAAAAGTAATTTTTAGATGTTTGATATATAAATACATAAGAATTGGGTGCCTGAAATGCTGTGGTTCAGTGCCCCAAAAAAATTCGCAAGAATATAAATAAATAGTAAAATAAAATAAAGAAGTTTGAACACAGGATTGCCAAGGTACAAATTAAGAAAAAGGGAGCTTACATTTTTATTTATTTATTCATATCACAACATTCAGTTAATTGACCGGAAGTTTACTTCATGGTTTTCTGATGCGTCCAAATCTGGGTCAAGCAGTAGACTTGGGCCAATGACTTCTACAAAATTTAAGCGCGTGTGTTAAGAAAAATTCATGAATTCATTATTTGTTCTGATAGGCAGATATAATTAGATTTGAATAGAGTTCTATTAAATTTAGTTTTTATTTATTAATCAATTATAAGAAAATTATATATATAAAAAAGATGTGACACCAAAGCCTCTTGAAAAAATTCAAATTTTATCAATAAAAATATTTGAACATGTCAAGTATCATCAGCCAAAAATGATTTTTATTATAAAACATTTGAAATTCACCAAAATCTGAAATCATAATTATTTTTTCATGTTGTTAGGTATGGCTCATATACCTGAAATTTGGAGTCTCTTGAAATAAAGAGGTGTGTCTCCTGGTTAAAAGGAGTATCTCTTGGAATTTAGTGGGTTGAGGGAAACGAGGGTGTTTTAGTAATTTATCCGTAGGCTTTATCTATAAATAGATGAGTAACCCTGCATGGATATGTGAACCGAACTCGTAACTCATCCGAAATAATGAATTCGCCGCTCTCGCTCCCGAGGATGTAGGCATCTTTGCCGAACCTCGTAAATCTCTGTGTTCTTCTTTTGAATTTGCGTTTTGTTCGCCATAAATTGCACAACAATTGATATCAGAGCCTGGTTCTAGGGCGGAGGTGATCGACGCAGGGAAGAGAAGAAGGATTTTGAGATTTGATTTGCGGCAGAGGAGGAAGTTCGGTTCCGACGCCATAAGTTCGCAGAGTGCCGCAGGAGGAATTCCGGATCCGGACAGGAGTAGGTTCGGTAGTTCGCGGGTGCGTCGTGCAGAAGAGTTCGGCTCCAGGCTCGTGTGGAGGCCGCGCGTGTGAAGGTTCAGAGCAGGAATTTCGGAGAGAGGAAGGGCTTTGGAGGCTTTGGCAGTTCGCGCAGGCACGACGGCTCTGCGGCGGATCGCGAATAGGCGCGAAACTTATGTGGAACAGCAGAGGCACAATTTCGCGAAGGAACCAACATAGTTATTTCCGGCACAGGCGAGCTGTGCAGACTTGCCGGTGGCCCTTGGCTTCGGCGCAGAGGATCAGCGGAGAAGAAAGGAATCTAGAAGGAATATTCCTTTAGGTTTTCTACTGGATGCGTGAAGGAGGAAGGCAAGAAAAGGAAATTCCTGAAAGACCTTAATGTGAAAATTAATTAATTTCTGGTGGATTAGCAATTTTTATTCTGATAGAAGAAAAATGCATTTATCGGAAAGTTAATTAAGGCAAATTCTTAATCAAGGGAAGCTTAATTAAGGTAAGATTGATGGAGAAGAAATTTTGGGAAACTTAATTAAGAGCCTGATTAAGGGAATCCAATTCCGGAAGCAAAATCAAGTGAAATATTTAATTGGAAATATTTCAAACATTTCTGCCGAGAAAGGAAAATTTTGGTCTGTCTGCTGAGAAAGGAAATTTCTGGTCCGCGGGAAAGGAAAATAAATTTTCCGTAAATCTTAATTAAGGGAAATTCTTAATTAAGGGAATATTGCTGGAAAAGGAATTTTTGGAAAGATTTTGAAAAAAAAAATTTTCTTTTTTTTTTTTGGCCTCGGCAAATTTGAAAATTCAACTGAGGAAGTCAGCAGGCGCGGAGAAGTTTGTCGAGGAGTTCGACAAGGGAAGCATTCGTAAATCGCAATTTGCTCGCAGGAACAGATTGGAGGAACAGTTCGACATTTCGATTAAGAGTGGCAAGCAGGAACAGTTCGGCGAATACAACAGGCCTCCACAGATTCCGAGCGAGCAGTGGAGGCGGAGCAGGCGCGACAGTTCGCTGTTTGACGAGGTATAGTTTTGCTGTTTGGCGAGGTACGGTTTCGCGGTTTGACGAGGTACATTTTGTCGCATGATTGTTTGCGACAGGTGGAGTCAGTGAAATTCGCCAGTTTGTCGCATGAGGATTTGCGACATGTAGAGCCAGCGAAATTCGTCAGTTTGTCGCATGAGGATTTGTGACAAGTGGAGCCAGCGAAATTCGTCAGTTTGCCTCATGAGGATTTGCGACAAGTAGAACCAGTGAAAATCGTCAGTTTGTCGCATGAGGATTTGCGACATGTGGAGCCGACGAAATTCGTCGATTGTCGCATGAGGATTTGTGACAAGTGGAGCCAGTGAAATTCGCCAGTTTGTCGCATGAGGATCTGCGACAGGTGAAGCCAGCAAATTCGTCAGTTTGTTGCAAGTGATTTTGCAATAGGTGGAGTTTGGTTCTGTGAATGGGAACCATGTTTTGCGAACAGTGCAGTTCGGATGGGAGCAGTTCGGCTGGGAAGCAGTCCGCAGAAGTAGTTCAGCGGCGAAACAGTTCCAAAGGCGCGACAGTTCGCGCTAACAGGTGGAGCAGCGGTGGTTCCTACAGTTCTTTGAGTCACGACAGTTCGTAAGGGCATGCTTCTGGTTCGCAGGGGGTGTCGCGACGATTCGCGATTGCTTGCGGGAAGCCGTTCAGCGAGGTGAAGTTCGTGACCAGGAAAGGAGGCTGTCGCGTGGTTTGTTAGTTTCACAGAGGAGAGGAGTTCGCGTGCTGTTATCGCGAACAGAAGCCTCGTTTTGCCAACAAAGGAGTTCGACCAGCGAAATTTGCCAGTTCGTCGCATGAGGATTTGCGATAGGTGGAGTTCAGCGGGATGCAGGAAGCGAGCGACCTTGAGTATTCGCGAACAGGGGTTACGCGGAGGTATTTCGCGAATAGGCGCGAAGGGAGTCGGAGCTCGCGAGACAGCAGTCAACCAAGGTGCTGTTGCGAACAGGATAAATGCTGTAATTGACATAGTTGACCAACCCACTATGGTGTAAGAAACTCCATGAAGCATTTCTTCTAAGGGGTTGGATATTCGCCAAGGTGGAGATTTGTTAGGTATGGCTCATATGCCAGGTGATGCATTTCTCCTAAGGGGCTAGATATTCGCCAAGGTGGAGATTTGTTAGGTATGGCTCATATACCTGAAATTTGGAGTCTCTTGAAATAAAGAGGTGTGTCTCCTGGTTAAAAGGAGTATCTCTTGGAATTTAGTGGGTTGAGGGAAACGAGGGTGTTTTAGTAATTTATCCGTAAGTTTTATCTATAAATAGATGAGTAACCCTATGGGTATGTGAACCGAACTTGTAACTCCTCTGAAATAGTGAATTCGCCGCTCTGCTCCCAAGGATGTAGGCATCTTTGCCGAACCTCGTAAATCTCTGTGTTCTTCTTCTGAATTTGCGTTTTGTTCGTCATAAATTGCACAACACATGTAATTGAAGTTATTTATTTAAAAATATAGATATGTATTCTTGTTGATAATTACAAAATTTACCATTAAGTCTTATGATTTTCAAGACATTTTTTTATTGAATATTTGAAGGTTATGAGATCCATATATAATTTAGTTAAAAATAAAAATTTTTATTCAGATTAATATGCATTCCTCTAGCGATTGAATTGGACATTTTGTTATTAAGGGTGTCAAAGGTGACAACAAAATGCTTTTGAGATTGTTAAGTACATGAAATCATAAGGAACTTAACATGTATGTCAACTTATTTATTCAAATAATTAGTTTATAGAGATCCATGTCGAACCTCTTTAAAGTCAGGAGGTGAATCAAATTGAGTTTTAGGAAGTACAATTTATAAGTGAGAAATAAATTTCACGCTCAAAATGAGGTGGTTGTGTATATAGCGTAGGTACGCCGTCGGGAAGTCTTTAAATAGTGAACTGACGAAAAAAATTTCTCATTTCTTCTCCTCCCGCCTCACGCAAACGCCGAACCCACATGTATTCCTATTGTTGTTTTTTCTATTATGTGCACCAGATTGCAAGTTCTTACAATCAAATCGAAGATAATCTCGATTCAATCATTCATCTAATTTTTTATGTAAATTAAACCATTAGTTTTTCCACATTTTTAATTTATGTGATTTAGAAAAAAAATTGAAATTTTAAATTTTGGATTTGAAAAAACCAACCAGGAGACATTTTTTAATCATTGAATTGATGTATTAATGTGTTCCACGATCAAATATTTAGAATCTAATAAGTGAAAATTTTAAGTTGGTTTTTTATCATGAATTTTGATATCTAAGTGAGCATTTGAACAATGGATGAAAGAAATTGCTAGATTTGTAAATATCAATGTCTCCGATACTTTTGAAAAGTTATGTACTTGCACTTTTTAGAGATATGAGTTGGAGATGTTTCTGCTTCCCCAGTTTTAACAATAAGTTGTTGCGTCCATATTACCAAAATGTAAAATTACGCACCTAGTGTGATTGTTATACCTAGTTTAGGTTTTTTAAAGTGGATATAGAATCATAAAACTCAATGATTTATTCCTTAGTAAGTCATGGGTTTTGTAACCCAAAGGAATGCTCTTACATTTGGTAGTAAGACATATTTCAAGTCTGAAACATTGATTAACATTAAGTTCAAATACCCATTTGATTGTTTAGTAGTGATTTCTTTTTTTAAGGACACTATCAATTTTTAAAGCAAGTGTTAGTAATTGATGTCCACTTAGCTACATGATGAAGGGCTCATTTTTTAGAGGATATTATGTTGATTGGTAGACCCAAGCGTATGGTTATCAAATTTCGATCATTTTGGCATTTGGACTTTCCTTTTCTATGTCTGCCACTCTAATTGTCTTTTGGTTTAAAATACCCTTCTTATTGTTTAGTAGTAACCTCCTTTTATAATGTGTTTTATCTTTTTATAGCAAGTGTTGGTTGTTGATGTCCTCTTGGTTGTATCAAGATGATCCTTTTTCTAAAGGATGTTATGTTGATCAATAAATTCGAGCTTGATACCCATTAAGATTTTAATATTTTACCAATAGAACTTACCTTTTCTAAGCCTGCCACTTCGATTGATGTTTTGTCTAAATAGTCAACTGATTGTTTAAAAGTGATCTCCTTTTGTAAGAACGCCACTCTTTTTATAGCAAGTGTTGGTTGTCAATTTTTTTCTAACCTTCATGCCACCACAACTTGCTTATCATGCTTGCCAATAATGTTATGACTTGATTTATTTAATGAAATTCTTTTTATCAGTTTGAGAGATAACACCTAAAAGTCATACATGCATGTATGTTAAATTGATCTATGTTGATTGTAGTTGATGATGTGTTGATATTTGTGATGGTTTAGATTATTTTTGGATTTTTGTACATCAACGTCGTGGATATACAATAGACCTTATCTGAATATAAAATGAATCACTGAAGGGTTCTTGCAGGTACAACAGGAGATTAAAGTGGGGAAAGCAATGTGCAAAGTAGTCATTGGGCACCTAGGCGCCGAACCCTTGGGAGGGCAAGCTGAAGATAGCAAGAGAAAAATGCTAACTAATAGTTGTAAGAAAATCCAACTATGTAATTTTATTTTTTTTAGCTTCAATAGTTTGTAGATTGCACTTTACAGTTTTCTTTTTGTTTTGAGTACTTTTATGTATTTTAGCTTCAGCACTATATAGATTGCATGCACTTTACATTTTCTTTCATGTTTACCACATCCTTTTGTATATTTTGCTTCAGTAGACTGTAGACTACATGAACTTTATAGATTCCCTTTCTTTTTACTACGTACTTTTGTATTTTTATCTTCAGTAGTTTGTAGATTTCACTTTTCTATTTTAATTTCTATTTACTTGTACTAAGTAAATTTTCTTTCCTTCTTACAAATGACTTCTAGAGGGAGCACCCTAGATCATTATAGAAGGAAGAAGACCATCAGCCGATGAGGCTGTGGAAGAACTGCCAAGGTTACAAGCACTTCCAATACCAGCACCACCAACAGTTGCACCACAAACCTCATTAGATACCCTCACAACCGCTGCTCAGCATCGCTAGCAACTGCGACTATCACACCTGTAGAGCCAGCATAAGCGACTATCACCCCTGCACATCCAGTGGCAAGACTACCACAAGCATATCACCACCATCTACCATTATCACACCCACACTGCCACCAGCTGCTCCCGATGTGCCTACCAATTCAAGCATCACATGCAGCACTTTCAGTTGCGGATTATGAGGAATACGTAAGTTTTTTAACGTATTAACCTTAGTCCTTTATTTTTTTATTCAATATACTAATGATATGTTTTCTTTAGTTTTTCTCCATCACACAGGCCATCAATTCTATTTGAGAAATCATTTTAAGCAAGTTTGATCATCCCTACTAATCATGGAAGGAGATCTCCATCTCAATTCAGGATATGTGGTTTCAAGAGTTCAAGGTATGTACCAAACACCGTTAACTTCGGTTATATATATATTTTTTATCAATCTAACTTTTTTTATTTCATTTTGCAGAAATCGTGTTTTTGGCCACCTGATGAGGAGGCCCATATTCGGCGTAACTTCGAGCGCAAAGGAAGCGACCTACTTTATGATTTTTTTGGGGACATACGGAAGATGCATCAACACCTCTTGTGGCTCGACGAGGATGTTTTTGCCTCTGATCTTTGGTCCTAGAATTCTCCTGAAAACCAGAAGAAGAGAGAACAGGTGAAACAGAATCACCAATCTGATTGCGGAGGCATCACATACAAAGCATAAGAGGATAATGGTAAGAATTAGATTTTTGCATTAAATTTTCTTATACACTGACTGTATGTTAACTGTTATGATACTCTCACAGTCTATAGCATTGGGACAGGACCCATCCTTTGCCAAGCTAAATGCGCGTACTCATAAGCGGCAGTCGAATCAGACCTGGGTGGACAACAGATCTCAGGCGATTCAAGTAATTCAAAAGATTATTTAGTTTACAGTTTAAATAACTATTGAAGTTTTCCTAGCCTCTAACTTTCATCAATCTTATCTTTTTGTTGGAGACCTTTTAGAGGATGAAGGAGACTCGATCCCAAGATTCGAGTGGTATTACTATCACAGATCTTGATTCGTCTAACTATGACATGGAGTGACACTGTTGGAGGGAAGAAAATGAGTTGGGTCTATGACTTAGGATCTCAGGAACCTCCGTACTACACTCGTCCCTCGAGCTCATCTTGTGCATCGTCCTCTACTGCCCAGGAGGAGGAGCTTCATAGGCAAGTTGTCACGAATGTTGTTGATATTCAGCCCAGAGTTGATGCCTAGGTCTCCACCTAGCGAGCCTAAATAAGATAAGAGATAGAACTAATGATGCAGATAGATTTTAATGCGATATTGCGTTATGCACGATAGAGAGGAAAGAAGCCAGATGAGGATGATTAGGACGAGGACGATGATGGAGTGGGGAATTTTTCTTATTTCTTTTTTTGTTATTTTTAGAACAATTTATTGAAACGACATTATTTTTTATGTACAAATGTTCATCTAAGTTTGTATACTACAGTGGTTTTCTTTACTTTTTGTTTATGATTTCTGCATTAATTAACTGTGATATTGGGTTAAAAATTGCTTGGATTAGTACATTGTGCTGTGTAAAAATTGTTGTGTAAGAATTACAGGTGCATAAATAATAGTGATGAAGTAGCATATTATTTTTTTTTCTAATGTTACAGATTTTTGACGGCTTACCGACAGTATGTCGATGCACTATCGTAATTTCTGATAAGTAATATTCGCTGGTTACATTAGCAACAACAAATTGATAGTGCATTGACGACGTATCGTTATTTATGAATGTCATTTCTTACAGCTTACAACAGCACAATATAATTTTGTGATTTCTACTCTAATTTTCAGACGTAACAGACCTTCTGTTTATACCAATGGATACCAACAGTGCAACAATTTCCGACGGTTGTGCAACACTACCAACGGCACTTATAAACCGTAGGTAGTTCCGTTAATAAAATAATTACTGACAAGAGTTTTAGCTACGTCCCAAAATATATCATTAAGTCATCAAAAATTTATGGGCCAATAGCTTTTATATATTTTTCGATGATTTTTTGGCTGGCATAAATAGTCTCATTTCCTCTAGGGAAAGAGGAGTAAGAATATAGAAATTTTTCTTTAAGAATGAAGATGAATTAGAGTCTCATATAATTACTTCTATTCAATAAGAACATAGGGAAAAACATCCCTCTCCATCCCGTGAATGACTTCCCCCGTTTATAAACTTAAGCCCAAAAGAGTGGATACATAGATGAAAACATCAAAGTAAAATCATTATCCAGCTATACATGTATATTGTATTATACAAGATATTGTTTGCTTGTCCGATAGTTTTTCATTTGCTCTCCAGATGTAAGTTTTTTGTTTGTTTGTCTCGGAGGGGAGTCCTTTATTTGCTTGTCCAGGAGAGGAATCATTTGTTTACTTTCCTCGGAGGAGAGTCTTTTGTTGTTAATATCTTATTCACTTACCCAAAATTGAGTTTTCTGAGTGTCGGTTGAACCTAGGACAACTTTAGAGAAACTTGTGTCATAACACAAGATAAGTTGTGGAAGTAACACTTCCTTTATTTTTTTGATGAGATGTCAGTCGCTCGGAATTGATCGAGCAGTGTGCATGTACGGTCGGTCGGCTTATTTTGATCGTTGGGAGCCGACCATCCATTTTGTGCTACTCGCCTCTTAGCTAAAGCCTCTAGAAAGAATATGATGTTGAATTCAAATCTGTACCGTAAATCATGCCCAACGAATGGAGTGTTTGACCAAGGAGAGATGATTGAGAAGGAGAGAAATGAAAGAAAGAGAGAGAAAAGAAGAGAGGAAAAATTCTCCCGACTAGGGGAAAATGGGGTGTTCCCGGGCTTATGGGCTCATGTTATTCCAAATAGCTTGATGTTACAAAAGTGGGGGAGCCAAAGGTCAACTCCATCGTAAGTCTCTCCTATTTATAGAAGATAGGAGAGGAAAAAAAATATCAAAATTACATATTTAGCCTGGCTTTGAATAGGAGAGCAAAGAGCGTTCTAGTCCCTTAAGCTTGGGCCGTTAGATTGCCTCGAGATTCATGCAGACCATTTTTTATTATAGAGACGAAATTGACATTTTTGGCTCCAAATATTTTATTGCATGAACTCCTTAATACAATCCCTTTTAAGTGTGTCGCTAAAAGTATTTCTCCTGTTGATGTCACTTCTCTTTTTGTTGGTAGCATGTTTCAAGCTCACTCCATCTTTTAGAATGTTGAGCCCAAATTTATATTGCGAGACATGCACAAGGATTAGAACATTAGACAGCTTGAGGGAGAAAAAAAAGAGACAGAGAAGGAAAAAGAAATAACCGACCACGTACCTATGATATCTAATAAAAGTCAATTGCGATGATTTAGTTTCGTCGATAAACCATCAGCACTTATAAGCCTTAGGTATTTCCATTGGTAAAATAATTATCGATAATCATTTTAACTACGTCCCAAAATACATCATTAAATCGTCATAAATTTAAGAATCGATGGATTTTATATATTTCCCGATAATTTTTGGACTGTCGGAAATAGACTCATTTACCATTATGAAAGTATAGAAACTTTTCCTTAAGAATAGAGACGACTTAAGTCTCGTATAATTACTTTTATTCAATAAGAACATACAGAAAAATGAGCCAATTTCAGTTGGACTAGATAATTGATGTACTTGAATTCAATTAAAGGAGTTTATCAAGCTAATCGATTTCGCGTCGGCTTCTGCATTTTGCACGCCAATTACATTTGGAATTTTCGGATCAGATCAGGTGCATGTTATTGTTCTGTACGTTGAACTTGGTCAGGGGACTTTTTGGGCCATAAATGCTCTTTAATTGTTTTAGAATATAATTAACTTATTTGATTGGTAGACGTGGCGGTTAACTTAATTTGGGAAATTCCACGAAATCACCAGTTATTTCACGAGAAATAAAAAATAGCAGTATTATTCCGTGTGAACAGCATGAGGAAAGCTCTCATAATTTCATTCTTTTGTATCTGATAGGGATGCGAATGTTTGTATTTTAGAACAAGTCATGGTCAACTCAGAATATTTTGAGTCTATGCTTTTAATCATATATATATATATATATATATAATGTATGATTTCTTATCTTAACATTGTTTAGCATAAGTTAGAAATTATAGAAATATTCTAAGAAACTTGATTCTATGAGCTTTCATTTTAAAATGTTCTAATTAAAATTTTAAGTACTAACTTTTTGTATCAATCAAATCATTAAGATAGGATTCATTTATGTGTTGACAAATATAATCATATTTCAATAATTGGTATCCATCTCCATGAGAAAAATATATTTCACTATAGGTGTTTAGATCTTTTTTGACGGCCATAATCTGTCGTTGATCATAAGAAAAACTGTCGCTTTTAATATTACCGACGGTTTTGTGTTTGTAGATAAAACACTTATTGGTAAGTCCAAATCAGACTGATATTCCGACTATATAAATTTACTGACGGTTATTCGACAATTTAATGTCGTAGCTTTTTTCAAAAATAAAACTCAAATTGTCGGTAATCGTCGATTCATATAACCCATGGTGCTCCTGTCGGTAATAGTAACAACATACACGTCGAAAAAGTGTTGCACTAGTCAGTTTTTTTGACGCAGGCAAAACTGTTGGTTATGCATCAATTAATGTGTCGATTTTTTATAATTGACGGATTAATTGTCAGAAAAGTGTCGCGCCTATCGTTTTTTTGACGCAGATAAAAACTGTTGGTTAAGCATTATTTTTTATAATTGACGGGTTAACTATTAGAAAAGCATCACGCCCAACATTTTTGTGTGACGCACTTTGAGTGGTCGGTTATGTGTCGATTAGGCGTTGGTAAAAATGTCCATCAGTTAGCCATCTATTTAGCCTATGGGTAAGTTTGGAACCGTTGCAAAACTGACACTATGTTGACAGAGACCTGTAGCATAAAAAAAATAAATAAATTCTTTCTTTTGTATTTATAATACCACACATACTCTCACAACAATTAATATACAATTCCAAGCATTTAACGAAATAACATAATGAATTAACAGTAATTTACCTAATTAAATAATGAAATAAATAAATACATTTATTCTAAAAGATATACATCACTCTTCAAAAAAAAAATGGTCAAATGTAAAAATACATTTAAAAAAAGAAAAAAAAAAACCCTCCTAATCATAATTCAATATCTCGTTAACCTCATCATCATTATCCTCTGCCACTTCCTCCTCCCCAATGCTGTCTCTGCCATGCAACACTCTCTCATCCGTTGTCGTAAGGAATCCAACTCACCCTTCAGCTTTATCACGATCTGGCCGCTGCGCTCCTAACTAGTTCCTATTCCGACCGTATCGCGATGGTTTCGAGGACGAAGGTGATGGTTCTGGACGAAACTTACAGGGATATGTGAGGGTTTCGTGGCAGGGCTCCAGTAGAGAAGAGGAGGGCCAAGAGGATTAGGGCAAGAACAGGAGAGAGGTAATTTCAGGCGAGATATATGATTAGTTTTGATGGCCTATAAACGGCTTTTAATGCGTCGATTGCTAAAACTATTACCGACGGCCGTTCTCGTAGCTTAATAATATAATGCGTCGGTTAAAACTTAGCCAGACGGCAGGTTCGAAGATAACAAACGAACTATAGTTGTTGGTCAATATTTGCTTATAACCGACGGGTTATTCTGTTAGTTATAATTAAAAAGAGTCGGAAAATAAAATAATTTTGATAAGCAATAATATATGTTGTAGTTATACATTCGCAAATAATCAAGATCAAAAACAGTATAAAAACCATTAGTAATTATAATAATTTATCTGACATATAAGAAAATGACAGTTTTTTCGTCTATTTTATCGTTTTTATCTTGTACCATTTTAGGAAAAGAAAATTCTCTTTTTGAATTTCAGAGGTATAAAGCATTTTAAGAGGCATTTTGTAACATCACCACATGTACATCATTGTAACAAGAAATCAATAATTTAATCAATCCAATAAAATTGTCTTGATTATTTGATTAACTTTCATCATTGCATCTAAAATCAACACTTTGTAATATAAGCCATTTTGCAGCATCAATAGAAATATGAACTTGAAGTTAATTTCATGCAACTGACTGAGAAGCTTGCTTTTCAAAATTTTTAATTAGATATTATAATAAATTCATCATTTCATGACAGTTTTTAACAATTAATTAGGCATAGAATTTAGCCCTTTTGACTATGTGATTATGAATGTGCATGATTACTACTATTATTATTTTCTTTTTTTCAAACTTTAAGTCAGTACACTATAGAAGCGTTATATCCAAGACCTTTATGTAACTCTGTATAAAAAAAATAAAAAATAAATAAAGACAAAAAAAAACATTTACGATTTATTTTCAAAAGAATTCTAACTAATATTGAAAAAATGGTGGTCATAATTAGAACTATATGAGTGACTCGGGTGATATAAAAAAAGAACATGCTTTATTGTAGTTAATACTTATATAAATGTAATTTGTTAAAATATAAATCATAATATACATAAATTATGCATTAAATTGGATGAGGTAATTAAAACTCTTTTATGAATTATTTAAAATAATTATTTAATAAAAAAATAAGCATTTAAGTTTTAGGATGAATTTAATTTTTGGATTGTATAACAGTAGGAAATAACAAACATGATAATAATAATTATCTCCAAGCTTAGAAAAAATTTATAGAGGGTGATTGCTCCCCCAAGCCTGAATTTCACCATCGTGTACACGTGTGTGTGTGTGTGTGTGTGTGTGTGTGTGAATATATATATATATATATATATATATATATATATATATATATATTTTTTTTTTTTTTTTTGGGGAAAGAGCACTCGTGGCTCCCTACGTGTTAATATGGTAAAAACATTACAAAAAGGGGGGGGGGGAGACAGATCCCCAACTAAAAGAAAAGAAAAAGTACAAGACCCACTCACCCCTAGGGGTTCCGTCTCCCTCGAAACAACGCACGCAAAAAAACCCACCAAAAAGAGCCAAAAAGGCCAAAACAGGAAAGTGAGAGTAAAAAACCGTCCAGTAAAACATAGATAAAAGAGTAACAGCAAAAGAAAGACAAAAGTGTTCTGATGAGTGTGTACGAACATCAAAACAGAGCAAGATAAAAACTGGCGATAAAATAAGAAGTGTACTCATGTGGCCAAAATAGCGACCTCGTGAGGGAAACCAGAGAAAACTTGAGACAATCCGAGAAAATGATGAGACTGCAGGCAAGCATCCGAATTTGAGTGTAACGACATCGGTAAAAAGTCATCCATGATTAGCATAAACTTGACACGAGCCGAATTTGAAGGAGAGTGCAACGAGTAGAGAAGGTAGGTTGGTATCCTTTGATATCCATTGTGGGTCTGGTAATGACCATTGCTGTAGAAAACAAGCAGGGAACTTCCAAACCATTGTCAGATCATTCAACAGAAAAAAAAATGGTGTTAAATTCTAACATAGGGCAGATCTAAATTATCACTATTAAGTAAGATACAGAGCTGCCTTGGAGGAATGATTCCAACCAATGGAGCCGTGTCTTTGAGTTTAGCCAACCAATCAGCAGGAGCATTGCCTTCTCTGTATATAAAGCTATAATCAACCTGTAAGTTTTGTTGGGTAATAAGATTCCTTGCTCTTTTAAAAAGTTGGGTAAGATTCCATGGGATATGGGATGAAGCAGCTTAGCATTTCATAAAGCAAAGATGAATCTGTTTCAATAATTATCCTAGACATAGAGAAAGAGACAGCAATAGATAAGGCACAGAAAAAAGCCCAAAATTCTGCTTCAATAGGGCTGTCTGCAATGACAGGTGAGTGGAAAAAACTGGATAATTTTCCTTTATAGTTTCTCAAAACTCCCCCAATGCTAGCATGAGACAAGGACCAACTGCCATCAATGTTAAACTTAATCCAACCCTTAGGAGGGGGCTGCCATTTAACAAGGATAGGAAGTTGACGTCTAAAAGGGGTGGGGTTCACAGCAAAAACTCTAGTGATTGTAGCATAATAGGATAAAATATTGGAAAATGTAATAGTAGGTGAGACCACACTATCACCAAATTTATGATTATTTCTGGCCATCCAGAGGAACCAAAAAACCAGCAGTGGGAAAAATTTGAACTTTTTCCCCAAAGTGTTAAAGTGATTCCAGCAACTTAGTATTACATTGATAGAGGCCTCACCGCCCCATCGTAAGCCAAAATGAGAACCCAAATTTTGCCATACATTCCTTGTAAAAGTGCAATTGAAAAACAGATGCTCAAAAGTTTCCTCCTCCTGATTACATAAGTGGCAAATAGAGACCAATTTTAATCCTTTAAGTTTAAGGATATCATCTAAAGGAAGAAGTGAGTGAAAAAGTCTCCAAAGGAAAAAGGAAATGGATGGGGTGAAAACTGGTTGCCAAATAAGATTACTCCAAACACCATCTAGGATAGGGGTGCAAGTGATTATAAAGCATTTCTGTCGGAAGAACAAAGCAGTGATTTCTTCCACATAGGTAAATCTTTTTGATTTTGTAACGGGATGGTATGGATTCTCATTGCATAGTCTTCCCCCACAATTTCTTTCAGCTTAGGAACATTCCAGGTTCCATTTATCAAAAAATCAGAAACTAGAAGAGAATCCAAATCCTGATGGTGTTGTATGTCATTAATGTTTTCAACCCCCCAATCCTCCTTCCAAAAAGAAACATTCCCATCACCTAAATCCCAAAAAATGAAACTATTAGCAATATTACGAGCTTTGATAATGACTTTCCAGATTTTAGAATCCCCTTTCTTCCAATCCACTATGGAAGCATGAGAATTAGAACAGTATTTGTGATGCATGAAAATGGCCCAAAGTGAATTACCCATACGAAATTTATACCAAAGCTTACACATATTAATATCCACAACATGCTGAGGAGCTTTGAAACCTAAACCACCAGAATGTTTAGGTTTACACATCTTATGCCAACTAAGCCAATGCTTTTTATTCCCAGCATTCTCCCAAAGAAATTTATTAAATAACTTTTCTAGAGAAACAAGAGCAGATTTTTTTGCATTGAAAACTTGTAGGGCATATAGAGGAATACTCAGTAAAACACTATTTAATAAAGTTAATCTGCCCCCATTTGAAAGGTAGGCATTTCTCCAGTCTACAATCTTATTCTTAATTTTTTGAATCACCTCATTCATTTGAATTTGTTTCCTCCTTCCTCTCAAAAGATTAACACCTAAATACTTGAGAGGCAAGTGAGAGAGCTTAAAACCAGTAAAATCAGTGGCCCAAGTGGTAATATGAGTTTTAACCTGCTTACCAAAGAATAATTGGCACTTAGTAATACTAAAAGAAAGGCCAGAAGCACTCTCAAATTCATCCAGAACATTAATCATAGCCTTGATGACAGGTTTGGTGGCTTTGGTAAAAATAATTGCATCATCAGCATAGGCAAGATGTGATATCAAAAAATTTGCCTTATGCATATAATTTGTGTGTCTATGTATGCTTTGGTAAATTTGAAGAAGTCTAGAAAGATAATCAAAAGAAATTATGAAAACAATGGGGGAGAGTGGATCCCCTTGCTTAATACCTCTTTTTGCAGTGAAAAAACCATAGGCATTTCCATTAACAAGCACACTATAGCCATTGCAGCATAACCATCT
This sequence comes from Papilionanthe hookeriana x Papilionanthe teres, assembly GCA_022702705.1. Classification (NCBI taxonomy): domain Eukaryota; kingdom Viridiplantae; phylum Streptophyta; class Magnoliopsida; order Asparagales; family Orchidaceae; genus Papilionanthe; species Papilionanthe hookeriana x Papilionanthe teres. Next base: position 44,367,876 of record CM040426.1, on the reverse strand, counting down.
TTTAATTAAGAGACAAAAGTCAGCAGAAAACCCTTTAGCAGCAAAAACATTTAGAATAAAATCCCAATTAATCGTATCAAAAGCCTTCTTGATGTCCAGTTTGATAACCAGGTTGCCACCTCTACATTTTCTATCAAGATCTTCAATCAGTTCTTGGGACAACAAAATATTGTCAGTAATCTCTCTTTCTTTTATAAAAGCTGATTGATGTGGAGATATTAAAAGAGAGAGGTGTGGTTGCAGCCTAGCTACAAGAATCTTACTAATGATTTTGGAGATAACTGTTGTGAGAGAAATTGGTCTAAAATTGTGCCGAGTGTGTTTTATCGGTATTCTTAGGAATAAGAACAATCATAGCGACCGTGAAATACTTACGAGGATTTTCTCCCGGGAAAAAGCTTTGAATAGCATAAATAACTTCAACCTTAATGATGTCCCGACAATGAATGTAAAAAGTGGAGGAGAAACCATCCGGGCCGGGGGCCTTGTTTGGATTTATATCTTGGAGTGCTCTATAAATCTCCTCTCCGGTGGGTACATCGACCGGATATAGAGAGGCCACCGCAAAAGATCCTCGACAAATAGGGAAGTATTTATAGCGAAACTTGAGTTGTATCAGTGTAAATATTAGTAAAATATTCAACAGCATTAGTTTCTATTTGATCAGGTTCAGTTAAAATGATCCCATCAGAGGTTAAGATCTTAAGGATAGTATTGGAATTAATTCTGTTTCTAATAGTAGCATGAAAATAACGGGTGTTTCTGTCTCCAGCTAAAAAGTGTGTATCATGAGCTTTTTGTTTCATAAGCTCATCCTCCAAACTGATATCAGTGAGCAACTGCTGATGAGCTTGAGTGAGAGAGTTGAGAAGATCAGGATTAGAGTGTATGTTTGCCTCTAACTCATCCACCACACATTGGGAGTGCTTCACCTTAGAATGTATATTACCAACAACTTCAAAATTCCATCTCCTTAGACCTGCAGCAACAGATTTGTGAAGATTCCATAAAATGTGCCAAGCATTACCACATCTAATGGGCCGCCGGAGTTGCTTGATTAAATTAAGAAAGGTATCATGCTGAGTCCAGACGTTGGGAATTTAAAAGAGGTCTTAGCAGGTTTGTTCTGAAATGCTAAAGTAAGTAAGATGGGGTTATGATCAGAAGAGGCATAACTCAAATGCTGAACTCTAGTGATGTGAAAATAATTAAGGAAACAAAGATTTCCAAAATATCTATCAAGCCTTTGATATAAGAAACCCCTTCTCCAGGTGAAAGGAGAGCCCGTGTAACCTAAATCATGGAGGCCAGCCAGGGACATGCAATCAGAGAAACGGTTGGAGAGAGTAGTGTCCCATCTGGCTCCTCCTTTACGTTCAGTGGGGGACATAATCATATTAAAATCACCTCCTGCAATCCAATTATCTTTTATTTGTTCCCCCAAGGTGATAAGTTTGTTCCACAGTTGTGTCTTATCAGGAAGAGTAGTACTAGCATAGATAAAAGTAATCCAACTAGTGTAATCCTCTCTAGAGAAATGAGCAAGAATGAATTGTCTGTCATCCTCCACTATATTTAACTGAATGCTCCTTCTCCAGAATACCCAAATCTTATTATTGCTGTTACTATAATGCATAAAATTTTTGAAAGAAGATATGATTTTGTCTTTGTAGATTGTGACCATGGGCTCCAAAATAGCAAAAATCTCAACTTTATAGACCCTGCAAAGATGCTTAAGACGTTTAAGGGACGCAGGGTCACCAACTCCCCTAATGTTCCAAGTTAGGATGTTAAACATGGTGCCTTAGCCCTCCTCTCCTAGTTGACCTAGAGGGAGGGGGTAAGAGATCTCCATCAGAGAAAGAAGGTTCAGGTAAGAAGGAATCAATTGTAGTAGTTGGTTTCACAAGTGATTTTTTTTGTTTTTTCTTAGTGGATTTTTGAATCTGCCATTCAGTTATAAGATTGTCAGTAGCATGGGCCATAGAATTATTGTCAATGATTCTAGAAAATCCCGGAGGAATGGAAGAACTGCCGTCTGATGGAACCAACTGAGGGGATGTAGGAATAGGGAAAGGGTCACCAGCAGGTGGAGATAATCCTGTAGTAAGTAAAGGTTCAGTGTTCATCCTGATATTTGTATTTTGGCAATCAGCCTCCAAAACAGTGGTGCTATTAAATTTAGTGCATGGTTCCGCATCAGAATTATTGTCACCATGAGAAGACTGTGTGCTTGAAATGTCCTGTGCAGTTTTAGCAGCAAAGGTATTTGGTTCAGAAGGGGGGTTGGCTCAATGGGAGTAACTAAAGCAAATTCAATATCAAAGGACTGAATGGGGGGAAAGGGAGGGATTACAGTATGAGGAGAAGTGGGACCTGGATGAGGGGAGTTGTCTGCAACAGAATTTAAGTCAGTAGTTTCCAATGTAGAAGGCTTAATGGCAGGCAATATTAAATGAAAGTTTTGATCTTCAACCACGTTTAAAGATAGCTCATTAGCAGAGCTATGATTAGATCTGACATCATCATCCTTGAGTAGTAACGAATTATTCTCAGTAAAGGGTAGAATGGGAGCGGCAACAACAGTGCCAGAAGGATCCACTGGGACAATATCATCTTGAACATATTGAGTGTGAATTTCTAGTGGGGGAATAACAGGTGATCGGGGAGAAGTGAGGGGTTCAGTGGGGTTTAAACAGTCTAAAAAAGGGGGATCTGGAGGATGAGAGGGTAAAGCAGTTCTTCTGGGAAGGGTTGGGGGTTTGAGATGGGGGTGTAATCTATAACATATGGAGTTGGAGTGGCCAAACATGGCACAATGAGAGCAATAAGGTGGGTGAGGGCCCATAACCACCTTCTGCCAGTACCCATTATGAGAAGAGCCTATCCATACCTCGTCGAGGTAGGGCTGGGTGATATCCCTTTCGACTAGAAAACAAGCATCAGCAGGTTTAGATCGTTCAACGAGTAGGATTATCAACACGCAGAGGGTTACCAAAGCCTTTCGCCAAAGAGTAAAGAATATCATGATTGAAAAGGTGGTATTTGTATTCGGGGAATTTGACCCAAACAGGGATTATGGGTGATTCTGATCGGGGATTAAAATAAACACTCCATTTGAGTATTTTCATGAGTCTGTTTTCGATTTTCATTACCTTGCGCGCAAAGACGTTAGTATAATCGACATCAGTAATGAGCTCGATAAGAATATGCCGACCATCTAAAGAACCAATCTTCCATGATCCACTAAGCTTTAGTGAATCAAAATCTTTACGAATTAGATCAAGCTTGGGGTGTCCATAAAGGAACTTACCTATCAAAACGTAGCGACAGGCAGAAGCCAAGATATTGGTTTTTTCATCAGTGAGATATAGTGCGGGCTTACCATTTTTTACGCAAGTTTTCCGATGAAACTATAGTCACCACCGCCTAACTCCCAAGCATCGTGAAAAGATTGAGGAAAGTAACAAGAATGCTTCCTATTCGGTGGAGAGTTTCCTCCATTTACCGCATCCGCGTAGGATCTAGCCATTACAAGCAAAAGAAGAGCGTAAAGGAAAAGGAAAAGAGCGAGGGAAGAGATCACCGAGCCGGAAAACGCCGATCGCCCGGACGACGCCATAAGAGAGGCGAAACCTAGCCGTTACCATCGAGCCTCCGATTTATATATATATATATATATATATATATATATATATATATATATATATATATATATATATATATATATATATGCAACTCGTGGCTTGTTTGTTGACAACTTCGGCATAAATCCCCTCTGTCCTGTGTTCGAATTCATCTGGGTAGAATTAGCACATGTGTGATAGACAGATAGATATTGTCGTCCATCTTATAAATATATATATCCCCGACGCAGTCCCGATCCGAATCTACGCCGGCGCTGCCGCTGACGCACTTGCCGACGATCCAAGTGTTGGGCCAAACTACTGCTCCTCCCCCTCTCCTTCCTTTTGGTTGAAGACATGAGGCGGACGAGCGATATTGGAGGCGAATGGAGCGGACTATACTCTCGTTGGGAAATTTCTGTATGGAAATCCCAAGCTTGAGATTTTTTGAAAGCGCTTTGATTATCTTAAGCTCACAGAGAGTTGGAAAGATGGTTCGCTAGACGGCAGCCACGTTCTCATTCAACTCTCCAATGATGCGGATTATACCCAAATTTTTGCTCAAAAAGTTATCAAAATTGATAATCACTTTATGAATATTCTGAAATGAACGTGGATTTTGATCATAAATCGGAACCTCCTATTATCCCAATTTGAGTTAATTTTTCGGGACTCAAGGTTCATATCTTTAATTATGAAACCCTTTATATGCTGACAACTGCTTTTGGGAAACCGCTGAAGGTCCATACTCCCACGCTTGATACAACCAAGCCATCTGAAGCTTGTGTGCTTGTAGAGCGCGACATCACTCAACCTTTTCCAGGGGAGATTTGGATTGGCTCCCCTCATCAGGGTTATTGGGGAGATTGTGATGGGACCTCATCCCCCATATTGCCCTCACTATGGAATGTTTGGTCATAACTCTTCATCAAGTTATCAGTTGCACCCACATCTACGGCCCATTGTAGCCCCACCTCCTGTTACTCAACACATTCCTGCATATGTTATACCCTCTTCATCATTGCCTCTGATACCTACTGTTATGCCCATTGCAGATACGGTACAAAATGGTCTTTCTACTCGGATGGTTTCTGAAAATGTTGGGCTTGTTGATAAGGGTCATTTCTTTGGGAGGTGCTAGGTGGTTGCTCCTGGGAGGCAGGATGCAGTCATTGCCTCTTCTTCTTCTTGAGCGGACACACTATCTTGTCGGGCCCTAACTACCGTGGAGGTTGCTCGGGTTCCCCTTCATGAAGAGATTGAAGACCGGGATGATGCTAACATTCACGCCCAGGTGACGGAACAGGTGTCTCCTATGCTAATGAGCAAGTTTTAGAGCCAAACAAACCATCTTACTGCTATTAAGCATTTGGACGTACTTGACGACTCCTTAATTGTGGTAGAACTACTTGTTGAGAGTGCTCGATATTCCCAAGTATTGGAAGAATATCCTTCACAAACACCAGAACCCATTACTGTGATTGTCTTTCCCTCTACTGATGCTCCACTATCTAATGATATCATAAACCAATCTTCAGAAGAAGAATGACAAATCTACACTTCTCAGCCGGGGAAAAAGGCTGGGGGCACTTTTCAACTTGGAGAATTAATGGATGATACCCTGGTCACTCCTGGGAATGGTACAACACTTCAGAGTCTGTTATCTGGATTCGACACAAGAACTAGAGAAAGAGGTAGACCTAAACTGCCTCGTCCATAGACACTTGTTATCTGCATGATTGCATTTTTTGAGGTTTTTGTTTCTTTTTGTTCGGGTATTACTGTTTTATGTATCGTATGGGTAGGGATTTTCAATATATATTTCAATATATATATATATATATATATATATATATATATATATATATATATATATATATATATATATATATATATATATATAATTTGCTGGTCTATTAGCTTCTCTACAAACTTGTGACCATTGAATGTGGAACAGTGGCAGCTTCTTTATTTTACTCCATATTATCCTAGCAGACCAATGATATCAACTAAGCTCCTTACAAACCTGATAAATTGAGATTTCATCCATTTCAATGATAAGTGCCCAAACTTTAAAGATGTTTAGCAACACATAATTCATATAGGATAGCAAAAAATTCAGCCAATTAGATAGAAATAGGGTCACATTTAGCATAAAAAATTAGTATTTTTGTCCCTAGTTGATCTCTGAGAATCCCACCTGCTCCAGCTAGATGTTATTTACAACTACCATCTACTTTCACTTTCAAAAAGATGCCATTTAGACCTTTCCCAACAAACTAGCTTACGCCAGTGATATACTTGATTGGTTTCCTTAGTAATATCAACAACGTTGACAACATTCACCTTCAACACCTTAGCAGGATTATTGTAATTAATCACCTTAACAAAAAATAATTTGATGCGAATGAGGATTCTCTTCCTCTTATTCCTTTTCCATCCATAAGAACTAACAACCAATGAAAGGTATCATATTATGAATGTTATTACAGCTGTTATTATTGATATTCTAACAAAGAATGCATTGCTCAAAAGAAACATACCATTATTTGGGATGAATGTCCCAAAGGTAAGAGCTAAAGCTCTCCAAATAGCCTTGTCATGCCTACACAAAAAAAAAAAAAAAAAAAAAAAAAGAGATAAACTTTCGATTTCCTATCTACACATGAGTCAACAAAAAGAAAGTCTAAGACCTTTTCAACTTTTAAGATTTCATCGCCAAGTAGAAATTTGAATTTTAATCGACATGTAAAGAATGATTGTGATGGCTTAAGAATAGAATTTCATATAATATCAACCCTCGCACTATATATATATATATATATATATATATATATATATATATATATATATATATATATATATATATATAGACACACACACACACACACACACACACACACACACACACACACACCAGTAACACATAATTTTTATGTATTTACATACCACACATAAAATTTACTACTTATATGTATATCACTTAAAATTTTAAGATCATTTCAAAAATACCATTATCACTATCTTCTTAAAACTTAATATTATATCATTGTTCACATCATTCTCAAACTTGAAGGTCCATAAATTTCCTAACAAAATTCATCAAATCCATCACAATGATGTCATCCTAACAAAATTCATCAAATCCATCACAATGATGTCAAAAATCTTCTACTCTTATGTTAAATCATCATTGGTCCGTAATTAATAGAACCATATATCATGAATTTCAACTACTATCATTTATTCACAGAATATAATAATCAGTATTATAACCTACAATTACTAATCAATAGAGATATATATTATAAATGTCATAGAAACAAATCATGAATACACATTTTGAGAAAAATACTTAACTTTTAATTTCCCCACAAACATAATCAAATTATATATTATGCTTCAAAGAGAGAAGAACACAAATTAAATTGATATATTTAACTATAAAGTAAAATAAATTAAAACTTAATTTTTTTATCCCCATCATTGCACTACAACAAAATTGTTAACCAATTTTATTGGTAAAATAGATGTTACTCCAGTCAATGTTGATTTGAACTAATCGAGTCAACATAGATTTATACATCTTCACATAGGCCCTGCTATAGAGAAGTCAATAGTCCCTAGATGCATTTTATGTCAAGTCGAATAATATTACAATCACTTGATTTTTTTTAGCAGAAGAAAAGAAATTAATCAAGTTCAAAACGTAATTTTTTTTTTTCATTTCATTTGATCTTTGCTTGAGTGTTAGATACATTATGATTCTTGTATTTGACTTAGAGTAAACTTTTTTAAAAAAAGTATGTTCATTCCTCACCACTCTCTGACATGGCCAAGCACTAATCCCATCTCTCCACCTGGCTTTCCCATACACCCATATTTTCTATTGCTTGCTAACTCTCTCTCTCTCTCTCTCTCTCTCTCTCTCTCTCTCTCTCTCTCTCTCTCTCTCTCCATCTCTTTCTCACTCAGCCTCCACATACACACACTTTTTGTTCTCTCGCTTCATTTAGTATTATGTTGTTATGTTTATAAGGCATGTATTCTTCTAGTCTTGTGTAAGAGTGTCAAAGCATTCTTAAATATTGCGACTGGACCTATGATTGCTCAAAAGGATTTTAGTTGCCTTTTATCTCTTCCTATGATCTCTCCAAAAGAACTAAGTAAGGTGTTACTAATATTTCTATGGACATTCTAGCGATTATCTTTTGACTATACATAATAGATGATGAAAGCCACTATCTCGTTTTATGAAATCATTATAGAATGATCTTATCCTTAGGCTCATTTAGTCCGCATTGGCTTATATGGGCAACTAGAGGTAACCCTACAAACTATTCTTCATAGTATGAATATGGGCCTTCGGAAGTTCTGGGCTTGTTTCAAGAGTTCTAAGAATTCTTCACCTCACAGATAACAATCCATAGGCCTACAACATTGTAGTGGATTACATCAAGACAAAAATGTTGTCTAGGCTTTTATCTACTAACTGGCTGAAATGCTGTAGTTCGCTTGTACTTTTTGAGATTTGATAATGGATTTACTAGTCAGAAATATTGATTCCGTGCCCAGCAGCCAACAACCTCTCTCTTCCATTGAGTAGTGCCATAAAATCTAGGGGTTTTTGAGTACTGCACATCTGAAAATGTAAAATTTATGTATTTCTTGTCCGAAACTTTAATATTATAGCTTATGCACCATGTCTTCTTTCTGTTCACGCTTCGGTCTTATAATCAACTTCTGGGGCATCTTCTCTTCATATTTCGATTTCAATTTTGTTGATATCCAAATATCAAAACAGACACAACCCACTGGAGAATCTGAAACTGTCGGAGTTCATAAAGTTGCAGACTTATGAGAATATATGATTTGATGAGGCATAGAGAGGAAGAGGAACATTGTGTGTTGGGTTGGGAGTTGAAGAAGATAGTGAGCGTGAGGTCTGCAAGGAGAACCATGGTGCAAAATACGTAAATTTGTCTAACCTGAAGAGAGATCGACCCAAAAGTAGATGACGGAAGCACAAATTGGAAGAAGACAGTGTGTGTGTCCCGTAATATTAAAGTTTACGGTGCAAAATTTGTAAATTTTACTCTTTCGTGTGCGCGGAGAATGTAAAAACCCCTATAATGTTTTGATGTTGTACCTATGAGACTAATATTAAGATATCAATGATGGATTTGAATTTAATTTAAAATTGTTCTAGTTTGAATATATTTGATCTAAATTTTTCTCATTTATGTTTACCTGGAACCACCTCATCTAACTAAATTTATATATCCTTTTTATTATAAAGGCCAAGCATAATTTTAGATCAACTTGTAGTGGATCAAACGGTTGCGAGGCGGTTAGCTAAGTGAAATGACGAGCTGAAGTACTAGGAGCCTCCGCTTCTTCAGAACCTCCCTCATCAGCGACAAGCTTCTTTTCCCTGCTTTTTCGAACAAGAATGGTTACCTTACTAGGCATACACTATTAGAAGAAGACACCTCAACAAATTACGAGTTAATATTCGACCATTTAACGATCTTAAAAAAAAATAACATATTAAGATGTTAGACAATTTAACTTCGAGCCGAAATGATATAGGTTCCAACCAACAAATTTGAAAACTACTAATTAATCACATCTCCATCTATATCATCATCACTTTGAACAAGAAACCCAAGATATCTAGAATGTTCACAACTTCTAAATGATTTGATCACTCATAGTTACAACTCTACTACTAGAGCTACTACTACTAAAATTACATTTTAAGTATTCAATTCCAGATCTACTCAAATTAAGAACTTTAGACTCCAATTTCGTCCTCCATAATTTAAGTTTTTCCTAAACTCTTTCTATAGTCTTCTCCACAAGAATATCACGGGCAAATATCATATACCAAGGCGCATCCTCTTATAAATGTCTAGTAAGAGCACCCATAAATAAGAAAAAAATAGATGTGCTTAAAGCCGACCCCTGATGTTAGGCCTATTAGGGATATGATTTCGAGCCGAGCTGGGGTAGGCTCAAAATCGGCTTGAAAAAAATTCAATCCAAAATTTTGGCTCGTAGCTCGGCTTGTTTATTTCGATCCTATTCTGATCCAAGTCATAATTTGAATGAACTTTTTTAAACGATTAACGATCTTCAAGCTAAATTCCTTAAATTTACAATCATATGTTGTTAACGATCTTATTTCGAATAGAGCTGGAGTCAGCTTAAAATCGGCTCGAAAAATTCGATCTACAAATTTAGCTCACAGCTGGTCTTGTTAAATTTCGATATGATCTCTATCTGAGCCAAAATTCGAATCAATCTTCGAGTGATTAATGATGTTTGAGCTAAATTCACACTCATAGATGTAATCCAATTGAAATAGAAAAAAATTTGGAAAATATCCTAGTTGTTAAATCCTAAACCCAAAACACATTCTTCAAAGCATGTGAAAATCAAAATCATAATGAAGATAACAAGTTACCTTCCTTGGTCATTTCGAGTAGCGGAGGAGCGGAAGGAGGAGAAAAATGGGATTTTTCGGTCACTGTAAGCCACAATCTCATTGCTGCGTTCCTAGTTAGCTCCTATTCCGACTATATCACAAGTGTTTCGGGGACGAAGACGATGGTTTTTTGTACGAAACTGAGAGGGACATATGAGGGTTTCATAGAGAGACTCGTTCTTAGGGTGGAGAAGAGGAGGGTCCGGAAGAGAGATTAAGGCAAGACCGAGAGGAAGGTGATTTCTGGAAAGATATAAAATTAGTTCTGACGGTCTGTCAACGACTTTTTTTATGTCGATTATTAAAACTATTACCGATGGTCATTCCTATCGTTTAATAGTAAAATTTTGATTAAAACTCCATCAGATGGCAGGGTCGAAGATAACTGAAGAACTATAGCCATCGGTTAATATTTGCTTATAACCGATAAGTTAATTCCATTGGTTATAATTAAAAACAATCAGAAAGTAAAATATTTTTGGTAAGCGACAATATATGTTGTAGTCACGCTGTCGCAAATAATCAAGATAAAAAACAGTCGTAAAACCGTTGGTAATTACAAAAAATTTTCCGTGTAAAAAATCGTCAATTTTTCTGTCTATTTTTGCATTTTTTTTCCTGTTGTGATTTAGGAAATAAAAAATCTCTTTTTGAATTTCAAGAGATATAAAGCTTTTCTAGAGGCATTCTGTAACATCACCACATGTAAATCATTGTAACAAGAAATCAATAATTTAATCAATCCAATAAAATTGCCTCGATTATTTGATTAACTTTCAACATTGCATCTAAAATCAACACTTTACAATAAGCCATTTTGCAGCATCAATAGAAATTTGAAGTTGGAGTTGATTTCATGCAACAGACTGAGAAGCTTGCTTTTCAAAATTTTTAATTAGCTGTTATAATAAATTCATCATCTCATGGCAGCATTTCAGAATTTATTTATGCATAGAATTTAGCCCATTTAGCTATATGATTTATGAATGTGCATATTTATTACAATTATTTTTTTTCAAACTTTAAATCACTGCACTATAAAAGCTGTTATTTTGACCCCCAATTAATGAATTAAGGTAAAAGGGCACTTCGTAATGTGGTACCGCTCACCTACCACATCTAACCTACCTCTCACCTACCACATCTCACCTACCGCCCACCTACCTCCCACCTACCACTCTCTTGATTTATATAAATAGAGAGGGTGCGAGGCTTAGGAGAGCAAATGAAGAGGTCTTAAGCTACCACAAAGGAGGAGAGAATAACTAGAGAGCTAGAGAGGAGGAGAGCATCTTGAGGTCTTGTATCAAGGTGTCGCTTGAGAGGGAGGCTATAGAAGGAAGATGAGGGCTCATCTTTATGTATAAGTTATGTATTCTCCATTTATTTTGCCTTAGTGAACTACTTGATTGATTCCCTCCTGTGGACGTAGATCCAGTTGGATCGAACCACATAAACGATTTGTGTTTACTTGTGTTTTTTGTGTTTTATTTCTATACCAGGAAGTACATATCTCACAAAAATTGGCATCGTTTGTGGGTAGATCCATATTTCTTGACTAGAGGTGTTCATGTGAAGGTGTTCGCAGCCAGTGACGAAGAAGAGGAGGTCGACATTCACAAACATAGGAGCAGGCGGATCGCGTTGCAGGTAGCCGAATCGCGACAGATTCGTTGAGCTGCGGAAGCTTTGATCGGCTGGATTCGCATCGCAGGTTGTGCGGTTCGGCGAGACGAAGGAGGAATGGTCCGCGAAGGGACAGATCTTGTGAAGGAGGAGGATTTCCGCGACAGCTAGCGCACGGAGCGTGCCGCGACAGGAATTTTATATTCAACCAGCCGCAGCTTTTCTTGACTAAATAAGAAAGCTGGTGCAAAGAAAAAGCTATTAATCATGCAGTGGCGGAGTAATTAATTTGAAAGGGAATCAAGGAATATTTTATTCTTACTAACGGTAGTCAGCTCTCGGAATTGAGCAGGTGCTCAATGGAGCGGATTTCAGACATTAGTGGGATCAAGCCACAATAATGGGATCCGCTAAATTTGAGATCGAGAAATTCACATGAAAGAATGATTTCGTCCTGTGGAGATTCAAGATGAGGGCCTTGCTGGTTCAGCAGGCTGTTGCATAAGCCTTGCAAGGCCGGCGGCACTGCAGGCCGACATGACAGAGAAAGAGAAGATTGGCATGCTGGACAAAGCACATAGTTTGATAATCTTGAGCTTGGGCGACAAGGTTCTGCAGGAGGTGTCGAGGGAGAAAACGGCTCAAGAACTTTGGGCCAAACTTAAGGTACTCTACTTGACCAAGTCCCTGGCTAATAGGCTCTTTCTGAAGCAGCGTCTATACTCTTTCAAAATGCACGAAGATAAATCATTCTAGAAGCAGATCGACGAGTTCAACAAGATCATAGATAATCTTGAGAACATCAAAGTCAAGATGGAAGAAGAGGACAAGGCACTACTGTTGCTAAACACTATTCCTAAGAGCTACGAGCAGTTCAAGGATGTGATGCTCTATGGAAGGGCGTAGACGATTACTCTGTAAGAGGTTCAATCATTGATCAGAGCCAAAGAGCTTCATAAGAAGCACGACATGAAGGAGGAAACCAGTGGAGACAGTCTGATGGTTAGAGAAAGATCGAGCAAGAAAGTTTCTAAAAGTGATTTGAGCAGATCAAGGTCCAGAAGAAATGATAGAAGTCAGTCTTCTAAGAGATCTTACAAGTGCTACCATTGCCACAAGGAAGGTCATTTTAAGAAGAACTGTCCGGATAGAAAGAAAGGCTTTCAGAAGAAGCCTAAAGATTATGGAGAAGTAAGCATAGTCTCATACAGCTATGATTCAGCTGAAGCTCTGGTGATCACAGAATCTGAATCTAACAAGGACTGGATCCTTTACTCAGGGTACTCCTTCCACATGTGTCCTCACAAAGACTGGTTCGAGACACTACAATTGGCAAATGATGGATCCGTTCTACTTGGAGACAATAAAGCCTGTAGGCTAATCGGCAGCGGGATGATCAGAATAAAGATGTTCGATGGAGCTGAACGGATACTGCAGCATGTCAGGTACATCCCAGAACTTAAAAGAAATTTGATTTCTTGAGAGACGCTGGAGTCGAATGGATACTCATTCAAAGCATAGAATAGCTGTATCAGAGCAGTTAAGGGCTCTCTCGTAGTCATGAAAGGAGTCAGAAAGAATGGGCTATACTCCCTAGTTGGAAGAACTGTGATCGGGAACTTCTCAAATGCAGTTCAATCAGAGCCTCACAGATCCAGACTATGGCACATGAGGCTGGGGCATGTATGTGAAAGGGGCTTACAGGAATTGTCCAAGCAGAACCTGTTATGTGGAGATCGGGTCAGCAAACTGGAATTCTGTGAAAAATTTGTACTGGGGAAGGCTACCAGGGTGAAGTTCTCTACTGGAATACATACATTAAAGAAACCTCTTGATTATGTACACAGTGATCTATGGGGCACAGCTAGAACTCAGACTCATGGAGGAGGAAGATACTTCATGTCTATCATCGATGACTACACCAGGAAGGTATGGTTCTTTATCTTAAAAATAAAAGATGAAGCTTTTCAATGATTCAGAGACTGGTTAACTCTCACAGAAAATAAGATGGGAGCAAAGCTAAAGCACTTGAGAACCGACAATGGCTTGGAGTACTGTTCAGAGCAGTTTGAGGAGCTCTGCAGGAAGAATGGCATCACAAGGCACAAGACAGTCCCGAACACTCCTCAACAGAACGACCTAGCTGAGAGAATGAACAGGACTCTCCTAGAGAGAGTGAGGTGCATGTTGCTAAATGCAGGTCTACACAAAAGTTTATGGGGCGAAGCTGTGTTAACCGCCTGCTACCTTATCAACAGATGCCCATCGACAACTATTAATATGAAGACTCCTTTGGAGATGTGGTACGGAAGGCCAGGTAACTATGATAATCTTAAATTTTTTGGATGTATTGCATATGCTTATGTTAGACAGGATAAGCTGGAAGCAAGGGCTTTGAAGTGCATCTTCATCGGATATCCACATTGAACCAAAGGTTACAAACTTTGGTGTCAAGATCAACAAAAATGCATCATCAGTAGGGATGTGACATTCGATGAGTCCAAAATGGGGAATCTGCAAAGCTATGTTACCGGGAACAGTGTCACTAAGGAGGATTCGTCAATTGAGGTGGAGCTGCAACAATGACAAACTTTGACTGATCAAAGGACAATTGTGAACAATCAAGATGAAGTGGCAGAAGAACAGCAACTGACTGAACCAGAAAGAAGATCTGATGACTACAGTCTGGTAAAGGACAGACAAAGAAGAACTATCAGACCGCCAGAGAGATACGGTCATGCAGATATGATCTCTTATACTTTGAGTGTTGCTGAAGTGATAGAAGAAGCAAAACCGAGCACCTACAAGGAAGCCCTGAAGAGCAAGGAAAGACACAAGTGTGAAGAGGCAATGGATGAAGAAATGGCTTCTCTAACGAAGAACAAAACCTGGGAACTTGTGGATCGACCAACGAACAATAGCGTTGTTGGTTGCAAATGAACCTTCAAAAGGAAGGAAGGCATGCCAGGTATCGAGAGGATCAGGTACAAAGCTAGACTCATTGCAAAGGGATTCACACATGTTGAAGGAATTGACTTTAATGAAGTCTTCTCACCTGTGGTGAAGCACTGCTCCATTAGAATAGTCTTAGCACTAGTGGTTTAATTCAATTTGGAATTAGAGCAGCTAGATGTTAAGACTGCGTTCCTGCATGGAGAGCTCGAAGAAACCATCTACATGGATCAGCCAGATGGATACAACACACCTTAGACAAAGAACAAAATTTGCTTACTAAAGAAGGCTTTGTATGGACTGAAACAAAGCCTAATACAATGGTACAAATGATTTGATGAGTTCATGCTAAAAATTGGTTTTGTCAAAAGCAGCTACGACAGTTGTGTGTACATGAAGTGGCAAGACGGTGAAATCAGTACGTACTTTCTCCTTTATGTGGATGATATGTTAGTAGCCAGCAGAAGCAAGGAGGAAGTCCAGAAGATCAAAGGTATGCTCAATTCTGAATTTGACATGAAGGACCTAGGGCCTGCTACAAAGATCCTAGGGATGGAGATTACTAGAGACAGGAAAAAGGGCAGCTTATTCTTGTCTCAAAAGTCATATATTCAAAAGGTTCTAGCAAGGTTCAACATGTACGAGGCCAAGCAGGTTGCAACACTGATTGGTCAATACTTCAGATTGTCGAACTCTCAAGCACCAGAGGCTGAAGAAGAGAAAAGATACATGGAGGACGTCCCCTACGCCAGTGGGGTTGGTAGCATCATGTATGGTATGGTTTGCAGCAGACCAGATCTGGTCTACGCCGTCAGTATTGAAAGCAGGTTCATGGCAAACCTAGGACATGCTCACTGGGAAGCACTAAAATGGATCCTGAGATACCTAAGATGCACTACAGATCTGGGGCTACTCTTCAAAAGGTAGGAAGACAAAGAAGAAAATGTAGTTGGTTACGTAGATTACTATTATGCAGGAAGCATTGACACTAGGAAGTCACTAACCGGATTCATCTTCACTGTCTTCGGTACTGCAGTCAGTTGGAAGTCTAACCTCCAATATGTTATGGCCCTCTCAACAACAGAGGCTGAGTACATCGCTGTGACTGAAGCAATCAAGGATGCTATGTGGCTAAAGGGCATGGCTGAGGAGCTCGAGGTACATCAGAAGGTGATAACTGTGTTTTGCGACAACCAAAGCACCATTCACCTAACCAGAAATCAAGTCTTTCACGAAAGGTCCAAGCATATATATATATAAAGCTTCATTTTGTGAGGGATGTCTTCACCAAGGGTTCAATAGTAGTGAAGAAGATACCTACTGAAGAAAATTCTGCTGAGATGCTCACCAAGGTGCTACCGTCAACTAAGTTCAGACACTGTTTGGACTTAGTAAACTTTACCAAGGGCTGAGGGCCCCCTCAGGGGCCAGGTGGAGGGAATCTTTACTTTGAAGCTTCTCAATTGAAGGTCAAGGTGGAGAATTGTTATTTTGACCATCAATTAATGAACTAAGGTAAATGACACTTTCGTAATGTGGTACCGCTCACCTACCACATCTCACCTACCGCTCACCTACCACATCTCACCTACCACTTACCTACTACTCACCTACCTCCCACCTACCACTCTTTTGGTTTGTATAAATAGAGAGGGTGTGAGGCTTAGGAGAGCAAGGGAATAGGTCTTAAGCTACCACAAAGGATGAGAGAATAGCTAGAGAGCTAGAGAGGAGGATAGCATCTTGAGGCCTTGTATCAAGGTGTCACTTGAGAGGGAGGCTATAGAAGGAAGATGAGGGCTCATCTCTATGTATAAGCTATGTATTCTCCATTTCTTTTGCCTTAGTGAACTACTTGATTAATTCCCTCCTGTGGTGTAGATCCAGTTGGATCGAACCACATAAACGATCTGTGTTTGCTTGTGTTCTTTGTGTTTTATTTCTATACCAGGAAGCATATATCTCACAACAAAAGCGTTAACCTTTGTATAAAAAAAAAATAATAATAAAAAAAAAAAAACATGCAAGCCTATATGCACGATTTATTTTCATAAGAATTCTAGCTAATATGGAAAAAATGATGGTCATATCTGACTACATAATCAAAACTATATGAGTTACTCAGATGATATGATAAAAGAACATGCTTTACTGTACTTAATACTTATATAAATGTAATTTCTTAAAATTTTAAATTTTAAAATATATAAATTATGCATTAAATTGAATGAGATAATTAAAATTTTTTTATTAATTATTTAAAATAATTATTTAATTGAAATATAAATCAGCATTTAAGTTTAAGAATGATTTTTTTTTATTTATATAATAGTAAGAAAAAAAAATTATCACTAAGCTTAGCAAAATTTATAGAGGGTAATGGCTCCCCCAAGCTGAAATTCCACCATCGTGTACACATGTGTATGTCTTTATATATATATATATATATATATATATATATATATATATATATATATATATATATATATATATAAAAATTGTCGTAAGCGAGTAAGGGTCCGTTTGGGGCAGCTTATTTGCGGTAGCATTTGAAAATACACCTGACATGTTTAGGTAAACTGCGTTTTGGCAGCTTCTGCATTTTCAAAACGCTGAAAATAACTTTTTCACACCGCACCTATCTAAGTGCGGTAGGAGCTTTCAAACTGCGAACTAGATTATATAAAATAAATAAAAATTTGTAATAGTCACTCCATATAACTTATTAACAGATTATTTTTAATCAACTTATCAACAGATTATTCAATAAGTTGAAGTTGTCTAGAGAAACATGACTCTAATCCCTTGAATGCCAATACCACACCTCTTTAACTACCCAATTACCCAACCACCACTAGCGAACCTGCTTCTCCCCACAACCTTCATTCCATTTATGAAATAGTAAATACCGCTAATTAATTTCTACGGTGGCACAGAGGGCAATACCGTCCGCTCAACATTTATTCGGAGTGAAGCCCACCAGTGCGTTGCTGAGATCGAAAACGACGCGTGTGCCCTGCTGCTGCACGTTGCCGATAATGGAGAGCGGCGAACTCGTCGGCGCGAAGGCCAAGCAGAAAGTGCCTGTCGAACCCACCAGAATCAAGTAGTTGGTCGCCGGGAGCTTTAGCTCTTTTTTTCCGTCGAACCGGAGAGCCACCGTAGGTAGGTACTTCGACCGAAGTCCTCGATGCAAATCGTAGCAAGTGTCGAACAGCGCAACCCCGTCGGCTGACGGTAGATCGGTCATCCCCTTCGCGAATGCGTCACTGAGTGCTGTATACGCGTCGCGCTGAAGCCTCGTCACTGCCGTACGGAGGTGCAACTAGTGGCTTGTTGGTTGGTAGCTTCTGCTGAGGTCCCCTCATTTCAAATTCATTTGACTCGAATTAACACATATGACAAGCACATGTCGTTCTCCATCTTTGATATATATATATATAACAAAATAGAAATCCATTGATAAATAAACAAAGATATAAGATTAATGAATTGATCTCACATAAGGAAATCCTAGAGTATCACCATGAATAAGCAATTGTAATTTAGGATCATAAGAAGATCTCATATACACCTCACCCAGATTAGCCCCAAGATTAGCTATGTAGTTAGCTGGTCTATTAGCTTCTCTACAAACATAAGTCCATTGAATGTGGAACAGTGGCATCAGCTTCTTTATTTTACTCCATATTATGCTTGCAGACCAATGACAACAACTATGCTCATTACAAACCAGATCAATAGAGATATCATCCATTTCAATGGTAAGTGCATGAACTTTGAGATGTTTAGCAACACATAATTCATATTGGATAGCAGAAAATTCAACCACTTAAAGAGAAATAGGCTCACATGGAGCATCAAAAATTTGTATTCCTGTCCCTAGTTGATCTCTGAGAATCCCACCTGCTCCAGCTAGATGTTATTTAGAACTAATATCCACATTCATTTTCAAAAAGGGCCGTTTAGGCTTTTCCCAATAAACAACTTACATCGGTGATATACCAGAGCAGGTTCCTTTAGTAAAATTAGCAAGGTTGACAATGTTCTCCTTCAACACCTTAGCAGACAATGGCCTTGCAATAAATGATTTGATGTGAACCAGGATTCTCTTAGCAGGAAATTCAATTCCTGATATTTCCTCTTATTCCTTTCCATCCATAAGAACCAACAACCAATGAAAGGTATCATATTTTGAATGTTATTATAGTTGCTATTATTGATATTCCAACAAAGAAAACATGCTCCAAAGAGACATACCGGTATTTGGGATGAATATTCCAAAGGCAAGAGCTAAAGCCCTCCAAATAGTCTTGTCATACCTAATAAAAAAAGATGAGATAGACTTTCTATTTTCTACCTGCACACGAGGCAACAAGAAGGAAGCTCAAGGCCTTTTCATCCTTAGCATATCATCGACAGGTAGAAATTTGAATTTTAACTTGCATGCAAAAAATGATTGTGATGGTTCAAGAGTAGAAATTTATATAATATCATCCCTCTGAACATTATAGACATATCTATATATAGACACAAACACACACATATATTCATACATACATATTATACATGCAAAACACAATTCTTATGCATTTACATATCTACACTTAAACTTTAATACTTATCTGTATATCACTTAAAACATTAAGATCACATCATAAATATCGTTATCAATATTTTCTTAAAAATTAATGTTGTATCACTGTTCATTCAGTCGCAAACTTGAAGATTCATAAATTTCATAACAAAGTTCATCGTAAATCCATCACAACGATGTCAAAAATCTTCAACTCTACTGTTAAATCGTCATAGATCCGTAATTAATAGAATTGTATTTCATAAATTTCAACTACTATCATCCATCCATAGCTTATAACAATCAGTATTATAACCTACAATTACTCAATAATAGAGATTTTTAAGCAACAAATCATGAATACACATTTTGAGAAACATACTTAATTTTTAACTGCCCCACAAACATAAACAAATATAAATTATTCTCTAAAGAGAGATGAATAGATATTAAATTGATTTATTGAGTTATAAAAGAAATTAAATTAAAAAATAATTTTCTTGTCCCCATCATTGGACTACACATAATTGTTGACCATTTTCGTTGGTAAATTAGATGTTACTCAAGTCAATGCTAATTTGAACTAATCAAAGTCAACATAGATATATATGTCTTCACATAGGCCCCGCAAGATATAGAGAAGTCAATAGTCCCTAGATGCATTTCATGTCAAGTCGAATAGCATTCCAATCACTTGATTATTTTGATCAGAAAAAAAGAAATTAATCAAGTTCAAAACGTAATTTATGTTTCATTTGATTTGATCTTTTCTTGAGTGTTAGATATATTAACATGCATGTATTTGACTTAGAGCAAAATTTTTTTAAAAAAGTATGATCATTGACATGGCCGAGCACCAATCCCATCTCTCCACCTGGCTCTTCCATATACCCATATTTTCCATTGCTTGCTCACTCTCTCTCTCTATCTCTCTCTCTCCATCTCTTTCTCACTCAGCCTCCACATACACACACATTTTGCTCTCTCGCTTCTTTTAGTATTATGTTGTTATGTCTAGTCGTGTTAGAGTGTTGAAGCATTCCTAAATATTGCGACTGGACCTATGCTTGCTCAAAAGGATTTTAGTTGCCTTTATCTCTTCCTATGATCTCTCCAAAAGGACTGAGTGAAGTGTTACTAATATTTTCTATGGACATTCTACCCTTTATCTTCACTATTCCACATCGCTATATATAATAGATGATGAAAACCACAATCTCGTTTTAAGAGATCATTATAGAATGATCTTATCTTTAGGCCCATTTAGTCGGCTGACTTATGCATTGGCTAATATGGGCAATTAAAGGCATCCGGACAAAACTGTTCTTTATGTTTAAGGCCCACTTAGTCGGGCTTACTTAGGCAATGGCTAAAATGGGCAACTAGAGGCATCCCGTCAAAACTGTTCTTTACAGTTTGATTCTGGGCCTTTGGAAGTTTTGTGGTTCAAGAGTTCTAAAAATTCGTCACTTTACATGATAACTATCCATTAGGCCTACAACGTTGTAGTGGATTACATCCAGACAAAAATGTGTGCTGGGATGGGAGTTGCACGAGGAGCTGCAGGAGATGGGGAGCATGAGGTGTGCAAGAAGAAGCATGGTGCAAAATACGTAAATTTGTCTAACCTGATGATAGATCGACCCAAACGTATATGATGGCAGCACAAATTGGAAGAAGACAGATTGTGTTCCGTTTAAAGTTTATGGTGCAAAAATTGTAAATTTTACTCTTTCTGTGTGCGCGAAGTATGTAAAAACCCCTATTATTTTTAGAAGTTGTAGCTATGAGACTTTGAAACTATTCAGATAATAATGATGGAATTGAATTTAATTTAATATTGTTCTAATTTCAATATATTTGATCTAAATTTGTCTCATTTATGTTTCCCTCGTACCTCCTCATCAAACTAAATTTATATATCCTTTTTATTATTAAGGCCATGCATAATTTTAGATGAATGTGCAGTGGATCAAACGGTTGCGAGGCAGTTAGCTGAGTGGATTGACAAGCTGAAGTACTAGGAGCCTCCGCTCCTTCAGAACCGCCCTCATCTGCGACAAACTTCTTTTCCCTGCTTTTCCCTGCTTTTCCCTGCATCAACCAAATGCCATCGAGCAATAAGGGTTTCCTTATTAGTCATCGTATTGTGATTAACGACTGTCGTCATAGAACAAGAAATTAAAATTTTGCACCATTGGTGGTGACCATTACAGAGGCAACAACACCAAGGGATAGGCTTTCCAAAAATCTACGTTCTCGATCGGCCTCAAAGATCTCGACTCATTTCACCCTTCAACACCCGGGCTACTCTCTTTTCGGCAGTATACTAAGGAATCGAGAGTTGGTGCTCATTCAACATCGCCTCGATGGCATGCAGTTCCTTCAAATGTGTCGTTAACATCTCCACCACTGTGTCTGTTGATTTGGTCAGAATTCCCCAATCACAGGAGTAGGAACCAACCATGAACTTTTTTTTCTATTCTTTATTTTATTTTCAACTCCAAGCAGTTGCAGTATTTTTCCAGTCGAATATAACGAAACCCTCCTTTTCAATCTTGAATAAATAAAAATGGCTAATAAATTGATCGACCAAGGAATGGTTTCTCGGCTGCAGAAAATAAGAAAGGTCATGATTGGGGCAATGGAGTTTGGCAAGACTTGTGCTAGAATAACCCCATACTTATTAAAACGCTCTGAAGTTCAGAGCACAAAGGCAGTTAGAGACAATACTTGAATTTATCCCGATACAAGATCAGGTTAGTGTCGAAGTTGTCTGTCGGGCTGGCACTCCACCTCTCTCATTCTTCAATGAATGATACTGTAGTGAAAGTTATACAGTTATGTATCTCTTTCACATCTCCCACTAACAAAATCGAGGCATCGACAGTGGTGTAAGAACCGAAGAGAGAAGGGGAGTAATTGAGATCCATCATATCATTGAACAAGGGAGTAACCGAAGGATAAAATGAAGAGAGAAAAATCACACGGCAAAGAGAATGAAAACTAAAATCGTAATGGGTAAAAAGTAGCCTATGACCCAATTTATAAGGCAGGCATAGAAATAGAAGAGTCACATAATGATAAGATTTACAGATCATTTCACATTAATTAAATATTATTTTTTTGGGAATAATACGATTATAGATCACGAAAAAAAATTTTTATGAAAGGATCATCAACCGCTCCAGCCAAGACATACCCCTTCTGAAACATCCATAGAAAAACCAACTCTCCACCAACCTAATCTACCCCATCCAGTCGACATTTTGATGAAATTTACTCAAACAGCCGACTCACGGATGGGCCCTAACTCAGCGCGTATGAAATTCATAGAACCTTCGAGTGAAGCAACCTCCACCTCTTGCCTCGTAATGTCAACCGACCTTTGTTGAAGTGCGGCATCCTCTACCTCTAAATGCTCACAGCGATCCAGCCACTCTGACTCGTATGCTTCAGCAAGACTTTTAGGCTCCTGGGCTAAAGGACCGACCATCTCCATCATCCGGTGCTCCACTTAATCGGATGACAACTGTCGACCCTTCGGTTTCTCCTATTGAGAACTATTGAAGTGGGAGACCGATGGCCATAAGAACTGGTCGGCTGCAGGAGAAGGTGGCGCAACCAATCCTAAATCCATGAAAATGATATAGTTGACCGGTGCAGTCAACTAACCCGAGCACTAGGCGATCGACAGACACAATCAGTCTACCTTAAGATCTCAGACGACCAATCGACACCAACATTTATTTTTGTTACTTTGTAATCCTTATTTCCACAAACATATTGATAAAGTTATAATGACAGTTATAGTTACTGACCTTTACTTATATGTAATTATTTTCTGAGACTCCGATAAATAAGAAGTCATCACCAGTAAATGAACTTTTGGATTCTTACATTTGCAGCTTCTGCCCTGTGATGGTTCTCCGTCACACACACACACACATTCTTCCTAACTCTCGAGGCCTGTCTCTAAGAAGACAATTTAGAATTCAACAATACTCTACATATGAAAAATCAAAAAATAATTAAGGTAATTTGAAAAAATCAATTTATAATTATGATGATATATATATATTTTTAAAGAATCTGACTCTAGCAACTTGAAAAAAATTTACGATAAATTGAATGAAATTATCAAACTCGAGAGCTTGAATGCTTATACTTCGTGACAAAATACGAAAAAACAAAACAAAATTTTAATCTCAGCTTTTCAGAAGATCTAAGATTTTATTTGAAAAATAATTTACGAGTAAAAATATTAAAGAAATGATATTTTAATTAGAAATATGTGAAAGAAATTTTGATTGATTCAATAGAGTATCTAATAATATTTCATCAAGGATAATTAGAACATCAATTAACAAAAATAAAAGGAAATTAACATCTTCAGTAACTAATTTAAAACCAATATTTTCTTAAACAAAGAACAAATACTAAGATGTAAAAATTGACATAATTATTATTGAAAAATCTGCTCTCAGTGTGATGGCTCACTGATCAACTTTGTAAGATCAACTTAGAGAAAAAACACATAAGTTTGTTATGGAAAATTTAATAGCTAAATTTTACTTTTGCTACAACATAAATATCAAGATAGATTACATATAATATAAATAAGAAATGTGATATGATTTACTATGCAATTATAAGGAGACAGTATGCGATTCTAAGTAAAATTTCACATTGTTTCATGCAATTTGCCCAATGTTGTCCTCTTATTTACAAATGGAGATTAATGTCAACATAACCAAATTGACTATATTATACAATTACAAAGCAAATGCATCGATTGACTTTGATAATATTTTGAATTAGTTTTGTTATTTGTGAATAAATATCAAAATCTAGAGAAGATTTAGAGAAACATTTCGACTTATTTGTGAATAAATTTTGTGTGCATCAAGCGGACTTAGAGTTTGACTTTCAAGTTGTAGGGGGTTCAAGTCAGTTCCAAATGATTGACTTATGATGCGTGCTAGAAAATTTGCGGCGGTAGAGTAACGTATTATCGTCTTAGTATTGCACGAAAAATCAACACACACAGAGATGAAAGAGAAACAAGCTGTGACAACTCCATAAGTTTTTACATGAAAAACCTATAAAGGGAAAAACCACGGGGTCTGTCCCAATTGCGAAAATCCACTACTAATTGATGATTACAAAGAATCCTTGTCCCACAAACGGGAATGGGTGATTATATTCTTTAGATTACAGTGACGATTGACAGCTTCTAGTTGGCGGTAATTGACGATTGTGGTTAGCGGTGGTCGACGACGGTTAGCGGAGGTCAACAGAGGTCGGTGATGGTTGGCGACGGAAATCAACCGTAGTTGAAAACGGTGGGTGATGGTCGATGTTGGTCGTGGTTATCAACGGAGGTCGGCAGAGATCGACTGAGGTCGGCGGTGGTCGACGGCGGCCGTAGAGTGGTGCTATGCTGCAGCTTCTCCTCAAGGTCTCAGGCTCTCTCTAGATTTCAGCCCCCTCCTCATGTGGGGGTTGGGGGTGCATTTATAGTGTTTTGGGTGTAGTTAATGCATCCATTTTGATCGGACGATCCAGAGGACTTTTCTTGATCAAACGTCGTTTAAGGGGTATCTGATGGTCTTAACGATGTCGGAATTGAGTGATCTTGAGCTCGTTGGATTCGTTGTGTCGAGATGCTCGATTCTAGTATAGGCTTGCTAGTTTCGGCATCTGTTTGACCTTCCAAATTTGTCCAGATCTCATTCAAATGTGGTTCAATAACTTGATATGGGCTTGATTTGACTCAGATTGGACTAGTTTTTATATCATTAGGTTCGTCTCACCGAGCCAATCAGTTTGACTATAAGCTTACTGAAATCGGAGTTCTAGATGACTTTTTATCAAAATTTAAATGTTTCTTGCTCAAAAGATTGTACCGAGATTCGTGTCGTGCCTCGAGATTCGTGCTGGATAATGAAAATTTGTTGTTGTTGTATCAGTTGCCCTCCTATTTTTAGCCGAGTCCAATTTTATCGTCCGAAAATATTGATATCTAAAGCTTCTTTATTATTATTATTATTATATATATTTTTTTAAATATGAAAAGTCATTTCTCTTTTCTTCCTTTTTTTTGGGAATATGAAATTTTTTTAATAAGCATTTAATGCTTGCACCTCTTTTTGGATTTATATATTAATGCACATTTATGGCTAAAATTCTTTTTGAGTCTATAAATAGGCCTAAAGGAGGGGGTAGAGTCGTCGCGGCTCGTTGTGGCAGAGTGTCTCAGCGGCGCGTTGCGCCGGAGCTTCGCGGCTGCGCGCCATGGTTGTGTTGCAGTGGTGAGTTGCGGCGATGAGTTGCAGCGGTGTGGTGCGACGAAGCGTCACGGCGCGGCATCATGGCGACGCGTTGTGACGGGGCGTCGTGGCGACGCGTTGCTCCTGGGCGTCGTAGCGGCGGGTTGTGGCGATACACCGCGACGACGTGTTGAGGTAAAGTGTCGCAGGGATGCATTGCGGCAACGCATTGCGGCGGTGCGTTGTGGCGATATGTTGCAGCGGTCCGTTGGGGCAACATGTTGCGACGGAGCGTCGTAGCGGGGCTTCATGGTGATGCATTCAGGTGGGGCGTCGGGGTTACACGTTGCTGCAGGGCGTCCTAGCGGCGCGTCGCGGGATGCAAAGTGGCGACATGTTTTTGTGAAGCGTCGCAGTAACGCATTGCAACGATGAGTTACAGTGGTGCGTTGCGGTGGGGCGTCATGACGACTCGTTATGGCTGGGCGTCGTGGTGATGCGTTGCGGAGGAGCATTGCGACAGGCTGTTGTGACAACGCGTTGCGGTGTCGAGTTATGGTGCAGAGTTTGCAGCGCCGAATTGTGGTGCAGAGTTGCGGCGATGAGTTATGGTGCATAGTTGCTGCGCCATGTTACGTCGAAGAATTGTAGTGCCAAATTGTGTTACAGCGAAGTGTTGCGGAGAAACGTTGTTGTGAAGCGTTGCGGTGACGTGCTGTGGAGTAACTTTGTGCCGCGGAGAGGCGTTGCGGCGGTCCGTCTCGGCAAGGTGTTGCTGCGGTGCGTTGCGGATCATGTACTTAATGTCGTGTATTCCGAAGGAGATTTCTGTGCCACTCTTGCACGTTCTGAAGGCGATGAAGAAATGCTGTAGTTTTCTCATCGTGTCATGAGGAGGGGGATTTTCATGCTTATGTGGTGGCGATATCTGAAGACCCCTTGACGATCATCAGAAGTACTGGAATTTTAGGAAGGCAATGCCGACTCTAATTGAAGATGAACTGATTTGTTGTAGCCCTTGTACAAGTATATGTTGGTATTTGTAGCCTTTTTAATCATCTTTTATGATAATTGTAGATGATAACAATGTATTTCTTTGTTGCTTTCACGGTTATTGTGGCTTCTTAATTGTGTAAACTTCTTTTGAGGCTCGTAGCGCTCTGAGGAATTTTATACACTTGTGTCTTATGAGGCTTATAGACTTCTGAGGTCTTTAATGTACCTTTGTCTTCTGAGGCTTGTAATCTTATGAGGTCTTTGATGTACTTCTGCCTTCTGAGGCTTGTAGCCTTCTGAGGTCTTTGATGAATTTGTGCATTCTGAGGCTTGGTGTCTTTTGAGCTCTTTGAGTGTACCTGTGCCTTCTGAGACTTGTAGCCTTCTGAGGTCTTTGAATGCATACCCTGTTAACCACTTGCTCTCATGGAATCTTTCTAGTGAGAACCCTTGTCCACTACTACCTTCCCATCGAGACTTGCCTCTCGGGCTCGTCTTCCGGGGGCATGGTAGCTTCTCATTGAGTCTTTCCTCTTGGGCTTGACTTTCAGGAGTATCATATCTTCCCTTCGAGCCTTACCTCTTGGGCTCGACTTCCAGGGGCATGGTACCTCTTTTTATCATGAGGACTTTCTACACAAAATTCTTTCATGAGAAAATAAGAAAATTTAAATGAAATGACATTTTAAAGCAACATGAAAATTTTGCTAAAATAAAATTAAGAGTTTATATGCCAGTCATTTACTCAAATAAGATGATTTGGATTTATACTTCTCATTTGATAACTCTAACGATTCTCTTCTAGTTTCCCTCACATTGTTATTGTAAGTAGTGACCCAGGTGACATTGGCTTATCAGACATTCAATTTCTTCCTTTAATAGAAAACATTTTTATGTTGAATGTCCTTTTACACGGTAGAAATGACAATATTGAGACTGGTCTCCATCATTTAGATTTCTTAATGGCTTTGGCTACTTGACAATCTCTTCATCCTTGATGGCTATTAAGATGTTAACACGTGACGTGTTGAGTGGTGTGTATTCTTTTTCTGATCGTTGCTCACGATTCCTCTGTGATCTAAACTTTTTTCTCTGTGAGATTTGATTGATATCCCCACGTTATTCTTATGCTTTCCCCCAATCGCTCAAATTGTTCCTTGTGACCAATGATGGTCTCATCTACAAAGATTTATGTCTCAACACAGTGTACAAGGTCAGCATAAGAACAAACTGTTCCGCATCAATGATGACTAGAAGGGTCCTGGGCGTAGCCCCTCAGGGAAAACCCTTCTTAGTCACTCCAGATCTTCTTTTGGAATCTGTCGGGCTTTAGTAAAAAACCTGTGTTGAGTGATTCTCACTTTGATGAATTCCTGATATATGGGATGAATCCTTGATGATTCGTCGATTTGCTATGAACTGCTCCATAAATAGTATGACCAGCTCATTAAAGGTGTTTACAGTCCCTCGGGCAAAGAGTAGAACTAGGTTCGAGCTTGTCATTTAGAAGCGACAGGAAACACCTGACACAGAAGCACATCAGAGGCACGTTGAATGTGCATGATAATTCAATAATGATCGATATGTTCATAAGAGTCGGTTATCCCTTCTTATGCGTCAAAGTTCGGCAGCTTGAAGTCAGTTGTGATGGGGTGATGGAGGATCACATTCGTTAAGGGAGAGGATTCATTGATGTTATAGTGAGTGTGGAAGCGGTCCTTTTTCTCTAGAAGGAACTCCTCCTGGACGAGGCGACGTAGTTCGTTACGGATGACATCATTTGGAACGGTAGCAAGATGTGGCGGTGCCAAGTGAGCTGCATGAGATGGATGAGTGAAACTTGCAGTGTCTAGGAGTTCAGCATCATAACCTGACATGTGAAGTGTTTCTGCTTAGGGAGGGAGCCGGTACGAGTTCCTCCAGACATGTATCTTATATGTCACTGATTTAATGGTAAACGATTTTCGTTCATCGGTGGTTGTTGGGTCCCACGTAAGAGTTCTATGATCTGCAGTTACGACTTCCATTCTTCGCATGCATTCTTCCATAATAGGACCTGAAACCACCATGTTGGCAGGATAGCATGATCCAAGATGGGAAGATGAAGAAACATGCCGCCCTTGACTTCATGACTACTTCTTGGAACGATATGTGTTGGAGTGAGGTACTCTGTTGTCCCGAATATTTTATCTGTTTTCCATGTAGGAAATTGAAGCAAGTGCTTCAGTGGTGGAATTAAGAGCTTCCCACAGACGGTGTCAAACTGATGCGTGCTAGAAAATTCGCAGCGGTAGAGTTAAGGATTATCGTCTTAGCATTGTACGAAAAATCAGCACAAAGACATGATGAAAGAGAAACAAATAGTAACGACTTCAGAAGTTTTTACGTAGAAAACCCATAAAAGGAAAAACCATGGGGCATAACCCAATTGCAAAAATCTACTATTGATTGATGATTAAAGAAATCCCTTGTCCCACAGACGGGAAAGGGTAATTATATTCTTTAGATTACAGTGTCGATTGACAGCGTCTAGTTGATGGTAATTGATGATGGTGGTTAGTGATGATCGACGACGGTTGGTGGAGGTCAACAGAGGTCGGTGATGGTCGACGACGGAGATCGACCGTAGTTGACGAAAGTAGGTGATGGTCGACGGTGGTCTGCGGTGATCAACAGAGGTCGGTGGTGGTCGACAGAGGTCAGTGGTGGTCGACGGCAGTCGGCAGTGGTGCTAAACTGCAACTTCTCCTTAAGGCCTCAGGCTCTCTCTAGACTTATGCCCCCTCCTCATGTGAGAGTGGGGGGGTCAATTTATAGTGTTTTGGGTGCAATTAACGCAATCATTTTGACCAAACGATCCAGAGGACTTCCCTTGATCAGACGGCGTTTAAGGGGCATTTGATGGCCTTAAAGATGTTGGAATTGAGTGATCATGGGCTCGTCGTGTTGAGACGCTCGATTTGAGTATAGGCATGTTAGTTTCAACATCTGTTTGACCTTCTAAATTTGTTCAGAAATCTTTCAAGCGTGGTTTAATGACTTAATCTGGGCTTGATTTGACCGGATTAAACTAGTTTTTATATCATTAGGTTCATCTCATCGAGTCGGTCAGTTAACTATAAGTTTGTTGAAATCGGAGTTCTAGATGACTTTTTATCAAGATTTGAACGTCTCTTGCTCAAAAGATTGAACCGAGATTCATGTCGTGCTCGAGATTCATGTTGAATAATGAAAATTTATTGTTGCCGTATCAACTTAGATGAATATAAACGTACTACTAATATGCTGAACATTGTTTTAATCAGATGAGACAGTTGGTTCCTTCCTTTACGACAGCCTGCACTTCAAAGGAATTTTAGTCATTTTATTCCCCTCATTGTTGCTAAATGGTTTAGGGAGAAAAAAAGTTTCCGAAGCATAGAAACCTTAATATATTTTATTCCTTCTTTGGAATATGATCTGCAAATATATAAATTTCGAAGCCTGATTTTATTATTCGTACCTGATTGATTCCAATATAAAAAACCAGTTTATAGATATGGATAAAAACTTTTTTTTCGCACTTGATTGTTTTGATTCGAGGAACAAAGCGCCACATTAGTGCCAGATTATGTTTATTTGAGCTCCAATTGAAACAAATGGAGATCTTGTGCTTGTCACTTTCCTATGCATCACCTTATTCTTAGAAATCACAAATGTGGTTTGGGATTATCCAGGAATTATCAATGGAAGAGCAGGAGCAATTCCAAGGTCATTTTCTACTGTAAAAAGATGGTTGGGCACGAAAAGTTCTGTTTTATCTACCTTGAAAACAATCAACACATTATAAAGTGCATTCAAATGAGTGTGTATAATTTAATTTTAGAAATTGACAGAATCGTAGAGTTATAACTATGAGTGATCGATAATCTATTGTATATTTTTGAATTTTTGGATCTAATATTGTTTGTCACCATAGCTGCACCAAATAATGCCCATAAGTTTATTTCATTTACCTTTTATTTTCCAAGTTAATCATTAATCTATGCATTCTCATCTTCGCAAAACCCGTACACACCGAAAAATTTTCTTAGAATGATGTATTTCATTTGATGTAAGGGTTTTCAATGCATCATCTAATATGAATTCTAATTTTCATTCCCAAAATGAAAATTCACTTCGAAATTTAAGTTGTCAGTAACAAAATGGAAATTCACTTCGAAATATAATATGAATTGCAAAAATGAGAATTGTGGAAATGAAAATTAAATTTTGACGTGAATTTTCATTTTAGAACTAGTAAATTAGATTTCAAAGTGATTTTCAATTTTGGAAAATGAAATTGGACTTCGTATTGGAGGATGTAGTTAACACTCTTACATCGTATGAAATATTTACTTCTTGGAACATATTTCTTCTGCAGTTAATCACGTAAATAGTTGCAACAATGAGAATGATTGGTTCTAGGCTTGAATTTACAGTTGGAAATAAAATACAGAATAATATATCCGTGAAAGGGTTAGAGTTGTTACAGTTGCAAGCAATATTAGAAAGAGACATTAAAAAATCTAAATAACCCATCAAATTTTTTTTTTCTTAATACGAACAATGGTTATTGCTCGAAAATTGATTGATTTTAATTTTGTGTTGGATAAAAAGTGGATCAAATAAGTGACGCAAACTTTGAGATAGAAATTCTTTAGAGCTTACAACGGTTAAGCTCGAAATGAGAACTTTAACAACCTACTGAGACTGTTAGAGCTGTCGATGATCGATAATCTATTTTAAATTTTTTCAAATTTTTGTATCTAACATTGTTTGTCACCATAATTATACCAAACCCTGCACCAGTTTATTTCTTTCGCATTTTATTTTTCAAATAGAAAGCCAATCATTAATCTAATCATTCTCGTCTCCGCAAATCCAACACGCGATTAACTTCATACCTCAAAATATATTCTTAGAAAAAAATATTTCATATGATGTAAGAATTGTCACTGCACCATCTACTGTGAAACTAGATTTCCCAATACGGGAAACAATGACAACTCTTACATCCTATGAAATATCTATTTTGAAGAAAATATTTTTATGTGCACAATTAATCGCGTAAGGGGCTGGAGGGACGAGAATGCTTAGTTCTATGAATGGTTTTACATTTGAAACAAAATACAAAACAAATATGCCTAGGATAGGGTTGGAGTAGCTATAGTTACACACAATATTAGAAATAAACGTTTTAATGGATTTAACAATCTTCGACATGCCTAACATCAATCTAATGTTAAACGATCATATTTCGATCCGACATGAGGTCGGTTTGAAAGAAATTTGATCCAAAATTAATTTTGAGTGATTGTCATTGTTCTCGTTAAATTCACAGACCTACTCAACGTACGAAATTAGATTGTGGATTGATCTTACTAAATTTTGATCCGGCTCAGCGGGACGACGTTTAAAGTGACCAAACCATATAAGATGACTCTCTCCAATCCAGATAACAACCTATTCATGCTGTTAGGACTATCGAAAATTGATAAGTGGTGAACATTGATACAAAATTTACCTCTAATCTTGTATTTCGCTGTAGCTACACCAACACTCACACAATAAACCAAACATTTAAATTCTTTTATTCTTAAATGTGGCTACCAATTAGCCCCAAACACTTATAAAATTTTCCTTTGATTCTAATCGATATTTTCTCTCACACAATAGGCCAGATGCATTCCTCCACTTCAGCCAACCAAATTGAAATCGATTAATCACATCTCCTCTATATCACCAGACCTGAGATATCTAAAACATTCACACCTTTTAATGATTTGATCACAGGTAGTTACAACTCTACCACTAGAATTACTATTAGTAAAATTACATTTCATGTATTCAATTCTAGATCAACTCAAATAAAGGCCTTATAACACAATGTCGACCTGCATAAATTAGGTTGGTGTTTGGTATGATCTTTTTAGGGCAAGACTGAGAGCATCACGATTTTGGCAGTATAAATGATTCTTTTCGACGGCTTACAAATGGCTTAAAATCCAACGGTTATTAACATTAATACCGACAATATTTTCCAACTCTTATTAAAAAATCTCGTCGGTTAACATACAACTAAATGACAGGTTCTTAAATAACCAACAACATAAAGCCATAAGTTATTATTGCTTATATATGATGGTTAGAATGCGTCAATAATAATAATAAACAGTCAAAAAAAAATACTGTTAATAAGCAATAATATGTCATGTTATTATGCTGTCAGAAATAACTCATTAGAATTAATCGGCCTCCTTTCAGAACTGATCCGTTGGTTTGAAATTAATTTCATTAATATGTATGTAATTTAGGTTTTGAAAATATTATTTTAATTTTAAAAAATGAGACCAAATTGATCTCATTCATTTAATAGTTTAAATAATTAAGCACAATACTATAAATAATTCATCATCTCAAAAGATGGGCGTATCACTTGATAAAAGACTCAATTATTTAAACAAAGAATTTTATGATATTTATTTGGTCTGCAAATTTACAACCGATTATTCTCTTATCTAATATAAAGTTATATAGAATTTAGATTATCTGGATTACTAATTCTTATGTAGGCGCATGCCTCTATAGTTAAGTACGTGTTAAGCGACCGGTGTCACTTAAAAAAACTCTCGATTAAGATTGAAGTTTCATCTTCAAGAATTAAAAGTTCAGCTTTCACGATTGGTTTTTAGAGCTATATGTGATCTCTGACTTTCGAAAATTTAGAGAACATCTCTAACAATACAAAAAATATGTCCTCCAAATTTCAAACCAAGATAACAAATATTTATTTAAATATAATTAAAATATAGTTTGGAGTATTTAATTAATTAAAAATAAAATAAATGACAAATAACTTTTATTTTTAGTTCATAATTTTCTCTTCTGTTCACTGAGCAACAGAGTATTTTTATTTTATTTTTATAATTTTTCTACACCATGTTATGAATTTTTAAAGTTTTAGTATTTAAATAAATTAAAAATATCATATTTTCCTACTTATCCACGCAACGCTAACTTATTCCTCGTACCCGTAAATTCCACGTGTGTCGACGTGCTATTGGACGCCGCCATCCATGTAGTTGTTGACTCAGCCCACGCTTTATGCTCCATTCTCTTATCTGGCTTGATCTGGAGAGTCCATCCGATACACGCGCGATCAGATGACTCTCCGTCTTCGTCCTCAACTGACTTAACCCGTAAACCGTCTACTTTCTAGACCTAAGATCTTGCCTTATACTCAACCAAATAACATGGGTTTAGTCTTGCACCTTCATCTAGCCCAGACGAGCACATCCATACAGCTAATCAAGCATGAAATTAAACTTCTCTTCATAAAGACCCAAACCAAGCTCAATTTGGAGGAAAATGGAGTATACCTGAGCCCAAGAGGAGTGGCCTCAATTGGGTGCTTGCAAAGCTTCAGTGGAGTCTTGAGAACCTCCTCGAAGTATCACCTTGCTGCGGGATGGGACTGAGTAGAACATTCTCCAATAGGTGGTGCAGCCTTAATCAAAGTCAGGTGCAGAGAGCTTGGGAGATGGGTCTTCCGGTGTGGATCTTCTTTGATTGGTCTGGGGAAGCTTAGGGACAGCTCAATTGGAAGGCTTGTGGAGTTTGGTGGGGTGATAGAGAATGTCCTATTTCTGGCCTATTTTGGGTGAAGAAATTGGTCTCAGGCAGTGGGGGAAATGGATGGAAAATGGTTGGGAGGATCTTAGGAAGGTTGTGAGAAGCTCTAGAAACAATTTGGAAAAGTTTCCTCAAGGTTTTGTGCACTCTCTTTTTATTAGCTGTGAGAGGGTAATGTTTAAATAGAGGGGGAAATGGTGGCCAATTGGGCTGGCCAATGGGTGCAAGGTGGTGCTTAGGTGGAGGGCATAACGGCGAAAGTGACCAATAAGGTTGATCCAGCTTGGTTCGGTGGAATTGGGTTTGAGTTATGGGGTTGGCTCTCTCGGTTTTGGGTTTCTAGCGACTAGGCCTGTCGACCATGGCAGGGCTAGTGGCATTCAGGAGAGCCAGAGAAACTTAATGGTGATGGCTTAAGGGCTTAGGAAGGTTGGTTGCAAGGATTCTTTTGGTTTAGCCATTTTGGTACAAAATCCCCTAAATCAAGGGACTCTTAGTCCATGGCTCACCTAGAGTGGGCTAGTTGGATCTAGGCTAGGTCTTAGGCTTTAAATGGCTGTTGTGGTGGCCAAGGTTGGGCTAAACCAAGTGACTTGGGGTGACATTTGGGTTTGAACTCAAGGTCATGGCTTGGACTTTGACTTGGGTTTGAGTTTGGCTAGAGTTTGCATTTAGGTCAATTTAATTTTTGTTATGGTGTGGGATATTGTCATGAGTAATTTGGATGTCAATTGGGTGGAAATTGGAGAGGATTTGATGTTAATTTGGGGAATTTTGGATTTTGGATTAAAATTGAGGTTTTGATTTGGGTTAGGTTTGATCTTAGTTCTAGACCAATTGAGGGTTCAAAATGATCTAGGAGAGTGTTATGAAGGGTAGAGCAAGTGAATTTGATGAAATTGAATGGGTTAAGGAGTTCAATTTGATGGAATTTTGGCTTAGGGTCAATTTGGGGCATTTGGATTAGGCTTGAGATTTAGTCATGAACATAGGTTCAATTGGACTAGAATTTGGTTTAAACTTAGGCCTAAATATGATGACAATTGATTTGGTATTGAAATTGGGAGATTTTGAATTCAATTTGGTGGAAATTTGGAATGATTTGGAGAGTTTGGGCACGTAGAGGCAATTTGAGAATTTTGGCTAATTTTGTTTAATTTTGGTGAATTTGGGTGAAATTGAAGGTGTTGAGTTGTTCAAATTGGTTTTTTGAGATGTTTAGAATGAAATTAGAGATTTTGGGAATTTTTTTGGGTATGAGGGTATTTTGGTAATTTTAGCACATTTTAGGGTATCTTGAAAATTTTGAGTTTTTTGGAATATTTTTGGCAATTTGTGTGGTTTGGAATGGTTTGAAATGATCTTTAAAGAAAATTTGAGAATTTGTGCAATTTCGGGAAAATAAGGGTTTCAAGGGCATTTTGGTAATTTTTTGGGAAAGTTGGGGCTAAAGGTCAAAATTGGGAATTTGGCAAAATTGGAATCAATTGAGAATGATTATCATACAATGTCCCCAATTGAGCCATAGGACCAAGGGAAACCCTAGCCTAGTGCTAAGGGTTTGAGGGACCCCCCACATGAGTTTCCAAAAGAGTAGGGAACCAAGTTAAGGGTGATTGGTTGGGTTGTGAGTGAAGGTGAGGAGTTGTGTGTAAAAGAGTGACCAAGTTCACACCGCCCATGCCTAACCCTAAGGCTAGCCAATCCCATGGGAACCCTTCTTGAGCTCCCTCATGTTCGGCTCCATCCTACTAAGTGCTAGAAATAAGAACCCAACATACGGAACTCCAATAAAAACAAAGAAGTGTTTAGAATTTCTAATAGGTAGGGTTCCATCACTAGGTCTCTAGAATAGTCAACAGGAAAGTACTGTGGCTAGATCCTAGGCTCCTAAGGAAGAAAAATTAGACCTCAACAAAAGTGAGGTCAACAAGAACCTATATATAAACCTACTTGAAGAGCATAAGCACTTGTAATATTAAAAATCTTAATATAAATAATAATCGTAAGGGCTATAATTCTATCTCCAACTCTATTAATATTTACTACATAATCTTTCAAAGTCTTATCTATAATTGCACCTACACCATTTCTAGTGTGACTTTACTAAAAAACCAAAGTTTAAAAACCCAAGTTATCAATCTCCTTAGCCTTTCTCCAACCATTTAGTTTCTTGAATACATAAGTTGTTTATTTTTCTACGAATCATAATATCAACTAATTTCTTTAATTTACTGTTGAGAGTACCAATATTTCAATATCCTATCCTAACATTAGTTTCATGGACTAACTTCTTTACCCGCATCCATCTGTAATGTAGGAACCCTTGCTTATTTGACACTACAGTCGGGCGTCGGTGCAACGACCTTGCACATTTTTCAATGTATTCAGGTCACATAGCGCGTCGCTTCCAGGGGACGCTATAGCACTCACACAATAATCAAAAGGATTGATTTTGTAATTCTTTCGACAAGTTTTATGATGGTTGTTGACTACCCAACACAACCCTCTACTTTTCACATCCGGGCTTTGGATCGGCAATGGCAGTTAATATTTAAAAATACCGAACTTTAGCTAAACTAGAGCGCCGCTCTGGAGCGTTGGGTTTCCAGGCCCTCGGAGGCAGGGAGAGATCCGGGCGCACATGCGCCCCTCCTGAGTGTTGGATTCCCGCCTCAGAAACTTCTAGGTGGGCGCCCGCATTCAAGCACAGGGTTTCATGCTGCTTGGATTTCTGGGCCTGCGGAGGCAGGGAGAGATCTAGGCGCAGCTCCACCCCTCCTAGGCGCCACACTGATGTAGTTAGCAGACATAATGATAAATGTTAGCTCCGTAAATGAGATTTGTTAATAATTAATTATTGATTGATTAAATTTACACCAGGGTGATAATTTTAAGCACAGAATGCATTTAATTATTATAACCACGAGGAGTGATTATTGTAAGTATATCATGCAGTTATAATAACCACCATTCTGCAAAAAAAAATCAGTTATTAATTAATCTCATTTGCGGATCTAACAATGTACACCCATGGTGCAAATTTCATAATACTATTTAATGCTTTCCTCTATCAATATCCACTATGCTGAAATTGGAAAGCTAACACTGGATTCCATAGAAATCTATAGTGCGTAATGGGTGGGATGGGAATAGTTTTTATTGGTTTCTTACTATGAAAAGAGTATTTGAGAATTTAATAATGTGCTGTGCGTATTTGAGCACACAATAGAGTTCTGCTTAACCTTCTCCACAGTACCCGTTGATGTTTTATAATGTAATGTCCTATTTGGACCAATCAGCAAGCATTTGAGGGGTCATCTTCATCTTTAAAGCAGTGATTTGCGTAAACAAGTGATGAGGGAAACTATGTGTATTCCACTGTAAAGTTCTTTTTTTTTTTTTAAATAAATTTTATAATGACATATAATATGATATGCTATGCTACGATGAATATGTATTATATTATGTACTAGCAACTTTGAAGGATAAGGAATGATTATTTAAAGATTACATTATTACGTTTCTGTTAGACAAACCTATCATGGGAAATGATGAGATGGCCTATAATTTTGCATGATAGGATTATTTTAATATGGTTAAAGCAACTGAAATACCATGTTTTTTTTTTTACTTTTATAGAAGGCTTTGTTTGAGGAGCAAATATTACATCAGGACTCCGTATGTAGATCTACGTGCGGAATCCAATAAAATCGTGTCACGTGGCGCATGACAGAAAAGAAAAAAAATTTGCTCGGTAACGTAGGAAATATTCCCTTCGTGTTATTCCGCGTTATTCATATGTTATTGTGTGTTATTCAGGTGTTATTGATATGTTATTGTATTATTATAACACCAGGAATATTCTCAGAATAGAATAACACCTGAATAACACACAATAACAACTGAATAACACACAATAACACGTGAATAATGCGGAATAACATGGAGAGAATAACGTGTGAATAACACACATAACACGTGAATATTGTGTGTTATTCAGGTGTTATTGATGTATTATTGTATTATTATAACACCAGAAATATTCTTATAATTGAATAACACCTGAATAACA
This sequence comes from Papilionanthe hookeriana x Papilionanthe teres, assembly GCA_022702705.1. Lineage (NCBI taxonomy): Eukaryota > Viridiplantae > Streptophyta > Magnoliopsida > Asparagales > Orchidaceae > Papilionanthe > Papilionanthe hookeriana x Papilionanthe teres. The sequence continues at coordinate 44,329,610 of CM040426.1, read as the reverse complement.
CACAATAACACGTGAATAACGTGGAATAACACGAAGGGAATATTCCCTGCGTTAAAGGGCAAATTTTTTGTTATTTTTTACCACGCGCCACTGGCATGATTTGACTGGACTCCGCGCGTAGCTCTACGTGCGGATTCCTGATGTAATATTTTCTCTTGTTTGAGGAGGTGGGAAAGTTTCGTTCGTCGGAGCAAACACTGACGTCTGCAAAAATTTTTGTTTGGTGAAAGAGTCGAAGGAGAACATCTCCCAAAGTTGTTTTGTATGAACATTAAATTTTCGTTGTTTCAGATTACAACTGAGCTTGTCTTCTCCGGTTTCTATGAACGCAGCTTTCAAAAGAAATTTGATGAACGTTCCCGCTGTTTCAAATGAAACTGCGCTCATGAATTTTTTTAATGGGGGAGTAATTATTTTTATTCAATAAATTATGCTTGGAAGTGCTGTGAAAAGTACCCATAATAAATATGGTGAATGATAAAATATAATGGAAGATAACAACAAAATTTTTATGCTTTCAACTTTGAATAAGCTTATGCATACAGAAACATGGTGAGAATTAGATTCATTATAAATGTAAAAATCAGTCCGAGTGCAGAATAAAAGCAGGTTAATCATCAACCCTTTTAGAGGTGGTAATAAAGAATGGTGATTAGAAATATAATGAAAAAATATTCCCTAAAGAAGTTTCTTCAAAATTTTCACCAATTTGTGATTTAAATAAACTCTTGAAGATAAATTTTTTATAATTATTTATTTCTTCTCTCACTTCTCTTTTTAATTCATGATTAAAATAATTTGAAAGAAAAAAAAAACATCATTAAAAATATATAAAAAATTAAATGAATAAGATTTTTTTTTTAAAAAAAAAAAACACTGAAGTTGAAATTTGATTGCCTGTAAATTGTTCTGCAACTGGAAAAATGCTTTAAGTTGTTAAAACCCTAATGATATTGTAGTTGAATTCTAATTTAGAAGATGCAAAAGAAAGTTTGCAAGCATAGAGAAGTAGAGGGGTAAAGCGCTAAATATTTCTTTAGTAGGGGCATAAACTAATGATTTAAAAACACGCGACATTAAGGGTGCGTTTGGGACAGCTTCTTCTTATTCAGATAAACTATTTATTTGAAAACGTGAACCGCGGGGTTGTGTTCCACTTTTAGTGTAAAAAAACAACTACGTTTTCGGATAAGCTGCACAAACAAAATTTTCAAACGGTGAGGTGAAAACACCGCCGTAGCGGATAAACTGCCCCGAACGCGCCCTAAATTTTAGATACGATGGCAAACAATTCTTACTTGTTTATAAATTGCATTCCTAGTTTTTATATTTATGAATGTTAAATTTCGTACCTAAGTAGAATTGAGTAAGGCAATCCTATCATAGAGTCCATATTATGAATGTTAAAATCTGAGTGAGAAATTCAAATTTAAGATAATAGCCATTTTATAAAAGAAAGCATAGATATCGAGTCATTTTATAATATAATTTTTTTGCAACAACTATTATCTAATTTTGCGGTTATTTTATCCATCTTTCATTTATAGATCAAGCTTCTTGTATTAAGTTGTGCCAGAGAAATAAGGAAGATCTTCTTTAGTTCACTCAGCTTACTTTTAACCAATCTAATTCAAAGATCCCATCTTCGAAATAAATTAAGAAAAATCAGCTCTTAATGTGATTTTATCTCATCAAGATTTAATATCCATCTCTTGGGTTAATTAAAGATCTGTTTTTGTATCAAAACAATAATGTTATCTTATGTTTGAAATAGTTTAAATTTTATATCATAAATAATATTATTTCATACATTTTCTCCCAAAATGGTCTCATTAGGGTAAGTGCTAAAAAGGGTATCAACTATAAATCTCTATAAGAATCTTCTATAAGAAGACTGAATGGTTGATAATAATTCACTTTTGAATAATATAAGAGCTAATAATAAGCTTAATTAACATTTGAATAACCTTTTGAGACAAGTGGTTGATAGATTTTTGCTTACAAAAAAAAGTTAGAAGATATAAGCCTTAAGAATACAAATTATTCAAGAAATTATAGAAGTCATTTGCTTTAAAAATATATATTTTATAAGAGCCTTAGAATGTTAAAGCCTTAGAAGGTGTAAATTCTTCAAAATATCTCAAAAGATATAACCTTAAATAATACAAGTTTATTTACTTACCAAAATGTTAGGCATATGCTGTAAAAGATGTATATCACCTTACTCATTTGAAAATCCTGGAAGTTCTAAGCCTCCAAAAAGATAAATCCTCACAAAATACAAGTCTTAGAAGATATATTGTCTTTATATTAGAAATATAAGCTAATTTGGATGCCTTGAAAGTCACATATACTTGATAAATTTTGTTAAACTAAAATTCTCGAAAGGTCCAAATTTTAAAAGGGCAGTATTTTCTCATTAATGACTCAATGATTTAATAATAATATATTGATTTTAATAAAAATTAATGGTTTGCATGTATATCTCAAAGAATATTAAATTCCAAGTCATTTGTAAGAGAAATTTTTTTTTTTAAAATCTAGATTTATTTTACACAATGCTTGATGTCTCTTAATTATTGCAAACTTTACTAATTTTAATTTAAAAAATCCATCAAACTTGTGTGCGTTTGTATGTCTTGACATTCACACACACATAGATCTATCAACAAATGGATACATATACATATACATATACATATACATAGATAAAGGAGTGGTGAACAATTTTGTGAGCGTGTTGCAAGAAAAATTTTCTTGTTGAAAAGTTAGCATCACAATGTCGAGAAAGATCACTCGTACTTTAAAACATATGATAATAAATTAATTTTTTTTAGAAGATTTGTAAAGGAACAACCAAAAAAATATATATATAATTTTTTAAATAACTCTACTTATGGAGGACTGTTTGTTACACTTGGGTAGAGATGCACTAGACCCTAAAAGAAAAATGCAATTAAATTCAATAATTAATCACATAACAATGCTATTTGCACATGCACACTAGTGCTCATGTAGCTGCGCACGTACCTTTGATAGTGACAATAACTAGCCAATTCTATTAACTTATTTTATCATTTCAAACTCAATTTTGAAATTTCTAAAGCCCAAAATTGAATCTTTCCAACTACGCTAGATCTTCTGATTTTGCTTTCCCTTATTGAATTTTTTCACATAAAATGTCTTACCACTTATGAGCTACTGCTTTTAATACATTTATATGCATGTGAAATGTTTCTTCAATGCTAAAATGAACTCTTTCTTCAATTGTAAATATTCCAACATACAACAATAACAATATGCATCTGAATAATAGCTGATTTTCCATGATTTTCCGTTATCAATTAACTATGCCAAACATCAAATGGTCCCCAATTCCTTAAAGAGTATAGACAACCCCTATCTAGTTAAATTAACACATAATGTACTAATTTCCCAAATTGTTTTGGCTTCTTACGCGTGATGATTAACTTTTCATAGTCTCTGCTTGAGGCTCAGGCTGTTATAACCTTAATAGGAAAATATCATCCAAGTTAGGTCTCAGCCTTATAATATTCCACTGCTAACCATAAGAACCAATAAATACATCAAAATACGGCCTCGTTAACTAATATTTTTCCCTTATTACGACCAACATTGACACCATGAATTGATTGCATGCATTTAGAAGCCACAAAAATTTAAAGCATGTAGCATACCAACAATTGTATGAAATCAGCTTTAATACTTAGTTATCAAAGTAATAGCAGATCTGGCTTTTCTGACCGACTTTACTGATTAGTGAATACTGTCATGGGAATCACTACATATTGTCTTCATCATCTTCAGGGCCATTGCTTACGCATTCGGTCAAAACTGATCATAGTTTTCTGAGTACAACATAAAATAAAATAGTATAATGAGCTAATCTAATTTAGTTCTTTGCTAAAGAAAGCCAAATATCATTCAACAAAGCAGCCATCTCTTCCTTTTCTTTTCCAAAAAAAAAATAAAAGGAAGCTTTCTTCTTTCTCCTTCAGTGAATTAGTGCTTGATTAAAGTATTTGAATTGCAAAGCTTTCTATCAATGATGTGAGCTTAATTATTTGAGTCTTATAAAGCGCAGTGAAGTGGAGAGAGCTGTAAAGCTTCAGCTTGATCAGAGTTCACTTGATTGAACATAAAGATTAAATGAAATATTGGCGTATGAATCTTTGACCAAAAAGGAATGAATTTTAGACTTGATTGTAACGTATGAAGATTGCTCTGTTTCTCCTACGGTGCAGAAAGTTGTGGTCATAAAAAGGACAACTTTAGGGTTAAATTCTTCTTTCCTTGACCATGGAAGACAACATGTACATGAAGTTAAGAACATCTATTTTCATGAAAGGTTTGAATGATGCAAGGAAGAAATAGGCATCTACAGCTAGCAAAAGTTTTTGTACCACTGAGTAAGGGATGAGACCTCAGTAGTACTGGTGCTGGCATGATAAGGGAAATGGAAGGAAAAAGTGGTCGATGCATGAATGATTTGCACTTAATTTACTCATCATATGGTTAAAGTACCCTAAAGCGTGTCATCTACGTGAGGACGGGCAACATGGGAACTCTGTATCATGCGGATGCTAGTGGCAGAGCGCCACATGGCAATGGGCCCCGTCACTCTTAACATTGGTCAATGCCAGTGTATGATGGTGGGGCCCACTCGTCACGTGACGCTTCGCCACTAGCTTCCGCACTTACGGATCCGCACTTAATATTTTTCGGCAGCATGGTGGTGCACCTCGGATTGGTATAAAACTTATTAATATTATTGAATATATTAAAAATTTACATACATATCACCCAATTCCTACATATTTACATATCCGACACCTAAACTTTATTTTTTAAATTTATACCACCCAAATTTTCATCACATTAAACTTATCCCTATTTTAACTTTTAGAAAGTTAAATGCCCATTTTCATGTATATGTAATGTGGCATAGGTAAAAATTAAAGTTTTGGTGTTAGATATGTAAATTCATAATGTTTGAGTACCATGTATGTAAATCTTCCTAAAACTTTGGCTCCTAATATTTAATAATAATTGTTAATACTTTTATTTTTAAATTTAATAATCATATGCATATATTTTTAAAATTTTAAGAAGAGAATTTTTAAATATAATTTTTAGTCTCTTCTTGACTTTTTATTTCATAGTTTCTTTCATCTTGTAATTTTAATTTTGCTCCTGAATCTTAATAAATTATTTAGTAGCTAAATCTAATAACTTATCCGTAGTTGTTGAAGCACAATGGCTTCTCATAAGAGATGTATCAAAATCAAATAATCAAATGTAATGAAGTTGTTTTCTTTGAAAGTGACAATAGAGAATGGTACTTATGTATAAGATTTCCTTTTCTTTTTTTTTTTTGTTGAATACTTTTACATTTTAATCCACTAGGGTTTGCCTTGTTTACCTTTTCCTTTCCTCTTTTTTTCCCCCCTAGTTCTCACCCTCTAATCCTCCTTCGATCTGCTTAGCCGAATGGCTCCATTTTTCTGCCCCTCCTCCTATTCATGGATCCTGCTCCTATCCTCTCCTTTTTGCTTCGCCATCGAGACATATTCTTGGACAATCACCGGTCAACTGAAAAAATTAATTCTTTTATAATCTTCCTAACTCATCTTTATCTAATCATTCCTTCATTCTTTGTCCTTGGTCTTGCTTTCTAAATGTTGCCCTCTTGAAAATATGTAGGTTCTGGAGCTCATCCATGATTAGAAGCCACAATAATATAATAATTTGTGAGGATGGTTTAGAACTCATTCATGCTTTTTCAAGTAAAATAATTACAACTATTACTTATGAGGCAAAATTTCATCGCAAATAGAGTGATTTCAATAGGGTTAAGAATCATCTTTGCACTCGCTTGAAAAAATGTTTTGGTGGAGATTAAATCATGATGCTATTCCAACCAAAAAGTTTCTTCTTGGGCAAGGTCTCACCAATTTCAGACAGTGTCAGTGGGGATATAAAGAGACCGAAAATTGATCCAAAATTATTTCAAAATGCTTGTTATTGACTATTATAATGTATTTTTTTAATAATAAAATTGAGTATTCAGGTACAACGATTCATTAGTATTGATGATACGCTTCAGAGACTTGACAATATTGATAGATCGACTATTCTATCTGCCTACATTTTCAGTTTTGTTGTCCATCATTGTTTTAGAGCACATAATGACAAAGTACTCTTTCTGTCATATAAAATACTAACAATAATTGCTACAACCATCATTGAGTCTCTCACCAATATGCATTGTTATCCTAGTACTGTAATAACCTAGCGTATCAACAGATTATTGAATTAGCTTATCAGCAGCTTATTGAATAATCTGCTGATAAGCTGATTAAAAATAATTTATTAATAAGCTAGATGCGGTAGCTATTACAAATTTTTATTTTTTTGGAAAAGCCAGATCGCAGACAGAAAGCTCCCACCGCACCTAGGTAGGTGCGGTGTGAAAACGCTGTTTTCAACGTTTTGAAAACGCATAAGCTGCCAAAACGCGGTTTACCCAAACAGGCCAGGTGCGTTTTCAAAACGCTACCACACCAAATAAGCTGCCCTAAACAGACCCTCAATAAGTTGCAGCTGCCCCCAAACAGACCCTGAGCTTTTGTACCAAGGGATAAACCCATGCTAACCCAAATTATCCAAAACCCAAAATCCCCGTTGAATTTTCACCTTGGAGCCATGCTTAACCCAAATTGATGCCACCACTCAACCCCCCTAGCATCATTGAACCTTGACCTGACCTGACCTTTGCCGGCAGCCATCGGAAAACACCAGGTCGAGAAGACCAAATATGGCTTAAACCCAAAATTTCACTTAGCTGAGTTGGCTAAATCCAACTGGTCACTGCAACTCTTCTTCTCCCCACCAGAGAAGCTGATCCCAACCCTTGGCTTGCCCTGATAACCCCCATGGCCATGGCTATTTAAACAGCTCTCCTCCACGGCCACAAGGGTTGCAAAACCAAACCTTAGCAAAGCTCTGCCCAATTCACTCCAAACTCTTCCCACATATCAGAGAAGCCAATCCCGACTGCATTCCTGCCCTGAGCCCCATTGATTGAGCTCAATTTTTGAGTCCAAGCTCAGGTCAGAAACATGACACTTACTAAAGCTCCAGCAAATTCAAATTAGCCTTGCCCACACCTTCACCAGAGACAAAGAAGAAGTTCCCCAACAAAATCTTCATCAATTGGAGCCTCTGTATTGGACTTCCACCTCATGCTTCCCACTTGTAGGAGGAAGTCTTACCCAAACAACTCACCAAAGCTAGCCAACACATCCAGGAGGTTCGCCAGACTCCACTGAAGCTTCTCCAAGTGTCTAATTGAGGCCACACCACCTGGACAAAGGTAAACTCCATTTCTCCCGAATTTAGGCTCGGTTTGAGACATTGTGAAGGGGACTTCTATTTCATGCTTGATTAACCTTATAGATAGGTTCGCCTTGAGTAGATGAAGCTTTAGGAACAAACTCCTTATAATTTGGTTAAGGATCCAGGGAGAAATAAGGGTTAGAAAACATACGTTCACGAATTTAGACTAGTTGGGGGCAAAGACGCTCAACCGTTCGATCACACATGTAACGAATGGAAGGCTAGGATCACACCGGACGAGAAGATGATCCATGAGCAGCAGGACGCATGGCTGCCGAGTCAGATGGAAGTGTAGAGTCAAACTGTGCCACGTGGAGCTTCGATCCGCCGTAGGTTGACTTGGCGCCGACGTGTTTAAGTAGGAAATTAGGTTATTTTTTGTATTTATTTAATAAGTCCCATTTAAAAAATACATAACTTGGTGTAGAAAAATCCAAAAAATAAAATAAAAATACCCTCTTACTCAGTGAACAGAAAAGAATAACGTGGAATTAAAATCAAAACTATTTGACTTATATTTATTTTTAAATTAATTACATTCAGTAAAACTCACTTAGGCATAATTTAACACACAATTCACCATAACATGGTACTTTAAGGCTTTTGTTCCCTCTATCCTTAGGAGTCTTCCTTGATTTTTCCAAAGTTATAGAGCATTCCTAACTGGAGAACCCCAATTTTCAAGTAAATGGTCTCTATTTTGATTAAAAAATTATAATAATTATAAAATAACTCAAAAAATTCCAAAATCAAGGTTGGTAGGTTCATTGAGGTCAGAAGGACCTAAGAAAAATATAAAATAGATATCAGTAATTAAAAGACCCCCTAAATGTAATTAACTCATTAAAATTTAAGTAAAATAAAATAATTTTAAAAAATATGAAAAATTACAGAATTTATTTTATACTATAATTTACGGTCAGAGGAACTCCCCATATTTCAAATCATTTGGAGTTAATTTGACCACATAATATGATTTTTCAAATTAAATGACAATTTTTGGCATTAAAATAATTCTAATAATTAAAATACAAATAAAAAAAATCACCAAATTAGTTTTGGAAGTTCTCTGTGATAAAAAAGAACCTAAGAAAAATAAAGTTAGATTTTTTTTATAAAAGTTTCCTTTTTAAACATATTTTAAATATTTAAATAATTAAAAAATCATAAAAATCATAAAAATATTAAAATTCACCAAAATGTTCTAAATTGTCTCTTAATCACTTGAGAGAAATTGAAACAATTTTCTTAATTTTCTAAGTGAAAATATTAATTTCAAAGAACAAAAAGTATTATAAAGGCTCAAAATGAATTTTCCTTAATTTGGCATTAAAATAATTCTAGTAAATCAAAGAAAAATCAAAAAAATATGAAATTCGTTTCATTGGATTCCTTGAACTTAGATACATTTAATAAAAATATAAAACTTAATTTTCAACTCAAGTAATATTTTATATTTAATTAGTACTCCAAAACTTAAAGTAGTTATAATAATTAAATTAAAACTTAAAAAATCATGAAATTTGGTCCAAGTGATCCTCTGATCTAGGTGAACCTCCCATAATTTTCCTAAGAATAGATAGTTATCATTAATTAAGTTATTGAATTTTCTTTGAAAATCCCTATTTTGCATTTAAAACAATTCTAAAAATAAAATAAAAATCAGAAAATCACATTTTCTCCTCTGATATTTTTATTGATCCATGAGTGGGTACCATAAAAATTTCTCAGTCATTTGAGTTATATTCAAAGAATTATGAGGTAATAAGCTTGAAAGGGCAAAATGGTAATTGTGGAACTTAAACCTCAATTAATATTTAAGCTTAACATAAGGGTAAATGAGTAATGAACAATCTTAGATGACATGGTTAGATGACTGAAACATGAGGGGTAAAAGGTAGAAACCAGTCCCACCACTTCCACCATAAGTATATGATTATAAAAAATATAATTGTAAGTTCTTAAAATATTGAAATTTTGAAGTTAATTAATTTAAATGATACTAAAAGTGAGGGGTTTGATCTAGGAAGATCTTAACTCACTAATCTAAAGCTCCTAATCAATGGTTTGATGTTAATGCAATCTTTAATGAAGATCAAATATCACCTAACTTAATAGCAAATTTAATTATGAGTTTACCTATAAAAGCTTAAGGGCTGGGTAGTGACCTAGGTTTGATTTTAACTTCAATTAATGAGGTTTAGAAAAGAGAATACAATTATTTAAAAAAATAGAATTTTTGAAAATACTAGTAGCCCCACCTTAATCTAAATGGCTAGGTCTGCTAATAATTCAGCTTGCCCCTAAAGGCTTTTACTCACATAACTCATAAATGAAACATCAAATGAACGTCACCCCACTGAAGGGATAATCAAAGCATCTAAGTTCATTGAGCAAGGATTAAAACATCATTAACAAATGCTAATTGAGTAGGGATGATTGATTGAACATTATGATGAAACCAAATGAATTCTAAGTGATCCCAAAAGTTTTTAAAAGATGTTCAAGGTTATGCCTCGAGCACTTCCTCAATCTAATGGGATATTTTAGAAGAACATTTCGATCAATGTTCTTTGATCAAGAAAATCATCCTTAAAACATCTCACCAAGTTATAAAATAGGTTCCCTCGCTGAATTTAAATCAATGAATTTCATTTGCTACCTTTATACCTTCTTTAAAATGCTTCAGCGGGTATACTCGAAGACTGTTAGGTACGCCTTTATTTATTGCAATTTACATTGCTTTATTAAATGCTTTACTCCTACTTGCATGTCAAAACTGGAACTTTTATGATAGCCGTAAAAAACAAAAAACAACACCAAGAATCAATTCACAATAATCAAAATATAAGACAACCCAAAATTTAATCACAAACCAAACAACCAAAACTACAATTGCAACAAATTAATACACCCTCTATTGGATGATCGAGAATCCCTTGGATAATGCAACCTACGGCTGTTAACGAGATTTCCCACGGTCTAAATGAAAGTATTGAATTCATGTACTTAAATTTGGTAAATTCATCTAGACGAAGTGAATCCGATGAAAATAGTGGTGCTGGAATGAGAGAACCGTGGGATCCTAACCGATGTCGCTATAATCAACTTAAATTTCCCCCTAATAAAACTTAAGACATTAAATTTGACACACTATGAAACTTAACCTCTAAACCATGACCCTTCTCTCAACCTCCTTCATTTGACACATCTTTAAACTGAACTACTACAATAAGGAAGCTTGAAGCAAACATCGTGGGCAGCACGACCATCTTCAACAACAAAATGAATCTACATCAACTAAACATTTTTTATAAATGAATAACAAGTCATAGGACTTCAAGGTTGTTTGCCTAGTGCAACATAAGTCCTCACCTTATCTTTACTCTTTTTCACAATCATGTTGTGCAATTTAAGCCCTAACTTTGTATAAGATTTTGAGGTCGTAGTTCGTTACGACATAAACCCTCCTATCTTTCAGGCTATTTGCATGATTATATCATACAAACATAAATCCTAAACAAAAAAAATTGAAAGAATTGAAACAATGAATAATTTCCAAAATCAAAGCCAAAAATAGGATAGTCTGGGAAGTCACCAAAGGTTCTCCCTCGGATTTGTGACATCCCCTACTTCCTACTTCTTTGGATTCCAAAATAACTTTCCAATTTGATCTTATCTCATTTAATATTTCCAGGTCCATCCTTGAAAATCTTAAAATTTGAAATTAATGATAGCAAAACCACTGATCTTTGTCAAGATTTTTCTTAAGTGACTTCGGTCATTTATGATGTAATTAACTATAGGGGCTTTCCTCTATGAGGAACTTTAGAACCCAGTAATCCTCGATTTAAAATATACTTATATATCTAAGAATTCAACACTACTATTAAAAGATATAAATCCTCAGCAACAGTGCCAAAAACTTGTCCGGAGTGTAATTTTAATTTTAGTAACAATTAAATATTATAAACTTTTTATCGCAGAGTTACCTTTAAACGCAAGTATATGTATCGCTCAAGTAATACAGGACTCTAGTGGAGTCCTGGTTATCGATCCCACAGGGAAAGATATTAAAGCCTACGGACTAGAATTATATAAACCAAATTAAAATTACAACTAAATCGAATCTGCCTATCTGTCACTAATATGCAATCGATAATAAAGTTCTTATATCTAAACTAGCTCTACTAACAGATTACTAATACTACTACAGTTAAGTTCAAATATATATATTAGCAAGAATCTTTCTCCTTTGTTAAGATATTTAAGTGAAATGATAATTAGAATTAGTTTTATATGTGTTGTGCCAAATAAGAGCATATCTATTCTTTACCCTTTGGTCCAGGCATAAAGAACATTGACTAATCCTATGCTTGGTTACTGAATCTGCGGCTAGGCTGGGAGGATACCGGATCTCACTTCGAAGCTCCCACGTTCCCCTCGCCTAAGGACTAACAATCTACACCTCAGCACCCAAACGATATGACTGAATTGAGGATTTTAGCCTGTCACTCTAAAATCTCCAATTCTACGTCCGATTAATATTATTTCCCTATTTATTTGCACTTCTCCTTTCAAGGATTTACCCGTCTACCTTTCAAAGAAAAATGTGATACATACTAGTTAAGAATTCTTAGCCCACGGTCAGGTCTTAAAAATTCTTCACAGATTTTAAAAAAACAAATGGCCAATTCGTATAGTAAAGTAAGTTTAGGTATAGTATCATCACAACTTCTTTATATTTTGTTTAATAGACTAATTCATTTAATCATTTCACAAAAACATCAAAACAAGGAGAAAGACATAACAACTACTCAGAATTCATGGAAAGGATGCAATAAAAGTTGGATTTCATATAATAAAGTAAAGTTCTACAAACTATAGTAAATAAACACTACTTATTTCAAATTCCTCCCCAAGCAAACTCCTTAAAATTCCTCTGGATTTCTTCATTTCTTACAGCACACGAAATTCTCCTTCGAAATGGCAATGCAGAAGATATCTCTCACTTCCCTTCCACTCTTACAATCCCTCGAAGAATTCCTCACAAAATCTCTATTTGAACTCACTACTCACTAAATAACAACACTAATGACTCACTAATAGACTCTTTAGAGCACTTTGGACTCACTAGTAATCACGTAGGAGAAACTTTTTTTCGGCATAATTTGGTTCTTTTTAAAGTTGTAGAAGAGTCTCTAAGGGTTTTACAGGCACCCCTTCGAAAATCGTCCACATTCGACGTATTTCTGGAAAGAACCGTCGATCCCGCCGTCGGTGGCCTCGAGCTCGCCGTCGGCGGCCTTCTAGAAACAGTACTTTTAAACAGGCCCCGCCGTCGGCGGCCTCCATCTCCGCCGTCGGCGGCCTCGATCTCCGCCGTCGGCGGCCTTCCTTGGAATTAATTTTGAACTCTCGGGAAAATCATACCGTCGGCGCCATCGACCTCGCCGTCGGTGCCTTAGGTCAATTTTGCATAATTTTTTTTCCTTTTTGCTCCAAATTCGCTCCTTTTTTCATATTTTCGCTCATTTCTCCCTAAATCTTCATACCTGCAGAAAAACACCAAAATTCCCTTCTTTAAAGTGCAATATCATCAAAATCAGTATAAAATAGGCATGAAAATCTTAACATTTTTTCCTTGGGTCAAAATCCCCCAAACTTAACTATTACTTGTCCTTAAGTAATCCTTAATACTACATAAAAGTTATGATTCATTGTGGTAAAGTTTTAATTCAGAAGTACTATAATTTTGATTTAAATAAATATTATAGTAAGAATTCTCAGAAAGATTTTCAAATAATTAAATTAATTTTGCAGGTATAAAACTATCTACTCATCAAGTTTAAGAGTTCTAGTTTTTTATTCCTTTCAAGAATGACTATATGTTGCAATATTAATTCACTTAGAGTATTCAGAAGATAGGAAATTCATGAAGAAACTATAAGTAAGAAACTAATCATAAATATAAGTTCAGAAATGCTTTTAGTTTTTCTTTTAGGTTAATCCAAGTGAAGCCAACTTTTGATAAGGCATATCTTCAAGCTTCTCCTCACTTATTTTCTTTTCTTTTTCTTTTCTTTCAGGGATTGTTTTTCAATCCTTTTTCTTTTTCTTTTTCAAGTGAGGATTACTATATCTGGATAGCCTGTTAATATATTTGAACTTCACTCTTCTTTTCCTAAATTTGAAACTTTCAAACATTCTTTACCTTATATGTACTTCATAGTTTTTACATTATTTGAATCCCAGTCTTTTCTTTCTCAACTAAATTCTTAAGAATCTTAATATTTCAAAATATAGTTTTCCTTACTTTAAATAGTTAACTATAGTCTTATCCCCTTATACTAAATATCTTAATCTACAAAATTAATTTTCATTATCAAAAATATTTCTTTGAATCTTTTACAATATTTAGATAAAATCTAAATATAGTTATCTAAATTAAATTTTATCACAAAAATCATAGTAATAATTTTTGAAAATATATTATTTAAGAATATATAGTAGTTAAGATTTTTCATCCCGCCCCCAAACTTAAAATTTTCTATAAATAGAAATAGTACATGGGTGAAAGAAAAATTCTAAATATAAAGTTCATACCTTTGCACTTTAGGCATTTTTCTCTTTTTGAAATTTGCAAGTTCTTTTAAAAAATTCTAACTTCAATTGACCTGTAATATTAAAAACCTTTCTACACACATAACAGTTTAAAATTTGCTGGGGTAATGAAATTTTAAAACAAGTATATAAAACTAAACATCAAACAAAAACAACTAACTACATTACACGGGACATGTGCATTTTACAACATAGAACAAACAGTTTACTAATTTAAACTAAACAGTTCACAATTACAATTACAATCACAAATATCACAAACATCCAGAAATAAAAATGCAAACTACCAAACTATCACATATCACAAAAAATAAAGCATAGTCCACCGAATACCATATAAATCAAAGTACATCAAACAAAACAAACAAATAAACAAATGCATCACATCACATCTAAAATTTCAATCATCAAATTCCCATACAACGTCCTCATCACCCTAGTCAGCAAGAGGATTGGGCTGATACTGAGTATACCTGGGGCACTCTCGAAAAGTCACAACTGGCTCTCCTCGATAGTATCTAGCCCGAGCATCGTAATAAGCCATCTCAAAATTTGAATGCCTCTGAAGATACTCACTATCATGATCATGTCTTCTCTCCTGTGATCAATTCTATCCAGCTTTTCATCCAACTATTCAAACTTTTCCTTTGCAGGGCCATGACATTCATCAGATCATACAAAGTAGGGGGACTAGAGGTAGGAGGGTCGTAACTAGTATAAGGGATATCTCTACTAGTTGAAGGTTCTTTGCTCCTACTCCCTGATCTCCATTCTTCATGGGATGTATAAGTCTTAATATTTCCTTTACTAATGGGTCTCATAGGATAAACTCATTCCTCATCATCCTTTGCTTCAACTCCAAATAGTTGACAAAGTGCATAAATGAGGCCAGGAAGCCCTAAATATCCACTTGTCTCACTCCTCGTAGTAGTCATAATATTCTTATATATTATTCTCCCCACATTAATGCTTCGGTTGTTCTGGATACAGAAATTCAGAACAGCTCTCTCTCGCTCTAGAGACTTCACTATGATGTATGTCGGTAGCAGAGTCGAACAGATGAAATAATGCCATGCCTTAGCAGTGGCATTCATCATGGATAATGGAAATTTAATCTATTCATGATTTTTAATTTTCCAAACACCCTTCCCATCAGTGAGAAAGTCGATAACATCGTTCAACGGACCTTCCATTGTTCCAAATGTTTCAAACTCGCTAAAAAATTAGTCATGAAACTCGTAAAAAGTATTAATGCGATTAACACTAAATTCGACAGAAAATCCCCTTACTTGGACCTGCATGTCCTCAAGTTGAGTAAGATTGGAGTAGAACTCTCTAACAACTTCAATAGCAACCTTGTTGGTTGTATAGCAGAAGTTCTCCCATCCTCTTTCTTTAATTACTCTTTCTACCTCTCCTCCAGGATTCTCAAAAACTCTATCTTGTATACACTTTTTACTTTTGTAGACTAAATCGTACATCGATTGTGCCTTCGCATTAACGAATCAAGTTTCATCAAATTCAAGTCTTCTCTTTTGTCTTGGAGCCATAGTTCGATCTATCAAATCATAAAAATTCCAAACTAATCTCCAAAATAATAATACAATGACTTCTAAAGGGGGTTTAAAACAATCTAAATCAATTTCCATGAATTCCTTCCAAGTCTTTTCTCAACATTTTTAATTTTTCCAAAATTTCTTAATGTGGAAGAAATTCATGGTGAAAATCAAAAAATTTTTACATAGGAGTGAAGCTATTACCAAGGAAAGATCAAATCCGGTGTTAGATTTTGTTGAAATCGCTCCAAATCCAAGATCTCTTAAGCCCTACGTCGAATTTTTGGGTAAAAAGGGGAAGAAGATGATGAATAGTGGCATTTGACCAATCAAAATCGCGGTAAATAGGTAGTTTTCACGATCGCGCCATCGGCGAGCTCTATTGAATTAATTTCTTATTCTTCTAGGGAAAATCATGTCGTCGGCGGCCTCGAGCCCACCGTGGGCAAGATTCTCAAAAATTGATCATTTTTCATTTTTTGCGATTTGAATCAATTTTTAAGCCTCGTCGTCATCCATTCGATCCTTTTTATCATATATTTTAAGTGATTAAGTGATGTATTAACACAAATAAAAGTTCACACAACAAAACTTCACATTTATATATTAAATCCAAGTGTTTGCAACACACAATACATAACACACATAAGTAGGTATTCTTTCAACCTAAATCCATATAATCAGCGTCGCAATCCAATCTACAACACTTAAAACGCTGAAAACAAACATTTCAAATTTAATCTCATCTATACTGAGACTAAAAAGCAAACTACAAAAATCAAACACACACACAAACATACAAACATTGTTCAAATCAAACACAACATAATCAAGTCTACTACTCTTCAGAACTAGTGCTAGTCTCTCCTATGATATCTCCCATTGCTTGAACGTGGACAAACATGTTGTAAAAAGGTCGGAATGAGAATTCTTCAGTTGAATCTTCATCGATCAATCCCATCCTTTTCATCAATCGCACCAAACTCGCTTCGAATTGCTCAGTATGATCAAGATGTTCTTTCATTCTCCAATCGATACGATCGAAGAAGTCAGACATGTTGCTAACTGTACTCGTTAAGTTTTGTACCTGATTCTCCAGATTCTTGATTTTATGCAAGGGCATCGGTGTCTTGTACTGCTACTAATGGTTGAGCTCGGAACAGTACCGCGATGCTTGATCCATAATCAAGCCTACATCACTCTCTCCATCATTGTCTGGGAACATCTGAGTTGGGTCTAATGGTTTCCAGAGTAGCAGTATCTTCTCCCAAAATTCGTACAAAACTTGAAACAAACTGCAAATCGAGAAAATTGTGGAAAGATGTCCAAGCCCTTGGGATGATCCTTGAACGATCAGGCCATAAACACATTTCACAATAATCGATCCAATATCAATGGGTCATCCCATTTGAATGCAGTAGTTCAAAATTGCACTTTTTTTCGTGACTTTGCCAATTTTCATCCTCGGCAATAACTTCGCAGAGATGAAAAAGTGCCAATGTTTCGATACAGGATTTAAAAGTGTCACAGAGAAACTAACACACTCGTTTTCTCTAATTTCCCAGTCATCGGTTTCGTCCGTCAAATATTGGTATATTTCATTCAGTTTTTCTCTTATCGGCACGAAATTCGAGTAATAACAGACTGAAACATTCTTAATCATATACTCATTAATTCTTCCAGAATTAAATGTAATCCACCTACCTCGCGCATAAACGCTTCCTTGGTTGATTCCATGTAAATTGGTGTTGAATTCTTTAACCACTGGAACGACTACTGCGGCAGTAGTGTAGCAAAACACTTCCCATCTTCTCCGCATGATCATTTTTTCAATTGGTGACGAAGGATTGCTTTGTCCTCTATTGACAAATCCTCTTTCTTTAATCAATCTTCTATTCGAGATTACCTTGTTGAAAAGTCGTTGCGCCTCCGCACTGACGAACTTTCTCCGGTTGTACACTTGAAATCTTGGGTTATCAATCGAATTGGAATCCATTTGAGAAGGATTCAAGAGAGTATCCAATCGTTTTTGGGAGCTTAGAGTGATTAGGAACTGTCCATAAGAGTTTATAAAGGTCGAATTCGCTAAAAACCGTCATTTTAAACACAAAAACTGCTCACTCGCCGATCCCGCTGTCGGCGAGCCTTATGCAATTAAATACCAGAGCTCTTGGGAAAAACCCACCGTCGGCGGCTTCGAGCCCACCGTCGGTGCCCTAGGCAAAAATTTGCATAAACACGTTGTGGTTCAATACGTTCCAAATTTTCTCTATGGATTCAAATTCTATGATAATCAAAGGGTAAATATGAGTAGTAGGACTTAATATTACTACAAATTAACAATAATTTCAAACAAACACACAACTATTAAAGATAACTATGGGTTGCCTCCCATAAAGTGTTTGGTTTAACGTTGCCTATTTTGGTATTATTCAGGTTGACTAAGCATTAAAACCTCTTTAAAATTTGGTCTTTTACCTTCAAAATATGGTTTTAATCTTTGTCCATTTACTTTAAATCTATTCCCAGTCTTAGGATCTTCAATTTCAATTGCTCCATAAGTATAAACTTGAGTCACAATAAAGGGTCCTAACCAACAAGACTTCAGTTTCCAAGGAAATAATTTCAAACTTGTATTATAAAGCAAAACTTCTTGCCCTGGTTCAAAGTTCTTTCGGTTATTCTTCCGATCATGTCTTAACTTCAGTTTTTCCTTATAATTCTATTGTTATTGTAAGATTAATTTCTTAATTCTTCTAATTTATTCAATTGCAGCCTTCTCTTTTCACCAGCATTTTTCAAATTATAATTGAATTCTTTAATTGCCCAATATGCTTTATGCTCCAATTCTACTGGTAAGTGATAAGTTTTTTCATATATAAGTCTGTAAGGATTCATACCAATAGGAGTTTTATAAGCAGTCATGTATGCCCATAATGCAGTATCTAGTCTAGCAGACCAATCTACTCTATTAGGATTTACAGTCTTTTCTAAAATTTGTTTGATCTCACGATTAGAAACTTCAGCTAAACCACTAGTTTGAGGATGATAGGCAGTAGAGAATTTATGAAAAATACTAAACTTTTCTGTCAATCTATGAATATATTTATTCCTAAAATGGGATCCTCCATCAGTGATAATCACTCACGACATACCGTATCTTGTGAAAATGTTTTTCATTAAGAATTTTGAAATACTTTTAGCATCACAACGAGGTAAAGCTTGTGCTTCAATCTACTTTGATACATAATCAACCTCAATCCAAATATATAGGTTCCCAAAAGAAGGAATAATGGTCCCATGAAATCTAATCCCCAAACATAAAAAATCTCAACTTCTAATATGAAATTCAGAGGCATTTCCTTTCTTCTAGATATATTACCTACTCGTTGGCATCTATCACATGTTTTGATATATCTGTAAACATCTCTAAAAAGAGTAGGCTAATAAAATCCAGTTTGTAAAATTTTATATGTAGTTTTGTTAATCCCAAAATGTCCTCTAAAATCAGAATCATGATATTTTTTAATAATCTGTTTAGTTTCTTCATAAGGCACACATCTCCTAATAATAACGTCATTACATTGTTTATATAAATATGGTTCATCCGAAAAATATGATTGTGAATCATGAACAAATTTTTTCTATTGCTGCAATGTTAGCATAGGTGGCAAAATATCATTTACTAAATAATTTACTATATCAGCATACCAATGTATTTTCCACTCATTAATATTATAAAGTTGTTCATCAGAGAAACTGTCTATTATTTCATTGTTGGTGTTAGATATTTCATGATATTCCAATCACGACAAATGATCAGCAATTTAGTTTTCAGTTCCTTTTCTATCAATCACCACAAAATCGAATTCTTGCATTAAAAGTACCCATCTAATTAATCTTGGTTTAGTATCATTCTTTTGCATAAGATATTTAATAGTTGAATGATCAGTATGCACAATACATTTAGTTCCAATTAAATATAATCTAAATTTATCAAAAGCATATACAACAGTAACTCTTTTTCAGTAACTATATAGTTAATTTGAGCATCATTAAGAGTTCTACTAGCGTAGTATATAACCTTAAAAAATTTTTCATATCTTTGATCAAGAACAGCTCCAAAAGCATAATCACTAGCATCACACATTAGTTCAAACAGTTTCTCTCAATCTGGTGAAACTATTACAGGTGTTGTGATTAATTTTTCCTTTAATAATTCAAAGGCATTCAAACATTCTTTAGTAAATTCAAATTTCTTATCTTTTTTTAAAAGTTGGTATAGAGGTTTTGTAATTTTTTAAAAATCTTTAATTTAGCGCCTGTAGAAACCAGCATGTCCAAGAAAACTTCTTACCCCTCTCACTGTAGTAGGATGTGGTCATTTAGTTATTACTTGAATTTTTGCAGGGTCTACTTTCATGCTATTTTCTAAAATTTTATGTCCTAATACAATTCCTCCTACAACCATAAATTGACATTTCTCTCAATTTAGAACTATGTTAGTTTTTTCGCATAGCTCCAAAAATTTTTCAAGATGATTTAAGCATGCGTCAAATGATGTTCCAAACACAGAGAAATCATCCATAAATACTTCTATTCCATTGTCTATTAATTTACTAAAAATAGACATCATACATCTTTGGAATGTTGCAGGTGCATTACATAGTCCAAAAGACATTCTTCTGAAAGCAAAAGTTCCATAAGGACTAGTAAAAGTTATTTTCTCTTGATCCTCAGGAGCAATAGGTATCTGATGGTAACCAGTATATCCATCTAGAAAACAGTAGTACTTGTGTTCGGCAAGTCTATCCAACATTTGTTCTAAGAAAGGAAGAGGAAAGTGATCTTTCCGGGTGGCGGCATTGTTGACCTCATTTTTGATGAGGTCTTCTCTTCTTCTCTTTAGTACTTAGGATCTAGCCTTAGGCTTTTCCTTTGACTATCTTAGAGGACTAGAATTGGGACCCACCTTTTAGAAATTCAAACCACTTCTTAACTCCCTGCAAACTCCACAAACTTGACTATAGACCCCTAATCACCTAGAGGGTTGAAATCAAATGTGGAAGTTTAAAGGATGAGTTCTATAGGACTCTTTGGCCTTAGGAGCGCCACAGGTGGCTCTGGTCCGGTGAAGGGTTGACTTGCACATGCACTACACTTTCACACACCTCCTAAAACCACACCTATACCTAACTTGACTTCCCGACTCATGTAGGTGATTCACATGGATGGTCCTTAACCCCTAAGCCCTCGCTAAGAGGGTTAGGAACAACATAGCTGAGTGCCTCAAATGAGTCCCTTCATGGCTCATATGAGCTTGATGTGGCTTCATGGCTCAGCCAAAATGATTTCATTTCACTTACATCCACCCAATCTTCAATTTTCCAAATTTTCAATTTTTGACCCCCGGGACCTACACCCACCAACCCTACCAAAGCTCTCGAATAGACCAAATTTCTCAAAAATTTCCAAATTACCCAAAATTCCTCAAAACCATTCCTAAACACTTCCACATCACTCAAATTGACCATTCCTAGCCAAAAATACCAAAAATTCCAAGAATACCCTCCCAATACCCTCCAAATACCCAAAATACCCCTTTTGACCCAAAAATCCAAAAATTCAGAAAATTCCCAGAAAATTCCAGAAAATCCCAAATATTCCCAATTTCATTTTGTTCAACTACACCATGGGCCAATTTTGTCAATTTATCCCACTTTTGTCAAAACCCCCAATTTGACCCATTTTAACCCAAAGTAAACCCAATGTCAAACCAAGCCTACCCAATTGATCCAAATTCTGGTCCAATTCAATTCTAAACTTCAATTCAACATCCCAAACACCAATCTAGACCAAAGCCAAGCTTAATTTGATTGAAATTTGGGTCCAATTTCACTTTTGGTCTTAAAGCCCAATTTGGACCTATGACCCAAACCTAACCCAAACTCACCCAATTCAACTCCAATTAACCCCAAATCTTTTCTAAACCTTCCTTAACATCCCCATGAACAAAACACTAACATGATTTGCTCAAAATTTAGACCCAAACCCCACTCAAATTCAACCCAAAATCAAAAAGCCCAATTTTGACCTAAACCTAAACCTAGCCCAAATGAGCCCAAACCCCAAAATCAAAACCCAACCAAAGCCAAAACCTCTTTGAAACACTCCCAAAAACATTTCCCAACATTAATTTCACATCAACTTCAACTCTAGCCCAACTTTGGCCCATGGTAGCCCATTTTGGCCCACTTTAGCCTCTTTACCAAAAAGCCCATATCCAACCCAATTCAAACCCAAATCACCTCAAATTTGTTTCAAACCACTCATGACACATCCTTAAACTAAACCCAACATTTATTTGGCATGGCTCTTTGCAAAATTTTCATCTAAAAGCCCACTTCTAAAGGACATTCAAAAGCCCATTCCAAACCAAACTCAAAAGCCCAAGCCCATCCTAAAGCCCACATTACAATCTCATCTCATCCTCACTTAATTAAAATCATTCCTAAGTCCTAAATCAGCAATCAAATCTTTCTAAACAAAGCCATATGACAAACCATCCAAATTTTACACCAAATTACCAAAATTTCTAAAACCCTTTTTCATGAAATTGACCAAACTTTTTCCCAAGCCAAAGGTGAGCCATGAAGCCATTCTTAAGCCACATGAAAGCCATGTGAGTTGTTGACATGTGACCTTACCACATTGGGAAAAAAGAGGAGGTCCTTTAAGCACTTCCTAAAAGCCATTAACCTTACTTATGATTCCCCTTAACCCAAATTTAATCTAAATATTCTTGGATGGAGACTTCTCCACTTAAGACCAGCT
This sequence comes from Papilionanthe hookeriana x Papilionanthe teres, assembly GCA_022702705.1. Lineage (NCBI taxonomy): Eukaryota > Viridiplantae > Streptophyta > Magnoliopsida > Asparagales > Orchidaceae > Papilionanthe > Papilionanthe hookeriana x Papilionanthe teres. The sequence continues at coordinate 44,307,177 of CM040426.1, read as the reverse complement.
GACCTAACCGATTCATCCGACCCAAAACCGGATCATGGGGAGGTGAACCAAGCCCAAAATCATGGGTTGACCAAATTGAAGCAAAAATGACCCCTTCCCCATTCCATTTTGATTCCACCACTTTACACATGGCAGCCACCAATCGCCTTCACAAACATCAAGCCCCGACCCACCCGACCCCGAGGGTGACCCTCGCTCGCCGGCCGGCCACCCCGACCGCCGGAAAACACCATGGCCGAAACCTTGGGAGGAGCCAAACTTTGGAATTCTCCCTTGCCGAGCCGCCCCATGCCTAGTGGTCACCATGGCTATTCTTCTCCTCACCGGAGCAGGCTCGATCCCAAGCCCTAACTCCCCACGGGAGGCCCTCCGGCCATGCCTATTTAAACACCACCCCCTCTCGGCCATGAGAAGAGAGTTGCACAAACCTTGCCAAAACTCTGCCAAAATTGTTCCAGACCCCTCCTCATACACAGAGCACTTGATCCCCAGTGAGATCCCCCTGCCATTTCTTCTCGCGAGCTCGATTTCGGAGTTGAAATCCAAGCCCAAAACCGGGACACTTCCCCACGGTGAACCAATCCCCAAATTGATTGGTCCTACACCTTCACCGGACCAAGGGAAGGTGTCCACCGACAAAAGCCCCATCTCCGGGCCACCCGGTTGCTCCGGACTCCAAGCTTTGTGATCGACTCGTGGTCGAAGTTCAACCTAGACAATTCACCGGACCGGGAGACTTCATCCGGAGCTTGCCGAGATCCAATCGAAGGTGCAACAACTCTCGGATCGAAGCTTCACTTCTGCGAGCAAAGGTATGATCTAATTCTTCATCCCGAGCTTCGGAGATTCTCCATTTCAAATGCCTTAATTTCGATGCATGTTTACCAGTATGGATGTGTTCGTCTCTTCGAGACGAATCCATGAAGCATAAGAACACGAAAATCCATTGAGAATCGAGTGAGTTCTTAGGGTTAGAGTGTGGACGGTCACGGGATCACACCAGTCATGGACGATGAACGGATGCCGTCCATTTAATACACGCGCGGACGGACGGCTCAGATGGCGTCGGACCAGGAGACGGTACGAGAACCGCGGGGCCCGGGTTGCTGACTCAGATGGCGGCGTCGAATGGGAGCGCGCCACGCGGCATTTCGGAGCCGCCGAGGGTTGACGCGGCGCCGCGTGGATAAGTAGATAAATAGGAATATTTTCTATTTATTTAATTCCCGAACTTTAAAAATCCATATCTTTGTGTAGAAAAATCACAAAAATAAAATAAAAATACCCCCTTGCTCGAGTGAACGAGAGGAGAATAATGTGGAAAAGAAATTAATTAATTTTGTCCAAGTATTTTATTTTTAATTAATTATTTACTCCATGCATTGTTTTAATTCTCCATGCATGTATACAATTCACCATGGCATGAGACCATAGGGCTTTTGAAGCCTCCGAACTTAGGGACATTCCCTGAATTTTCCAAGGTCGGAGGCCATCTCAGTGAAAAGTTATTGATTTTTCAAATGCATGTTGCTGACTTAAGTATTTTAATTTCAAAAATTAGCATGTTGTGAAATAAATTCTAGGAAAATTTGGTGATGTTCCTTATGACCAGAGAACCCTAGGAAAAATAGGATTTGAGTTAATTCACTTAGATTAACCCTAATTGGCTTAAACACCCAAAATAGGTTTCTAATTAATTAGAGTTAACCATAGATCAAATTGACTTGAAATCAATTCTCCACTGACCTTTAGGATCAGAGGAACCCATCATAAAAATTTGAGGTCAATTGGACTTGGTTAGCCCCACTAATTGGGTTAATTAAGCCACTTAGCCATTTTAAACTTTAAAAATTCATAACTTTCAAAATGTCTTTCAAAAATTCACCAAATTGGTTTTGGAGTCTCTCTGATATCAGGGGAGTTTAAAAAAATTAAAATTTCAATTTTCTAAAAAAGTTGATTTTTAATATTATTTTAGTATTTTTAATAATTAAAAAATAATAAAAATCACAAAAATAATAAAATTCACCAAAATGTCATATTTTGAATTTTAATCACTTAGGAACAAGTCCCATATTTTTCCTAGGTCTATTTAGTGAGATATTAAATTTTAAAGCTCTAAGGTAATTTTAAAATTAAAAAATGTATTTTCTAGCATTTTCACTAAAATAATTGTAATAAATCAAAGAAAAATCAGAAAATTGTAAAGTTTGGTTCTCTGGAATCCTTGATATCAGAGAGAATTTTAAAAATTATAAAATTTATTTTTCAACATTTATTTTATTTTTAAATTAATTAATACTCCAGAACTTAAAATAATTCTAATAAATAAAATATAATTCAAAAAATTACAAAATTTGGTCCAAGTGGTCCTCTGGTCATTAGGAATGTCCCCTAATTTTCTTAAGGACAGAAACTTTCCCTTGGTCATATTATTGAATTTTCCTTGGAAATTTCTATTTTCTACAAAAAAATAATTATATAAATAAATTAAATACAGAAAAATCACATTTTCTCCTCTCATGTCTTTATTGACATATGAGTGAAGTCTCATAAAAATTCCAAGTTCATTTGAGTTCAATTTAGTGAGTTATGAAATTATTAGAGCTTAAAGGGCAAAATGGTAATTAAAATTTTAACCCTTAATTAAAACTTTAGGTTTAATAAAAATTAACAAGTAAAATATTTTGATCCTAATCTGATTTGGATGATTGAAATTTAAATAATTGAAGGGTAGAAACCCATTAAATAATTTAAAATGATTAAACTTTAAGTAAATGATTAATTGAATTTGGAAGAATAATAAATTTGGAATTATTAAAATAGGGATATTATTAGGAAGAGATTTATTCTTTAATTTAAAAATCCCTAAATTAATCATCTCATTAATACTCAACTCTTAATTAAAATGATAACTCAAATTTAAAATATTAAAAGACTTAATCATTAAATAAAAAATTAAATCATTAAACTCTTTCAAAAATTTCAATTAAATTAAATTAAATTAAGATTAAAAGTTGAATTAAATTAAATTAAAATTAAGTTAAATTAAATAAACAAATTAAATTAAATTAAATGAATTAAATACATTAAATTAAATAAATAAATAAAATTAAATTAAATTAAATTAAATTAAATAAATAAATTAAATTAAATTAAATTAAATTAAATTAAATTAAATTAAATTAAATTAAATTAAATTAAATTAAATTAAATTAAATTAAAATTAAATTAAATTAAATTAAAATTAAATTAAATTAAATTAAGAAATTAAATCAAATAAATTAAATTGAATTAAATTAAATCAAATCAAATTAAATTAAATAAATTAAATTAAAATAAATTAAATTAAATTAAATTAAGTTGAATTAAATAACCTCACTTAAGACATGAAGAAATAAATCTAAGATAACTTGAACACTATTCCAAACTTAAATCATTAATTTGAACTTAAATTTGAATCACAAATCATTAAGAATCATTTTGCCCTTAGGAGCTTTAGTTATCATAACTCCTAAATAGAACATTAAAATGTTACTTCACTTATAGGACATTCAAATGTCCTAGTTCATCGAGCAAGTTAACAAAACTTGAAAACCTCGGACGATCGATTCATTTACACAATTAAATTTATTTGGACTTGAAACAATCCTAGAAATATTGAAAAGATGTTTAAGATTCTTCTTAAGCACTTCCTCGATATGATAGGATATTTACAAGAACAATTGAACTTAATTGTTCTTTGATGAAGAAAATCGTCTTCAAACTAAAAACACAAAGAACCTAGACGTCATAGGAAATGACTAGCTATAGGATTAGGAACTTGGTAGAAAACCATAAACCTTTCCCTTAGCTTTACCTAGGAACTTGCTTAAATATTCTAACCGTGTTTTAAGTGCAGCTTGGGATGACGGGAAGACCCTCCAGGTACGCTTTTATTTTATTGCAATTTATTTAATTGCATCGCACTTATTTTTCTTGCATGATAAACAACAGTTGCATGAAAACCTACACCTTTAGGACAGAAACCAAAACTGAAACCCAAAATTAAAATAAAAGACACTACAAGATAAAATTCACCTCCACAACATTTCAAAATATAAGACAACTCAAAATTTAATCACAAACAGAACAACAAAACTACAACTACAACTAAATTAAAACGTCTCATTGAATGATCGGGAATACCTCGGATGATGTAACCCACGTGTTGCTAACGGGATTTCCCGCGGTCTAAATGAAAGTGCGGAACTCATTTAGTTGAGTTTAGCAAATTCATCCGGACTAAGTGAATTCGATGAAAATAACGGTGTCGGGATGACGGAACCGTGGGATCTTAATCGGTTCGTTTAATCAACTTTAAGATCCGTTTTAATTAAAACACAAAAAACACTTGGAAATTAAGACTTCTCTAAACCGGAACACTTCTCTCATCTCTTGATTTATGATTTCTAAAACTAAACCTCCGCAACAACAAGGAGCTCGGAGCATGGTGGGCGGCACGGCCATCGTCGTCGGCAAAACTTGAACCTACTTCGACAAAACTTTCTTAGAATTAAATAACAAAGCCATAGGACTTCGAGGTAGTTTGCACTAGTGCAACATAAATCCTCAACTCTTCGTTAGGCATTTGCATTGCAAATTAAGCCCTAACCGGTCTTAGGATTCCGAGGTAGTCGTCCGATACGACATAAACCCTCATATCTTCTAGGCAATTTGTATGATTCTATCATATAAATATAAGCCCTAATTAATTAAAATTGGCAAGATTAAAACATTAAATAAACATTAGGACTTTCCTAAATCCAAGCCAAACAATAGGATAGTCGGGAGATTACCGAAGTCCGCTTCGAATCCGTGATCTCTCCTACTTTTCTCCCTTTGGATTCCCAAAATAAAAATGTTCTAAATTTGATCCATTCCCTATTGAAATTTCCAAAATTCAATCCTTTTGAAAACTTAAACTTTCAAATTCTTGAGAGCGAAATTATTGATTATTATCGAGAGTTTTCTTAGGTGATTCCCGTCACTTAAGATGTAATTAACTATAGGGGCTTGCCCTTATAGGGAACTTTAAGAACCCAGGTAATATAAACCTTGTTTAATAGTTTCATATTAAGCAGGGGAATTTGTCGGCTTATAAAATTGGTTCGCAGACCAAACGGATGTCACAAACCTTTCTAGTTTATTTAATCGAGCCCCATTATCAAGCAAGGTGTGTTTATTCTTCGGGATAGATACACGGTTTGTGGTGCGGCGCTCGTTTATATAAACTATTCGGGATGTGAGATCGGCTTGATTTCATATCTTAAAATTTTCAAATTTAAAATTATTTTCAAAATCAAATACTACTTTTCAAATTATTTATTTAAATTAAATTAAAATTCGCCGACAATTTCTGTAAGGCGACCCCCTTTTCAAAATAAAACACAAACCTAAAAAATACGCCGACAGGCATTTAATTTTCGATAGTCAATACAAATACGTCATTCAGAAACTTGTATGATAGGTATTAATTCATTATTTTCATTTTCTTCAACACTTATTCCTCCTTTCTTGGGAACACAATGAATTGGACTTACCCACGTACTATCCGAAATAGGATATATAATTCCAACATCTAACCATTTTAAAATCTATTTTTTAACTACCTCTTTCATTATAAGGTTCAATCTCCTTTGAGGGTCAATTCTTGGTTTATGTTCTTCATTTAATAATATTCTGTGCATACAAATCTAAAGACTAATTCCTTTAATCAGCCAAAGTCCAACCAAAAGCTCTTTTGTATTTTTTTAATATATCCATTAATTTTTCTTCTTGAATTTCATTTAAGTCTGAGGATACAATTACTGGTAATGTTGAAAACTCTCCTAAAAATACATACTTTAAATTAATTGGAAGATTCTTTAATTCAAGTTCACGGGGTTTTACAACAGATGGAATTAATATTTCATTTTCTAGTGCAGTTGAATTGAGCTTTTCATATTTTTCTTGAATATAATCAACTTCTTCACTTTCAATTTCTTCAAAATTATCTTTTTCTACATCTTCTTTTTCTTCATAATTTTCTTTGAAATATTCTTTTCTTAGATAATCACATATATCCATTCTAAAACATTCATCATTTTTTTCAATTGATGGATATTTCATTGACTTTGAGATGTTAAAGGTTACTTCTTGATCATTTACTCTCATAGTCAATTGTCATTTTTGATCGTCTTTCATAGCTCTTCCTGTAGCTAGGAATGGTCTTCCTAAAATGATTGGAATTTCTTTATCTTCTTTTATATCTAAAATGATAAAGTCCACAAGAAAAATAAACTTATCAATATTGACCAGAACATCTTCTACAACTCCCTTAGGATGTGTAATAGATCAATCAGCTAACTGTAGAGTTACAGTAGTTGGTGATATCTCTCCAATTTCTAATCTTGTAAAAGTTGATAGAGGCATCAAATTTATGCTAGCTCCCAAATCACATAATGCTCGCCCATAAAATTTTTCACCAATAGCACACGGGATAGTGAAACTACCAGGATCTTTAAGTTTTTCAGGAAGTTTTCTCTGAATTATAGCACTACACTCTTCACTGAGTGCAACAGTCTCATGATCTAGTAACTTCCTCTTTTTGTTGAGTATATCCTTCATAAATTTAACATAATCAGACATTTTTTCTAAAGCTTCAACAAAAGGAATTTTATTGACAATATTTTCAAAATGTCTAAGAATTTAGCAAATTTTTTCCTTTACTTGTTGCTTTAATTTTTGAGGAAATAGTGGAGGTGGTTTTTCAACAGTAATTTTCATAGGTTTCAGAGGAAAATCAAAATATAAACTTTCATTTTCTCCTTCAGTTTCTTCTTTTTCCTTTTTAATTACAGTTTCTTTTTGTACTCTTGTTTCCAACTCTTTTCCACTTCTCAATTGAATAGCTTTGATTTGTTCTTTTCCTTAATCTTTAGGATTTACTTCAACATTACTAGGTAAAGTTCCAACAGATCTATTACTTAATGCAGAAGCAATTTACCCTAATTGATTTTCTATGTTTTTAATAGCATTTCCTTGATTTTGTAATTGATTACTCATATTCAATACTAATTCTTCCATAGACAACTTCTTCTCCTTAAATTGTGAATTATTATAAAAACCTGGTGGATTAGAAGATCTATAATTGGAATTACTTTGATTGTTTATATTTCCTAATGGGTTTACTGGATTGTTCCCCTATTGAGGATTAACATTATTATTTTGATTATTCCAATTAAAGTTTAGATGATTCTTCCAACATGGATTATAATAGTTTGAATAAGGATTATTTTGTCTATTATTTATTACATTTATAGTTTCATATGAAGATTGAGCATCTACGATTTGTTCTAATGAATTTTCTTCTAACACAGGAGGTGTTTTAGAACAATTCATTCCGTATTGATTTATTTTCTTTAAAAGAGCAGCAATTCGAGAAACTTTCATAGTTAAAGCATCAGAATCATGAATATTGGCTACTCTCTTAGGATTTACCCTTTCAGTAGGCCATTGTAAATTATTGGTAGTCATTTCTTCTATTAACGCATAGGCTTCTTCAAAAGATTTAGACATTAGTGATCCACCACCAGCAACGTCTATTATAGATTTAAGAGATCCTACTAATCCATTATAAAATGTTTGAATAATTAACCAATCTGGTAAAGCATGATGTAGACATTTCCTAAGAAGTTCTTTAAATCTTTCCCAAGATTCATATATCGATTCTCCCTCATACTGACTGAAAGATGTGATATCGTTTCTAAGCTTAGCAGTCTTAGATGGTGGAAAATATTTCGATAAGAATTTTTGTGAAAGTTCTCCCCAATTTCTAATAGATCCAGGTGCTAATGAATTTAACCAAGTCTTAGCCTTATCCCTTAGCGAAAAAGGAAAGAGTTTAAGTCTGACAGCATCATCCGACACTCTATCGTACTTAAAAGTAGCACAAAGTTCTAAGAAACTTGCAAGATGTAAATTAGGATCTTCATTTGAAGTTTCACCAAATTGATTGTTTTGTACCATTTGGATAATTGCGGGTTTAAGCTCAAATAAATTAGCGGCTACATCAGGATTTTGGATAATTAAGTGAATTTCATCTAATGTAGGGTTAGCGTAATCTCTTAATGGTTTAGATTGATATTCATTTTCTATTCTTTGGTTGTTTATGTTATTTTCCATTGTTTCAGAATTTATAGATTCTTTTCTCAGTTTTCTAATTCTCGTAACAGTGTGTTCTAATTCTGAATCGTAGGGTATAAGATTTTCAGAACCAAATTTGCGCATACAATCAGAATCAGTTCATAATAAAACAATTAACTAAATAAGTTGCAATTCTATAAAGGTTTTCTAACAGTCCTAAATTGTCTGTTACTTTAATTATGTTTTCCCCGGCAACTGCGCCAAAAACTTGATCCGCGATTTAAAATATACTTATATATCTAAGAATTCGACACCACTATTAAAATATATAAATCATCAGCAACAGTGCCAAAAACTTGTCCGGAGCGTAATTTTAATTTTAGTAACAGTTAAATATTATAAACTTTTTATCGCAGAGTCGCCTTTAAACGCAAGTATACATATCGCTCAAGTAATATAGGGTTCTAGTGGAGTTCTGGTTATCGATCCCACAGGGAAAAATATTAAAGCCTACGGACTAGAATTATATAAACCAAGTTAAAATTATAACTAAATCGAATATGTCTATCTGTCACTAATATGTAATCGATAATAAAGTTCTTATATCTAAACTAGTTCTACTAACAGATTACTAATACTACTAAAGTTAAGTTCAAATATATATATTAGCAAGAATCTTTCTTCTTTGTTAAGATATTTAAGTGAAATGATAATTAGAATTAGTTTTATATGTGTTGTGTCAAATGAAAGCATACCTATTCTTTACCCTTTGATCTAGGCATAAAGAATATTGACTAATCCTATGCGTGGTTACTGAATCTGCGGCTAGGCTGGGAGGATATCGGCTCTCACTTCGGAGCTCCCATGTTCCCCTCGCCTGAGAGCTAAAGATCTACACCTCAGCACCCAAACGATAGGACCGAATTGAGGATTTTATCCTGTCACTCTAAAATCTCCAATTCTAAGTCTGATTAATATTATTTCCCTATTTATTTGCACTTCTCCTTTCAAGGATTTACCCGTCTACCTTTCAAAGAAAAATGTGATACATACTAGTTAAAAATTCTTAGCCCACGGTCGAGTCTTAAAATTCTTCACGTGATTTTAACAATACAAATGACCAATTCGTATAAGTAAATTAAGTTTAGGTATAGTATCATCACAACTTCTTTATATTTTGTTTAATAGATTAATTCATTTAATCATTTCACAAAAACATCAAAACAAGGAGAAAGACAGAACAACTACTCAGAATTCTTGGAAAGGATGCCATAAAATTTGGATTTCATATAATAAAGTAAAGTTCTACAAACTATAGTAAATAAACACTACTTATCTCAAATTCTTCCCTAAGCAAACTCCTTGAAGTTCCTCTAGATTTTTTCCTTTCTTACAGCACACGAAATTCTCCTTCGAAATGGCAATGCAAAAGAGATCTCTCACTTCCCTTCCACTCTTACAATTTCTCAAATAATTTCTTACAAAATCTCTATTTGAACTCACTACTCACTAAATAACAACACTAATGACTTACTAATATACTATTTAGAATACTTTAGACTCACTAGTAATCACGTAGGAGACACGTTTTTCGGCCTAATTTGGTTCTTTTTAAAGTTGTAGAAGTGTCTCTAAGGGTTTTACAGGCACTCCTTCGAAAATCATCCACATTCGACGTATTTCTGGAAAGAACCTTCGATCCCGCCTTCGACGGCCTCGAGCTCGCCGTCGGCATCCTTCTAGAAACAATACTTTTAAACAGGCCCCGCCGTCGGCGGCCTCGATCTCCGCCGTCGGCGGCCTTCCTTGGAATTAATTCTGAACTCTCGGGAAAATCACACCGTCGGCTCCATCGAACTCTCCGTCGGCGCCCTAGTTCAATTTTGCATAATTTTGTCCTTTTTGCTCCAAATTTGCTCATTCTTGCATATTTTCGCTCCTTTGTCCCTAAATCTTCATACCTGCAGAAAAACTCCAAAAATACCCTTCTTTAAAGTGCAATATCATCAAAATCAGTATAAAATAGGCATAAATATCTTAACATATTTTCCTTAGGTGAACTTGTTGGCAAATATAAACGGTTTGCAGACCAAATGGATGTCATAAATTATGTAGTTTATTTAAACAAGTCATATCATCAAGTAGTGTGTTCCTCGGGTTAGATGCATTGTTTGTGATATTATGCTTGTTTATCTAAACTATTACATATATGAGATCAGTTTGATTTCATATTTTCAAATTAAAATGATATTTCCAAATTATATATATATATATATATATATATATATATATATATATATATATATATATATATATATATATATTATAAAATTTGGAAAATATCATTTAAAACGACCGACAATGTGTTAACCCCGATGAGTTTTTACTCCAATAAACAACCCTGGATAGGTTAACAGTCCCTGGTGGACTACACCTGATCCCTTCCACACAGGTTGTAAGTGAACAATGCTCCAACAAGTAACATAGGATGGGTTAAAAAGTCCTTGGTGGACTTCGGTTAGCTTCTCTCATACTAGTTAACATCATTAAGAAATACTCTGATGCATAGCTCCAAGCAAGTCAAAAGGCTGCTAGTAATTTATCCCCATAGCAACCTTCTCACATAATACAAAATCTAAATGACCTTTGGTATCCACTACGACATGAAAAGAAAAAATTCTTTAGCATTATCATAAAAAAGATACTCGGGGGAAAATATCCAACAAAATTAAATAACTAACAAGATGATCAACAATCACGTTATTTTCACTAATGTAATGTTATTCTAATAAAAGCTGAGAAAAAATAGTTACATCAATGAGGTTTGAATAACATGATAAAAACAAATACGCTAAAAGCAAATAAGGAAGAGTAGAACACTATTCTCCTCCGCCCCCTCCTACATTAGAGAATACATTCTTCAATTCACTTTAGATGACCTCACCATCAGAATCTGAGGGAGGATCATCTGAAGCTTGGCTATGAGTGAGCCCCTGCACAACAATCCGTTTTGATATTGTGTAACTAAACTCGAATGAATCTTTCATAGCGAACTACTTTTGCTGCTCCTTTACCTCAACATCAAGTACCCAGTCACGAGCCTCTTGGACATGGCCTCGAATGATAATCTTGAACTCAAGTGAGTTCTTGAAGTCCTCGACCACCTTATGCTTAACCTCTACAACATCAACATTTTTCACAGACCTCAGATCTCTTCCTTCTGGGCGGAAACTGTCGCTTTAAGGGCTTTCACACTCTTATTACTTTCATTGAGATCACATCATGCCTCTACCAATGCCTCTTGAGTTCTCTCCAGATACTGAACAAGAAGGAAGACGTCATTGTTGAGAGTTTTTTCCTGCACTCTGTCAACTGTTATTTCAGAATCGTGACTCTATCAACTACGTATTCATATCAGCACTTATACTATCCTTAGGGATATTTGATCTTAAAAAATTTAGAGTTTCAATTTTTTAAAGCCAGTCCTAGCCCCATCTAAATTTCTATCATTTTATTCATCTGGAAGAAAAGAAGTCTAGGTCAGTCAAATAAAATGATTATATAATGGGAGACGATAAATGAACCTTACAAAGCCCTTGTCCTCCAAGAACCTAATACAATTATGAGACAACGCATTCTCAGGAATATAAATAGTCGAAGGGTTTGCAGCGATTTGGGCAATTTTTTAACCCTCTTATGTTGTTTCTGAGGGAGTACCTCACAGTCACTATTCGTTGGGGGTCACTTCAAAGATACCACTGGGGCTGGCTCGGAAGGTTCCTTCTTAAATTTCTTCAATGTTATAGTCGTGAATCGCTTGGGGTAGAATGAAAGTTTGGTCTTGAACAATGATTCCTCGCCTACAAGTTCATGAATATATTGTGTCTCGAACAATATCTCCTTGAAGTCACAAAATCTGTAGTATTCCCTCCATAGTAGTCTGAAGAGTCTGAAGAGTTTGAAGGGAGGCACACAACTGCTGAAACCTTCCTCGCCTTTCATGGAGCCCTCAATCATCTTCACAAAGAAGAATCTCACGAACCTTTGTCTTATCTGTTCCTTCAAGAGAAAATCCAAAGACTGGTGCTTAAACATCACAGGATCATGTGTATTACTAAAGAACCCACACAATCGTGCTAAAATTACCGGTGTTAACGTCAACCCATGACTCCTAAAAAACAATCAACTTAATAATAATTGTTACCACCTGGCAAGACATTTTGAGCAACACAAACACCGAACACCTTCATGATTTCGATAAAGTCAAGTGCCGGAGGAAATTGTAAGCCGACTCTCAAGGATGCCTCATGAGCAACAATGTAGGCCGAAAGAGGAGAATACACTGGACCGATTGAACTCAGCAATTTCAACTCAGCACCATGTCGTTCGAAAAGTAATACTTCTTTCAAAATAAAATCAAGTCGCTCTCCGTTAGAATTGATGCTGCATCGTCCGAGTTCTAGCTTTGCAAGTTCTTCAAAGTTTTTTCATTTATTTGAAGTTCAATGTAATTTTCTTTTTCTCATTTAAGCTTAGATTATCACTTAATTGGTTCTCTTTCGGACATTCATATTGAAATTTCATTTTTGGGCTGCTTTCGATATTTTTTCTACTGTTGGACTTTGACTTCTTAAACACTGGATTACTATCGTATAACACTGGATGGAGCTGCCCCTTATGATACTCGGTGTTTAATCCGACCTCATCTCTTTCTTTCTACACTTTAATTTTGCTGTGTTTCCTTTATTATTCATACGTTTTATTCTTTATTTTGTTGTTTCTGACTTTTGTTTATTTCTTCCTCTTCGAAGAGTCTTGTATTTGATATTTATATCAATGAAAATTTGGCGTTGCCCTCAAAATTTCCCTTTAAAAAAAAAAAGACTTGTGTATCTGCATTTTTGCTGTAACGGAGATGATGGCAGGGAAGATATATCTGTCTGAGTCAATGCAATATGCTTATATACGTAGACATCATTTCTATGCATTATAGTCTTAATCAGCCAATTATTCTGCCACTTCATGACGTCATAATTCGTATCAGAAGCATTAATCACGGAAGCTGACTTTGTTTGCACCTGGAGGCAGAATCTGATGCCTTCGCTACTTGAATTAATCCCCGCCAAACAAAGAGTGAAGAAGGGCTTATAATTTGTGATAAACAGGAAATCATGCACAGTATATGCTCCATATGCGCTTCAGGTATTGAAGAACCAATAAATAAGTGGTTAACTGAGAATATTAGGTCTAGTCATATATGTATTGGATAATTGAATGATATATTGATAAAGAACTATTATTAGTGTTAGGTATAACTTATATATCAAATAAGGGACAGATGCTGGAGCAGAACGGAGCGAGTCAGCAGAGCGGAACGGAGCGGAAGCATCTGTCCAATTGGGGGAGTTACGTGCAACGCCCCCGCGGTACGTTACAGGGGTAATTTTGTAATTACTTATTGCACTCTAGGTTTATATATATATGTCTTGTTTATTACCCTAATATTAATTATGTACTCTTCTTTGCAAGTGAAATTGAAGGCCACCGCTCTGCTCCATAGGACGTAGGCAACTTTGTCGAACCTCATTAAATCTGTGATTTTCTTCTGAATTTACGTCGATTCTTGTTTTGTTTGTCCTAAATTTCTCAACAATTAGCAATAAGTTCTCACTCAATTTTCTAGAGGACATAATATCACTTTTATTTTATTTATTTATATATATTTTTTTAATTTTTATTTATATTTTTATTTAAAATAAATATAATAAATGTGTTAAATACACATTTTGAAGAGAAGTGATCACCCATATGAAAAAACCTCTTATCATCAAAATATTAGTCCTATGATGAACAATTCTAATTTGCAAATAAATTAATTTGTGATTGACCCTCAGATTATCTTTCAACAATCCAAGCAAAAAGAAAAATTACAATAGAGGTTAATTTACAGGCATCAACAAAGCTGGCTCAAAGCCAAATCACATATTCTCCTTTACTTCATTTCACTTTATAATCCAACTTAAAACTGTTCTGTGCTTTCTCAGTAAACTTACCTCAGCTCATGTTATTGTCCAAAATAGGCCACCACTGGCCTGAAATTTTCAGGTCATGTGGTGGCCCTCAATGGGTTGTTCAGTGGAACGCCACATGAATTTCAGTTATCTTGGTGATTGCTTTAGTTGAATTTAATGCTAAACAAAATATCAAATGGCTTTGTGGTGAGTTTTGTGAACTTCAAAAATCATTGACTTCTTTTTGTAATGAAAATTAATATATCTTAAATTTTTAATAATTAAACATAATGCATCTGACTAATTACCATTGAGAAAATGTGAGATCAATTGCAAAATAGATTCGGCAGAAAGAGCTATTCAGTTTAAGAAAAAAAATCTTAGTGAATTGATTTGGCATTGAATTTGTGATGGCTATATTGAAAATGAAAGAGTTTTATCATTTGAGGTAGAGGTCTTATATATTATTAATGGTGATTCTCTCGGATCAAGCTCATTTGGTTTCTTCAAGTTAGAATTTTTTTTTTTTTAATAATGAAATTTATTGAATATAGATTTTGATATCTCTGGCCCATTGTTATTAATAATAGAAATTTTTATTAATAATGAATTTTTTTTTTTAATAATGAATATAGAGTTTGAATATAATCTTTGGGCGATCAAATTATTAAAAGGTGTGAACGATTTAGATATCTCGGGTCCATTGTTCAAAGCGACGGTGATATAGATGGGGATGTTAATAGTAGAATTCAGGTTGGTTGGTTGAAGTGGAGGAATGCGTCCGACCTATTGTGTGATAGAAAAGTACCGCTTAGACTGAAAGGAAAATTTTATAAGATGGTGGTGAGACCTTCAATGCTCTATGGTGTTGAATGTTGGCCTTTAAAAGAGAAGCATAATGTTAATTTAAGTGTTGCCGAGATGAGAATGATTAGGTGGATGAGTGGCTTTACACTTAGAGACAAAATCCGAAATGAATATATCCGTAATAGGTTTGGTGTTGCACCAGTGACGGATAAAATTAGAGAGAGTCGCCTTAGATGATTTGGTCACATTAAACGTCGACCACCTGATGATCTGATTAGGAGAGTAGACGTTTTAAATACAACTTATGTTAAGAAAGGCTGAGGTAGACCTAGGAAAACTTGGGCTTATTGCATAAAAAATGATCTTAATTTATTAGAATTAAACGAAAATTTGACACTAAATAGGACGCAATGGAGAAAAATGATTCATGTAGCCTACCCCACTTAGCGGGATTAAGGCTCTGTTGTTGTAATGAAATTTATTGAATAGTCAATTGAGTTGTGTTGTGGGCTTCAAACATTCGATGCACGAAAAGAAATGAAATTGAAATAAGTGGGAGGAGAACTTATGACTTTCCCAAATAGGCGAGGCGCCCTACATGAAGGCTCGTAACACAACATGATTTTTGGATCAGATTTTGAAATAGAGGTTTTTCTTTTAAAAAAATAAAATATATATGCACATTAATCGAGAAAATTTTAATTCTATCTTTAATTTATATTTAACCCGTGCATCATTCTCAGAGACACAGTGTTTAAACTATTAACACATTGAACTTGAGGGTTGTTTAATGATGTGCACATTTTTTTAAGGCAAGTAATATTTAATTTGAAGTCTCATTTAATCTGTGTAACAATCTCAGACGATTAAATTTAAACATTTAAAGTGATCATTGATGCACATACAACGATTAAGATTTGAGCATAAAATGTTTGCATGTTTATTAAAATCACTCGAATGTCTTTCGAGAACATAATTTAAATTGAATAATACAATACATTAAAGTCCTGGATTTGATCAAATTTGATTATCTTTGTGAACAGTTTAGTGTGTGAAAAGTTTATTTTAATTGGTTGATGTTCGTCTTTCATCTACTAGAATTTAAAATAAATTCTATTCACTAAATGGAAATAGATTTTGTTGCTTAAGTTTGATTCTTAACAAATATCTTTTAAAAAATTAATCCAATAAATAACAATAAAAAGATAAAAACAAGAGTTCTAAATAAAAGAAAATCGATTCGATTATCTAAAATTTTTTTGAAGATTGAATTGAATCGAAAGTTTCAATTTTAAAAACATAATAAAAGCTGAGTAAATATAGTTTTTCTAAACCATTTTCATGCAATAAAAAATATCGAACGACTAAAACAAAAATAATAGGCATAATATTATTGTTGATAGAAGAAAAACTAACATTCTTCCATTTGGTTCAAATATATCATTATTCCCTAATAAAAAAAATGTATAATTACTATAAGTTCTCTAAATTTGAGTGCTATCCATCATGTATGATAATGATGATATTTCTCATAGGCATATTCATATTTCTTAATGAATAACTTATTCTAAGTATCAATTTAATAATGTTTATCATACAAATAAAAACGTACACATAAATATGCAAAGCAAGAAAATATTAAACCCAAACAGAGTTTCAATAATAATTTTAATTTTTATAATGAAATTAACCCAAATAATCAAGACTCACATGTTCTACATGATCCCTAAAGTTCTATAGTCAACCACTGTATTTTTCTTAACATGTTCCATTTTGGTTAAAGTTTTAATGTTAATATGTGTCCCTTTAATACCACTTTTGTTTATACTTTCAAACCATTAAGCAACTCAACATACAAGATCTCAGACTTCATTATAAGTCAAAGAATTTATCTCATCTTTAATGACATCAAACTATGCATCAAATTCTTCACAGTTCATGTGTTGTAAAAAATTTTAGGATCATTTTCAGCTCCAATTATATAGTCTTACTCTTAAAGATACATAATATAATCACTAGTAATTACAGATCTTCTTTCTCTAGCAGTTCTTCCTATTAGTTTTGTAATTGCATCTGCTATCTCATGTATAATTCAATCTATTACCTCAATGTCAATAATTTGTGAAGTTAGTCAAACAATAATTGTCAGAAATATCGCCGTTTCTTAGATTACCAACAAACCAAAAAAGCTACGCTCATTTGACCTTCGGAAAACTGTTGGTTTGTTATTAACCGACTGGTATCTATATTCACTAATGGTCGGAAATTATTTAAATTTGTGTTGTGAAGAAAGAAATACATGTGATGCCTACAAGAAAAAATTATAATATGTGTATTTCCCTCTTGTGGTAAGAAAAACACAAACAAGGCTTGCCCGCTTCGTCACAGTCGCCATCTATGAGTCTCTCCAATGACACCAATAAAACGTGCACGAGATCCGCTCATCACCCAAAGTACCTCACTACCAAAACTTTAGGGACTTGCAGTACAAAATTTTATAACTTCATGTGCGAGACAACAAAGTCAGGCATTAACATATTTGTGATGGCACAATTTTTGTGGCTGAAATGTCCATCGTTTTTCGTTTTTGGCTAAGTGTAAGAACATTTCAGCCACATATTTGATGCTACTTTGGAACCAACTATGCATGCATTTTCTCTTGGATATGGTAGCCCCCATGAAAACAAAGCAAGGATAAATTGCGTCACACCCACCATCCCATAGAATCTGTAATCTCTCTCCTAATCTGATTTCCTTAATCTTTTCCCTAAGAAATGTTTCGTATGATCTCTGACGTATGAAGCAGTTGCTTATTTTATTTCTGTAATATAGCACTGTGGTGGCCACTAATTCCTTTAGTGAGTTTTAAGTAGATGCTCCACCATGAGACAAGCTGCTCTTTGGAATGGAATTCGATGCCTGCAGCGCTAGATTCATTTGCTGCTGCTTGCTAATTTGGTATCTAAGAGGAATTTTAGATCTATTTGTAGTTAAGGATATGTAACACGTGTTGTTCTTAAGGTCGATAGGACTACTAATTAATTTTGTTTCATATTGAAAAGCTAAGATGTATATAATATAAAAAAAACCAAGAGGCTGGCAGGCATCCCTTAGTAAATAAGCTTGTTTTTGGGTTTAATACAGGTCTATTTAACCATTAAGCATTTTAGTTGTTTCATTTGGTTGATGAATTATTTGATAATACTTATGTTTTTATTGGCACGCTCTTGTGTTGAGCGAACATTGTAGAAATAATATACTAATATACACTTCTCAAGAAAAAAATGCATGCTAGTCCGGGGATAGAACAAAACCCTTTTTGTGGAAAAAAAAAATATTATATCAGAACTCTGGATGCATCCGAAATTCAATGGTCAGGCGTCATGTGTTATGTGGGCCCCACCGCCATCACTCTGACCAATCAGAGTGTATGGCGACGGGGCCCACTTGACACGTGAAACCCCACCATTGAACTCCGGACGTAAATTATGTCTGGAGTCCTGATGTAATATTTTTCCTTTTTTTTTTGAGGGGGTAAAATTTTAAATAATTAAATAATATGATAATTATCATAGCTTTCCAAGTGGTCCCCTTATAAAATAAAGTTTATATTTAGCTTTTGCTTTTGATGATAATGATATTAGCTTTCACAAGCTTATAAAAAAGTTAATTTACATTGCTGTACTTAGCACTTTCAGTTATACACACTTCTTTTACGGTATGGTTAATACTTG
The DNA here is from genome assembly GCA_022702705.1 of Papilionanthe hookeriana x Papilionanthe teres. NCBI lineage: Eukaryota > Viridiplantae > Streptophyta > Magnoliopsida > Asparagales > Orchidaceae > Papilionanthe > Papilionanthe hookeriana x Papilionanthe teres. Next base: position 44,288,459 of record CM040426.1, on the reverse strand, counting down.
AAAGTTCCTTTACTAGACTACAAATCACATTGGAAGTAGCATCCTGTATATTGAGCTTATCACCGGTGTGCTCTTTTATTAGTTCGCCACAGCTTGTACACTTAAATATATATTCTTTTGTGTATAGTTTAATTAATTATTTTATTAATTATAATTATTTTCATGTGTTTATTGTGAGATTATTAATTGATTTGACGAAGAATGTAAATTCTAAAATTTTCATCTCATGGAACATTCATCCTTAATCTTGGCACACTTATACTCTGCATTTATACCTTGCAACCAAAAAAAAAAAAAAAAAACAAATCGAGTCAAGCTCAAGCTGCAATTGACTTGAACTTAAACTTGACTCGAGCGCAAGCTTAACTCTATGATTTCGAGCCGACTAAGCAAGCAACTTTTTAGTTTGAAAGAGCGAAAACTATATTAATTCAAGTTAGTGTTATATTAAAATGAAAAAAAGAACAAGCAATTGAGAGATAAATAATAAAAAATCATTTAATGTAAAATATAAAATATGATCTTTAAAATATTTTTAAATAATTTAAAGAAGAAATCTCGAATTTCAATATATTTTTAGTTTATTTAATTAATACTATTAGATTTTTTGAATGAGTCGGCTCACCAACTAATAAGTCGAGTAGGGGCTATCTTGAGCTTGACTTGTAAACTTATTGAGCTCAAGTCACGAATCACTTATGAAACTGAGCCTGAGCTGGCTCACAAGTTGGTTTGGCCTAGTTACACCACTACTTAGAAATAATATTAATGCACTCAGACAATATGATAAAGAATGATGCATTTATATACATACTACACAATTCTTATATACTTGCTATCTAGCACCTAAACTTGTGCATTTACATGTGTAACACTAATATTACATAAAAATATCACTATTGCTAATTTTTTAACAGTGAACTATATCTTTTCATACATAAATTTTTGCCACCTGAATATTATAAAAACAAATATCAAACTTTAGGTGCTAGATATTTAAATACATAAGAATTGTGTGATATGTATTTAAATACTACGTGAGGAATAGATGGCAGGAAGAGAGATCAAGAAATCAGATAAAAATGCTATGGTATTGGAATTCGTACTTCTTTGAATAAAAAAAGACCTCTATACATTTAATTTTCCCTCTTTATTGTGGTTGGGCATCCTTGGAGAGAAGTATTTGGGCTTTTGTCGCCAAAACTCGTGAGCGGATCCCCCGATTTTTTGCAACCCTTGCCATCATAGCTTGTGAAGTTAGCTTGTGTAATTGTGGTGTACATTTATTTTCTTTTAGTTTGTGTTTCTTTCACATTTTGCCCATGAATTATCTCTTATTCCTTTTCCATAGTCAAAGGCTACCCAATTTCCCTTCATACCCATGGCCAAAAACCACCCTAAACACATCAGCCTCCATTCCTTCTCCCCAACCCAAAAACCAACATAAACTAACCAATTCCCTCGTCCTGCCCAACTCAAAACCAACATAATCTCATTGCAATATCCTCATCCTCCCTAATCTGAAAACTAATTCAAACTCACACTAGCCTTCCCTCATCTAACTTACTTCACAAGCCCAACTAGAGAATACACCTCGCGTTCTCTTCCACTAACCTTACATGATACCTAATTAAACCTAACTCATTAACCTACCCAAAAATACAACCTTACACCACGTTAAAACTAACCCATTAACATAATCATAACCCCACATACACACCACTCCACTCTCCTATTCACACTTACCACAACTCTAAACGTAACACAACCCACAAATACGCACTCAAAATATAATCCTAGCATACCCGAAGATAATCCAATAAACATTCGCTTACACACTCAACTTAACAGTACCCAATAACACACTAAACTCACCGCACCCTCCACTTTTTATCCTAACGCAAGCTAACTAAACCTAAGCCTATCATTGAACTATTCAAACCAAGCCTCACTTACTCTAACATTTCCAAACTGAGCTCCTAGCCCAACCTAGCCTAAACCTACCCAAATCAAGCCTAAACCTACCTAAACAAGCCCAATACAATTCTATCCGAACCATTAACTTCTAAAAAAAATTGAAAACAATGAGAAGGAAGAAAAATGTACGTGGTTATGTGTTGAGTGAGTTATGTGAATGTGCTTATGTGTGTGTATTAAAGTGAATATGTTATGTGCATGTGTTAATTTGAATCTGCTTATGTGAATGTATTCAAGTGAATGTGTTTATGGAAATGTGTCATGTGTATGTGCTTATGTATTGTGTGGTTTGTGTCATGAGAATTTTTATGTGTTATGTGGTTTACATGTGCCTACTTTATGCAAATCCATGTGGTTATGAGTATATATATTTCATGCACTATTAAAGGTTATATACTTTGTGCGAATCCATATGTATGTTTAACGATAGGAAAACTCATATGTTCAACGTTATACCTTATAAAACAATAAGAAAAGTCAATAAAAACATTATATCTAATTATATGTTATCCATATAAAATCACATGTCTAGTTCAGGGTTTTCCACGCAAAAAACACATGTTCAGTTCTATTTTTCCCATGCAAATCACATGGTTAGTTGTATCTTCTATGCAAAAAATCACATGTTTAGTTCTATGTCTTCCATGCAAGTAGGAAACCTTCACGGGTAGTTCGCTTCCTTGTTTGTGATCTTATGCACAAATCTTCCATGCTTGTGATCCTACGTGCAAAACTTGCATGCTTGCAATCTTATAGGAAAACCCTTCATGAATGTGGTTTTATATTTGATGTAAAAGAAAAGCAAGTTGAGTGCTTATGTGATTCAAGCTAAATTTGTAATCAATTTGTAGTATTTCATGCTCATCCATGCAAACAGCAAAGCCTATAGGAAGCTCATATGTCTAAAAAAATTAATTTTCAAATGCTAAAGGGAAGGAGATATTTGCAAGGCCTATATGAAAACTAGAGAACAAGAGAAAAATAATTATTTTTATAAAAATATACAACCTAAATGTCTTCTAAAAAGGAAAATTTTTATAAAATTACACAACCTAAATGTGCCAAAAAAATTATATATATATATATATATATATATATATATATATATATATATATATATATAAACAAAATGTGCTCTTAAAAAATTTATTTATGAAAATGTGCAAATCAAATTACGTTGCAAATTAAATATGCTCTAAAAGGAATCACCTTTACATGAGGTTGAGTAAGCTCAAGAGAACCTTATTAAGACTTTAAAGGAGATTTCCAAAAATGAGATTTAACAAAAAAATATTTCAAAATAATAACCAGAGCTTAAACAAAACTTAACATCCTTTTCGAGAATAGTCTTTTCTTTTAAAAAAATGCTAAGTGATTTTTTTTTTCAAAAGATAACATTATAAAGATAGCCAAATTTGAATAAAAATGACCGTTTTAAAACAAGATCTTTTCAAAACTTTTCAAATATAGCTAACCCAAACCTTTAACATTGATCAAATCCTCCTTCAAACAAACTTAACTCTCCTTTAAGAAAACCTAATGAAAACCTTTTAAGAAAAACCTCCTTTAAATTTGGGCATCCTAGGTTCTATAAGCATTATATTAAACAATTTTCTAAAGTCACTGAACCCCTTTTGTCATTTATTAGAAATGGATGTCCCATTTGATTTTGACCAAGATTGTCTCTCTACCTTTAATTTGTCAAAGGAAAAAACAGTCACTGCACCTATCATTATTCCACCTGATTGGAAGTATCATTTTGAGCTTATTTATGACACAAGTGATTTTGTCATAGGGGCAGTGTTAAGCCAAAGGAGGGATAAGGTCTTTAGAGCAAAATACTATGCTAGTAAGACCGTTAACTATGCTTAAATTAATTATCCCAATTTCATTCATTTCATATCCCTTTTGTGTCTGTGAAAATCATTATTTACATTATGCAATTATTCAAACAATCTTCGTCTATCAAATAAAATCATTTTAAAATCATTTTTTTTTCTTATTTATTTTATTCTTTTTTTTCTATTTTTATGTTATGATATTATTAACGTATTTTTAGAATTTATGGAATCAAATATCGATAATAACTAAGAAAAAGTAGTTCTTTTTTAACAATATATGTCTTTCATATACAACGATAAAAAAAAAGAGAGAAACACTTACCTTTGAATGGCAGTTTCAAAAAAACGTACTTCTATGTCAAAAAAGCGTATACCTAGAAATCTTTGGAAAAAAAAGGATCTTTAGAGGAAGTAAAAGCTTTCTCTTTAGCTAAATCTATTTCCACCGGACAGTCAAAAATTTTCTTTTTTGCACAAAAAAAAAAGTCATGGAAAAATATTGATCTTCTTTCCCTTGGGTGCCTTCTTCTCTGCATACCTCTTAGCACTCTTTGGCCTCTTCTTTGCCTCTGAGTGGAGTTGGAGCTCAGGTATCCCAAAAGCCATCCTCATCATCTCAACGTTGGGGACATCGTTTGAAGGTTCCAAGCACCTGTCATGAGATTGTAGGAACCAATCTATACAAGCACACAAACACAAAAAATAAAGATGATTGGCAAAAGCGACAATCACAACGTGGAGAAGAAGGTAGGATTGAATGAATTTGTGAGCTCATTGGAGGGATGAGAAGTGGATGCAAGACTTAGAATTGAGTTGGCATGACCCTACAATTTGGTCTAATGAGATGAGGGATGGATGCCACCTACGATACCACATATGCCCTTTCTTTGTTGTGACTTAGAAAAAGGTCAAAAAATGGGGGGCTTAATGAGTTTCCAAGAGGCTTCCCACCGGGTGGTATTATTATGGGTGTGATCAGCGTAGTATTGTGGTGTTATCAGCAAATAATCACAGCAGTGGCTTTATCGCGGTGGTATCACACGAAAACTTGGTGATATTGGTGAGGAATTGTGGGGTTATTTGGCGAGGAACTGCAGGAGTGTTGTAATTGCGGTAGTACCACGGTTGTATTGTGGTAATATTGGTGCGGCACCTCGGTGTTGTTGGAGGATCGCGGCAATGGTGTTTTTTTGTTAGTGTCACGGTTGTATTGCGATGTTATTGGCGTGATTATGCAATGTTATTGCGGGATTGTGGCAGTGTTACTACGGCGCTGTTATTATGTTAGTACTGCGGTTGTATTATGGTGTTATTGATGCGACACCGCTGTGTTGTTGCAGGATCGCGGTAGTATTATTGCGGCGTTGTTATTGTGGTAGTAATGTGGTTGTATGTGGTGTTATTGGTGTGGTAATGCGGTCTTGTTGCGGGATCGCGGCGGTGTTATTGTGGTAGTACCGCGGTTCTGAAATTGTGTTGTTGGCTTAGGTCGAGTCCAAATCAAATCCAAACCTAGCATTAAACCCTTTCCCACTTCGATTCAACTTATACTGACATGGCATAAGATAATTAATGGTTTGGTGAGTTTTTAGGGATTTTCATGAGAGAATTTGGGATACGAATTTTGGCAAAATTATATTTGATTTTAGATTTGGGTGAATTTGGTAACCCTTAAATTTAAAGGAAAACTTCTTGGGTTTCAGAGGTACAATCCTAGTATATGATCATAAAGCAGGTATAGCGTGCCCATAAGTTATAATGTATTAGTTTGGAGTCCGCCCTCAACTATAAATATTAATGTGTGCAAGTTTTTAGTGACTCTCCTTATGTAAAATTATGCGTGCTCTACTGGTGTTCTTCTCAACCTTGAAGTCATGTAAGTTTTTATGTTATATATATATATATATATATATATATATATATATATATATATATATATATATGTTGTTTTATTGTATCCTTTTTTCCCAATACTCCGATGGAATATTGTTCTCGCTCTCTTTTACACGCAAAATTTGAAAATGAAATCATAAATTTTTAAGCTTTTTTCAATTCTCGAGTAGGGATTCGATTGTCATAACGCTGCTTTGAACTACAGGAAAAAAAAATTTTAGTTTATGATATTATGATCAAATTTTGATCCCAATAGAGTTACAAAGAAAACAGAACAGGTGAAGTTATATTATTTCAAATGAAATAATAGTTATTTTCCAGGGCGTGGAAAGAAGCACAGGAACCAAATAATTATTTTATTTTATTTTTCATATAAATTCAAAAATAATTAAATATTTGCCGATAGAATAATTAATAAAAGAAGAAATATGAAATTTAATGTTATCTCCTTTCATTTACATCAAGTCATTCATTATGTACATGCATAACAAAAAATTCTTATATATTTGTATTAGAATCTGAATAAGCCCTGGAGCCACACCGAAAGAATAGAACATAAAACGAAAAAGAGAGAGAGAGTAGTGATGAATAGTAGAATGAGAGTATTTTATAAACTTTTATTCATGGAATGGTCTCATTTATAGACAAAAGAGGTACAATACATATAATTACATGTTTACACCTGCTTTAATGGAGATATTATAGGTTATTTTTGGTATTTACATAAATGAGCCTGTTGTTCGACTACCCTATCATTCGGTTGGCTGAAATTAACGGGTCTTAGTTCAGCAAGACTCATTCGTCAAATTATGTTAAGTTGTGGGTTGTCGATCGGCTCCTATTGATCATCGTTCGTTTGAACTTGGTTCAGTCGGCTTCTTTGATCATGTTTTTTATTATTGACCCCTAGATGAGGAACTTTTGTTGCCAGAAAGATACTGGGTTATTCGGCCAATGGTGAATCACCATAATCTGACAGGTGGTTCACTCTGTGACAAAAGGTCCTTCAGGGTGTGTTTGGTTCTATTCGTAAAGTCGAAGTAGCAAGTCTGGCTAACAATTGTCTTAAGATTTCCTTTCCAAAGCTCTCTTACTTGAATTGTTGGAATGATTATAAGAAAATACAACAACAACAACAAAGCCTTAATCCCACTAAGTGGGGTCGGCTACATGAATCCTTTTTCTCCATTGCGTCCTATTTAGTGTCAAATTTTCGTTTAATTCTAATAGATTAAGATCATTTTTTATGCAATAAGCCCAAGTTTTCCTAGGTCCGCCTCTGCCTTTCTTAACATAAGTTATATTTAAAACATCTACTCTCCTAATCGGATCATCAGTGTGGTCGACGTTTAATGTGACCAAACCATCTAAGGCGACTCTCTCTAATTTTATCCGACACCGGTGCAACTCCAACCCTATTACGGATATATTCATTTCGCATTTTGTCTCTAAGTGTAAAGCCACTCATCCATCTAATCATTCTCATCTCGGCAACACTTAACTTAACATTATGCTTCTCTTTTAAAGGCCAACATTCAGCACCATAGAGCATTGAAGGTCTCACCACCATCTTATAAAATTTTCCTTTCAGCCTAAGCGGTACTTTTCTATCACACAATAGGCCGGACGCATTCCTCCACTTCAACCAACCAACCTGAATTCTACTATTAACATCCCCATCTATATCACCATCGCTTTGAACAATGGACCCAAGATATCTAAATCGTTCACACCTTTTAATAATTTGATCACCCAAAGTTACACTTCGTCACTAGACCTACTATTACTAAAATTACATTCCATGTATTCAGTTTTAGTTCTACTCAAACGAAGACCTTTAGACTCCAATGTAGACCTCCATAATTCAAGTTTTTCCTGGACTTTTTCTCTTGTCTTATCCACCAGGAGGATATCATCAGCAAAAAGCATACACCAAGGTACATCCTCTTGTAAATGGCCAGTAAGACCATCCATAAATAAAGCAAAAAGATATGGGCTTAAAGCCGATCCTTGATGTAAACCAACGGAAATAGTAAAATACTTGGTCAATCCTCCTTCAGTTCGAACACATGTAACAACTCTAGCATACATATCTTTAATGACTTGAATATAAGTCAAATCAACACCTTTCTTCTCAAGGACTCTCCAAAGAACATCTCTAGGAACCTTATCGTAAGCTTTTTCTAAATCAATAAAAATCAAATGTAGATCCTCCTTATTATCTCCGTACCTCTCCATCAAACCTCTTAATAAATGTATAGCTTCCATGGTAGACTCGCCCGGCATAAATCCAAATTGATTATGAGAAATCTTCGTAATACGTCTTAACCTATGTTCAATTACCCTCTCCCATAACTTTAAAGTATGACACATCAATTTAATTCCTCTATAATTTGCACACTCTTGTGCATCTCCTTTATTCTTAAAAATGGGGACCAAAATACTCTTTCTCCACTCCTCAGGCATCTTTTTTGTTTTTAAAATAATATTAAAAAGTTTAGTAAGCCAGAAACCCCCAAATCACCTAAACATTTCCACACTTCAATCGGGATATCATCGAGTCCTACGGACTTTCCCCCTTGGTTTTCTTTAAAGCGTCATCAACTTCTTTTTACTAATGCGACGGTAAAAGTGAAAAGTTTTATTATTATTAACGATATTAAGATCACTAAGGTCAATCGTACTTTCAGCATCATTAAAAAGTTTATCAAAATAACTCACCCACCTATGTTGAATATCTTTTTCTAAGAAAAGCACTTTTCGATTTTCATCTTTAATACACTTTACTTGAGTTAAATCTTTACTTTTCTTTTCTCTTTGTTTCGCTAGTTTATACATATATTTTTCACCTTCCTTAGTATCTAACATGTTATAAAGATCACTAAAAGCGAATTTTTAGCGTCACGATTATTCTTTTACACTCCATGCGAGTCATTTTATATTTTTCCCAATTCTCTACGCTTTTACATTTAAACCAATTTTTATAACATAACTTCTTATATTTTATCTTTTCTGCACATTATTATTCCACCACCACCTATTTTTATTTATGAAACTTTTTCTTTGATTCTCCAAGTACATCTTTTTGCCACTTGTTTAATAGTATTAGTTAATTTTTCCCACATAACATTTGCGTCTTCACGAGCATCACAAATATTTAAATCTTGAATTTTACTCATAAAAATAATTTTATTTGTGTCTTTTAGGTGCCCCCATCTTATTCTACGATGTTGAATCCTAGTATTCTTTATTTTACAACTCTTCATCTTAAAATCTAGAACTAATAATCGATGTTGGTACTTAATCGCTCACTTGGAATGACCTTACAATCCTTACAATCTCGACGATCTCTTCTTCTCATAAGAAAATAATCAATTTGTGTTTTATTAGATCCATTCTTATAAGTAATAAGATGCTCATCTCTTTTCTTGAATAAAGTATTAGTAATAATCATATCATACGCTAAAGCAAAATCTAAAATGGTTCTACCTTCTTCATTAATCGCTCCATAACCGTAGCCACCATGAATATAATGATTATAAGAAAATGAGTGATAAAAAAAAAGAGGGCAATAAGATAGAGACTAGGTAGACAAATTGAAGAAAGAATCTGGAGAGCTTATGTGAGATAAACCTTATGTGATAGGTCAAGAGTGTACATCCAAATTGGATTGAACCGAGACATCACTAATTCAAACGAATCCATGTGATCGAACGGATCTCTCTTTACCATATAAGAGTCCAAATGCGGATGTCAGAATTGTGTTGGTGGTTTGACTTACTGAATCTGCCGAGAAAATGGATTTTTTGGTGCTGGAGGTGCCTCGTCTTCTAACTGTTGGTTCCTCTCTCCTAGTTCGGACCCAACTTCCTCATGCTCAGAATTTTCCTGCCCGTTGACTCTCAGAATCACTCTACGACCGCTTAAAGCTGGTGGTTCCTCTCGAGGTTTCTCCCCGCGAGGTTGAGTTTCTCAAGATTCTTCTGCTTGGGGAAGTGGTTGATCTTGAATTTGCGTAATTGCCTCTTCGGGGACATTAAACGAACCAAATATCTGATTTTGTAACTCTTGCATTTGTTGCTAAATTAGTTGTTGTATAAACTCTCGTGTGGATTCCATTGTCATTATGTCTCTCCTGTTATTCTTGCCTTCTTATAGTGCCCTATCTCTCATCTGCGGCATGTCCGCGCTCACCGCACCACATTTTAGGATCTTAAATTCTACAATGTCGTAATAGGCACGCCCCTAGAGTTTAGAGCACAATAGAACTATAGAATAGAGAAAACACAAGAATGGAGAAATTTCAGAAATCGAGTGGAACCTTTATTCATAAAATAGCTTCTATTTTTAACCAAGGGTAGCTTCGATATACAATTACAATATTACCCTCTTTATTTTCATGATTAAAGGGTTTTCCTTGGCATTTCTCTAATCTAGGCCAATTAGTTTAGCTAACTCTTCAATATTAATAACTTAATGAGCGCCACTTTTATGGATGGTCGCGTCCATTGAGCATAATGTATGACAAAACTAATTTTACTTCCAACTATCAGTTGCCTCATTCCCGATCGATTCTGGCGGACATCTGATTCAGCAAGTCATCCAGATCGATGGGATTTTCAGTTATCTAGGCAAACGGGCTAAGTTGACCGATCGTTTATTAACCTTTGACATGAAATTTCGATCATAAAAAACAATCTTCGCGAACCATTTGATCTCTGTAAGATTCATGCTGATATTTTTTCTATATACAGAACCCGACTCAAGAATTGAAAGCCCTCAAGCTATCTCAACCCAAAAAAGAAAATAGAATTCGTCGAGAACTATATAAAACTATGAAAAGTGGCAAATGAGCGCTCAATCAATAAATCACGTTTTGTTAATCTCTAGAAATTACAATAAAACGATTGAAATTAGAAATGCATTATTCTACAAATTATTTCATATAAATAAGTATATTTATGCATGCACATATTTATTATTTATTTATCATCATTATTGAACATATTATAGGCATTTAAATTATATTAATATTATTTATATTACCACTGTAGACCTTCAATTCATTTCTATTTGAACTTTTAAATATTGATTATTTTTTTCCCACCAATACATTGCCCTCTCAGAACCATAAGAAAATTTAGATTAATTACAAATTCAGTATCTTTATTATTACTTTTAAAATATCTATCAATTAAATTAATGGCACATATAGCTCTGGCTTTTATTCATGACACAACTTTCACTCGGACATGGATTTTTACCCTTCCCAAGTAGTTACGAATTAATACTCAATATCAATTGGTTATATATATATATATATAAACATGTGTCGCAGCCTTGGCCTGGTGGTTTGGGCGGGGTTCACTGTAAGTCCCTCGAAGGTCCGGCGTTCGATCTCTACCGTAGTGCGGACGGGTCGGATACGCACATGAGAAATTGGTATTTGTAATTGAATCGTAAACTATTAAATACCGATTTATATATATATATATATATATATATATATATATATATATATATATATATAAACACATTTGATTATTATTAACTTTATTTACTTTTATTTGAACATAAACATAATAAACAAAAAAGGTTGATAATCTAGTTAAGCAAAGCACACAGCCCATACTCTTTCAGGTCTAATTGATTATTTACCTTCTTTAGCTCTATTTGTTTCAAGGAGTTAAAAAGATTAATTAATATTAATTTTATTAATTATTCAGTTAAACTTTAATTTTTAGTTATTAAAGTTAACTAAAAATATGAAAAAAAATATTCTATTGATTGTTCTTTTGTCAATTTCAGTTAAATATTTGAGACGAAAATTTATCAAATTTTCATTAAGATTTGAATATCTCTTATTCATAAGAAATAAAAATTTAATTTTTTTTCTCTACCTCATAAGAAAAATATTTATCTGTTTATTTCTTTTTTTTTTAAACCTGATAAACAAAAATTCAATTTTTCTATCATTTTCGTATTTTTATTCCCTGCCCTTTAAATTAAAGAAAGCTCTAAAGTCAACTTTAAAAATAGCCAAATTAAAAATTGGATTTAAACCTGCAAATTTTTTTTTAATTTGTGATTAAAAAAAAATCAGAGAAGGAGGGAGAGAATGACGACAATAATCCATGGCAGTGCTGAGAAAAAAATCCCTAGGTCCCACTTGAGGACGCCCTGCTTACTATAAATATGCTAAGGCTATCACTAACATTCCCCCAAGAGCAGAAGAACCAGCTTCCCTTACAATTCAGGTTGCTCTTCTCATCCTTCTCAGCCTCCATTGTACTCGAATTCAATCTCTGCAAGAAGGAAAAAGAAGAAGAAAAATGGCTTGTCAGTTGAGCCAAGGTAAAAATAACAGTTTGTTTGAGAGATGCAAACCTTACATCGCCATGATCTCCCTGCAATTCGGTTATGCTGGTATGAACGTCATTACCAAAGTATCACTCAACCATGGAATGAGCCACTATGTACTAGTTGTTTATCGCCATGCTTTCGCCACTCTCTCCATTGCCCCATTCGCTTTCTTCCTCGAAAGGTTTCAATCGTCTTCCTCAGCTTCATAATTCAATCCTTCTTCGTTTTTCGAATTCATCATTCTCAACCAATTTTTGCTTATAATGACAGGAAAGTTAGACCCAAAATCACATTCACCATGTTCTTGCAAATATTTGTGCTGGCCTTGCTTGGACCAGTGATAGACCAGAACTTCTACTATGCCGGGCTAAAGTTTACTTCCCCAACCTTCTCCTGTGCCATGAGCAACATGCTTCCTGCCATGACTTTCGTCATGGCAGTGATCTGCAGGTGACAGAGCAAAGACTGAACCGAGATTTGCTCTTTGTTGAGAGTATATTTTTTACTAAGTTTGAGTTTTTCTTACTTGCTTAGGATGGAGAAGCTGAACCTGAAGAAGGTGATATATCAAGCTAAGGTTGTGGGGACTGTTGTAACTGTAGCTGGGGCGATGATGATGACACTCTACAAGGGTCCTCTTGTGGAGCTGTTTTGGACGAAGTACATTCATACTCAACAATCAGCCCCTGCACCAGCTGCCGCCATGGCTGCCGATAAGGATTGGGTTAAAGGCTCCATCTTTCTCATCATAGCTACCTTTGCTTGGGCTTCTCTTTTCATTCTCCAGGTGAAAACATTAGTATATCTTTTTATTGTTTTGAAGACAACAGTATGCTACTTTTTGGGTTGTTAATGAGAAAATTCTGATTTGATGATTAACGGCAGGCTGCAACGCTGAAGAAGTATACTGCGCAGCTCACCCTCACCTCATTGATTTGCTTTGTGGGAACTTTGCAAGCCATTGTTGTCACCCTTGTTACGGAGAGAGGCAGGCCTTCGGCTTGGAGCATTGGGTGGGACATGAACCTGCTGGCTGCAGCTTACGCCGTGAGTTTCATTTCCGCTCCGCTGTCTGTACTTCGGTTCTATAATTCTTTTCAGAGAATGAGACGACATTAACAAACAAAAAAAAAACTGCAGGGAATTGTGACTTCGAGCATCGCATACTATGTTCAAGGATTGGTGATTCAGAAGAAAGGTCCGGTCTTTGCGTCAGCCTTCAGCCCTTTGATGATGATCATAGTGGCCATCATGGGCTCCTTTGTTCTTGCTGAGAAGATTTATATGGGAGGGTAAGATTAAGAACATGGGATTCATTTTCTTTAACTAAGCCAAAGTTTCCTCTTTTATCGGCTCTTGAGTTTATTCTCTTTTCATTGCAGAGTTCTGGGCAGTGTTCTGATTGTGGGAGGGTTGTACTCTGTTCTGTGGGGAAAATACAGAGAGAGCAAAGAGAATAAAGAGAAGGAAGCCATGGCTCTGCCTCTTGCAGCTGTGAAGGGTATCATTGAAGGAAATATACAGATACTTGAAATGGAAGCAGACGAAATGGAGATTGAGAAGGCAAAAGCCAACAACAAGATGATGATATCATCTTTACCTTCTGCTGATTCTTTGGTGGTTGCTGTTGCAGAGCCGATACCAGAAGCTTTTATGAAGGTGAAGGAAGAATTAAAAAGTTAGAAGCTTGGGTAATGTTTTAATTTGGCGAAGAAAGAAGGACAGAGAGAGCTTAGAGAAGCTGGCCATCGAGAGCATAAACAGAATGCGAGGTGTACAGAGTCTCTGGGAAAGGAGCCCTTTTGGGACTTTTGCCTGACCTTTTTTCTCAAATTTCTTTTTCTTCCCTTTTTTTTTTTTTTTGCTTCATGCTCCTGTCTATTTTTATATTTGTGGACTACTTATTATTGTCCTTAGAGGCGTGCTGCAAATTAGCCATAAGCGAAAAAAGAGTTCTACCTCTTTGTTTTGTAATGATTTTCTGTAATCTATGTCAAAGCATTTAAGAAACCTGTTTAAGACTTTATGCAATGCATCTCACTTTCATAATATCTATCAAAGAAAAAAAAATTTTCTTGTTCATTATTCAGTAAAACAACTACTTAGCATTTTTTTTAATATACGAAAAGAAATGACAGGGGCTATTATACGAGCATCCAACTACTCCTAATGTGTCTAATTATTTCATTACCATCTCATTAAGGCTCACGTTCAGAGGAGATTCGAATTCCTGACCTGAGTGGTCTTGTACCGAGGATGCCAACCAACAAGCTGGGATACGCATCACAACTACTCAGCATATAATAGCATATTGGTTAGAAATAAATAAAGAATAAAAATATATTGAGTAAAAATATAATAAAGCATTTGATAAATTTTGCTATTATTTAACATTCTTATGGCAAAGTAGAAGACCCTTGTAATTTTGTCCAAGTGAATGAAGAATAAAAATTATTTTCATGTAATCAGACAGCCGAGAACACTAAAAGAAATATTAATGAATTTACAATTGTGAAATTAATACTCATCATATAAATATAGAGTTCACCACATTTAAAGTCCGATCTCAAAATTATATTTTAATCATCAACAAATAAATTTTGTTAAAGTTTAGAAATGTGTATATTGTCAAACCCCTCCAAATGAGGTGGATCCTAACCTTCATATTTTTTCTAATTTTGTCTTGCAAGAATTGGGGTACTACTTTGAGAGAGAAAATAGTTCAAAAAATGAGATGCTAATTAGTAAAATTGATTCTAGTTTATGATGTATGATTTAACCTTGATGAATAATATGCACCTATTTATAATGGTGAACAATTTTGTCCAATATGAGCATGAGATAAGTAAATTTTAAGGAACTTAAAATGAGAATTATAAGATCTCTAAAGTATAATATGTTAAGATTAAAATTAAATTTTGTGTGCCATTTTTTTCGTTGATCGTGATTTCATTGTGATGAGAAAGTTTAAGAAGTTTTCTTAATCAAAACACTTCGCCTTATGTTGATATTATATGTCAAAAATGAATATACTCATAATGATTAGATAAAGATGTGGAAAACAATGATTTTATTTTATTTTTTTTATTTAAACCCTTGTGATTTCCCATGCGAGTGAAAGTGGTTCATTATAACTCACAAATCCAAATTATTATGCAATGATATCTACTTAATATGCAACTTGAGATAATTTGTCTATGACTATATGTGTTCTTATGATGTTTCCACTGCCCATTTAACAACTATTGATTACAGATATAAAATGATAATGAATGCTTTTACTAGTGATGATTGATTGAATAACCTTTTGAGTAAGTGAACAAAGTTGCCAACATTTTAGTTCATGATCTCATTAAGGATTACTCAATCAAAGGAGTGAACATAAAAACCTCATTGATTGAATAAATTTATATGAAAAGAGAATGGAATAAAGAAGCTGTTTAATGAGTCACAAATCGCCCTCTTTCATTTTACCTTAATTTGACTGAGGTTGATATGGAAATGATAACCCAAGCTTCTCTTAGGGCTTTAATGACAACTAATTAAATCTAAGATGATTGAGATGATTTAAAGTACTCTAAAAAGCTTCTTGGAATGAAGTTTAATTAAAGTAAGCACCTTTGTTGGATCGATTAAACCCCTTAAAATCAAGCTCCAATTAAAAATTAAAGATAGTTTATCTTTAATTCAATATCCACATATTCTCGTTAAGTCATACGGAGGGTTAGAGCGAAGGAAAGAAACTATGTTTCACAATCCCTATATACCAATTGTGTGAAATATCCTTATTGATAGTGTACTAATCATAATCTTAATTAACCAATGATTAACTTTGTTTGATGAACTTAGCATAGGTTAAGCTTGATGTAGTCACGGAGTTGTGATGCTAATTAATTAATGGGTTGTATTAGTTCAAGTGATTTTACCATTTCATGGAGTTTAAATCATTTGAACCTATATTAGTCAAATGGATATCATTGACCCATTTTACTTGGTTTGTCAAATCCATAAGATTAATTGAGTTAATTCAACTTGGTTTTGCTCCCAAATACCCAAATCTTGTTCTATAAATAATTATATAAATTAGTTAGCTTGATCCTGTTAAGAGACTGAGCCTTTAAAAGTTGTTAATTAACCCACATGGTCAAAATTAGTCAAATCTAGAGTCAAACTAGATTAACCATGGTTAGTTCATGTAAAGAGAATTGTATAGAATTTCCATAACCAATTGATAGGTCTAATTTGATAGTGAAGTTTCATTTATATCACTTGATACATTTGAGTTCAATTGGATTCAATGAGTCTAATTGATGAGTTTGTTAGATACTTAGTTATCCAAAAGTAATTTTTATGAAGGACATTCTGAGATAATTACTTATCATAAATATTTAAAAAAAGAACTATGCCTTATAATTATGTAATTACTTGAATAAGACGACTTCATCAATACTCATAAAAAGGGTTTGTCAGTTTTATTTTTCAATGGGATTTCTTTATTGAATCATATAAATTCGAAGGTTTATTTTAAAAAATAAAACGAAATACAACACCAAAAATAATATACTACCTCAAGAGATCGAAATACCACTTCACAATGGATTTAATTACTTAGATTAGGAAATACTGGATATTTGTTATAGTCTATAGTTAAAACTGACAAATCTTTCATTTATCTAATTCAAATACTAGATAGGGTTTAGATTAATCTTTGTTTCAAAATTCCTACAAGGCAAATCCCTATAGTTAATCACATATTAAACAATCGAAATCACTTTAGAAAACTCTCGATTAAGAATATTGTTTTATCTTTAAAAAATTTCAAAAATTTGGATTCCATGATTGATCATTAGGAAACACAAAAGCAGAAAAATTATTTATGGAACACAAAGTAAGAAATGTAGGAGATATCAAAGATTCTGAGAAATTCAGTAACATTTCATTTATTCTATTATTTGACATTACTGATTACGAAAAGAGATTTATTTGATGTTTCTTCTCACCATCTTCTTAGAATCTTAGGACTTATATCCCATGAAATGTGATCGTTATAAAGTCTAGGAGTGAGAATTTAACTCGTAACTAGACAAAAAAACTTGAAACATAAATGGGTAATGGTAGGTTTGAATTCAAAAGTATTGACCCGAATGATTTAAAGAAACTAAAATATATGAGTGAAGTTATAGTTTGATTTGTTAGAAATTATATATATTTAAGATAAGTATTAAAATAAAAAATTTTGGTAAAAGATATTGCTGACCTCATTTTGGGTCACATAGGACTTGCACAACCATCACACCTTTGGCTAGAAAGCAGCATGCTTTTTTTTTGGCCTGGCGTGGTCACGCCAGGCCTAGGCACCAAAAGTTCCTCGACATGGTCATGCCAGGGCCAGGCATGGCCACACCTGGAAGTTCCTCAGCGTAGTCATGCCAATCGTAGGTGTGAACACGCCCAACCAAACTGTCCTGACATATTGTGGCCTAAATCCATAGAACAGAGCACAAACAGTCGCAGTGTTTCGCCAGCAGCGATCCGTAGCTCACTAATCCTCGGATTGACCTCTGTCTTCAATGTACAACTCAATAGAGCAGCTCTGGAGGGCTTTGCCACCGCCTTTCTAGCCTATAAATAGGCCACCTCTAACACTCCACGAAAAGACACACACAGAGCATCCGAGCTCTCTAGCACTTACTCTGAGCAAATGAAGAAGTCTCTGGCAAGCCTCCCCCCTTCCAGTCAACCTCCTTCACTTCTCTGATAAGCTTCTTCCCTTTTCTCTATAATTTAAGAATTTAGTTCCTTATGTTTAATTAGGCTAGGCCAACTCAATAGCCTTGGATTAGGCTTGGGTTTGGGTTCAACTCAGGTCGACCCGAACTCAGCCTAACCCAAAGTCACCTAGCATAAACCGAACCAAATTAAAGCCAACCCAGGTCAAACCAGCTTAACTTGATCAAATCCAAACGAAATCTAAGATAACCTTGATCAACCCAGCTCAATCTGAGTAAAACTCAAATCAAACCTAAGCCAACTCAGATCAACCCAACTCAACTCAGATCAAACCCAAATCAATCTAGGTCAATCTAGCTTAATCCAGGTCAACCCAAATCACCCAACTTAACTTGAGTTAGAATAGGTCCAACTTAGGTCCAATTAGCTAACCCATATCCCTAGCTCAATTTTAAGCTAAAAGCTGGAAAATTAGCTTACCTCAGCCCGATCCTAATCCAAGTTTAATCTGAGGCTAAAAATACATGTTATGCTATCTCATGTTTCATTAGCCATTTCATATGTTATTTTCATATGTTGTTCTATTTATGTTATTTCATGTTTCATTTTACATGTTATTTCATTTATTGCTTCGTATATTATTTCATTCTTAAAAACTGAACAAAAATAATTTAAAAAATTATAGAATAAAAATAAGGATGAAAACTTCTCAGCTTTCTTCACAAACACCAAAAAAATCAAACATCAAACAAAACTGACCCAAAACTTAGAAAAGCTCTGATTTATCAACATGTTTGACAAACCTAGGAATCAAACAAGACATTAATTCAAATATTGAACTTCAAATAAACATAAAAAACACACCAAAATAAAGAACGAGAACATGACCAGGTAAATCCGACATGAACTGTAGGCTAGCTAACTTAGACAGTAAACCAAAGGTCGCACACTTACCCCAGGTTATTCTGAATATAAAAGCTCAGGTTAGTTGAGGTTCTTAGTTAGTGCTAAGGACTAGAGCATGCAAAATAACAAACCTATCCCCTGAGACTAGAGAGAATACCTTAGAGTAAAGTAACCCGTATTTACTGGCAAAGGTATTTAAGACTGCTCTGAAGCTACGAATCCTCCATGCTTTTGAATTCAAAAGAGATTTCTAGTTATGAGGCTGGTCATAGTCGATGGATACTAACATTCACCAGATGAAGGAAAGTCATGGGCATCTTCAACGGGGTCTTTATTCTCAAAATCTTGGTTAGTCCACCTATAACATTCCTTAGAGTTTAGGGTTTCATTTCCTTTCTAGAAATCCTTTGCTACCCGACTCTATCTTTCCGACCATATCTGCTCGTCAAATCCAATATCAATGATTTATCCTTTAACTTTACCTAATCAATTTAAATTCATCACCGGTCCCTTTTCATCAAATCTTTCTTATAACTTAAGCTTTCTCCCAACACGTCGTCATCAAACTAGAAGCCCCACTAGGGGTGTAAACGAGCCGAACACGTCGGCTCGTTTATATTTCGAGCCCAAAATGTGTGTTCATGTTCGGCTCGTTTGCTTAACGAGCCGAACACAAGTTGTTCACGAAAAAAGAGTAGTTTTGACAATCCTAATCACGTAACCATAAGATGTTATAAGTTGAGGTAATATTTAAGAATTATAGTTTAAATTAAAACATCATTTGAATCTAATTTAATATTTTTTATTATATTTACTTAATTAATAATTTTAATCGGTTATAAATCTTTTAAATTTTTTAAAATACTTCTCATTAATATATATATATATATATATATATATATATATATATATATATATATATATATATATATATATATATATATATATATATCTATCTATCTATCTGTCTATCTGTACACACACACACTCATATATATATATATATATAATTGATGAATAGTATTTCGAGCCAAAACTAGCCGAACACGAACAAACAAATCTTTGTTTGTGTTCGGCTAGTTAAGGCTTGTTAACTTAGCGAACGAGCCAAACACGAGCTTCTTAACTAGCCGAACACGAGCTGTTCGCGAACAACGAGCCGTTTTGACAACCCTAAGCCCCACTGGTCATCCCGTCAACTACAATAACGGGATCACGGTGTACGAAGACATCTGAAACTCCCATCCGGGCGGCAAATCTCAAGAGAGCTAAAATGTTCAATTGGGAAGATTTGGGGTATATGTATGTCATTAAAGTATTAGGTGTTAGATATGAAAATTAATAAAAAGTGGGTGGTATGCATGTAAATCCCCCTTCTTTTTTTTTTTTTTTTTTCCTTCTCCTCTTCTCCAGCCCCGATTAGAAGCAAGAAGTTGTGAGGGTCTTTATAAAGTGCCCTAAAACTCGTCTTTCTCCCCCACTTTTCTCCTACACGAAACTCGCAAAGAAAAAAAAAAATTGAGGTAGTCGCCGCCACAAGCGTTGCAGGTGAAGGTATCGAACCATTTCATGGTATTCTTCTCATTCCACGCATTTGCTTTTGCTAAATCCTCCAATTCTGGTGATTACCCGAATAAACTGAATCAACGATTTAAGGCAAAATAAAGGCGAAATCAAATTTACTAAATCTCGGGATATAAAGTTGTCATTTTGGCTGTTTGACATGGTTTAGATTTAATCTGACTTAATTCAAGCCTTAAAAGTCGTTACCAAACAGTCCACAATGTGATGATGATCTACAACGTCATTGATTGATAGATATTTACCTAATTTACTTTTTGAGAATTTGGATGTAATTATGCTGAGTTAAGTCCGGTTTGTCATGAATTAGACATGTTTTGATTGTATCGTAAGTTATTCGTGTTTTTTTTTATATAATTATCAACAAATAATTTTACAAATTTAAATAAGTGGGTCATTGAATAAGTTTTAAATGAGTATCTAACTATTTTACACCAAGTAAGTGAAATAATATACAAATTGTGAGTAAGATTCATTACAACTAAATAATAGAAATAAGTATTAATAAAGTAGCTCATTGAAATGAAAAATAAAAAAAAATCTGCATTAGATTTATTTATATATTGATATTTATATTGTGATATGTTTAAATTAAATAAATAAATAAATTTTATTTAAATAATATATCATATAAATATAAAGTGTTTAATAAGTTTTGAAAAACAAATGAGCATGTTGGTGAACATTAATGTTTAATCCAGAGCTGTCTTGTGAGACATACCTAAGGATCGTAGCGATGAAATCTTGAGGGAGAACTACAGAGAGACAAAGAGGAAGAAAGAATGAAAGAGTACACACAGATTTGTCCCTTAAGGACGATATAGGGTATTTATGGGCTCTGCGACAATTTTATTTATTGAAAATGAGAGTTATAAGAGAGAATGAGAGAGATCTCCCTATATAAGATGGGTCTAGAGAGAGAATTAATAGACCTTAATCCATATAGAAGATAGAGGACTAAATTTGGAAATTTGCATGTTTGCCACTGCCTTAATATGGGCATTAGAAGATATTATTGTCTTTCGTCATGCCTATTCTTATGGTATGGTCTGGACCTTCTGATCGGCGGATTCTTGGGTCGGTCGGCTGAGCTGGTGTAAGTCGGCTATTTTGTTTGGATACCAGTTGACCTTTGCTTTGGGAAGCCGGTCGACTTTGAAAGTGGTAGTTTGTCGGCCTTAAAGGTGGTCGATCAGCTTTTTTAATTATGGTTCTTTTGTATTTCTGGAGACCTTTGTGGTAACTTTTGAAAGACTCTCGCATTGATAATTGAGAGCTTGTCAAGGTATTACCTTTGTTCAATCGTTGGAGTGGATATTTGTCTCTTGTTGGCCTTGGTGGCCTTTTGGCCTTTAGACTAGCCTACAGTCGATCGGTAGTCCTTCGACCGGTCTTAAGCCCTATGGTTGGCAAGTGGCCAATATTCTGTTGGTGAACTTCAGCCAATCGGCTTCAGTATGCCTTGTAATTTTTGTCCGTGATCTGGACTTTTAGATTGTCTCGAGATTTGTGCATATTATTTTTTAGTGTACAATTAATAAATGAGTTGGATTTCAATTTTGGCCCATTTAACTTCAAGTTTAATAAAAAAAATATTAAAACTTATTTAATTTGTAATATGAACAAACATGATCAAATGTTAATTGAATCGAGTTCAAGTTGTTTATCAAGTGCATTGGTTCATTTACAACCCTGATTGAGACGTTGTACTAATCTATTATTACGTTTTATTACATAACACGTTGAATAGAAATGTCCTAAAAATTATTGTGCTGTAATATGTACCTCTAATGCCACAAAAATCATCAATGACAGTTATACATACATACATACATACATACATACATACATAAATACACACACACACACACACACACACACACACACACACACACACACACATATATATATATATATATATATATATATATATATATATATATATATATATATATATATACCTATTGCCATTGATAATTTTTGTAGTTGTGACTAATACATAAAATAAATATTGTAATAAGAACAGTTTGTGGGGAGCAATCTGAAATGGTGCTTGCCAGCTAAAACCAAGTGGATATTGAGATCATTTCCTGTCGAAAACCAACAATAAAAGATAGTGATTCATGCACTTGGCACGGTAAGTTTACAGCTGCATGGAAGTCACTAATAAAAGGAAGCACATTTACATATATACCACACAGTTCTTATGTATTTATATGATACATAAGAATTGTGTGATACGCAAGCCAATTTCTCTAGAAGGAAATATGGATACTAAGTCGGGTTATGGCGGCAACGATGCTCTGCATATCCAAGCTGATGGAGTCTGCCACTTTGATTTCCTATGCTGAAATTTGTATGTCAGCCTTGACTTTCTCTGCCTCATTCTATATTATAATTACAGATTCCATTTAGCTCGATAGTAACATTTCATGGGCTTTACAAGATATTGAGATCTTAAAAGGCACTTTTAAATGTTGAGTAGATGTACCATTTGAAGGCTTAACATTTTGTTTTTCTATCATCTTCTCACTTTTTTATTTGTTCATTCATAAAGATTCTTCTAAACTTTCACTTGTCTTTAGCATTTCCTTCTAATATTTTTTTTCTTATTTTGCTGTTCTGCAATTTTAAGAAAAAAAATCGTTATTATTCTTAGCATGCATGAGACAATCATAGATATTTGTAAATAAAAATGAAATAATAAACTTAACTTATACTTTTGAAAAATTAGTTATGTATGGCAACTTGAAATAAATATCTTTGTTTTTGTTAGATGAAATTCAGTATTTCGATGTGCAGCAGAATTTATAGTCTTATAGGGATCTTGTCCAATAAAAATTCTCCATCATATAGAAGAGTGAATGTTGGTGCATGTTAATGAGCAGTTGCCCATTATTTGTCAAGTTGATGACTAATGTGGTAAAAGTTTTCTAAATCATTATAAATCTTAATCTGTTTCAGATTCAATAAAATTAAACAATTGAATTCAGATACTAATAGTCTGCCTCAAGTTACATGAAGGACCAAACCATTATTGAAATAGTAATTATATTGAACATCTATTATTATAAAAATTAGTTAGTTTTAATTATAATTTTATATGCATTCTATTATAGCTCGAAGAGATAATATGATAAGATAGGCTAGAAGAAGTAACCAATATTAGAATTAATAACTAATCTACAATGGTGCTAGCCAAGAATTCAATTTTTCATGATAGGAGTGAACACATTGATACACAAAATCTTTACATTAGAGAATCTATCAACCCACTCTAAAAGTTTTAAATCTTTTATTAAGATGCAAACTTTTCTAAAAGTTTTAAAATTAAATTTAAGAGGTGTGTTGGTTTTTAAACTTGATTTAGCCCATTTTTATTTAGGCTTTAGTTTTTTAAAGTAGAGTCCAAAGATGAGCCCAATTTTCAGAATAATATTTTTTCTTGGATTTCTAAGAATATATCCTTAAGCAATCCTAACAAATAGTAATTAATTTTTTTGTAGAAGATATGTGAGAACTATAGAGAGTTAATTACCTATATTGGATTAAAATTTATTAACATAATGCTATAGAGGTACCATTATTATAAGTAGTAGTTGTTAAATTTTTATTTTGTGGCTCACATTCATTTTAATAATTTATCAATAATTTATGTCATTTATTTTAGAACTCATAATAACATAAGTTCTTTATTTTCTTGACTCTTAACTTATGTTATAATAAAAGTTATTTATTTTTATAACTTATGATAACTTAAGTAATTTATTTTCTTAACTCATAACTTATGTCATAATGAATTATAACTTAAGTTATTTAATTTTTTAACTCATGATAACTTAAGTTATTTAATTTCTTAACTTATAACTTATGTCATAATAAATGATAACTTAAGTTATTCATTTTTATAACTCATGAAAACTTATGTTATTTATGTCATAACTTATGATAACTTATGATATTTATTTGTTAACTCATGTAACCCCTAAATAAATAGAGGTTACTAACTTATGTCATTGATTTTAATAATAAAAATCAATTAATTTATTTAATTGTCATAAATTCTATTGGTTAGTAACCCCCTTGATGGATGGTGGTTAAATAGAGCATGAAAGTGAGAATGGGTCATCTCTCTACCCAACACACCACGTACATTTCTCTCCATCAGAAAGTACAGAAAGTTTTAAGGGATTAGAGAGAGAAACTCCATCTCTTCAGGATCAATTTTCTTCAAGATCAAATTTCTTCGTCATGAATACATGTATGAGTTACTTTATTATAGATATGTAAAAATCACGAATTTAAAAGATCTTGCTATTATGTATCTTTGAAATTTGTGTCATAAAAGTTCACACATGAATTTCTTACATGTGGTATCGAGCCTCGATTACTAAATTTATGATTTTTCATATAATTTTATTTATGTTAATTATATTAAATTTCCACTGCGAATTAGATCTTGAATTAGACTACTAAAGTAAATTGATATGATTGAATTTATTATTTATTTGATGTCGATGTTATGTTTAATTTGTTAGTCACCAAAGTGACCAAATTAGTAAGTTTAATAGACGTCAAATTAAATAAATTCAATTACTCACAAGTTTGTGATGCTTATTATGAAATAATTTAGTATTTTATCACGAAAATACTAAAAATCATTGATTATAAAATATTTCTGGATCGCCCAAAGGTTGATCATTTGTTTTATAATCTTTGAATATAATTGTAATCTATTTATATACTTAGTTAAGATATGTTTATATATCCAAAGATAATAAGCATATCTAATTTGAGTATAAACAATTATCAATTATTAAATTTAAATTAAGCATCAATTATGTTTATTATCGTGTATTGTTATATCACCCAAAGGAGATTTCAATACACTATTATTATTACAATTATTATTTTAATCTGATTTCATATGAATATCTATGTAAGTTTAATGTTCAAAGCATTAATGTACTAGCATATTTTATTCATTTGCAGTAACTACTCCTGTTTCTCTTCATTCGCAAGCTACATCTGTTCAAACATTCAATGGGCTTAATTTCTCTGAATGGCGTGAGCAAGTCCAGTTTCACCTTGGTGTTCTGGATCTTGATTTGGCACTCACGACTGAGAAACCCCCTGCTCTTACTAATTCTAGTAATGCTGAGCAAGTATCTTTCTATAAAGCTTGGGAAAAATCGAACGGATTGAGCTTGATGTTTATGCGAATGACTGTAGCAAACAACATTAAGAGCACATTTTCTAACACTGAAAGTGCTAAGGAATTTATGAAATTTGCTGAGAATTGTTCTCAATCTGACTCTGCTGATAAGTCACTTGCTGGGACACTATTGAGTACGTTAACCAACATGAAATTTGATGGTTCTCGTACTATGCATGAGCATGTCGTTGAAATGACAAACATAGCAGCAAGACTTAAGACCCTGGGAATGGAAGTGAATGAAAATTTCCTCGTGCAATTTATCATTAACTCCTTGCTCCCGAGTATGGTCCATTTCACATGAACTATAACACCATGAAAGATAAGTGGAATGTGAATGAACTACAATGTATGCTCATTCAAGAGGAAGCAAGGCTTAAGAAAGGAGCAAATCACTCCATTAATCTCATGGGTCACCAAAGAAGAGTCAGTAAAGAAACCTGGAAAGAAGAATGGAAAGGGCAAGCAAAGACCACTAAAGGTTAATGTGTCTTCTGTCCCAATTCACAAAGAGGAACATAAAGGAATTAAGTGCCACTTTTGCAGAAAGCCTGGACACTATCAAAATGAGTGTCAAAAGCGCAAAGACCGGTTCGAAAAGAAAGGTAAACCTTGTGTTTCTGTATGTTTCGAATCAAATTTGGCAGAAGTTCCTTATAATACCCAGTGGATTGATTCTGGTTGTACCACTCATGTTTCTAATACGATGCAGGGATTCCTTACAACCCAAATCATAAACCCAAATGAAAAGTTTGTCTTCATGGGAAACCGAGTCAAAGCACCAGATTGAAGCCATTGGAACCTACCTAGGTTAATTTTAGATTCTGGACATCATTTAGACCTTTTTCAAACACTTTATGTCCCTTCGTTTCTCGTAATTTAATTTCATTGTTTAAACTTGATTCTATTGGATACTCCTTTAAATTTGGAAGCGGTTGTTTCAGTTTACTTAAACACAATCATCTCATAGGTTCTGGTATTCTTTGTGATGGTACTATATAAGCTTAAACTTGATAACCTTTTCGCCGAGACTCGATAACTTTGCATCATAATATTGGTACTAAACGTGGTTTTATGAATGAAAATTCAGCTTATTTCGTGGCATAAACGTTTGGGTCATATATCTAAAGAAAGAATTGAAAGATTAGTAAAAAATGAAATTCTTAATGAATTAGATTTTACCGATCTTGGCCTCTCGTGTGGATTGTATTAAAGGAAAGCACACAAACCACATACTTAAGAAAGCCGCCACAAGAAGCACACAGCTCCTCGAAATTATACACACCGATATTTGTGGACCTTTTGATGTTCCATCTTTTGGTGGAGAAAAATATTTTATCACCTTTATCGATGATTTTTCACGTTATGGTTATGTCTATTTATTGCATCAAAAATCTCAAGCTATAGATGCCTTGAAGGTGTATATAACCGAGGTTGAGAGACAATTAGACGGAAAAGTGAAAATTATCGGGTCCGATAGAGGGGTGAATATTATGGAAGTTACAATGAATCCGGTCAATGTCCGAGTCCATTTGCTAAATTCCTTCAAACTAATGGCATATGTGCTCGATACACTATGCCGCACACACCACAACAAAATGGTGTTGCAGAAGACGAAACCATACTCTAATAGAGATGGTTAGGAGTATGACGAGTAATTCTTCTTTACCCTCATCATCGTGGATGCATGCCTTAAAGACTGCTCGCATATTTGTTAAACAGGATTCCTAGTAAGGCGGTCCAAAGACTCCTTTTGAACTGTGGACGGGAAGAAAACCTAGTTTAAGGCACCTCCGTGTTTGGGGTTGTCCGTAGAAATAAGGATATATAATCCACATGAAAAGAAATCGGACTCAAGAACAATCGAGTGGTTATTTTATTGGTTATCCGGAAAAATCTAAAGGGTATAGATTTTATTGTCCTAACCATAGTACAAGAATCATTTAAGTCTGGAAATGCTAAGTTCATTGAAAATGGTGAAGTTAGTGGGAGTTTGGAACCACGTAAAGTGGAGATCCAAGAAATTAGGGTTCAAGTTCCTTTACCCAAAATTTCTTCTCAACTTGTTATTCCTACAGCTTGTTGAACAGCTTTGACAACTTACGAAACAACAAATAAATGATCAAACACCCCATAATGAAACCGTCACTAATGAACCTACTTTAGATGAACCACATGAAGTAGCACCTAGAAAGTCTCAAAGACAAAACGGCCTGCTATTTCTGACGATTATGTGGTTTATCTACATGAGTCTGAATTTGACTTAGGAGTCAATGAAGATCCAGTTTCATTTTCACAAGCCCTAGAAAGTGCAAATTCTTCTAAATGGTTAGATGCAATGAAAGATGAGTTGAAATCAATGGAACACAACAAAGTCTGGGATATCGTTGAATTACCTGAAGGTTGTAAAAGAGTCGGGTGTAAATGGGTCTTTAAGACTAAGCGCAACTCGAATGGTAATATTGAACGATATAAAGCCAGACTTGTTGCCAAAGGTTTCACTCAGAAAGATGGCATCGACTATAAAGAAATATTTTCTCCGGTTTCTAAGAAATATTCATTTAGAATTATCATGGCACTAGTAGCTCATTTTGATTTTGAGTTACACCAAATGGATGTGAAAACAGCCTTTCTGAATGGGAATTTAGATGAAGAGGTCTACATGAGTCAACTCTGAAGGATTTTCGGTTGAAGGAAAAGAACACATGGTGTGTAAACTTAAGAAATCAATATACGGACTTAATCGAAGCTTCCCGACAATGGTATCTTAAGTTCAATGATACCATTACGTCCTTTGGATTTAAAGAAAACAACTGTTGATCGGTGTATATATCTAAAGATCGAGTGGGAGCAAGATCATATTTCTCATTCTGTATGTTGATGACATCTTGCTAGCTACTAATGATCTTGGTTTATTATATGAAACCAAGAATTTTCTCTCTAAGAACTTTGAAATGAAAGATATGAGTGAGGCATCCTATGTGATTGGAATTGAAATATTTCGTGATAGATCACAAGGATTGTTAGGGTTGTCTCAGAAAACGTATATCGAAAGAGTTCTTAAGAGATTCAATATGGAAGGGTGTTCGGCAAGTGTTGCTCCAATTCGAAAAGGAGATAAATTCGACCTTATGCGATGTCCAAAGAATGATTTGGAACGCAAACAAATGGAAGAAATTCCTTATGCATCTATTGTTGGAAGCTTAATATATGCTCGGACTTGTACTGCACTGGACATTAGCTTTGTTGTCGGGATGCTTCGGGCAAGTATCAAAGTAATCCAGGAATAGATCATTGGAAAGCTGCAAAGAAAGTTTTGAGGTATCTACAAGGAACGAAGGACCACATGCTCACTTATAGAAGATCTAAAGATCTTGAAGTGAAAGGATATTCAGATTCAGATTTTGTTGGATGTGTTGATACTAGAAAATCAACATTTGGCTATCTGTTCCTTTTGGCAGAAGGAGCAATCTCATGGAAAAGTGCGAAGCAGACTATCATAACTGCTTCCACTATGGAAGCTGAATTTGTGGCTTGCTTTGAAGCTACAATTCAGGGTTTATGGCTACGGAATTTTATTTCAGGACTTGGAATTGTCGACAGTATTGCTAAGCCGCTGAAAATTTATTGTGATAACTCCGCGACGAGTCTTCTTTTCCAAAAACGACAAGTATTCCAAAGGTGCTAAACACATGGAATTAAAATATCTTGCCGTTAAGGAAGAGTTCGTAAACAAAGGGTGTCAATTGAGCATATTAGCACCAATCTCATGATAGCAGATCCTTTAACGAAAGGGTTGCCACCGAAGACATTTAACGAACATGTCGTGAGAATGGGCATTACCAAAACCCTTTATTAGTTTTATGCTCTTCATATTTTGACACATTGAGCTCAATTTTTCTTGTTTCTGATATTTATAAATCTTGTTTTTATCGTTAGTGTACACTTTATTTTGCTTGATGTTCAACAAGATTTGTCTTCTAATAGACATTATGGGACCATGATGTTAATTCTCATTATGCTAAGTATGTAATTGATATTGTGATACATGGAAGGGACTGTGTCGATAAATTGATGCACAACCGCCATGATTCATATTAATTCCGTACTTATTAAATAATTTATGATTTAACCAATATAAAGAAGGATTTATTTTACATTTTATGTAATATGTTACGCACTATTAAAATTAAGTGAGCCAAGTGGGAGAATGTTAAATTTTTATTTTGTAGCTCACATTCATTTTAATAATTTATCAATAATTTATGTCATTTATTTTAGAACTCATAATAACATAAGTTCTTTATTTTCTTAACTCTTAACTTATGTTATAATAAAAGTTATTTATTTTTATAACTTATGATAACTTAAGTAATTTATTTTCTTAACTCATAACTTATGTCATAATGAATTATAACTTAAGTTATTTAATTTTATAACTCATGATAACTTAAGTTATTTAATTTCTTAACTTATAACTTATGTCATAATAAATGATAACTTAAGTTATTCATTTTTATAACTCATGAAAACTTATGTTATTTATGTCATAACTTATGATAACTTACGATATTTATTTGTTAACTCATGTAACCCCTAAATAAATAGAGGTTACTTAACTTATGTCATTGATTTTAATAATAAAAATCAATTAATTTATTTAATTGTCATAAATCCTATTGGTTAATGAACCCTTGATGGATGGTGGTTAAATAGAAGCATGAAAGTGAGAATGGGTCCCTCTCTACCCAACACACCACGTACATTTCTCTCCATCGAAAGTACGGAAAGTTTTAAGGGATTAGAGAGAAACTCCATCTCTTCGGTGATCAATTTTCTTCGAGATCAAATTTCTTCGTCATGAATACGGGTATGAGTTACTTTATTATAGATATGTAAAAATCACGAATTTAAAAGATCTTGGCTATTATGTATCTTTGAAATTTGTGTCATAAAGTTCACACATGAATTTCTTACAGTAGTAATGTCTTTGAGTTAATGTCAAGCAAAATAAGAAATGAAACAGATACTCTCCTCCGTCAAAACAAGCATTCTCCTATCTCTTTAGCCTTTATCTAGCTCCAAAATTCCACATTCCAATCTCTCCTCTCCACATCTATTAATTGTTTTTCCTTCACCTAACTTTGAGCCGGATTTTTAATCCTTCTAGCCAAAAAAATACCATGATCTTCATAAAATAAAATAAAATAAAGCAAACAAGATATAATTACAATAAAATCTTTTGTAGGCGTCTGCCATACTTATCCCATCACTAAATTTCATCGCAACACCTGAAAGTTTATGCAGGATGATACATTGAATAGCTAAATTTTATGGATTAACAATTAGAAGAAAAAGTGCAAGCAAAAGTGAACGTGAGAAACCCAATAGCTTTCTTTCATCATGCATATGACTATGCACACAACATCAGTCAATTTGTATTTGAAATAATCTTTTATTACATAAGCACATCAAACTCGATAAGACGTGGACAATTCTGCAACCATGAGTTATTTGTGACAAAGAAAAGTGCTCAGATACTACATCTCCATTATATATATATATATATATATATATATATATATATATATATATATATATATATATATATATATATATATGCAACAACCTTTGCCTGTTAGTTACGTGTAGTCCCGCAGATCAAGGGTTCGATCCGTAGTTCAGGATTCTCAAATAATCGCACGTGACATCATGCCCCTCATCATGGGTGCTATAGTGCAAAGGGAAACCGGTACTTGTGCTTTTCATGGAGATTTTTTTTCTTATTTAACTTGTATAATAAAAAGGGGCATTTACATGCATACCGCTTAATTCTCAGGTATTTAAATATTTAACATGGAAACTTTATTTATACTCTTACATTATATAAATCATTTATATCACGTCAAAAATATCATTATTTTAAATTTTAAAATGTGAAATACATATTTTCATGTACACATAAGATGACATGAGGTGGCCAAAATCTAAGAGAATACATATAAATTGAGCGGTAAGTAAATCTTCCTAATGAAGATAGTGGTGGTCAAAATTTTAAATAGTACTAAGATAATCTAGACATGCATCAGGCATGCAAATTTAGCATCTTATAAATGAATGTTATAGCAGTAAATTGAATTATTAATTGATTTTATGATGTGCAAGTGTCAAATTAAATATCTTTTTTGTTACTAGAACGCTTTATTGAGTTTTTAGAATACAGTAGTACTTTTACAAAGCGTGGTTCAATCTATTAAATTTTTATTATGTTTGAAAAGAATTAAATTTTCATAAATGATTATAAAGTATATAGATTAGCAAATTATAATTAAATTTGAGATTAATATTATTTTTATCTTATAGCAAAGTAAATAATATGAAAAAATAAATATAAAAAATGAAACTTTTTTAAATGATTGTGCATGTGTTAGTACACTAAAGAAGTTAGAAACATCGGATTTTGTAGCCGCTACGCGGCCTAAGCTAGTTATCGTTTTTTGCAGTGGAATTTGTGTCAGATTAGCCTTTGATTTTCGAAGCAATAGACTATCCACGACTACGAAATTTACTGGAGAGTTGCGTGGAGACGGATTTGCGTCAAGGAAATCGACGCAAAACATTTACTAAAAAAGCTTCGAAAAAATTCAACACAAAGCATATGAAAAATCTGACGCAATAGACCTAAAAAACCCATCTCGCACCATCCATTTCATTTTTTCTTTGCATGCTCCCAAAAAGCTCATGACTCATCTCCTCCCTCTTACGACATCGAAGCTTCTCATCTCTCGCCGTCACCGGTTGTCGTAACCACTCCCCTTGGCTGTCACCAGAACACGTTAACTCCTCGTCACAGTCACCGGTAGCCTTAACCCTAGCCTATCGCCGCTCGATCTTCCTGTAGTGACCAATCTCGAAAAAGGTTTTGTGTTCTTTGCCCCATTTTTCCCTTTTTTTAATTTTGGAATTCATGAAAGATTTGAAGTTTAGGTGTTAGGTATGTATATGCAAAAGATTTTAGTGGCATGTATGCAGATCTCCTTATGCATTGAAGTTTAGGTGTTAGTTATGTATATACATAAGTATTGAGTGGTTGTATGGAGGAGAATCTATCCTGATGGGGATGTTATTAGTAGAATTCAAGTTGGTTGGTTCAAGTAGCAAAGTAATGCAATGGATCTATTGTTCAAAGTGAGGTTGATATATATTGATGGGAATGTTATTAGCAAAATTCAAGTTTATTTTGTAGTGGAGTAGTAATGCGTCAATCGGTTCTATTGTTCAAAGTGATGATGATATAGACGTAGATGTTATTTGTAGAATTCACATTGGCTAGTTGAAGTGGAGGAATACATCAGGTCTATTGTTCAAAGTGATGTCAATATAGGTGGGGATAGTATAATTTTAGAATTCACGTTGACTGGTTCAGGTGGAGGAATGCATCAGGTTATTGTTCAAAGTGACGGTGATATATATGAGGATTTTATAAGTAGAATTCAAGTTGGTTGGTTGGACCGGAGGAATGCATCTGGTCTATTGTGTGATAAAAAGTATTGCCTATACAACAAGAAAAAGTTTTATTAATGGTGCTGAGACCTACAATATTCTATGGCGTAGAAAATTGGTCTTTAAAAGAGAATCATAAAAAAAGATAATTTTCATTAAGATAAGAATGCTTAGATAGATGCATGAGTGCCTTAGCACTTAGAGATAAAATTATAAATGGATATATGTGTGATTGGGTTGTCATAGATAGAGTGGCGAACAAGTAGATAGAAATGTCTTAAATATGGTATGATCACATTAAATATTGATCAACTAATGATCCTTGGGACATCTTGTTTGACCAATTAAAGTCGACTTCAAATATTGATCAGTATTGACTAATTTTTATTTTCCATAATAGTCACACTAATCTGTAAAGCTACATCTATGTTGCAGATGGATATTCATAAAGATTGGATGTATAACAAATTATATCCAGGACGAAAATGACTCATAAATGAGTTATTGAATAGTGTTGAGGAATTTTTGTAGGTTAAATCATAGCAACCCATTTATCAATCAGAGGATGAGTTCTGGTGTCCTTATGCAAAGCGCAAAAATCAAGCGTATCTACGACCCGAAGAAGCTAAATTGGATCATTATCAGAAATGATTCAAACTAAATTATTGGAACTGGACTGCACATGGTGAGCAAGGACCAAAGTTTAATACGATCACAGAGGTGCCTCAACAAGTTCTGTCCCTCCAGTAGTGGAATATGATCTTCACACATACAAAGAAATGGTTCATGATGTTCACTGTGCTCATTCTGTTGAGAATGTTCCACACAAAATGAAACATCAAACAACGAATCACAACAATTTTATGACTTATTAAACGCTGCACAATAACCTTTATGGGATGGTTACACTACATATACAGAGTTATCAGTCTCACTGTAAATGTTGAGCATCAAATATGATTTTAACATGCCCTAAAAAGCATTCAATCAAGTGGCAACATTGTTGAAAAAGACAAATCTTACAGGGAATTTAGTGTTGATGACTTGTACAGGGAAAAAAAAATTATTTTCAAAGTTATGATTACAATCTGAGAAGATTGATTACCGTGTTAATAGTTGCATGATATAATACAAGGTCGATGCAGTCGAGACGACTTGTCGAATTTATGGTGTTGATATATTTAAACAAAGACGAAAGGATAAAAATCAGAAAAAAAAATATTTCATACAAGCGTCTCTTTGATTTTTCCCTCATATCTCGGCTTCAGAGGTTGTTCACTTCTATGTGTATGATTCCTCACATGGCTTGACATAGTATTGGATCTATTGATGCTAACTCGGTGGGTCATCTGTGACATGGTGAGGCCTGGAGACATTTTGATCTTACATACTCGTACTTTGCAGCTGAAGCATGCAATGTCAGACTTGGTTGATGTGCAGATGGCTTCATCTCATACAATCACGCCACAACCTCATGCTCATGCTAGCCAATAATCATTAAGACACAATTTGCTCCTGATATTTGCATGATCGTACCATTTTTATTTATGATGTTGATCATACCAGGTCTACATAGCCCAAAGGGAAATTCAACGTCTACTAGTAGCCTTTGATTTTAGGGCTTAAATATTATGGGACACGGGTGTGCTTACTTATGACATCGGTACAAAATAGAATTTTCAACTGATATTGGCTCTTATATGGACAATTAGTGGTTTTTCAGCCTATGGATGTTAGCTATTTAGAGCACAGCCAGGAAATTGCTTCGTCCTTGATGCATAGATAAGTCAAAGGCATTTATTCTAAAACATGGAAGTAAACATAGCCGGTTCGACTGCCATAGAAGTTTTCTTCACCGTGATCACCCATTTAAAAGGAACAAAAATGCATTCTTCAAGAACAGGGTTAAAAGATCAAGTCTGCCCCCTAGGATAACTGGCTTCGAAATATTCTAGATGATAAGCGAAGTACCAAAGATCACCGAGAGAACAGAATTAGCTTCAACTTATCTTCTAGATTTTGGTGTCACATACAACTGGAGTGAGGGGAGTATATTTTAGAATCTTCCATACTAGAAGATTAATCTTAATAGACATAAGGCCCACTTAGGGGGACTAAGGCGTGGTGCATTTTGAAAATGCACATTTTTAGTTGTTGGAAGGCGTTAAGTTTTCGGTGTTTTAATTAAAACATAGGCCACGAGTTAGACTTTGTGGCACGCTTTTTTTGGAGATATTATTACTTAGCTGCCCCCTCGCTTCACTTCGCAATATTCTTCTACCCCGACTGCGCGTCTTCTGCCCTAACCTGCTCCAGGGCTCTCATGTGCTCTCCTATGCCCTGTTCGTCCTCGTCTTGCATTTTCTCGACTTATTCTTATCTTTTTTTTTCTTTATTCCCAGAAACCTGTGAGGAGGGTTTTTGACGTTTGCTTCTTCTTTTATTATCCTTTATCCCTTATCTTTTCTTAGTGGATTTGCTCTGTTAGTTGTATTGATTTCTACATAATTTCTTAGTGGACTTGCTTGATTGGTTTCTTTTGTTTTCTACGTAGCACCCATTTTTTTGAGATTTTATATTTTTTGAGCTTTTTACATTCATAATTGGGATGGCTTCGACTTTCGATTCTTCATATTTGATGTTTCAGTTGGAATTTGGTGTTGGACTTGAGTGGGAATTTGATACTTGAGTGAGAATTTGAGAAGAAGTGGAGACCTGATGAAGGGCCGGTTTCGGCTGATGTTTCTGTTTTCTACAATTGTGAATAATTTTGTTTTTGAGATGGAATTTGATGTTGGATTTGAGTGAGAATTTGATATTTGAGTGAAAATTTTGAGAAGAAGATGAGACCTGCTGTGTTGTGGTGTTGTGGTGTTGTGGTGTTGTGGTTAGTCGTGGTGCTGTAGTGTGGTGGTGTGTTGTGGATTTTTAAATTTCAAAGTTTTGGGTGGTGTTGTGCATGGGGATTTAGAGGTGTGGTGGTGTGTGTGGTGATGTGCTGGAATTTAAGTGAGTATTTGAGAAATGCATATTATTTGAGACTGGATTTGTTAATAGTTATGTTTCGATTGTTGTCTATTCAATGAATACCAATTTGGTGGTGTGCCTGTGGTGTGGTATGGTGTGTAAATGTGTTATTGTGGTTGATTGTGTGGAATGTTTAGGGAGGTGTGGTGGTGTGTGTGGTGGTATAGTGTGTATATATGTTGTTTTTGTGTGATGGGGTGTGTGGAGGTGTAAAGGTGTGGTGGTGTGTTTTTTGGATGTGTTGTTTTGGTGGGTGGGGTGTGTGGAGGTGTGGAGGTTTTGTGGTGTGTCTGGTGATGTGGTGTGTGGATGTGTTGTTGTGGAGTGGCGGAGTGGTGTGTGAATGTGCTATTATGGTGTGGTGTGTGTGGAGGTGTGGTGGTGTGTGCGGTGGTGTGGTGTGTGGATGTGCTATTATGGTGTGATGTTGTGTGGTGTGAGGAGGTGTGGAGTTGTGGAGGTGTGGTGGTGTGGTGTGTGAATGTGTTGTTGTGGCGTGGTTTGGAGTGTACGGTGGTGTGCTATGTGGATGTGTTGTTGTGGAGTGGTAGGGTGGTGGTGGATGTGCTATTGTGGTGCGGTGGGGTGTGTGGAGGTGTGGATGTGTGGAGGTGTGTGTGGTGGTGTGGTGTGTGGATGTTCTGTTTTGGAGTTGGGGGTGGTGTGTGGATGTGTTGTTGTGGTGTGGTGGGGTGTGTGGATGTGTTGTTGTGGTGTGGTGGGGTGTGCGGAGGTTGGAGGTGTGGTGCTGTGTGTGGTGGTGTGGTGTGTTGATGTGATGTTGTGGGGTGGTCGGGTGTTGTGGTGTGTGGATGTGCTATTTTTGGTGTGATGGGGTGTGTGGAGGTGTAGAGTTGTTGTGTTGTGGTGGTGTGGTGTGTGGATGTGTCATTGTGGAGTGGTGGGGTGGTGTGTGGATGTGATGTTGCGATGTGGTGGGTTTTTTCTGTTTAAGATGACTATGACTTTCCATCATCGAGCGCATTAATATCCTTAGAGTATTAACCATCTAGACATTAAGTGGTCTCTATTATTATCATAGTGATGGCAAATGTTAACATTCCTACTACTAGCTGGTTAGGGGTACTTTTATAAGTGACGATGGGTTGCTTAATCCTATGGCACCTGCATAGTCTAAAAGGTTAAGGTTGTTTGTTTTATGTATCCTGGTCCTTAGCACTAACTATGAGTACATAGTGAACTAATATGGACTTCTAGACTGTACTATTCTAGGGTGTGTGATCCTCAGTTTTGTTTTTAATTAGAGTTCACAGTTAATATGCCTAGTGGTGTTTCATGTAATTTAAGTTGTTGAATTTTATAGTTATTTTTGGGGATTGATATTTAATTTATAATTTTTTAAACTTTTAGTTTATCGGTCATTGTGAAAATCAAGGTCATCTAAATTCATGTTTTGACAGTTAGTTTTCTATCATAGATATTTTCTATTGGTTCTCTTTCTTACGTATGGCTTCTAGTGTTTAGCTAATTATTTTATATTAAATTTTATATGCTAAGAAAGTGTTTCATCCAATCCTTTCATACTTACACTCTTCGTACTTAAGCTCCATTCAGGAGTTTACTTTTAAACTTTTCACATATATGACAAATAATCTTGTAAAATATTTGGTCACACAAAGTAACTAATAGCATGTGAATGAATCTCTACGATGGAAACAAATAAACATGAAATTGCCCAAGACGTGTATGCTTAGGGGTTAAGCTTATAGATCACATGTTCCTCGAAGAGAATATGTTCAGCCACAAGCCAACCTATAAACATATACAGGTTTTGCATAAGCTAGCTATTCAGGAGGATTTCAAAATCACGTAATTTTAGTGTGAGAATTTACACAATTGGTGATCTCACAAGGAGATTTCCTTTTGAAAGAGTTTTACTTATATTTGACAAAGATGCTTTAAACTTACTCTATTTGGACAAAGGTTTGGTTAATGTTTTGTTTGAGATTCATTTAGGTTTTCTTCTTGACAGTTTTTACTTTGGATTTTTAGGTTTTGGATTAATTTTATGTGAGTTCCATTTTATAAGATCTTTGTTTATGTTTTATTATTTAAAAGAAAATTTGTTTTGCGAAAAGGTTTTACTTGAAATTTCTTTTAAAGAAAAATGATTGATTCTTGTTTATTTAGGGTAGGTTTTCATATGAAAAAGATTTGAGTTTACTTTGGAAAAATTTTAACTTAAGTTTTGAAAAGGTTTAAATTTTGTTAGAGTTTCCATTTTTTGAAAAAGGCTCCTATTTAAGTTTGGCCTTGGAAAATTTTCCTTAGGGTTTCATTTTTGAAAAGTTTTAAGCTTTTTTTATTTTGAGAATTTTTTTATTTATATTTTGTAAAGTAAAGTTTTTCTTGTTGAAAGAATCTTTTGTTATTTTATTTTGTTTTAAAAAGGTTCATTTTTCTTTTGGATTGTTTTGTTAAATTTAATTTTTTGAAAGTTTTAAGTTTTAGAAATGTAATTTCTTAAAAGGTTTTCTAATGTTATAGTTTAGGAAAGTTTTATTTAAGTTATAGAAAGTTTACTTTTAAAAGAATTTTATTAAGCTTTATTTAATTTTTAATCATAATTACATTTGTTACTTAGAATTTCTTTTTATCTTTAAAGTCTTAAGCTTAAAAAGAATAAGTATATGAAGATAATAGAGGTTAGAGCATACATAAACTCATTTCATTGACCTCTCATTCAGAGCTCACTTTAAATAAAGTTGTATAAATTTTATAAAAATAGTCGATTTAGAGCTTGTTTAAATTTATATAAATTTTTATAAAGATATATCATTTAGAACAAATTTTGAATTTATACAGTTATTCATAAAAATATTTCATTTTGAGTTTTTTTTCCTTGAATTTCTACATACATATTAAAAAGAGTTTATAAAAATTATATTTAAATATCCATATTACCGTCACTCAACTACATGGACTTTTCAAATAGCTCTCTACAAATTTAGCTTATGGAAGCAATCATTTCCAAATATATGAACATCATTCATGTATTCTTAGCTATCCTAAGCATGTTCTTCGTTTGAATCCATAAAGCCACAACTTGTAAAATTCATGAAATTTAAAGCCACAACTTGTAAAATTCATGAAATATAAAGCCACAACTTGTTATCTTGCATGGATATTTATGTATGGAACATAAAGCCACAACTTTCATGAATATTTGTTCTTGGAACATAAAGTCACAACTTGCATAGATATTTAAAATGAAAGAAATAAACCCATGTAGACTTACTTGGGTAATTTCATGAAGAAATAGAGCTGCAACTTGCATAAATAGAGCATGGAAGACATAAAGCCACGTGGACTTTCATAACACATAATTCGCCATATAATGAATTGCATGAAATAACCCACCACATGAAGGTTTCTCTTTCTCTCTCTCTCTCTCTCTCTCTCTCTCTCTCTCTCTCTCTCTCTCTCTCTCTCTCTCTCTCTCTCTCTCTCTCTCTTTCTTGGGAGTTGAGGGCTCAGGTGTTGACCTCACTTTTGTTTTGGTCTAATCTTTCTTTAGGCAACCTAGGATCTAGCCATAAATCTTTCCTGGTGACTGTCATAGAAGACTAGCAATGGAACCCTTACCCCATAAAAATTTAAAACACTTTTTGCTTCACTTGGAGTTTCAATTGCTTAATGTCTAACCTCTAAGCATTTAGGAGGATGAGACCAAGCATACAGAAGCTCAAGGGGAGTTCCCCATAGGATAGTCAAGCCTTAGGACTCACCCTGGGTGGTCTGGTCTGGGTCAGGCTCACACACACACACACACCTAATCTCTACATTTACACTTGCTATCTCAAACCCTAAACCAAATTTGCCTTTACTTGGTGCCCTACACTTTGGAAACTCATGTGGAGGGTTCCCCAAGCTCTTAGCCCCTGGCTAAAGTTTGGCTAGAACCAGCACATGGAGGTTCCAAAAGGGGAATTCCCTTGGTCCAAGGCTTAAGCAGGTTGGCATCCTTCAATTAACCCCAATTTTATCATAAATACCAACTTTTGACCTCTTACCCCTAAACCCTAGTTTTGACCAAAATAGCCCAAATTACCCAATTCTCTCCAAAAATCATTCTAAAATATTTTCCACCATCAAAATTAACCAAAATACTCCAAATTGACCAAAATTCCTAAAATACCCCTAAAATAGCCAAAATTACCAAAATGCCCCTCAAAATCCAAAAATTCTCAAAATTTCCAAAATCATTCCAAATAATCCCAATCAGTTTGAACCACTTCATTGAGCCCAATTTGACCAATTGACCTAAATTAACCAAAAACCTCAAATTGCCCCTAAAAGCCCAAAATGCCCAAATCACCTTAAATGTCCACCCAATTGACCCCAATCTTCCCAAATTTCAATCATAAACTCAAATTCACCATGCCTAAACCCAATTCAAACCAAATCAAAACCCAATTGAACCCAATTTCAAGCTAAATTTCAAGCCCAATTCAAAAAGCCTCAATTTTGGCCATATGACCCAATTCCCCCTAGCCAAGTGAATTTCCCCAAAATTGAATTCTAAACTCTTCCTAACATTCCTACACACCAAATTGATCCACCAATTATCCCTAATTTGAATCCAAACCTCACCCAAATCCAACCCAAGTCAAAATCCCTAAATTTTCCCCAAATGTGTCATATGCCCAAATGTCACTAAATTGAATGCTCTAACCCCAAAATTTCTACCCAATTTCTATCCAAAACACTTAATGACAATCACCCACATCAAATTAAACCATTAATTGAACCCTAGCCAAAAGATAGCCTAAACCAAACCCAAGTCTAACCCAACATGCTTAAAATTAACCAAATGTCCAAATTCCACCGAATTGGCCCTCCAACCAATTCAAAATCACTCCAGTACTCTTCTAAATCTTTGTGACAATCATACACACCAATTTGAACAATTAATTTGACCCCACCTAAGCTCAAACCCAACATAGCCCAACTTGAACCCAATTGACCCAAATTGAACTAAGACCTAAATGTCACCTAAGCCTAGCCAAATTGATCAAGCCAAGTCTCTCACAGCCATCAAGTGGGCCCTAGGAACCACACTGATCCACTTAGCCCAAACTACATTGGACATGGACCAAGAGTCCTCTAAATTAGGGGATCTCTTCCCATTTGTTGTTAAATCATGAAGACTCTTACCCAAAGCCATCACCACTCATGTTAATCACCTTAATAGTTTACCCACAAGCCCCTCCCTTGGCTTGATCGACCGGCCTAGTCGCCAGAGGAGCCAAAATTGAGAGAAACCTCCCATGGACAAAACCCAAATTCACCCATCCAAGCTGTCCAACCCCAATTGATCAATAATGCCTTTCAGCCTTCCACCTAAGAAGTTAATTTCACCCACCAGAAATCCCTGAGCTCCACCATAATCATGGTTATTTAAACCATCACATCTCATGATCAAGTAAGGAGAATACATAAAACCTAGGGGAAACTCTGTCCAACTGCTCTCAGAGCTTCTCACAGCGTTCCTAAGATCAATCTCCCTGCTCTCAGCCACCCACAACCACCACCTAGAACTGATTTCTCCACTGAAAATTACCCTAAAATCAGGACACCTTCTGTCACAGCTCCGTAGTGCACCAAACTTCAAATTGATTTGCTCCTCACCATCCCATCACCAAATGAAGAAGATCCCCCACAAAATCCTCATCACAGAGCCTCTCCAACCCAAACTTCCCTCGGACCCAAAATCTCCCCTGATTGATTTCTGGTGCAAACGCAAGTAGAGCTCAAATTGGTGCTTGCAGGTGCTTCGCGAGGTCACAACGAACGTGTATAACCAATCTGATTGAGGCCTCAGCTCTTAGATAAAGGTATTAAGCTCTCACCTTAGCCCGAGCTTATTTTGATTCTTTATGCATGTACAATGTATTTCATACCGTATAAGCTGTATAAATAGGTTCGTCTCAGATGAGTCTATAGAAACAAAACTTAAGACAATTTGGTTGAGTCTAGCTCAAGATCTTAGAGTTAGGAGGTAGACGGTCTGCGGGTTGAACCAATTGAGGACGATGAAGTGGAGTCGTTGTATCGAGCGTGTATTAATCGGATGGCTATGATCGCGCCGAACAGAACTGTGGCACATAACATACAGACGTGTGGCTGCTAAGTCAAAAGGCGACATCAAATGTAGAGCGACGCGTGGGGGCTTCAGAACTGCCGAGGATGACGCGACACCGCGTGTTTAAATAGAAAAATAGGTTATTTTATATTTATTTAAATTAGTCCAACTTTAAAATACAAAACTTGGCGTAAAAAATTCACAAAAATAAAATAAAAATACATTGTTGCTCAATGAACAGAGGAGAATAATGTGGAATTAAATTTGGTTATGCCATAATTTACTCTAAACATTTCAAGTGGTAAATAAATTAATGTTAGATTTATAATTAATTTAATACAAAAAATCATACTTAGGCCATAATTTACTCTAAACATTTCACCATAGCAAGAGGTTTGGAGGGCTTATAGACTCTGTGGTTAGGGACCTTCCCTGATTTTTCTAAAGTCAGTGGGCATTTCTAGCTAGTGATCCCTAATTTCTAAGCTAATCTTCTCTCTTTTGGTTTAAAAAATATATTAATTAAAATATTGATAAAAAAATACAAAACTTATTTTAGTAGATTCACTGTGGTCAGAGAACCTTAGGAAAAATATAAAATTGATTTAACTCATTAATGCCTAATTGTAATTAAACCCCTAAAATGAAAGAAAATTAAAATGGTTAAATTAAAAAATGTAAAAACTATAAAAATGATTTTCCACTGTTAATAATGGTCAAGGGAACTCCCCATAAAAATTTGAAGTCAATTAGACCCACTTTGATCACTAAAATGATTTTTCAAGTGAATTGACAATTTCAGAATTAAAATAATTATAATAATAAGAATATAAGTCACAGAATTATGAAATGGATTTTGGGAGTTCCCTGTGACTAGAGGAGTCTAAAAAAAATAAAATTGGAATCAAAATAAATATTTCATTTTAAAATTATATTTTAATATTTAAATATTTAAAAATACTTAAAAATAATAAAAAATCACAAAAATATTAAAATACACTAAAATGTCACATTTGGTCTCATGATCACTTGGGAGTAATTAAAATAATTTTTCTAATTTCTAAGTGAAGATATTAATTTTTAAGAGCTTAAAATATTTTTAAAAAAATTAAAAATGAATTTCCCTTATTTTTTCACTAAAATAATTCTAATAATTAAAATATAAATCACAAAAATATGAAACTTGTTTCTCTGGGTTCCCTAACTTCAGAGAAATTCAATAAAAATAAAAAACTTAATTTTTCACTCAAATAATATTTTATATTTAATTAATACTCAAAACCAACAAATAATTATGATAAACAAAATAAAACTCAAAAAATCATGAAAATTGGTCCAAGTGGTCCTCTAACCTAGGTGAGTTTTTAATAATTTTATTAAAGACAGATTCTTTATTTTGGCCAGGTTATTAAATTAACATTAAAAATCCCTATTTTGCATTAAAATAATTATAAAAAATAAATTAAACCTAGAAAAATCACATTGTCTCCTCTGATGTTTTAATTGACCCATGAGGGGAGTAACATAAAAATTTAAAACTCATTTGATTTGTATTTAATGAACTATGAAGTGATAGGCCTTATAGGGTCAAAATTGTAATTTTGAAAATTAAGCCTTAATTAAATATTTAGGTCTAATCAAAGGGAAATGGGTAACAATTGATCATAAATGACATATCTAGATGAATAAAATACAAGAGACTTAATGGTAGAAACCAATCTCACACTTCTCTACCATAAGAATGAAATTGTAATTTCTTGAATTAAGGAAATTTGGAGGATGATTAAAATTAAATTATTCAAAGGTGAGGGGTTTGACTTTGGAATATAATAATTCACCACTTTAGAGCATCTAATTAATGATGAAATGATAATTCAATATTTTAATAAGGATTAAGATCACATAACTCAACATTTACTAAAATAGCAAATTTACCCATTAAGTCTTAATGGCTTAGTAGTGAATTATGCTTAATCAAGATTTGACTTAATGAGGTTTCGAAAATGAAATACAATCAACATTAAACACTTTGGAACACTACAAGACCAACTTTAAAATTAAATTGGCTAAGTCTCATAATCAAATCATTTTGCCCCTAACGGCCTTCACTTACATAATTTATTAATGAAATATTAAGTGATAGTTACCCCACTCATTGAGATAATTGAAACATCAATACTTATTGAGCATAAGGGCATGAAATGGATGAATTATTTAGCAACATAATAAGTTCAAAAGAACTGGAGATGATTCAAAAGGTTGTGAAGCGTCTAGGGTGTTGCCCCGGGCCCCTTTATAATCTTTTGGATATCTTGGAGGACAACTGAACCTATTATGTTTTTCTTAAGAAAATCATCCTCATCAAATGAACAAATAGGAACTCACCAAGTTATGACATAGGAT
Organism: Papilionanthe hookeriana x Papilionanthe teres; assembly: GCA_022702705.1. Classification (NCBI taxonomy): domain Eukaryota; kingdom Viridiplantae; phylum Streptophyta; class Magnoliopsida; order Asparagales; family Orchidaceae; genus Papilionanthe; species Papilionanthe hookeriana x Papilionanthe teres. The sequence goes on along the minus strand of CM040426.1, from coordinate 44,243,914 downwards.
TTGGTAGGTGCATTTTAAACCTATTTTTCCTATTTTTTGGCATGCAATTTTAAATTACCTGCAAAATAATATTTGTTGCAAAAAGCTAAACTTTCACCTGTAGTGCGAGAAGAGGACTGGTACGCTTTTACAGTTTATAGTACTTTCTTTTCCTGCATTTACTTTACTGAATTTTCCTGCTTATAAACTTTGCATGTCAAAATTGGAACTATTAGGATAGCCACGAAACTAATACAAAACAAAATAAAAATCAAATTCACCGCCACAATAAAGCAAAATATAAGATAACTCAAAGTTTAATCACAAACAAGACAAAAAAATCACAATTACAACTAAATTAAAATGTCTCTTTAGATAATCAGGAATCCCTCGGATGAGGCAACCTACGGCTACTAACAAGATTTCTCACGGTCTGGATGAAAGTATTGAATTCATTTTGAATTTGGTAAATTCATCTAGACTATGTGAATCCGAAGAAAATAGTGGTGTCAGAACGAGGGAACCGTAGGATCCTAACCGGTGTCATTATAATCAACATAAATTCCCCTCTAAAAAAACATTAAGACACATCAATTTAAATATCTCCAAAACACGACACTCTTCTCTCATCTCTTCAATTTGACACTTCTAAAATTAAACCTGATGCAACGAGGAGATTCGAGCATACACAGTGGGTACCACGGTCATCTTCAATAGCAAAATTCCTTTCTTAGAAATAAACAAACAAGTTATAGGATTTCGGTTTGCCTAGTGCAACATAAATCCTCATTTTATCTCTTTAAGCATTTGCACCTCATGCAATATAAGCCTAAGCTCATCTTAAGATTCTGAGGTTGTCATCGGATATGGCATAAATTCTCCTATCTTTCAGGTTATTCACATAATCGGTATCAATTGGATGTAAGCCCTAAATAATAAAATTAGCGGGATGAAAGACCAAATAATTATCTCGAATTGAAGCCAAATAACAGGATAGTTTGGGAAATCACCAAGATTCTTCTTTGAGCTGTGTTTTCCGTTAACTTTCTCATCCTTTGAATTCCAAACTTAAGCCACTCACCTATTGGATTTCATATTACCACATTACCTTGAAGCTCCTACCTTTTTGAAGTCATAAAAATAATGTTTCATGATCTATATCGAGAGTTTTCTTAGGTGACTTCGTTATCTAATATGTAATTAACAATAAAGGCTTGCTCTTATAGAAAACTTTAAGACCCCAGATTAATATGAACCCTCTAGTTGCTTCATACTATGTAGGGGAATTTTTCGGTCAACATAAATGGTTCGCAGACCAAACGAATGTCATGGATTTTTTAGTTTATTTGATCAAGCCACGCCGTCAAGCAATGTATCCATTCTTCGGGATAGAAACATGGCTTGTGGTGTAATTCTTGATTATTTAAACTATTGTATATATGAGATCCGTTTAATTTCATATTTTAAAATTAAAACGATATTTTCCAAAAATTATATATATGCTTAAATTACATCAAGACCTTCAAAGCTTTAGTGACTGGCGATTTTCTAAATCATTTGAGTCTATTTTGACCAAAATTTGACCAATTATGTCAAGGGTTGACCTAAAGGTCAATGGGGTGGTCAATGGGTCTATTTTGACCTAAAATTGACCAAAGTTTGACCAGTTAGGTCAAGAGTTGACCTGGTGATCAATGGGGTGGTCATCGGGTAGGCTAATGGAGAGGTGATCATGGGATTAGAGTTCAGGTATGTGATGAAGTGAGGAGGAACATAGGGGGATGGGAGGTCTCGAGTAGGTTAGTTAGTGTGAAAGATTATGGTGTCTCGATCATGGTAAGGTAAAGGAGAGTGTACAGGATTTATGGTGTTTCAGGTAGGGTAAGAAAGTGAGAGTGTGTGGTGGTGTCAAGCTCGATTTGAGTGAGAAATTGAGAGACAAATAGGTTTACTTAGTTTTTGGTATGAGGTATAGAGCAAGAGAGGAGATGGGTATTTGGGTTGTTAAGGCTTTCTGGGTATGGGTTAAAGAGGGTGAGAAAGTGATGAGTCTTTAGCCTTGGGTCTTGGGTAGTGGAGAGGGAAGGAGATGGGGATCATTCTACCATGGTGAGAAAAGAGTAGGTATGGAGCTATTAGGGTTGACCATGGTGACAAAAGAGGGAATGCGAGTGGGAAATGCTCAACCATGGTGAGAAATGGGAGAGAGAGGGGTGGTTTTACGGTCTTTCATTTTGAGAAAAGAGAGAAAGAGGAAAGATTAAAGTTGGCCATGTAGAGAAATTGAATATAGAGAGAGGATTAGGGCCATGGTGAGGAAAGGGAGAAAGAGGGGGATTATGATTGAACATGGAGAGAAATGGGATAAAGAGAGGGGATTAGGTTCAGACATGGTGAGAAATGGGAGAAAGAGAGGGGATTAGGGCCAGCCATGCTAAGAAATGGGAAAGAAGGGGAATATACACCACAATTTTACAACCTACACCTTGCAAAACTTCATAAAATGAAAGGAGATGGAGTGGTATACCTTTGCTTGAGGGATCACTTGGTTGCCTTAGATGAAGTTTACTTGCCCTCCTTCCTGAAGATGTGTCTCAGTTTTGGTATGAGAGCATAAGGGAGAGGATTAGAGGGAGAGAATTAGAAGGAGAGAATGAGAAGGAGAAGAAAGCGAGTGAGGATCTTTGTGGAGAGGAGAAGAGGGAGAAGGGGGCTCAATTTATTGAAGAGAAGAGGAAGTAGAGGAATTTTGGCAAGGGAGAATGGAAGGAGAGTAATGAGGGCTCGGTTGGAAGAGGGGGTTTAATAATGCAAGAAGTTTAGTAATGCAATTGGTTTTTAATGAAATGGCTTCTAGTATAAGATATTTCAATTTAAATTTGTTAGTTGATGAGTTGATGGGGTTATATATGGCCTAAATTTTGACTTTAAATCATTTGATAGAGAAAATTACAAAGAATTTAATAGTGGAATAGATTTTAGTCAAAATGATCCCCATCTCAAAATATTTCATGTCAAAATATGAGCCACACCCTAGAAGAGAATATTTTGGAGAATATTGAGTGAGAGCTTTTAGTAATTTTAAAGGATTAAATTAATCATTTTTAGCTCGCATTTAATTTGGTCGAAGTTTGATTTTGATTTGAATTCATTTTGAATAGATTATTAGGATTATTTATTTATTATCGAAATTATCATCCAAATTATCATAAGTTTAACAAACCTCCAAACGAAGTTTGATTTTAACACAGAGGGGTTCAAATGAAAATTTTCAATGATCTAAGTGCACTCATGCAATCTATTTTGAAAAAATAAATGATTTGCTAAAAAAAATTTATATATCATTATTATTCATACATGAAAACTCAAAATGTAAAATTTTACATACAAATTATATCAAATAATTATTAAAATAATTTGCATGCTTTTCATATGTTATTCAAGCATACTTATAATTTTGATCAATGGTAAACAAGAAAGCAGGAATGAAGCAAAAAAGTTCCCAATGAATCCAAACCTAATAAAAATAAAGCATACTTAGAATTTTCAAGGCATTTTGAAGATATTTACCACAATCTTGGACTTCACATTGCATGATGGCATGGTTAAAAATAAGCACCCTTTAATTAGTTCATACTTTTTAGACATCTCATAATCTTAATAAGCATAAATTAATCACATTAGACAATTCATACTGTTAAGAAACTTATCATAAATAATCACAGTTTGAAGACTGTATAACCAACTAAATGGCAATAATAAAATTTGAATTATATTCCATAGTACTTAATGTAAACCTATATGACCTCATATTCAAGTAATATTGGTATTGCTTCTCCCATTCATCAACTCACATTGTCTCAACTAGAGTCGTTGAATATGAAATTCAACTGATCCCAAAGCCAGTTCACAAAATCTCAAGCTAAAATGCATGGGCAGGACAATTTTTCTGATGACACTCAAAACCTTAATCCTCAACAAGATACATGAACTGCCTTAAAAACTTCATTAAAAAAAAAACATAAAAGGAGATGGAGAATGATAGAGAAACAGCAGGGATTGATTAACTACCATGGATCGCTTATGATTCTGGACTAGTTAACTAATAGAAGGAAACATCCTGTCCATGTTCAATCAAAAAGGAAACTCCCAGCACTGACATATCCAAATTAGTAAACAAACAATCAAAATAGCGTAGAATGTTTTGGTAGAGCAGCTTAATAAGAAAAGTAATAAAACAAAATGTCTTGTTAAAACGATGAAGAATCTAATGACTTGCAATTTGCACTTCGTTCAAAATAAAAAATAAAAAGACCCAATTGATCGCACATAATATTTAATCAACACTCGAAACTTCTTTACCATTTGAACGGCATACAGATCCTGTGTATTTTTTATTTTAATTTTTGGAAAACAATGGGTGTTGACAGAGAGGAAAAAATCTATAAAACTATTAAACATTAATCAGTTGCTTCTGCAACAAAAATAAAAGAGCTGAAAATTTTACCTCTGAGATTATTCACAACAAAAAAATATGCGGCAGAGGAGAAGTCCTGCAAAGAATCATTATCAAGATTCAAAAAAAACAAAAAAAGCTGATCCATACACATTCCATCAGAACGCATGCAGTTTTAATACCATTGTAATATAAAATGAGTTCTAACTTTAATGTTTAATCTTTTGCTTTTTTCCATTTCTTTTCTGTATGGTTGAGTAAGATACAACATACAAAAGGCCATCTCAGCACTCAACAATCCTTTGAAAGAGCAACATAGTTCAATGGTATTGCTGTAGCAACCTTGTTTCCATCCTTCTTCTCCTTACCGCTCGACAAAACCACTGGTCGCGACAAATGTGTTGAGAAACGGCGGCCAACAGGAGTTCCTCCTGGCAGGTTTAAATTGGTTTGACCCAGAGGTTTCTTAGCAGATAACTGCCTCAATGGGCTAGGCTTTGTGCCAAATAAAACCTCCTGCTCTGTAGCGTACTGCTCCTGTAATCTCTTATGCTCCTGTAAAAAAAAGGCAACCAATCACGGTGCACTAAAATTACCACCAATTCCTGAGCTATGGATTAATCAATTGTATGATAAAAGATTTATCAAGTTGTTTTTAAGAGATTCATCTATCGTTTACTTCAGTTTAAGGATGGGTGCACCACAGCAAGATAGTGATAAAAATAAAAGCATAGATTCTGTGTTCATTTTAACCAAAAGTAAAAATGTTCTTATTTGCTTATTTGGGAAAGGAAGGTCTCGAAAATAATGTTGGAAAAATGCTCTATATTGACTGTAGCACTACGGGAAGGCTATCATTTTCTGCACACCAACTCCTCAAATCCAGCAGTGGTCGGGAAATTATTGGGTGTGTATAGGCCTTGCATCCATGTACCAGATATGGGCTTGCCGCTCAAATTTTTATCACATAAACAACCATAGTTGGATGAAACTACACATATCATTAGGAAAAAATGGTTGAAGTTCAAAAAAAAAAAAAACTCTGAAAAGAAACTAACGCGAAATGGCTCATAAAGGAATTCGATATAAAGATAATTAAGAAAAAGATGCTTGCAGATAGTTGAGATTACAATAGCGACGGTCAGAAACTAATAAAGACATACCCTTGATCGGCGTCTCTCGTCATCTCTTTGCTGTCTTCTGATAGTATACTCATCCAAGGTTTCTAGAAGCGACTTCTGAAATGGAAAGCACTTTGTTGAATCTAATCCTGATAGAATGTCTATTGAAAATGATAAAAGACTCCCTAGGTGGAACTCTACCTTGTTGTATAAGAAATGTGCTCCGTTTTCGCTTTCCCAAGCTTTAACTTTGGCATTAAGAGTTTCTACTAGAGCTGCATTTAATAATTAGCAGGGATATATTCAATTAATTACTATTTAAAGCAACCATCAATTATATGAAATTACAATAACATTTTTCTTCTATTAGCTTCATTATTGCAAAGGAGTAGGAGTCATTGTGAACAAGGATTTTCTAATTTGCATCACTACTTTGCGCTATCCTAATAGCAGAAGTACTTCAGCATGGGAAATGCTTAAGATATATAATGAATCAAAATCATTATATGCAGACTAAAGGATTTATGAAGCTAACCATGCTGCAAATCATCATAGGCTTGACATATTGTAGTAAATTTATTCCCCACTTCTCATTTTTCTTGTATAACGTATATCAAGTTCTTAAGCTCTCTTTCTTTCACTATTCCGATTCATTACTTACCCTTTATTACTACTCGTAACTCTGACAAAGCACTTCCATAGCTGCCAAACCACTTGTATGCCTAACAGTATATAAGGAATCCAGTACCAAATTCTTATAATTGTTACAATTGTAAAATTTCAACTATTATTAAAAAGCATGAACTAAACAATGATATATAAATAATCTTTCTGCGCGCAAGGAATTAGAACTGATTTGGATTTTAGAAATCCTAATCCAGCAATTTCAGCTTCGAAACTTGCTTTCATAACATAGAACTGCAGATATTCAGGCCAGTTCCTACGTCTAACTAAAACTGATTGGAACCAAACTGATGAGCGGCCAACCACTAACTACCAAGCTCTTCATACTCATCACAGTTTCTCCAATCAAGATTAACAAACCAGGCAACAAAAGAACCAACCTCAGCTAAAAAACTCAAGATATTTAAGATGTCTATTAATGCCATTCTCACAAAACAGGAATCTCAAAAAAAAAAAAAAAAAAAAAGTTTAACAGGTAAAGCCCGACTTGCCGGAAATGGTCTGCTTCTTCTGGTTAATTTTTGTTCGTGGGTTTTTGAGGGATGTCATTTACATGTATTTACACATGGATCCTAATTAGTATTATTAGTTCTAGAATTAAAGGATCAGCGGTATCATCCTATTTTTCATAAAAAGGAACTACAATGCAAGGAGAACTCTAATTTCCCAAGTTCATGCACACCGCATACAATATACAAATATCCTTCAGAATGCAACAGTTTTAGTTTTATCACAAGGTTCCACGTAAACATGTGCAACACATACCATGGTTTCATAGAACAAATTATTAGGTATTAGGAAAGTATAAACTTCATGAAGAAAGGTTACATGGTATTTTGCTGACTAGTACCCTAGCTTTCTCTGCACGCTTCAAGTTTATATGTGCTCCCCGACCAGCACTGTAGCGATTTTGATCCTGTTAATATAAAAACAAAAAACAAAAAAAATACTAGTTAACAAAATATAAGGACTTTAAAGATTTGTACTGTATCCTTCTTAGATATAAAAATAATCTATCTAAACAAATCATTAAAAAAAACTCCTAATGATTTCTACCAAAAGTTGTTAAAATTTATTTTCTAACATTTATAGCTCACATTTAGCTAGTTTAGGACTTCATATAGTTGCAAATATCCAATTTCTGGACTTGAGAATCACCCCTAAGATTGGGAGCTGATAACTCTTTGAATGATCATAATAACAAATAACCAACATAGGTGCTTCAATAAAAGGAACATAACAGAAAGCCGTAAGGGTTACGTATATAAGACATAATATATCTATAGTAAAAATTTTCAAGACAGGGAAAGGTTGATGAAGGCAGAAGCAATGCACTGCTTTTTTGATCCCACAAATATTGGAAAAATAATTTCCAAATAATAATAACAAAAAGTAATTAATGTAAGAATTCGTATGAAAGATTTGGAAAACTCGAGTTGCATGAACAAAATACTTTAAAAATACTAACCTGATGTAACTGCTCACCAACAATAGCAAGCTAAACACACTCACCCAAAAAAATGACAATGTATATTTTCAAAACTTGCTGAAAGTTGATATAAACTTTTTAGCAATGAAATGTTGTAAAGGAAACAAATTTCATTGATTACCCGCTTGTCGCCACCATAATATTGTTCATCTCTAAAAATTATTCAACTTCAAAAAAAAAAAGGGGAAAATTACATACATAGCACCCAATTCTTATGGATTTACCTATCTCACACCTAAAGTTACATTTTTTACACACATAGCACTTTACTTGTGGATGAAAAGATGCATTTGACTATTAAAAGGTGATAATAAGTGTTACTTTTCATATGATGTTTGTAAGTATGAAAATTTAGGTGTGAGATAGGTAAATATGGAAGTTTTGGGTGCAATGTATGTAAAAGCCCCAAAAAAAATTGAGGTCTTTCAAGAGTTTACTATTATGAAGTCATATCAGTCTTCAACTTCAAACTATCACCATAGGAAAATAGATTATTTCCATAAAAAAATCACCAAAAACTCCTGTATGTAGCAAATATTTAACTATTGGATATGTATTTTCAACAGCAGTTGTGCCCGTCCAAATCCCCTGAAAAATTAACGTGAAATTCCTCCTCATGCTAATGAATAAAGGAGTCGCCCTCCTGCAACCCACTAAAAAAGAATCCAAACTGTGGTTACTACAAAATAGAGCATGCAACATAACGACCAGTGTGTGCGGACATGCTTGTACTAAACTGCTCCAAACTGAGCAAATCACCGACTTTATTGGTCTATAACATGAAAGCAAATGCATGCAGATCCAAATGGCAACAAATAAAAAGTTATGCGGTGTTAGTGATAATATCAAGCTCTGTATAACATTGCAATTTAAAAAGGAAAACTCAGATAAATATAGAAGGTTTCCCAATATTACCCTTTCATACTCATCAAGCCAGATTTCCTCTTGGCATGCAAAAATCCATTTTTCCACCCTCTCCAAAATGTCTTTCCTGCGCGCAGCTTGCTCTTGAGCTATGGAAATCTGATTATCAATATCAGACAGCAATAAAGACAGATCTGCTTTCCCTGAAAAAAAAATAAGAACATTTACACACAATTGAACAAATTAATCAGGTCAATTCAACATTTACTCTACAAATGTCACTGGAGTCTAGCATATCCAGAGAATAATTCAAAATGGGGCAAAGTTTAAATACATTTACACTGTAAAAGTGGATGGCATGGAAAGGGCAAATTTCAACTCATTGATAATTTGAAAACTTTTAGGCATGTCAACAACAATATTGAAAAGAAAATAAAATTTATTTAAAAATAATGTATACACCCATGTGTTGGGCAAAATAAAAAAATTACTTCCATCATTATACTCAATGTTTAAAATTACATGATTGGACATTGATGTGTTTTTTGTCTGTTGAGAGATGAAGGCATCAAGGTTTTTTGAGGCATAAGCCTCAAAATCAAAAAATTGCACAAAACAAGAAATATTATAGAAAGTTCAAAGAATGTCGTTAACATCCTAACCTGTTAATAGATTAATATGTAGCATGTTAGCATAAGATAAATTTAGTAACTTGTTCAAAATAAGAAGTAACATATTAACATCCAAATATCCAATTAAAAAATAAGAAGAATTGCAAACATCAAAGTACATAATAATAACATAATTCAAAATAAGTTTGATATGGTTAGTCATTGCATAATTTTAGCTACATCTATCAAAGTAAGAAACATAATAAGCCACAAATATTATAATTTCTAAATTCAAAAATCATCATCAATCTTGTCACCTCATAAATTTTCATTAAAATTATCAGGATTATGACTTACTTTATCTCTCACCTCATTATTAAATATATTCATGTTTTCTCATTCTCTGTCTTAAATTTCAATCATCTTCCTTTCATTTAATTATTACAAATTAGATTTTAAAGCAATTAATATGTTGATAATAGCAGCTTCAATTATATCTTTAATTGTGCATCATATGGTTAAGGAATGTTTATTAGGATTATTGTACTTATACTTATTTTGAGAAAAACCCTAGGCCTAATTATGTATGCCTCACCAAGCCTAATGTGAAGCGCACCTCACATTATATGAGGCATAAGCCTTATGTAATACCCAAAGAAGCGTAAGCCTCATTGCATTAAAAATAAAATAAAATAAAATAAACAGGTAGCTCCCATTTTGTCATAGTCCTAATTTAAGCATGCAACAAATAAATTTACAATGACTTACTAGTATTGGAATTGGTCCAGCAAGTATAGGAGGTGGATCATTGAAGGCCCAAGTTGAAAATGACAAATTAGTGGAAGGGCGCCTATTAACCCAAAAGTTTAAGATAATGTATAAAGGTCACTTCTAGTACACTAAGGGTCCAACTTCATATTTTTTCATATTGCATGTGGGACTAAATCAACCCCTCACATAGAAGTCTTCTATATGGATGATCACTCCTTAGGTGGAAAGTTCTTAATATCATTAAGTGTTGGGCAAAAAGAGCCTATTCAATTACATAGAGCATGTGTGGGAGTTGCAACTCTCTTTAAAATTAGTCATCAATTGTAGAGCCCACCAATGTTGATGGAAGACAAAATATATAGAGCACTTGATCACAATAATAAAACACAAATTCAAACCATATACTAGAATGCCATTAATTAAGAGAGTGTTAAAATATAGGTCAATCTATTAATGAATAGACATTCATCAATCCAATGATTAAAGCTAGTGGATCTATGGGTGTCCATTTATTAATACATAAGGTTCAAATTGGCCCCCAATATTTCAGCCTCTATTTATTAATATATAAGATTCAACTTGCCTCAATGTGCTAAACATGGCTAGGATCTGTTAGAAATACTTTCGCCCAAATGGTGTTTGACACAATTAACAAGTTTTTAGGTATCATCATATAGAACATGGTGCCCAACAGCAAATTACTTTCCTCAAGGAATGAGCATGCTTTATAGTTAGATGATAAATAAGTCAAGTCTAACTTACCATCTTCAAAAATAATGTGCCAAGCTTAGAAGATGATGAGGAAACATTAACACTAGTGCATTAAAGTTTCGAATATATTATATAAAACTATGGCGTTTGCAAAAAAAAATAATTAAGGGGCGAATATATCAACCAGAATTTATGATGTTGATAATCTTCTGTCTTGTTGCGTCACTATCAAAGTCCATATGGACTCCCCTATAGATTTCTTCAAGCTCATTTTGCTTCCTTAAGACAAGCTCTTTCATTTTGGTGGCCTTAAGGATGTTTAATCTCCCTACTTCATGTTCCACCTAAAATAATTTGGAAAATTGACATTTTCACTGTAATATAACAGATAATGTAAATTAAGTGCTAAAAATAGGATTTCCATTTTTTCTATAAACATAAAAAAAGGAATACCTGATCAATCACATCCAATGCAAGGGAACCATGGCCTAGCACATCATCAGAAGATGCTGATATCAACGAAGTAATGTGGGCATATATATTTTGTCCATCCATGGCAATGTCAAGAAGGTTCCATAACTCAATCAACATACTCCCAAGTCCTTGCAGCTATGAAAAAGAAGAAGAAAATATTGAGTGAAGGGAGTTAAAAAAAAATATGTAATTAAAAGCTAAAGAGTTCAACATTTATATTCAGATGAGAACTTCCAGAATCCAAATAATTAAGCCTTCTCAAAGCAAAACATAAAAATGACAAGTTCAGAAGTAGAACCTCAATGAAGCTGCAAGCATATGCTTAACAAACCAATATATTGTCTAATTCAGCTGTAGAACAGGAAGATTATATTACAGTAAAACAAACTGCAGTATCAGATGACATTTAACAATTTAAATGCCTTTTTTCAAGATTTCATCGATTGAGCGGACAAAATTATATCATAAAAGTATTTATCTATAAATTTATTTTCTACTTCCACTTCAACTGGGATGACACGGTAACGAATAATATTCTGAGGGCAAGGGATTTCAATCCACTGCCACTATCCACCAAAGATGAGCATTGGAATTGTGGTGATACGTTAATGACATCCCAAAGAACAAATTAATTAGGATACTAGGAATGAAAGAGGAAAGTTATATATTTTTTCAAGATCTCTAATGCATAGGATTGATTTAAAAATACTTCACTAACATTATTGTCATATAGTAGTGGTAGGGGATGTTTTCTTCTATTTTATTTGTTTTCTTTATAAAGCAAAAAATTCATAACCAAGTAATTGCATAAATTTGGAAATGAAAAGGATTAAATCAAAATATACCATCTAGGCTAACTAGAAAGCAATGAAGAAAGATCCATAAGCCTAAAGAGAATAACCAAGGGGTCTTTATTTAAAGTGTCTAACTAGAAGTCTTATACATTTTGGGGAGTAGCAATATTTTTTTCCTATTTTTTTCCTTGCTAACATAGAGAATTGTAAACACTTTGTTCACTAATTCTCCTGTATTAGAAAAGCTATAACGAGAGTCAAAAGGCTAAAATTTCAGATTGCCTATACCCCTAACAACAGGATTACCATTAGGAGCAAATACCACAAGTGGATATGGATCAATGATCATGTAAACAAGCCCAATGATCCAACATTAGGACCTTGAAATCCCTCTAATAACCCCACCAACATATTTCTAATGGCATCCTCTTCAATCTTAAAATTGTGAGTTAAGAATTACCACTAGCTACAATTTTTATTAATAAGTCATAAGGCCTTATCTTTAATAAAAATAATAAATTTTATTTTTATAAGTATTAAGGCGCAAATCACGAGCATAGATGATTTGATTAATCAACTACTAATTCCCAAACACATTGGCTCCACTCTTCGAAGAAATTCACATATGTTAAATCATAACTTCAAGTAGAGAAAGGTTGACTTTTAGTCTACCAAGCATGTCGCTTTGTTAGTTTATGCAACTAATCATTTAATTAGTTTCCAAGTAAACTTTTAAATATATTTTGAGAGCTTTCTAGTTTATAGAGCGTGGGTAGAGGTTTATCTTATATCAGGTGTAAGTTTAGCTTGAACATTTATGATATTCTCTTTTAAACTAGAAAATGCTCTATCCGGTTATCCTTTTCTTGTTTGAATTGGCAAGAGGGTTTTAAGCTCTTTCTTCATTAATAAAAGTTTCTCAACTTCTGTTAACTCTTGCTCAATTTCTTTTTCTAAAGATGAATTTCATCCATGGGTATCTTCAAATAGAAGAAGATACAATATTGTGGAGCGGAACTATATGTAATATTAACCGTCCTTAATCACTTCACCTTTATAGCCTCAAACTTGATCGCAATTATATTTATCAATAGATTTGGCAACACTGTGTTGGAGATGAGTTTTGTCTTGCTCGTTAATCTACTTTTACATCATCATGTCACCTTCTTTGTCAAAGTTATACAAAGCGTGACTTCTTTCTTTTCAAAATAGGGCAGACCGACATCAATAGAAATTTATGGCTTATATTAATAAGTCTACATGCTCTATCACTCTACATTTGTCTTCCTAGAAATCATTTGACAGTAGAAATGTTTACCCATTCTTTATGAGTTGACACATATAAAATTGTTCAAACATAACAAAATGTTTATCATAAGATACGAGCAATCAAAAATGCTTGGAAAATGTCAAGCATAGCCAATTCACATACTAATCCCATTGATGTAATTCTTAGTAGCTACAAATTTCAAGCTGGTAATCAAAATATATCTTTGACCATATTTGAATATAATCAAAGGGTAAGGATTAAAATGAGGTGCAATATCCAACACTAATTACCACAATAGATTAGCAAAAATGTTGTTCTTCTAACTACTAGTAACAATAATCACATTTTGCTTGACTAGTTCTCTCAAGGTTGAAGACTCTTCTTAAGCTATAATTTTATAATGGCACATCACAATTATATATCCTTCACATTTTTAATAAAGATAATTACTAGTGTAAATCATCCACTAGATTCGGCACGGTGTCGGCCACAAAAAATAACAATTGTTTTTCCATTACATATTTCTTCCATTTTTCAAAGAAGAGTTCAAGGTGTAAAATTCTACATTGTCCTCGCAGATATTTAGTAATGGCCATTCAAACTTCCCAGTGATAGTGGTTTTGTGAGAGGTGTCATCATTGGTTTACCTTTTTTACTTTCTTTGTAAGACATAAGACCCTCTTCAAACGATTCCTAAGTCTTCTCACATTTGTCGTGGTAGTTGACTCTATGGTTACCACTATCATACTATTTCAATTAAGACAAGTGATCAAGGACAAGAAATTTATTTGTAATTTGAAAATATAATCCTAAGATATACTTCATTAGAATTTATATCTTCCCAAAATTTAATCCCAATGTGACCGTTTGGCAATGGAACTCTATTGGGCATAGCTATGCCCCAATTAAGGTCACTTATTCCACCAACCTTCTACAAACCCATCAAGTAAAATTTTGAGCATATCATCTGCTTAAACATCGCCAAATACTATCTTGATGGTCATTCATCTTTAAATGGGTAGTCTATTATGCCAAGATGTGATGGCTTAACTTTATTTGAGCAAAACAAATAATATCATGAGTCATATACCCATAAAAAGTAAAGTCTCCAACCACTCAGTCATGCATCTAATTCTCAATATCAGTTGTTTCATCATACATGGAAACCCCTACTTTGGCTTCTACAATTGGTTGCCGCCTTTCATGATTGATAATCCTATCCTCAACTTCATCCTCTTTAAAAATGCATACAGCAATACTTATGTGCATATACTTATGTGCATCTTAGACATTAATTGGCAATCTTCCACTTCTTCATTTTCAGTTCTCTTTCTATATGTCTAAGAGTCTTAAAAATAAGAAGAGCTCATTTAAATTGATAACCCTTCCTTATAACTAACATACATCAAAGATCAATTCTCTGATACCAAATTAATAAGTAGCCATCCTCTCAACAAAAAAATATAGTTGTATATCTTTCTCTAAGCTACATAATGACCAAAGAATTAATTTAAATATATCTCATTACCATCTACTTATTGTAGATAACATTTCTTCTTTGTTTACTCCTTGTTATGTACAATAAGGCCTTCATTTATTTGCCTCAATTTTCTTATGCCAAAAAATTATTTACTCCATAAGTAAAATCTCAAATTTAAGATAATTTGAGTTCACCATTTTAAAAGCAATGAAATAAGTCAATTCACAGATATCAAGAGACAACTCTAATTCAAAAAATTGGAGATGATGCACATAGATTTATGAGAGTTATTCTCATCACTTGAGAGGATCTTTTGTACCACGTTACCTTCATTATGATTGCACCAAATAGTATGAGTTTATTTATTAGAAATAAATCTAATGTATTTAGCACGTTTGTAAGGTAGAAGAGCTTGATGGAAAATGAAACTAAAGATGAAATCAAATGCATACGATCTAATAATCATAGGGAGTATAAATATACAAAATCCACATAAAGCATGGAGAGCAATCCCAATAACTCCACAATAAAATGGACAATTACAAAAAGATCAGAACTTTCAAAAAATGTGAAAGAAATGTAAACAACATTCAAATATTTTGAAGGTTCAAAGGTGAATAGAGTAAACACAGAGTATATTTAATCAATCAAGAATAATCAATTATACTCAACTTTTAGCTTACTGGAGAAACTTGGTCAGATAATGGGATATGTCTATTATATTTAAGAATTTCACATAGTTTTTGTATTATGTTTGGGCTTTATGAAACCTTGATTAGCATTTATGTTTAATAAAAGGAGGCAGCATATAACAAAGTGTTAAGACAAGACCACTAAGTATGTACATCACGTTAAATCATAAATTGTTTGTGGATTAATACCTCAAAGAAGAGCTAGGGAAGGAGAACAAAAGAGATAAGTAACAGCAACAACAACAATAAACCTTTTATCCCACTAAGTGGGGTCAGCTACATGAATTATTTTTCTCCATTGCATACTATTGAATGTCATATTTTCATTTAATTTTAATAAATTAAGATCATTTTTATACAATAAAAAAATGAATTATTTAAGATCATTTTTTTATAAATTACGAAAAAAAGAGAATGAAGAGAAGAAATTGTAGGGGGGAAATGCTACGTTGTCCTTCTAGGATCTCAAATGACCATTCAATGATCTTCCTTATTACATTAATTCTTCCTCTATATATAGGGGAATTTTTCTAATATAATATATATAAATGATGATTATATTTGGATCTCTAGAGATGTCTGATTGTTCTCTTTATCTTGTTCAGACATAGCGATGTATTTAATGGAATCCCTGGCATTTAATCCCTTAACATTGTCGCATTCCTCCTTATGCTTCATATGCACTTTGTCCAATCGCATCTTTGTCAGTTTTTTTGTCCTCCTTGCACGAGTTCGCACTAATGCCAGTTCAAACTCAAACTGAGTTGGCTTTCCCCCAACAGAGCCGAGCTGAGGTGGTGAAGTCACCTGGTGCAGTGTCATCGAACAAACCTTTCTTTGGCTTAATTCAAAGACGAGCATTCACCAGACAGTCTGTACTCATTGATTCATCTTTGATATCACATACTCGGCAGCTCGAAAAGCTTAAAAAGGCCTCTTAAAACTTCATAGATCCTATATGATCACATTTTAAAAACACACATCAAAAAATTCATATCTAAGCAAGAGATTGTTAGAACTATGGAGCCAAAATTCCTCATTAAAATCCTTACATGAAATGTTTAAATCTTTTCTTTAAAAGCAAATCTTTAACTTTAAAATATTTAGGAGATAATATATTAATGAAATAATGTAGAATAAATAATTTATTAGCTTTAAAAATCTTAAGAATCTTTTATTAACATTAAAAGAACATGTAATATCTTGTGGATCATGTAAAAGGTTCCATTTTTCTATATGCATTCCTTGTTTTCATTATAAATAGATTCCTGAATAAAAATTTTGGTATTCCACAATTAAAAGAAAATTAAGCAAGGGAGAGAGAGAGAGAGAGAGAGAGAGAGAGAGAGAGAGAGAGAGATATATACTAGAAGTTGTCAACAAGGGGAGTGGTATTTAGAAGGTAAAAAAATGGAGGTCTTCTACTTCTTAAATAAAAGGACGTCGAGGAGTTGCTAGTTTTAATTCTATAATGAAAAAAACATTTAATTATGATAGGAATAGCTCTGATTTGGAATCTCATGGCAAAAAAAAAAAGGAAAGAGTAACAATAATAGTATTATCTTTTCCACATGCAAAATTTATTTTCACAGTAGATGACTACATTTTCTCACTTAGTAATATAGAAAAGATGATATATTAAGCATTATCTACAATATCATCTGAAATCTCTTTACGTACCCATATTTAAAGTTTGATGAATTATTTGATCTTTATGTGATCGAGAAAAAATGTGCAGCTTATTGCACCACTTAAATTAACATGCTTTTGTTCATTATCCCTATATTTATTCCTTTTTTTCATTTTTCCCCCCTTTAATTTCTATTAGTATCCTAACAATGAGTATGCATTATATCCTACACAACATGCTTATCTACATCACCATAAGCTTTACCCCAAAACTTGGGATAGGCTTCATGAATTTCAAATTTCCTTTCAATCCCAATGAAATGAGTGTGGTGTTTTAAACCTATTAGTGCAAATATTGATTAAATATCACATATTCAGTTGTTGATGTCTGATGGAATTGTTGATGTATGATAGTAGAGGTAAAGCCTTCATCATTAACATCCTACATATTGATTTATATCGTTCCACCCCATTTGCCAAAATCAAAAAAACCAAATAGTCAACATACTCTAAAATCTATGGGATGATGTGACATTACATGCCTATGATTATTATGTTCACTTCTAAATATTGACGTTGCCCTCAACGATGAGACCTATTATAATTTTAATGGGAAAGCGCCATTTTTACGTAAAGCTTGCTAGTAATAATGAGTGATGTAAATACTTACTACCCGGCACATTACATAAATATTTATTGTATAAAGATAATCAAATGAAATATATTAAATTATCCATCCATGCAAAAAAATAAATGGTGTATTTACCTTCTGCAACCTATGTGTTTTCTCTTGCTTCAGTGAAGTGATGGTTCCTGCCAGTCTAGCAAGTGTCTCGTTGCTAATATTCTTTGGCTGGCTACTTGCAGCATCAACAAAACTAGGTTCAACTTCAAGGAGTATCTTATTGTGATCAATAGATAATATGCTACACAGTTCATATATCATCTTAATGTGAGCATTAACCTTCTGTAATCTCGTATTCTGTAACATAACAGAAGAAAGTCTGACTCACTATAGCCAAATTTTATTAGGAGGAATTACATACATGCCACACAATTCTTATGTATTTACACATCTAACATCTAAACTTTGATATTTATATAAATACCACTTTACCTACCAGCAAAAGGTGTATTTCACCTTAATGATAGTGGTAATTTTTATCTGATAAGAAATTTTTGAGTGTTAGAAAAAAATCAAAGTTTAGGCCATAGATATGTAAATCAATAAGAATTTTGTGGTATATATGTAAATGCCCAATTTTATTTACATGACACTTGCAAAAAAGGAACCTTCTCTTTCTGCAACTCAAGAAGTTGGCACTTCAACTCTCCCAGCCTTTTAAACGACAAATCCCGTTCATCAACTTGCGCGCACGCAGAACCATTTGAAGGGACATCACCGGAAATTTCTGAGCAGATGTGAACAATCTGTAACTGAATCTCCAAAAATTCCTTAGCCCTTTCGTCTCTCCTCCTCCTCAAGTCCTCCAACAAAGGATCTATTTTAGACAACTGCTCCTTGAGCGTGCATTTGTGTTTTCCTACCTAAAAAAGGCGGAAATTCAGTGAAACGTTTTGAACTTGTTACGTGGACTCACAGCAGGTAATAGGTGGCAAAGGAACCAAACCTGAATGGGGTGCTCCAGGTCTCCTAAGGTAGATATGATTTTAGAGATTTCAGCTTCACCCTCGGCCAATGACCGTTCAAGATTTGCTTTGTGCTTTCTTTCTTGATCTACTTTCTTTCTATACACATTTAGACATTCTTGTTCAAGTTGAAGTATCATTCTATCTCTTTCAAGATCAGTCTCCCCAATGTCATCCCAAAGAACCTAGATGGCACGAAAAAAACAATCAAGACATCAAGATAACAAGCATCACAACAGGATAAAAATAATAGCATATAGTTGCGTAAGCAAATATTATAATGGGTAAAGCGCAGAGAAAGAAAGTCTCAATCTAAGTATAATAGTTCAAACCCTAGGATTCGTTACATTCATCGCACTGTTCTTCGCCAGGAAAGGGTAGCGGACATAAGTAATAAAAAACAAAAATACTTAAAAATTACATTGGTCTTTGTTCAAGAACACAAGCTCAACAATGAAATACTACGAATGTCATATTTATCAAAATCTCCGAAATTTTAACCGTATATCCAAGATAAAAAGAAGCGTCATTAACAACAAACAACACTGGGAGAGTGCAATGTCTGCCCCTCGTGGCTTTGTGTGCCCAGGAGCAAGAAATGAGATTAAAAGAGAATGAAAGAACCTGCAACTCCTGGAGTAAAGAACCACAGGAAGTGGTTTCCATTGGCGGCTCGATGGGAAATTGTACGAGAGACTTCATATCTGCTTCTCCTTAATCCGATATTTCAAACCCTAGCGATCACAAGAAACGGCCTTTTCCAGAGTTTCGGTGAACTCTTAGTAATGAAGAGAGAGGCGAAGATGGAAAGGGGAGGGAGAGAGAGAGAGAGAGACAAAAAAAGGAAGGAATAGGAAAGAGCAGAGAATTTTGAAATTTAAAAGCGCCAAAATTAAAGAAAGAATACTGTGCTTTGTCTCCGCCGTCTCCGGCGACGTAGATATCCGCTGTTGGCATCTATTGGCCGTTCGTTCCGTGCAGCAAAGCCGCACCCCGAGCCCATCACCGTTGATTATTGGGCACCGTTGATTATTGGTCAACGTTTCTTTATTAACCATTTTGTTATTCATACTTCACAATTTATTGATTTATTACTATAGCACTGTGCAATATGGCCGAATGAAATAGACCGAAACATTAGTCCAAAGAGTCAATTACATTTTCGATTTCACATTAAATTTTAATCCCTATAATTTGAGCTCAAGGGATGCTTCTCTCTTAACATATATATGGATTTGTGGTATTATGATGGTATTGTTATAACCGTATTGTGATGAATAACACTTTCATATATGCATCTAACATGTCCGCACGTAATATTTCTCCATCGCTTATAGTGTTTTTAAATGAGAGCATCTCTCGAAAGCTCTACTATGATTTTTTTTGTTAACCATTTCAATCTCTCTTAATCTCTGCTAAGGAGACCTAAGCAAGTCATGAATACTTTGTCATTGCCACATTCATTCTTCTGCTCTTACCTCTATTCTGAGAAGGGCCCTTCTTGTGAGGAGATGAATTAATGTTTCAAGCAATGGTGTGTGTGCGTTGGTCAGATACGTCTTGAGTAAGTGTCCATTATATGTTAATCTTCGTATTGTCGAGATAATCTCTCTTTGTGAAGACAACTTTATCTTCAAATTTGATTGTGTTGTGAATAAAGATATAGTCATTTTAGGAGGGTCTTGATTAATTAATGGTAGACCTTTCATTTTTAAGCCTTGGACTCGTGATTTTAAACATGTTAAGAGGGATTTACATGAGGCTCTTATAAGGGTTAAGTTTCCTAATCTACCTCTGTCTTGCTGGTTTGAAAGTGATTTTTAAAATTGCTAGTAAGATGGGTATTTTCTTAGTTGTTGATCATCATGCTTGTAAAAAATTATTTTACTTTTTACGAGGGTTAATATTAAGATTAGCACTCAATATGTTATTTCAGACTCTGGTATTATTAATATTAAAGGAATATATATTATTCAATATGCAATATTTGAATGAAAGCCTTCTACATGTAAGGATTGCTCTACTTTTGCACATTATTCCTCCTCTCGACCTATATCTACGAATTATAAGGTCCCTTCTCAAGCGGCACCTTTTTTTAGAAGAAGCTCTAATAGAAATAAGCCCATTTCAAGGTTTGATAGAAGCACTAATAGATATGTTAATCCTCTTCCTACTACTCAAGCCCTCCTCTCCCCCTTCTCCCTCACTCTTCTTGCTCCTAGTCCTTTAGTTTGTGTTGAAATTCTCCTAACTTGCTAAAAATGCATCGAATATCTGTTTAGAATGCATCTCTACTCTGCTCCCAATGATTTAAGCATCCCCTCCCATTCTGAATCATTTAAGTGATAATTTGTCACTAGATAAATCAGCTAACAATCCCCACTTTTCCTTACCATCTTCTTCTAAAGGGGAAAAGAGAAGGTCTAAAGGGACCATGCTTTAGTCTTAACCTTTTTTCCATATTTTTCTTAATATGATGATATGGAATGTAAGTGATTTTAACAATGATGTAGGTATAACCAATTATAGGCATCTGATTAAAGACAAAAGTTGAATCTTACTTATCTTATAATAACTAACTCTCTCTTTATTCTTACACTAGCCTTTATCTAAAAATTAGTTCAATGTTATCCCAAATGACACAATTATTAATAATTCTCAATATATTGATAACAATCAAATATGGGTTAAATGGAACCCTTCTACCATTACTTTTACCAGTTTGAACATACAAGTTCAATCTATCTATGTTTTATTACATTCATGTTTCCTATGTTGAGAATCATGTTGCTAAGAGGAGGTATTTATGGTATTCTCTTATAGTCTCGGTTTAGCTATTCAAAAACCTTGCATATTTATGGGAGGTTTTGATTGAATTAGAAGGATTAACGAAAAATTGGATAGTTTTCCTCTATTTTCTACCAATTGAATGATTTACACTAAACTCTTTGATCTTCCTAATTTGTGTCTTACTTCTAGTTGGTTTAATCAATAGAAAAATTTTCCCATTAGGTGTTTGTTAAATAATAAAGCTTTTTATAATGAAGATTGGATCGTTGATTTTTTTTTCTAATATTTTAAAGTTATGAAACTGCTCACCTCTGAACATTCTCCTAGTGCTATTTATTTTAGTGATTTTTATTGGCATATTTTTTGTTTATGTAAATAATGTTGGAGTCATTTTGCTAATTTTCTCTCTATTGTCGTGTTCTCATCGATTAATATTGCTAAGTGTCATTGCCCTTTGTACTAATCTTAAGTCTGACAAAACTTGCTTTTAAAAAAATGAAACCGGTGCTTTTCTAATCATCTGTTCAAAACTTTTCATGATTTTAAGGGTCTTCAAATGAAGATTATCTCTCATCTCGGAATTAATCCTTTTAATAATGATCTTAAGCTATTCTACTTCCATTCAACTTCGACTTCCTAATGAATTGAATTGTGAATATAATGGATAAAACAAATGAATGTACTTGGCCTACTAAGGTTGAGGATAATATTAAATTTTTGTATCAAATAAATATAGTAGTTGTATAAATTTCATCGAGGAGATCAATGTTAATAAGAGGACATTCTAAATGAGGCTATATCTTATTTCTCAAAGCTTTGTAATAGTCATATTACTCTTATAGCTATAAGAGCTTGATTGTGATTCATATTCTGGATAATTCTAAATGTGCTAATCTTATCGAGGGTTTTTTTGAAATTAATATTCCAAATTTATCAAATTCAAAAGATCCTATAATAAAAACAAGTGAAATTCAAGGATTTTCAAATGCTTAAGAGATTCTCTAATGAAATGGTCTTGTTGTACATTAAGTGCAAAAGAATGATTCAACAATCAAGTGACAAACAAGAGAAACCCTCTTCCTTACCCCATCTTGGTTGTCTAAGGAGGTTAAGCTAAAAAAACTTGAATTAGTTCCCTGAATAGAATTTTTATCTTTAAGAATTATTTCTCCCAAAAATTTTATGCTAACTTAGTGGCAAAATTCACATTCCCCTCAGTTAATGTGTTTAACCTAAGCATTCTATTATGATCTCTTCCAAATTTTGTGCTTCACGATAATCATTAACATTTGACTTAACCAAATTGGAAGTGAAAGAATTTTAAAAGGTTAAACATCACCATAAAATTTTAAGCACAAAATTGCAAAGGAAAATTAGCACTCAACAATCTTACATCATCATTACAAGAGAAATACAAAAAACTACTTACTACTCATAGTTTTACACATCAACAACAACATAAGCATTACAATTGAAAGAAGAAGTCATAAAACAATTGGAATGAAACAAATTGCACAAAGAACTCACAAAGTACTTATCTCCTTCCTTCTCACTTTGTTCGATGATGATACAACCACAAAGTCTCTCAAACACTCCAAAACTCACTTCTCTACACTTGGCTGCAAGTTGAAGATCTTCCATGGACTTCTCAAAGATGCTCTATGCTCAAAAAAGACAGAAATATCCTTTCTTCATTTATGTCAAGTGTTTTTATACTCCTAACGAAGAGACGTGCCTCAACTGCAAAAACAATCATATTGTGCAGTATAATGCCTTTGTGACATAGATTGGTGTTTAGGCACTGGTCATGAGATCTAGTGTTAAAGCATCGAGCATCTAAACACCCAGGTAGTGGCGCCTAAGCACTATAAATACGATGCCCTACTCGTTGCATTCACGACACCTACTTTCCGAGAGCTCTATATTCTAAACAAAATTTTGGAATGGACTAGCACCAAGTTCCCACTGGAAGTGCCTAGGAGCTGGTAGTCTGGTACCTAGTCGCCACTTCGTAGTGCTTACTTTCCTGTCACTTAGGTTTTATCTCAAAGTTGGCTTGTTTAGGATGCCTAGGCACCCAGTCCTGGTACCTATTTTCCCACTGCTCTAATTTCTACAACATCTGGGCCTGCATCTGATGTCTAGGCGCCACAACACTACTTAGCACCTTTTTTTAATATTTCAAACTTTGTTCGATCTCCTTCCTTGAATGCTGCAATCACAACATTAAAACCATCCAAAAGAACAAAATAAACATACAAAAAGGTAATTTTAGGAGGGAAAGCTTTTTAATCCCTTGAATACTTGCATTAGTGTTAACAAGTTGTTCCTTAAGAACTCCCATACACTCATCATAGTGGCCAATGCATTGAATTCAATGAATTCAACAGTCAATATCTCCAATTAAAGGGTGGCATAAATCCATAAGTTTTAAGAATTGTTAGAGGATAAGCATCACAGGTTTCTTAAACATATTTTTAAGATAGAGGAACAAAACATAACTCATCCTTGGCAGTTGCATTTGCCTTAATAATGGAGGAAAACAATACAACTTTTTCGGAACCTGATTTCTTTCAGATTCTTTGGAATGTATGATTGAAGTTGCCTATGTTGTGTTAGTCAATATATATATATATATATATATATATATATATATATATATATATATATATATATATATATATATATATATATATATATATATATATATATATATATATATTATTAAGAGTAACCTTGATGAGCCGTCGTCAAAAATCTTTTGCCCAACGGTGAGAGTCGGAGAAAAAACTTGTAAGTGTTGGATTAAGTCAAAACCTAAAATATCATCCAAAATTAGATGCATTGTGCGCCCCGTTTGAGTGCTTATCATAGGGCTTGCTAAGATACTCTTTTTTAGTAAACAAGACTTAGTAGCCTTACCTTATGAAATGATTCATCGATACTTCCAACCAAAAAGGTTTGCAATAGCAATCACTTTTATCCAAAGGTAAAAGCTACAAAAATAAAGAGATGTTTTCTTTACCATCATTATCAAACTTCTCTCATAATTTTTTTTTCTTTCCTTATGAAATAAGGTTGCCTACAAAGAGGCCGCCGAGTTACTAATCTCACTCGCCATGAGAGCACTGAATGGAAGGTGATAAAGAAAAATTGTAGCAAGTGGTAGTTGATCAAGGTCCCCTTCATGATTGTCCACTGCTCTACTCATGTTGCCTTTAACTAATTTCTTTATTCTCTTTTTATTGAGGTGAGCAAACAAACAAAATAATAACCTAAGAAGCAAAGAAAATGTGGAGAAAGAAGTAATTATAAGGTTGAAATTCCTACCACATTTATTGATAATCACAAAAATAATCGATATAGAAGTGTATAAAGAAGAAATATTAGTGTCATTATTAATGTAATAAATAAGAGTAATACTTCCAACACAAAGAGTAAAATAATATATTAACAATTATCCTTTTATTTATTATTGATAAAAAAATCATAACAAATATCTAGCCTATTTATTTTTTATTTATTGTTGTGACTTCTCAAAAGTGTAGGGAGTGGGGTACTAAATATACACTTAAAATTGGATTTCAACATGGTGATAGAAAAGAGCTCACCTCTCTCACAGGAGCAACTTTGCTGAGAAAACAGCTCTCCTAATTACAAAGAAATCACTCAATTCGAAGGAAAGTACTAACTCAACCCATATGAGCTCACCCTATTCAAATCACACTAATCAAAGTAAAAAAGGAACCTAACAGCTACTTCCATTCAGCTAAGCAAACTCCCTTATTCTGTTGGCCACTCCATATAGTTAGCTGAAGAAACCTTCAAAGCAATTGGCAAGACAATTATCCACCTCTAATCTTTGAAACCTATGATTGCTAGCCCAAATAATGTATTTATTCATTTTTGCTAAGTGGATTTTTCAATAGCACCAAATTATAAATAGGTGATGGGGGCATTTTCGCGTAATACATCAACAATACTTTAGCTTATAGGTTAAGTGGAATAAAATTCTCCTATACTTCTTTTCCATGAGGGTCCCTTCTCATTCCTCTCTCTTTTCTTTCTCACCATCCCTCTCATGATCTTAAAATAATATTTTTTTAATTGAAAATTAACTAGAAATAAATACTAAAATAATAGTCCTTAATTTATTTAAAATTTAATAAAATGTATTACCTTCAAATACTGTAACGTGTTAACCTACATAATAATTAAGTAATTTATCCACTATCATATGGCCAACCACACCTGTTACATTGGCTTTATTTTTTTGTTGTGGTCTTCTGAACACTTTTATGATTTAAAAAAAAATAAAAAACGGATATAATACAGCGGCTATAAATAATTAATGATAAACTTTCTTCAGAGTAATAACTATTTAATACCCACATTTTCTATAAACTGTACATTTCCCATAACAAATCCATAACTAAACTTACAAAGATGCTAACATTATCCACAAATCTCCAGGTAAAATTTCAAGTTTCTTTAATATATATATATATATATATATATATATATATATATATCAACAAAGAGTTCTCCAAATCCACAAACACCAAAATCTAGAACAAAATTTCTTAGAATCAAACAAATGGTCCCTTGCAAAATAAACCAGTTCAAAAATCTGAGTTACGTAATTATTGCTCCAGCACAAAAGCTGCCATCGTTCTCTCATCTCTAGCAAAAGACGCCAAAGCAAACTGCAAAAACTTTGAAATTTCAAAGCTAATCAAAAGCAAAAGAAACAGTGGACAGATTATTTGTCAACTTAACATGATGTAAACTCCATCCCTTAGCATTTTAATGGCATGACACCACTCAAGACAAGAATATGAAAGCACATGATTCAAAACCTCAAACTTTTCCAAAAGAGTTGCTGTCAGGGCTTCAGGGCCAAGGAGAGGCCAACCTTAGAACCCTTCTCGATTGCTTTGGTGTCTACCTCCGTCGAAATAGTGATGAATGATTTAGGCCTCCACTCATGCTGGATCAAGGCACTGGCCTTTCCGTAGTTGTTAATCCGCGCCTTAACCAAGGTTATTGGATCCAAAGCATGCTGTGTCCCAAATGTGAGGGTACTCTCAGCAGTCGAGAAACGGTGAGCAAGCTCGGCACCCACAGCTGTGCTTAACAAAGGGTTCACCAGGTGGTAATAAGATGCACTTAACTGGTCTCCTTTTTCATTCCTATCGAGAGTCGAAGTTAATTTAATCATAGTGATATTTTTCAGAATTTTACAGCAAAATCTTCAAATATTGACACTATGATTGCTACGGTAAATCACTCACACTGTCAAGGAGGCACTGAAATCCAAACTGTTGTAGCTGATCCCAGCATTGTACTTGGTGAAATTCCCTGATGCAGTATCAAAAGCTACGTCTGAACCAAGAGCGAAAGTCTTTGATCCGATCACAGTTGAAACGTTAACAATTGGATTTGCACTCAACCCAAATCCTGCAGAAACCCCTGCATTGTCATGTAGGTATTGCAGCTCGACCTGAGAAAAAAAAAAGACAATTTAGACAATCAGCAATAAGCAACTATAGTGGTTTTAAAGAAGAAAGTGTTGGTGGAGAGGATGCCGACCTTTCCTGACTTGGGATCTGGAACAACAAAGCTCAGTATTGATTTCAATCCAGGTATAGATAGCTCATCCACTGTGAAAGTTGTCAAAAGCTGCAGCACAAAATTCAAATTATCTAGAGTTTGTAACAACCTCCAGAACAAGCAACTTCAAGGAATTACGGTAATCTCTAATTTCTTAAGAAAATAGTGCTGAAAAAAGTAAGTAATGAACATGAACCCAATGCAGCCAACAATGTAGCCAACATACAGGAACGTTTAATGATGATGGCTTAGTAGAAATAAAAAATCAGAACTTGACAAGACGAGAATGAAATACATGTATAAAAATGACATACAGTTGAGTTTGAGTTTGCTTTAACATCAACAGTAAAGTTTTTGTTCTTCAACTGCGACTGTATCTCACCAAGGATCAGTTCATTCTTCTTCGTGCCTGTTGCAGTAATTGCCTGTAAAGTAGACAAAAGTACAGTTTGATAGCAAAACTACAATCAGCAAGGCATGCACAAACACCCAATTGTTTGTACAGCTCATTCTATCATTAAATTTGTTTATTTAGCTCTTCCGAACATTGCAACTCAGATTCCTTGGTGGCTCAGGATTGAACAGTTCACAGCATCTTAACGATTAATTTAAATCAATTAAAAATGGGTGATACAAATTTCCACTCTTTCCTCGAAAGAAAGAAAGGACACGGCTAAAAAAAATATCATGCATGTAATCTAGTGACTCTACGCCAAAACCACTTAACTTAGCCTTCACAACGATATAACTCGCTACTAAAGTCAAAAGAAAACTTAGATTCATTTTTTTTTTTAAATTCTTGTGAGCACAGGAAGAGGTTCCTGCCACTTGCTTCCTTTGACGCCTTGAAGATACCATGGCACATCCAAGAGATGTACTTTTATGAATATTTTTTAAATATAAAAATTATAATTTTCATCTTCAAACAAAATTTGATTTTAGAAGTGAAGTGCAGTAAGTAATAAAAAGCAAAATGGCAATAATGCTTTTCCATTGTTCAGTCATAGCATGCTTTCATACAATAAGTTCCTCAATAACCAAATTATTTAGCTGAACACCAAGTCCACATTATAACAATATGATCACCATATATTCCATATCATCACAAAGCATTCAAGATATTAAACAAGGTGCAATAATAATAAAATGCAAAAAGAAAAAAAATTCAGGCCAATGTATCATGGTTAGGTGAAACAACCAACGTCCACTCCCCATATTCTCTCCGGATTTCCACTATTCTCTCTTTTTGCTATCGCAAAAGTGGAGAAAACTCTCGCTTTAAAGGGCATTAAGGAAACCCTACTCTCTTATCTGCTTCAAATAAGAAGACATCTTCCCTAGCATACCGGCTTGTTACATTAAATATTCACCAAGACTTCAAAAGATCTACTATCTCTCTTACAAATGTCAAATCATACAAAACTTGAAACATTTTTAACCATGAGGTTAAGGTGTAGAAAGGAAGACGATAATCATCATGTGTTTTTCTCATTTTCTCACTCAAATACCTTTCAGGGTTACAAGTTAAGTTTCCAGCAACAAAATCTCATGTTTAAGATTTTAAAAGATAGAATATATGTTAAATGCTTAAACAATCAAGCATAACTTTTGTCAAAAACAAAATTCTTGTTGATTGCATGGTACAAACAAAATCATACAGTAATGATCGGTTTATGGTGAATCGTATAAAAAATCCTATTAATGGTTGCTTAATTAGATTAATTACAAAAATTAATCATATAGTACAATATATCATACATTAAGAATAACTCAATATTTGAATCAGCGTGATTAAAGCAAATTAAATTAGAAGTTAAAAGAAGATAATGATGCTGATCATACAGTACGATTAATTCAAATTTTGGATTATCAATTAATGCAATTTGATCCCATAATAATCATACCAAAAGTAGTAAGATATATATCGTA
Source organism: Papilionanthe hookeriana x Papilionanthe teres (assembly GCA_022702705.1). NCBI lineage: Eukaryota > Viridiplantae > Streptophyta > Magnoliopsida > Asparagales > Orchidaceae > Papilionanthe > Papilionanthe hookeriana x Papilionanthe teres. The sequence continues at coordinate 44,214,907 of CM040426.1, read as the reverse complement.
CAAAATGATCAAATGATCAATTTATATTAATAATTGATTCTCTTAATCAAATTTTAAACCGATTCTAATCATATAGTACGATGATAGTTTATATAGTGTGATCACTTATGAGCATTTTCAATTGTTTCTATTTCAAATTTTATCTTGGCTCAATTCACCCATGAGCATGTGCTTGTTATCTAGACAGCTACACCAGTAACAAACTAATGAAAGAACAATTAAACATAATTTAGAAATAATTTTAAACTCTTGAAGGACCTTTTATGAAATTCGCATGAGCTTAAATATCTTGATCCGCTAACTAGCTTGAATTTTAATCTTCAGTTCCAACTTTTGACAACTATTAAAATATTGCTTGGAATAAAATGAGCAAGTCTGCAAAAATAAATTTTATTATAGGTGACAGTTCTTTACAAAGTTAAGAGTTGATAACCAGCAAAATATAGTTTCGTGCTTGTTTAATTATGCATCTCATCTTAGGCTCATTAGCAAAATCTCAAAACTCTTGGATATTCTACTTTGTATTAGTATCAGAGCTTATAGTTGCATCATTATGCAAAGTAAGATATTAATTTGATCGATCAAATAATATATACAACAACAACAAGCCTTTATCCCACTAAATGGGGTCGGCTACTTGAATCCTTTTTCTCCATTGCGTCCTATTGCGTGTCATACTTTTATTTAATTGTAATAGAATAATATCATTTTTTTATACAATATGATCAAGCCTTGTTAGGTCTACCTTGCCTTTCTTAGCATAGGTCAAATCTAAAACATCTGCTCTCCTAACAGGATTAAGATGGTCGGCGTTTAATGTGACCAAACCATCTAAGATGACTCTCTCTAATTTTGACCGCCACTGGAACTACACCAACCCTATCATGGATATATTCATTTCACATTTTGTCTCTAAGTGTCAAGCCACACATCCACCTAAGCATTCTCATCTCAACAACACTTTACTTTGTTTTAAACGCCAACATTCTGCGCCATAGAGCATTGCAGGCCTCACCACCATTTTATAAAATTTTAAGTTCAGTCTAAGAGGTACTTCTAAAACACAATAGGCCCGATGCATTCCTCCACTTCAACCAACTAACTTGAATTCTACTAATAACATCCCCATATATATCACCATCACTTTAAATTATAGACTCAGAGATATCTAAAACAATCACACCTTTTAATGATTTGATTCTCATAGTTACAACTCTAACACTAGAGCTACTACTACTAAAATTACATTTCATCTATTCAGTTTTGATCTGCTCAAACGAAGGCCTTTAGACTCCAATGTAGAACACCATAATTCAAGTTTCTCTTGACTTCTTTCTTCAGTCTTATCTAGTCTTATACACAAGAAGGGTATCATAAGAGAAAAGCATACGCCAAGGTACAAAGCAAAACGATATGGGCTTAAAGCCGATCCCTGATGTAATTTAACCGAAATAAGAAAACGGTTGCTAAATACTCCTGTTTGAACACAAGTTGCAGCTATATTATATATATCTTTAATGACTTGAATATAAGTCATATCAACACCTTTCTTCCCTAGAACTCCCCAATGGACTTCTCTTGGAACCTTCTTGTAAGCATTTTCTAAATAAATAAAAATCATATGCAAATCCTCCTTATTCTCTTTGCACTTCTCCATCAAACTTCTTAAGAAATGTATAACTGCCATAGTAGACCTGCTCAGCATAAATCCAAATTGACTATGAGAAATCTTTGCATCACGTCCTAACCTATGTTTAATTACTCTCCCATAATTTTTAAAGTATGACACACCACTTAATTCCTCTATAATTGCACACGCTTGTGCATCCCCTTTATTCTTAAAAATGGGAACAAAAAATTCTCTTCCTTTACTCCTCAAACATCTATATAGTTTTTTAAAATAATACTAATGAGTTTAGTAAACCAAGAAACTCCTAAATCTCCTAAATATTTTCACACTTCAATTGGGATATCATCAGGTCCTCCCAATTTCCACCATTGATTTTCTTTAAAAGCTCCTCAACTTCTTCTTTACTAATGCGACGACAAAATTAAAATGTTTCATTATTATTAACAATATTAAGATCATTAAGATCGATCATATTTTCAAGAACTTCATTGAAAAGTTGTTATTTAAATAAAATGAATAGGTCATAACTCTAAACAAATATTGAAACTATAAGATGAAAATTATCCACAATTGATGGGAGGCATAACCAAGAGAAATTTTCATAATGCATCAATATTTGAGAATATATTTTTTAAGCACCGTCATCTAGTTGACTTTGAAAGATTTCAGTGAGCATGATCTAAACTATTGGCCAAGCTCAATCACATTGGTAAAGTATGGCAACTGAACAAAGTTTATTGTTGACCTCCAAAATTTCTTAAGTGAATGTCGCCCACATCTGCTCAAATTCTCATTGAACCGATTGTGTTTCATAGTGAATTTGCTTGAGCATAATCAGGATCTATTGTGGTTGTTTCAATGCACCAGTACTAGTTCAAAAGCAACCAAGATCAATTAAAGCCATTCAACATTCAACTATATAGAATCAAACCAAACCTAAACATTGTTAGATTTCATCATGTTTGTTAGAATTTAAGTTCAACAAGGTGAAAATTGCCTCGGTATATTTCAATCAATTCAATTACACTTGGGTTGCAGAATTATTCAATCATTTGAATTAAATGTGCAAAGAGGTCTCACCAACCATATCAACTCTTTAGCCCAATCATATATATAGTTCTACATGTGATCAATTACATAATGAAGGGGAATTGAATCACCTAGAGTCACTAGTCACATCAAACGACTTGAAGCGACTTCAAGCCATGCTTGCCTCAGCTCAAGCCAATTTACATTCAATTCATTTTATATAATCAAATACTTTGGCTAGTAGTCAAATTTACTTGGATTTGATTAGGCTAACTAGAGCTAATTTGTTGGAGTGCCATTCAATCAATATAAGATTTGGTTTAAATATGTTCAAGCTTCTCGGAGTTTGACAAATCAGAGAAGTTTAATCAATTTAGCTAACCAATATGAATAAGATCAATCACATTACAGCCCAATCAGGTTTAATAGACAATGCTTGATCAAACCAAACTAATTAAATTATCGAAATCCAACTAAAACATGAATATAATGCCAACTTGGAAAAAACCCAATATAGCTCAACTACAATTCCACTAAAAGTCTATACTTTTACATGCATGTAGTAAGTTTATACTTATACTTTGGTTCATGTTATTGTCATATAATAATATTAATCATACCAAAGCATGATAAAATCCATCACAATGTCTATACATACTGCTTAATCTCTCCAAAGTTGCACTTACTCTTTCAAGAGCCCCTACAACTAGCCCACCCTATGGCTACATTTCTCGAAAAGACATCACAACCTTACCTCTTGATAAAACAAATGAAGAGCTTCCAGGTAGATTTGAGGGGCTCGAATCAAAATATATACATATGTAAGCAACGAAAAACTATATGAGGTCATCCTAGCTCTCTTATCCTTACAGACATAGAAAGCTAAGAACTTCATTCACTGCCATCCCAACTTATCATATCATCAATCTTGCCATCTTACATGCACTTTGATTAGTCACCGACCTCACTAGTGCCTCATAAAAGTGAATGACCATGCATAACATCATTTTTTGTAAAGCTTGTCGCTCAGTTAGTGCCTCTACCCAGCCTATGACACTGCATATTTACATCGCTCATTCAATTCACAAAAGAATTATCTACTTGTGACTCCCTATCACATTGGGTAATTTCTCTATTTATGTTGTTCGTTGAGCACATGTGTACATATGTATCACATAAATCATCACCGTTCCTCTACAAGCTCTTCATGGCAAAGCACCTACCTCCCATGCCTAGCAAAGATGCAAGTTTTCAAACTCTCTTCTTTGGGACCTGTTACTTGGCTTCTTCCACCTAATGCTAATGACTCCCGTAAATGAAATGACTTCCCTCTACGCAAAGAAAGTCATGAATTTTTACATTTTAAAAATCACCTCTTCTAATTTTCAAAGATAACAAGCATGAATACAATTAACCAAGCCCATCAGATGTCTCAATTAGGTGGCAAGAGGATATCTAACATGAACCCTCGGAGGAGCTATTGAAGACCCATAGTAATCAAGTATGGCATGTTGATCCATAAAGCATGCCCCAGAACTTGGTGATGTAGGATTCACCAAGATATTTAACTTCACATTTGGATAATGCTTTAAGCTATTTATAAAAAATATTCATTCTTGGGCCACCCCGCTAATAAGGTGAAGCTGTAAGATCCATATTGAATTGTACTCCCATACTCTTCACAAATGAAAAATAAAAATCATAGCTATATAATCTACTATTCAAATGCAATACTCTTCGCATGCAATTCTACACCTCACTAGCCTCTATCCAAAAATATGTTAGATACAAAGCCTATTGTGAGGCTCATCATAGTTAATGTATATTAAAACCTTACTTAAAATCAAGGCAATGATTTGCCTCTCAAACCACCGAGTCATTCTTTATCACTATCATCATTTGCAATTGTATGCCTATATTGACTTATGATTAATTGATTAAGTCTACTTAACAAGATGAATCAAATCTCCACTAAATTGGACAAAGTAATTAATCACGAGCTTCCTACCAAGTTCAATTTTTAAGCATAATACAAACAAATATAACTCATATTCAACTTTATATTAAAACCTTACTAAAAATCATGGCAATGATTTGCCTCTCAAAACATAGTTCATAAACGGTTAAATTTCCACATCACAATCTCTACCTATTGATGTGCCAACAAGCTGTAATTCAACATTTGTATGCTTGAGTATACTTTTATCTACTATAGTGTTTTCAATCACTATGTAGCTAGAGAGAATAATAAAGGTGATTGCCCTTAGTTTAATTGATTAAAGTATGAAAAAATATGAAGTTTATAATAGTTTTTAATAATGTCAAGAATATTTCTGGTGCATCACATCCAACAACATATCTCTACACACGGTTATGCAAGTTAGAAAAATTAATGAAAGATTTCATATTAACAGATCAATACATAAGGAACATGATTTAGCAATCAAATTGAAATTTAGAAGTTTTTTGAGCGAGTGCAATTTGTTAGCATCTATAGCAGGTCTTAGGTTCACATTTCCAAAGATTTACCCACCTATTGAGTAAGATTTTAATATGCAAGCTATTCAAGAGGCTCTTTGGAAAATATATGGATTATGGGTTGCTAACTTTGCTTCTCATAGTACCATCAGATGGCGTGCCTCATGAAGGATCCTTTTCAGCATTACATCCCTTTAATATCAATCCCCATTTGATTGTATGTTTTAATTTAAGGATTACATTGTTTTATCTTATTTCATGCAACCATCCAAGTCTAACGTACATGTTAACCTTGAAGATAGTTTGCTGGGGTATAACACTGATCTTTTTAATGCACATGAATGGCAGAAAATGATTCCCTCGAGTAATCATGCTTATCAAAAATGGATTGAGATATTTTATCTATACTTATAGCTACGATTGCATCAAATTGCTTTTAGTGCTAGTGGTAAAGTATTTGACAATTACAAAAGCTGATCATCTACTAAACTGTTAATGCTCTTATCTGTGCAGCAAATTGGATTAATTATACACAAGAAACTACAAAAATGCCATTGATAATCCCACCTAGTTTCGCTTTTCTTCTGTTCAAATCTTATACTTGGTTAAATATTATTTTTTTTCATTTAATTTTTCAATACTAAATACTTGAATACACGAATTTGTGTATTCAGCTAGCTGCCTATAGAAGAAAGAAATTAAAAGGAAAAAAAATACAATTTTTGTGTTTAACTGGCAGGCTACTTCATTTTTGGTTGTTTAGAACCTTATTTTGGCATATTTCAATTTAATTGTTCTTAACTGCTCACTGATCAGCATTATAGCTTGGTTGGTTTAATTGATTTGGAATTAGATGGCTACTTGGTTTTCATTGATTTCAGTTTATATATCTTCTTGGCTGGTTAGGTTATTTCATTTTGTATAGTTATGTACTGCTCACTGATCATAGTAATTTCTCAATGCCAATTTACAAAGTTCATTTTAAAATTTATTATCTAATTTAGGGCCCGTTTGGGACAGCTTAAAACTGCGGTAGCGTTTTTGAAAACGCCTCTGTCATGTTTGGATTGTGCGATTGATGTGCATATCTCCCGCGGACCGCGGGGGTCATCGATGAGTGCTGATTTTAGAACCATATCCTGCATTCTACAAAAGGAAGGATGCACGGGATGACCCCCGCGGTCCGCTGCTTCTCGTTCGCTCTCGCTGCCCTCGGTCTCGTTCGTATCTCCCGTGCATCCTTCCTTTTTCTTCTTCGGCATTTCAAGGTGCACCAAACGCGCGACCCTCTTCCTTCTTCAGCTTCTCGTTCGCTCTCGCTGCCCTCGGTCTCGTTCTTATCTACCGTACCCTAAACTGCGTTGAATTCTAATCGCACGCTCTGATGGCAAACGAGCATGAAGGAGAGGTCGAAAGGCTGCGAGAAAACCACCCTAAGGTCCAAGCTGTCATCTCTGCTTCTACCGAAGCACAGATGATCGAAAACAGCACTCAACAGCTGGATATGGCAGCTACGATGAGGTCAGTACTTTCCTTCATCTCATTGAAAACGCAGAGCAGAAGCAGTAGGAGCTGGAGCTTCAAGTTGTGCAAAGATTGTAAAACAGGATGCTTGCCTAAAAATGATCTCATCGGTGAGAGCAATGAGAAGGATTTTGTTATGCTGTGGTTGAGTAAGCCAACAAATGAAGATCCAACTCATATTGCAAGCCCAACTCTATACAAAAACATTTCTCCTATTCATAGTGGGTCATGGTGGCATGGGCAAGACAACTCTCTTACAACACATCTATGAAAACAAGTATCAGGGGCATAATTGTCATTTTTCCAGAATTAACTGATTTTCAAACGCACAAACCAAACAGTCAAACAGTTTATACGGATTAGTTGTTGATCAGCAGCTTATCAGGATAAGCGATAAGCTGCAGCTGCCCCAAACAGACCCTTAGTCGATTGCAAAAAGCTGATTATCCTAGTAGTTCTTTATTCCGAGTTAATAATGATATTTCATTAATCTGAAGGTATTAATGCAAACTTTTTTTTTTTTTTCCTTGAGTGTTGGAATGTTGGATTTTATAATAGTAACGTTACGATGATTATGGTGATTCTGTAATAGCTGAATTTTTGGTTTCGCATTCCCAGTTGCCTTAGATTCGAACTGTAACTCCTTTAAAGCTGAACTGCCAAATTGGTGTGCAACCCCATATAGAACTACAAGGGTAAAAGCTAGACCTGCATACAATTGATGCTGAAATTATAACTCTTATCCATCTATGGCTAGAATGGCATGCAATCAAGCAAACCCCATGGAGGATTATGAGAGGAAAGAGTAAGATGTGCATAACCATGCTTAAGACTTGAATTCTGATTTCTCTATAGCTAAAATGGCATGGGACTGTAGCTACTTAGAGTAATAGTTTAAAATTCACAATTACATTTGCGCCTAAATTTTGTAATATATCTATCACTTCATGTGCTTAAGATAACCTTCATTAATAAGCTTGTTCCATTTGATCATTTAAAATTTATAGTTTGGCCGCTATCTGTTAAGCGTCAGGGTTATTAGTACTTGTTTTGCGCTTGGTAGTACGAACAAGAGATGGAACATATTTTACACTATTGTGGTTTCAGTTTCTTGTTAGCTTCTGCCTTGACAATATGGATTTATGTAAGAAATTTTTGTTGTGCATTTTGTTTGGCTGATAATCACAATAACATAATACCATTTTTTTTCAGTTATACAACCAGTTTTTGGCAGCAATACAAAGTTATAGATTTACTTCATTAGAGAAATTAAGAATTTTCTAAATTCCTATCTACTCAGTTTTTTTGAAGAATTGAATTCTTAAAAGTTGATTCCTCGGTGAAGGTATAAAAAAGGAATTTCAAAAAATTTCTCATTTAAATTAGTTTCACTAATTTTTACTTTTTTAATCACAGATAAATATTAGAGCTTTTAACAAGTTTGCTGCTGATAGCGTTGGAACAAGGGAAACATGTACAACAAAAAATATTATTAGATACAAATTATTTTTCCTAATATAGTACAAAGAAAATTGTAATATAATTTTATTTATTACTTATTTGAGTTTACTGCAAAGAAAATCAATTTATTAGTTGTAAATTTTGAAAATTGTATTTAAAATTGTAGTCATAAAATTTGAGTAAAAAAGTTTATGATTTTCCATACATGCTTATTTTATTAAAAATTTAAATTAAATTTATTTTTTTAACTAGAGCTAAAAACAAACCGAACAAGTCTTCTAAGCTAGCTCAGATCAAAACAATTTGAACATAAACATATTATTCATTCACAAAAACTTTTTGAACAAAAGCTAATTTCAAACAAACCTAAAATCCTATGAGCTGAACATCAACATGCAATAAGCTCGCTCAAATTTGGCTGATTTATGACCCTACGAGTAGTTCAAGAACTTGTGTCTTGTACTCGATTCAATGAGAAATCAATAAAAATTCTGATTCACTAACTTTTTCTTGAGTTCTTGAAGATCCTTGTAAGCCTTCGTGAGGTTCAAACTAATTTTTACTTGAAAAATCTATTTCGAAAAGTAACCCAACTATTTGGAGTTACATTTATGACTATTCATTTCTTCTAAAATAATGATGACATGTGGAAGAGCGGAAAAAAGATTTTAATAATCTTACATATCTCATAATTACAAATAATGTGAAAAAAAATATCAACGCTAGCTAGCACCCTCCCTTGCCTCCTCTTTGGTTTGTTTGAATTGGAATGTTAGACCATAATCTAAAATCTTACATTAAAAATAAATTAGCTTCAATTTAAAATTCCTGAAGAACACTTGACAATGCACCAAATTTACTCATGCCTACCATTAGATTTCATTAATGAATGCTTGCAAATATTCATGAGAAATAATTAAGTTAATATCAAATAGAAAATTCGTTTGACTACCTTAAGGACAATCTTTGTGGTTTATATGTACTCTAATTTTGCTTACATCTAGAGTACAAGAATGTAATACCTAGTACTTAAATAGCAAATTATAAGATTGATGTGGTATCACCAAATTTTTAATTTTGAAAAAAGACAATTAAAATAGAGAATATTAAGCAAAAAAAAAAAATGTTGAAAAATAAATAACAAATATTTTGTGATTATAACGTTGGCTTGTTGTAATCCCAAAAAAAGGCATTTTTATTTCAAAATGCTACAAATTTTGGATCAACCTTCGTTCTCTTAGTTGAGTCAACTATTAACTTAATCATATATTGATATAAACCAAATTTGATCTCAAAATTGATTGACTTGTTTTTAGCATATTGAAGTTGTTGAATAAAATGGTATCCTATGGCATATAAATGATGAATAAGATGGAGCTCTCGCTTCTTATTGATTATCTCACAAATTTCATTATAATTGAACTCCTCTCCTTCACAGTTATGTGCAATCAACTCTTAGCCTCATCCATAATATTATAAATGAATCCCATTGCGAGCTTTTTATTAGCATCAACTATACTTTGAACCAAATACTTCATAGCTGTTTATTTATAAACCACACTTAACCAACACTTTCATTCAAAATAAATTTGCGTAGTTCTTTACCATTAAATTTGGTTGCCCGAGAACTATTTAGCTATCGTGAAGAAGAGATTGCTTCCAAATGTTATCTCGCTTTCAATTATTTTGTAATCAACTAGGCCATATCTCGCTTTCAATTATTTTGTAATCAACTAGGCCATAAAAAAACTGGTTGTAAGAGGTTGTAGAGGTTCTTATTGGATATACTCGTGAAAACCAAAACCCACAAGTGATTATTGACAAATATGTTAATCTTCTTTGCTTTGCTTAAAGCGTTCATACCTTAAGGCAATTCTCCAAGTTCTTCAAGAATATAAAATGTAGAACAAATGGTGTCCAATAGATATGTTTTGTCATCTCGATGAACTCATTTATAACCTCCTTATAAGAACTAGCATTATTGAGCCTCTCTTACTTTTTTAAAAAATATCCAATGAGCTAACCTTACATGATCATCATTGTTGTCAAATCATGATTTGTTTGTCCATGTATTATACCAGAATCTCACTTAGCAGAGAGAAAAAAATAAGATAACACAGATAATTCTAGCGGGAGCATAAGAATTATCATTATATAATACTCAAATATAGATGATTGTGTAATCACTAGCTCTTGTTTGACCTCCTATTTATAGATTAGGCTCGAGGCTTGAGCAGTACAAAAGCTACATAATAAAACATTAGTGAAAAGTACAAAATTCATTGGTTGCTTGCAGTAAAATATATCATATATGTAGCCTAAAAACTAGGACTAGTAGGTCATCCGACTGATAAGGGCGAAGTCGTTGAATCCTCTCATAGAAGTCGTAAAGTAGCTTTTGAGCTTGAATGACCAGTTCTGAGCTCGGTCAGTTCAATAAGTTAACCATGAGTGTGGTGAATCCTCCATAAACTTAGTGGTACGGTTCTCCCTGATTTCAGCTAGTGAATTCATTTGATCTTGTTTGGCTACTCAATCTTGAGCTCAACTGATAAATCTATTGGAAACATAGCTGGCAAGTTTCCATGGGTACTAGGCTAGACGGCCTTGCCTTACCCTTAGTATATTTTGATTGTACATTAAATTCATTGATTTTCTAATATGCTTTAGAATGCAACAACAAAGAAATAAAAAAACGATAACAAAAAAAAATCTTTTATCAAATTATAGGGTTCAGTCATTACTTAACTCGTTTCTTACTATAAAGAGCAGATTAGTAAAATAATGTGTATTTCATGTGCATCAGAAAATATACATCATTATTTAAGATAGTATCAATTTCAAAAGCGTGTACGAATATGGCCCTCACTATCATTTTACTACATTACCGGGATAAAAACTTATAAATAGGCCCCATCCATTTTTGTGTTGAAATAGTTACTAGTGTTGAAACCTTCTCCTTTCTACCTATTAAGCTTCACAACTGTATAAATATGTTCCGATAGAAAAAAAACAAGATTTCTAAAGACACCGTGGAGAGTATATTAAGGAGGTGAAAAAGAGAGAGAAGCAAAAGCTCGAAGGAAAGAAAATAAAGCTGAAACTCATAAAGACAAGCATGAAGAAAGATGTCATCACTTCGGACCCCGCAATCATTTTAATTTTTTTCTACTAAGATGATTCCTTTGCAATAAATTGATGAGACATCACAGTAAAATTCATCCCTAAATTCATTGAAGACCTACCAACGTAAGTATTTAGAACTAGTTCATCTTTTCTATGTAAATTTTCTACTAAATAATGTGGTTTTGTTTTAAGCCAGTTCATGCAACTTCAGTCATCCAAAAAATGAAGTCATCTTAGTGAAAGTACAGCTAACACTAAAGAAGATAGTAGAAGGTAAAGTCGTTTCTACTTCGCCGCATTATTTTTTCTTTTTATATGTGTGACCTTTACATTTTCAAGTGATATTCTGCGGCATTACACTATCAGAAGCTTTTATGTAACGATCAGGTTTGAAGTTAAGACAAATTCGACCTCGTGATGGTTTAGGGGGTGTTTAGTTTGCTCAAAATGAAATGCAATGTAAAAGATTTGCAGAGTATTCTGATTACAATTTATTGAAATACTTTAGAGTTGTCGGTTCACAATAAAATAAAATGAATAATTTATATTTTTATGTTTGATTTGAAATAGATTGAAAACAATGTATTTTAGTTTTTTTTTTTTTCTTGATCTGGCGACAACAAAGGACCAATTGGAGGCAGCGGTTGTGATGGACGATCAGCGACGGCGGTGATGGCTCCGGCGAGCATCCGACGGTAATGGCGGCGGCTTCAGTGGACGTCCAGCAGCAGCAATGCCGTGGATCGGCGAATAGGGACGGCCTGCAACGGGTAACGTGAAGAGGCGGGGGCGACAGCTTGTCAAAAGTATTTTACTGTGCAACTCAAATTCGACCAAATCAGTTGCATTCTAAATTAAGCCAAAATGAACTAAGGTGTAAACTTCAAATTCATTTACACTTTACATTATATTTATAATTCTTTGTACCAAACACATAATTTCAAAAAATCCATGTAAGAGAATTATAGTACACTGCAAATCCTTCCAACCAAACAAACCCTAAAGCAAGCCCTATTTCTTGGATTAATGGTTTGTAGCATTATCTTAGATAAATCATTTCTAGCATGTTAAGAAAAATTTTCCTCCTGCAAAGCAAGTACCTCTCAATATCGAGAGTTTGAGGGCGATGTTGATGCCTTCTCAAATAGGAGTGAACAAATCATTGCCATAAAGGCCCTTGGTCAACTTCTAGCCTCGGATGATCCTGAGATTAGGCGATTTACTAAGTCTGCTATTGAGAAAAGGATAGCCTCAACTTCTCAATTATGAGAAATCCCCAATAAGTGCATAACTCAATAATGAACTCATTTGGGGAGTATACAAAGCTGGCAACATTGACAAAAAGAATGGAGGGTACGGTCGCCGAGCTAGGCCTAATAAAATCATTTTTGACACAATTACAAACTTAATTAGAGATGGAGAGAGGCAATTTCAAGGAGCGACCCACCCTTTTAAGAGCCAAAGTTGAGGAGGAAAAGAAAGTGTTGTTTAAAGACTCAACACACTAGGAAGTCAACCATGTGTGGAAAACTTTGTAGAGACTTTAATAACTTGAAATTGAAGTTGTGCTTAGTTGCAAATTCCTGAGTCTTAATTTGAGCCCATTTCTTGTTAGTAGTGAGTTCATCATGTAGCAGTTAGTCAAAAGCAAGCATCTCTGTGCTGATTTTGCTTCAGATCCCATCTATAAGTATTAATAGATATATTCCTGTAGAGAGTTTGGGAGAAGGGCTGACTTAAAGTTGCATTTAATTTTGTAAGGAAAATGGGTTGTAATATAATTTTCTTGTGGTGAAATGTAACGTAATTTGAATTCAGTGATTGTAATAATAAATTAAATTTTTTGAATATAATGAAATTTAAATTTGTTTCAATGTAATGAAATTCTAATTTGATGTAATGTAATTGGTACTCATTACTTACCAAATATGGAATGTCTGGAAGGAGGGGAAACTTCATATCACCCCAGTATAAGAGACACCTATGTATAAAGTGTTCCTATTTTATTTAAAGAATATGCAATATGCAAAGTTTATAGTCCTCTATTTTAACTCATTATGGGACGCAGGAATTTTTGAAGTTGTATTAGTTTCCATATTCAACAATAAGTAATGAAAAGGCATTTCAACAAATGCTAAAAAGTTGTGTATGTCATTTTAGAATAATATCTTAGAAAAAACCCTGATTAAATATTTCTAGAAAGAGAAAACCTCTTCAAATATAAAAGGACAGAAGCTTCACTGGAATAATTATGCACATGTCATTTCTCTCTACATCCAGACTATTTCAAGATCTCATCCTGTGTATCATTTCTTAATCTTCACGTCCTTTGTTCACAATCCTTGCTGATGGCGAGTATGTAAAATAATAGCATTAAGGCATTCTAAGAGTGCGAGTATACTCTACAATCTAAGGTGTCAACTTCATGGGTGAGATTCCTATAGATGATTTTACAATTTTAACAAGTTGTACCTGATGTGAACTCCCGAATAGAATTAGTATCTGAGTATGCTTTTGATGATGAAGTTTGTTGCTAAGAGAAGCAATTCATGCTTGGTCTACACTTCAAGCTATGTAAAGAACTGGTCAACATCTTTAACTTCTATGTAGTCATCCCAATGCAGATATTGTCGAATTCATTTGCAAGTATAGCTTTCCTCATCATATATTTGTGAAAGAAAAAGCTTGCATGGAGTATCACATTTTTTCATCATCAATGTATTGTTCTCGTCAAACGTTAAGATATTAGACTTTGAGAACAAAATTAAGAATAGACAAGTAAAACTATTTCATGAAGCATTTTCAATAATAGCCAAATAAAACTAAATCAGTGCCCTTGAATGAAAAGCTTCGCTTATCAAATTTGAGGAGTTTTGGGGGGAAGAGTACAAAAATTTCCTTTGGATGAAGAAAATCAGGTATAATGTTCATTCGTGCTTGGACACCAACGTTGACAAGAAGCACCTCACATGAATATTATTAACTTAGCTCGAGTTTTCCTTCTTTTGCAGCTTGTGTTTACCGTCATTTGTACTCAACAAGTCAAGTTCTAACATAGTAGATTTCTTTTTCAAAAGACCCTAACTCATTTTTGATATCCGACGACCCTAATGTTCTAAGCTTTTAGAGAAGAATTAGAAGGAAAAAAAGTGGGCTTCCAACAAACAGACTAGGGATTCGAGGAGAATGAGGACTCGAACATCCAAATCATCTCTGTGTCAATTGGAGGTAAAGTCGCTAGCCCGGTGACTGTCACTAGCCTGTCTTCAAATGTGAATGTTTTTTGTCCTTCCACTTATGGCTAAGACAACTCCAATTCTTCCTATTGCTGAAACTGAGTCATTAAGGGTTGATTCTCCAACTTCCCCTGTCACATCTCCAACAACTTATCTGACAGCTTCCCCAACAGAGACTGCCCCTCCCGCAACTTCAACTCCTAGAAGATTTGACTTAGAGTTAATGCTGATGTTTCCGCATACAGCTAAATTCATCCTACAGATGAAATAAATATTAACGAACTGTTGGCCATGAAGGGGGCCAAAGAAAAGAGAATGAAGTACGATTGGAAGGGATAAGGGAAAAGAAGTAGCCAAACAAAGGCGAAAGAAGAGTTCACCCGCAATTAAATGGCTTATTAGTAGCTTAGGAAAAAAACATGGCCCGCATTATCTACTTGAATAAACATAGGTTGCCAAAGCATGGGGTTCTTCTGTTGCTTTCAATCTCAGACCTACCATCTTTCACAAACAGCCAAAAATAACATTGATGAGGTACCCAACCAATGGCCGAATTCTATCTTGTCGTAATGAAAGTTAGCGCAATCAACTAGTGATGTGTTTATACATTAGCAATTCATTTTGAGTGGTTAGAAATGTCAGAGCATCAATCTCTGAGTGCTCTTGGTCATCGAGATGCTAAAGAAAATTGATGTCAGCATTAGAAACTGCAAAAGCGAACAGTTTTAGCATTACAAAATGTGGAAAATTTAAAGAATGTGAACTTTACTAAAAGGATACGGATCTAGCAGTGGAGACGACTATAGCTGATAAAAAGCAACAAAAAATTGAAGTCGCCTGCAAAGAAATAGCCACTCTAAAAGATTTGTTAAGGAGAAAAGAGGAAGAATTCCAAGTCACCAATGAGTCATGGCAAAAAGAGAGAACACTTGAAAGCATCTGAAGAATTCTTTAGTCTCTGTCAATTTGAGAAAGGTATAAGGTATATTTTGAAAGGATTTGTCAAGAAGTACTCCCATATGGTTATGAGGAAATTGAAACATTTTTAACTTCAACCAAAGAAGGATCCAGTCCGATGATGAGTATGCAACGTAATAATTGTAATTTTCTTTTCTTTTTGTTCCCATATATATATTTCCCTTTTTCTCATATTGATTCAGTGTTGCCACTAAGCTGAAGATGGCTATTGCGCATGAAAAAAGTAGTAAAGAAAATTGGTGATGTCTGAAAAAAATTGTAAGGAATTTCTCTTCAGTGGGCAAATAGGCTCTAGATGAATTAAAATTATTTTTGCTTTAGTGGGTGAAAAGGCACTTCCTAGGCCAAACTTAATTGTTTTTGCTTCAATGTAAATCAGTTCATTAAGCCAAATATCATCTTTAAAAAATTTATCAATTCCTGCTCGTCATTCTCTTCTAAAATATCCCCTAGATAAGTCGTTATCTTTAATGGGCTCACCTTACAAGGAAAAACATTTAGACACATCCATAATAATGGATTTAATTCTACTCAATGCAGATCTAAATATGTGGCCCTTCCAAAAAGAAATATAATTTGAGGGACTTTCTACTTGATGCTTGAGCACCGCAGAGTCGAGTATTAATTGACTTCATAGTAATGCATAAAAAACAATGTTGAAAATCCAAATCATTAGTCAACTTAATAATATTATGTTGAGAGTTCTTATAAAAATTTAATTTGTTGTCATGAAAATATGAGATTTTACTTTTTCTCAGTCCATAAAATTTTCTTTGGGTAGGCAACTTTGTTAATCTCGGAGTACCCTTCTCCTCTCCTACAAGAAGTAATCTCAGTAACTTTCAAATTATCATTATATTAAGATCTTGTAGTCTTCAAACTTGTCAGTCTACCATCCTCTTGACAAACTGAGTTGTAATTAAGAAAAAAAATAATTCATGTTGATTTAAGATAGCACAATTTTAGAACTTGGCCAACTTCAAGTTGACTACAGATCAACGCTCCAATGTTACATCAAACTTAAGGCAATTCAAGGTAAAACTCAACCGGTGCTTCTTCAAGATCATCAACCTTACAAAGGTCTATCTCAACTTGATTATCCTAATTTGCATGGAGATTTTACTTTTTAGATTGTGGCTGATTATTATCAATAGGAATTGAATGGAATGTGTGCAATCTTCATCTTGTGGAGACTAGGTTGAAATGATTTGATTCAACCAAACATAAAAGCTCTTTTGTTCAAATGTGAATTTCAGAGCTGGTTGAGATAGGCATAAACTTAGTTGATCCAATTTTTATGCTAGCAAGAATGTGCTATGTCCTTCTGTGATCTTGAATGATTTTCTCAAGGTAATCCTCTTCATAGCCAGAATTATAATCTTTCGAAAGGGGTTGAGATTAAATATTTAAATAGCTGGTAGATCGTGGACTATGATATACTTCTGATTAACACTGAAGATTACAAGCTTAACAACAACAACAAGCCTTTATCCCACTAAGTGGGATCGGCTACATGAATTCTTTTTCTCCATTACGTCATATTGAGTGTCATATTTTCATTTAATTCTAATAAATTAAGATCATTTTTTATACAATATGCCCAAGTCTAGGTCTACCTCTTCCTTTCTTAACATAAGTCGAATCTAACACATCTACTCCTAATTGGGTCATCAGATGGTCAACGTTTAATGTGCCCAAACCATCTAAGATTACAAGCTTAACAAAGATTAATATTTTTTTTAATATTTTTAGATAAGAACGGGAGTGATAAAAAAATAATAAATTAATAAAAACAAACAGAAGTTGAAAGCACAATGAAAATGAAATTCTTACAACGAAACTAAACTACTCGTTAATATGACCAATGGTAATATAGATCACTTCCATAAGCAATCTTTCGACTACTCATTAATATGACCAACGATAATATAGATTACTTCCATAAGCAATCTTTCAATATGTTTGTGAGCTTTTTGTTCCTTGGAAACCTGACACAAACAGTCATACCACTCACTTAAAATATTCTTTACTTATGTGCACGAGACCATGAGCAAACGCGCTTCTAAAGAACTATTTTCATTCATTTTATCATCCAAAACTTGAGTACATAACTTTACAAGAGATAATTTAGTCATAGAAATAAAAGAGGGAAGCCAAAAGATACCTCATATATTACATAAAACTGATATCATATCCATACCTATTACAAAATTCAGGCCTACCAACAATCATATACCCACCACAATTTACATACCTACTACCTTAGCATTATTTTCGTTCCTAACACCAAGCCCGATAACATAAAAGCCCACCATGATAAATAGCATAAGAAATGGCATAACACATAGGCCAAGATGAATCAAGATGGCCCAATAAAATATATGACACAAATACGTAAAAATAACACTACAATACCTTATCTTAAATAAACACACTTAAACAAAGGTGAAACATAGTACTTCATAAATAAATAGCCAAAATTTCCATAGACTATGTTCAAAACAGATACAAGATATGAAAGGAGACAACTCGTTGCGTTGACTCAGACAGTTCGATCAACTCAACCAGAAAATTATGGCTAATAGTTCATCTATGGTGACAAACACACAGATGCCCAATCAGACTAAAGCAACTCGATAACTCACCAACTCACCCCACAGCTAAGTTGGTATAACTCTCCACAAAATCTATTCGCTTAAAAATATCAACTTGTCTCATGGCCGAGTTGATCGACAAAAGCATAACCAACAAGCTATGCTTGAGAAAAGTCATTTTATAAGGAACAATTATAAGTATACGGGACCAAGATAATATTAAATATAATGCCCTATCAAAAGAAGACAAGAGAGATAGATCGAAGATGTCTCGAAATTCAAGCATAATGAGTATTTGATATGTAAGGCATAAGTCAACCCGTTTATAAACAAAGGTAACTACTATAATGCACGAGAGAATCCCCTAATAATAAAGAAACACTTTTTTCTTTCTCCTCTCTACTTTTCCTCTTGGCTCAAACTTCCTCTTTACTTCAACTCTTTCATCGGCGAGATAGATTCACAGACATATCAGGATCCGACATCCAGCAATGTGCAGTGAGCATAGATCATTACATAGACAAGTAGATGTGTCACACAGAGTAGAGCCAAAGAACAAGAAAATCACTAGTGGCATAGACTACGCCAGAGTATTTTTGACACAAACCAACAAGTAGAATGAAAAGAAGATGGTAGTGAGAAGATCGAGATTAGAACAAGTGTCAAAGTCTATCCCAAGGGAGCGAGTAAACTCTCCTTCCCTGCAATCAACAGCATGCTGAAGAAGAATACTCGCCACTAGTGAGAGAAGGATCTCACTCTTCGCTCTAGCAGACGAGAATGGTATGTAAAATCCCAACAACGTCGATTTTGGCCCCCTTAGAAGTATAAAAGGGAGAAAGCGAACCAAAACCCCCTGATAATATCAACTAAAGAATGCCTTTTTCGGAGAGATCGCCAAGGCAAAAGCTTTGGAGAGATTTAGGATTCCATTCTTTGAATCTTATAAGGGTAGACCCCTTTGACTACATTGTCTCATTCGAATCAACGATCCGTCTACTCAAGAATAAACGACGCTTTGAAATACCGTTTATTTTTCATGACTCTAAAATACCGCTTGTTCAACAATTTGGAGCTAGGACCGATCACCTCCCACACAAAATTCAAGTAATATCTGTTGCACAATTCAACGGTGTAGAAGTCATAAGAGTTTGCATGCTCTA
This sequence comes from Papilionanthe hookeriana x Papilionanthe teres, assembly GCA_022702705.1. Lineage (NCBI taxonomy): Eukaryota > Viridiplantae > Streptophyta > Magnoliopsida > Asparagales > Orchidaceae > Papilionanthe > Papilionanthe hookeriana x Papilionanthe teres. Next base: position 44,195,688 of record CM040426.1, on the reverse strand, counting down.
TATTAACCCAGAGCAAGGGGAATCCTTGCGGGTCATTTTCACTCCATTCTAAAGAGATATGATAGTGGTTAGAGAGCTTGATCCTAAAATAGCACATGCAGTGCTCGCTCAAGTGTTAAGAGAAAATCTTTTTTGCCTTGGCATGTAACAGCTTAGAGCTTTAGTCAAGTTGTTAGAACTAGCTTAACAATCACATTTTTTCTTTTTATTAGTATAAGTATCCTCCCACCACCTCTGTGCTAGGTCACAGGAGCGCATCTATCGAAAAAGAGTTTTGGTCATGTCAATGGGGGAGAAGAAAGTCGCCCTACATGACCAATGACAAGACCAGACTTGCGAAGCATCAATCCCATCCCTTCAAGGAAAGAAAACATTTCATTGAGCGCCAAAGATGTTCATTTGAAGGACAAATTCAATATAAGAAGTTCATCGTCATGTGAAGAGAAGGTCGACGCCAACCAATCAACAATTACATGCACAAACTCTATTGTAAGTTTTAATGGTCGAGATTATGGAAGTCATCCATAACAAAGAATATTTCCAAAAACAATGTTGAAGAAGGTTGGGTGTCATTTGTGTGACCCATAAAAAAGTTGTGCATCCCATCATGACTAAGTGTAGACATCAACATAATCTAATTGAATAATTGATCAATGCCAAAAAATTGAGTTCGTTGCCCCGAAGGCGATTACCAAGAGACAAGGAAAGGCAACTACCAAGGAGATCCGCAACGAATCGATCCAAGCACAAGAAACTCACGTTGGAGGTATAGTCACGGCCATTCTCAGCTAGGGCAAACTAGAAGTCTCTCGCCAATCAACTCTCAAGAGAAGTTTGCTTGAGGAGCTCATCCCAACGCCAGTCGGTTCGCCAGCCGCCTATTGCATTTACTAATAAAAATTGACCCACAAAAGTGAACCCATATAATGATGCAAATGTGGTCACCGCGTTGATTGAGAACTACCAAATAGGTAGTATTCTCATAGATACGAAAAGCTCTATAAACATCATCTTCAAAGGAGTATGATAAAATGGACTTAGGGTCCTCACACCTAGTCCCAACCGCTAGATATTTGTTCATTTCGACGTACAATGTTGTGGTAAAATTCCCAAGCAGTTGAGCGTAGAAAATTGATGAGACTTAGAACAATCTTGCATCTAATATCTACGAACAATAGGCAGTGTAAATGAGAAGATACTGCAGCTCAACACACACACAGAAAATGGGCTATAAATGAGGCAATAAAAGAAGTCGCTGTTATCGAGGGAGATGTAGGTAAAAATGTTCTGACTTAGTATTGTTTTTTATGCAAGGTAAAGAGACAAATTGATCGCCATCATTCAAAAGTATCGAGATATGTAGTTTGGACAGTGGAAGAAAGGTCAAGAGTCAACATTGATGTTGCCTCGCATAGGCTCAACATTGATCCAAGAACTCAACTTGTGAAGTAGAAGATAATATTTGTCGTTGTTACTCTAGCACAACCCATTTGGCAAGAATGCAAAAGTAATTGGATGGGAGATATATCAATGAGGTCCAATGTCCAAACTGGATTGCAAATGTAACAATGGTACATAAGTTCAACAGTAAATGACGAATGTATGTCAATTTCACAAATCTGAATTTGGTCTACCCAAAGACAGCTACCCATTACCGTGAAGTAACGAGCTAGTTGACTCCAAAATTGACTACTCCATCATGAGTTTCCTAGATGTTTTCCCCGGATATCATAAATCAAGATGCACCAAGTCAATGCCAAGAATATTACATTTATCACCAAAAATAACATATATTATGACATTACAATGTCCTTTGAGCTTAAGAACTACGAACGAATAATAGTCATAATTTTTAGCAAATAGAATGGAGACAATTGAGATCTATATAGATAATGTACTAAAAGTAAGAGATATAATAACAACATATAAAACTCTTCATAGAGAATTTTGAAACCCTTATAAAATTTAACATGAAATTGAATCCACTTTAAGTGTACATTCGAGGTTGGCACAGGAAAGTTCCTAGGCTTCATTCTAGATTGCGTCGAAGCAAATCATGAAAAATTAAAAGTTATCCTAGACATGTCGTCAACCAGAGGCACTAAGAAGTTACAAGCACAAAGAAGTTACAAGGATCAATCGACTTAAGTTTCAAATTCAAAGACAAATGCCCAGCTTTCTTAAAAGTTTTGAAGAGTAAAACGCTTTGCCTAGATAAAAGAGTGTAAATAAGCATTCACTATGATAAAGGGCTTCTCATGACCTCCAATGGAGCTACAAAGTCTGAAAGTTTGGTACTTGTTTGCGAGAAATTGTTATTATACCTTAAAGTAGGCCCAAAAACAATCAATTTGGTACTAGTTTGCGAGAAATTATTATTATACCTCAAAGTTGACCCAAAAACAATCAGTTCAATATTTATTCGCGAGGCTAAAAGGCAATTTTCAATATATATGTCAGAAAGAACCTATGCGGAGCTAAACTTAGGTATCTGATTTTAAAGAAACTAACTATTGCTTTCATTATTTTGGCACAAAAACTGTCTATATTTCCAGGCAGATCATCCTTTGAAGTCGGCGCTCACCAAACCTGAACATTATGCCAAGCATTAAAATAGGCAATCTAGTTGAGTGAATTTAATATCTCGTACACACCACAAACAACAATCAAAGCATAAGCTGTAACAGACTTCATAGCCAATTTTTTGGAGTCAATGACGAATAGGTGACGACTACAAACAGAAAAACATAGTGGACTCTACATGGACAAAGCATCTAGTTGTTAAGGAGCTAACCATGGTGCAATACTCAAAAGCCCAACTAATTTTTCTCTGTACAATTCCATATAAATTGAGTTTAGGATCACTAATAATTAGACCGAATATGAAACCCTCATCTTCAAAGTAGGGTTCACCTAAGAAATAGGGTGAAGCACCTACTAGTCTACATCGACTCAAAGCTAATAATATACTAGGTAAACTAACAATATGAAGCTAGAGAAGAAAAAATATTGAAATATCTCCTCAAGGTTAAACAGAAATAGGAAAGTTCAAGTTCTTCAAAATCAAACATGTTCGGCTATACAAGAACCAACTAATTAATCTACTATCTAGATAAAGTAATCCCAATGCAAAAATTTTACGGAAATTAGGTTGCCTAACAACTGACAAAGTCGAGGTGATGAAAGTAAATTTGCATGGAGAATCAAGTCAAGTGATTTCCTACAACAAGTTTTTCAAAAATAGTATAGTACCTATTTTAAATAAAAGATCCAAAAGAAAATCAAATCAGTCGTTACTCCTTAATGGCAAGATAATTCAAAAAAACCAAAAAAATTATGTTATCTATACCTTCAACGTGTCAAGGAAGATGAAGTTTTGAGTAAGTTGCGATCAGGAGCATCAAGCTAAAAACATGCACCGGGAAGAAACTCCTCAGACTTGGAGCAGGAATGATCTTAAGCATTTTTACCCTTAAATATTTTTTATCATTAATTTACCTTTAAAGCTCGGAGAACTAGTCCAGGCAAGTTCTATTGTAGGACATAAAATTTTATAATCTGTAACAAAAGGGTGAGTACTTTACACTACAGTTTTTCTTTAGTAAATTTTTCTTCCCACTCTCTACGAAAAATACAATGGAATAGAAAGTGCTAAGATAAAAGATCGAATGAATAATCCTAAAAGGAATGCTAAAAATTCTAATGTACAAACCCTTACAGAAGAAGCTCAAAAAACACGCAAAGAAAAAGCCTGTAGAAGAGTTGGAGGCCTCAAAGGTGATGAGTAGTCTCTACTTAGCAAAACCATCTATCTATTCTTTGGTCAACTCACTAGCATCAAGCTTAGTTTTATTACAATAATTTCAAATAATATCATTTATACATATAAATATTATTGTCGCATGAAAATTTTAAAAGTTGGCCATAAGAACATCTAGGGAACTAGCAAAATATGCTCATATGAGGGAGTAGTGAATTCGATTATGCAATGAGATTGCCAAATAACACCTTGCATCAACATGATGTTATCAGCAAAAATTAAAACACACAAGCAAATTCATTCCCATTCAAATATGAACACAGAAGGCAATTCAAGAAAACACTGTAAGAGAGGTACACATAAAATAATTTTTTTTTATAATATCTTTAATACAAAATTTTACACAAATGATACGGCATGAAATTTAAAGTCCAAAAACTATTCCAAAGCACATAATGTCCTTCAGAAACATAACAACTTTAGCGCATAATCTTTCGTTGATGTAAGAGGGCTAATGGCTCTCTTCCATTTAAGTCAAATCATATAAAATAACATGGGAATTCTCCTACAACAATGAAACAACAACAATACTTTCTCTCACTAAGTGTGGTCGGCTATATGAATCATTTCTCCATCGTGTCCTCATGGGTGTCATATTTTCATTTAATTCTAATAAATTAAGATCAGTTTTTATACAACAAGCCCAAGTCTTTTTAGGTCTACCTTTACCTTTCTTAACATAAATCAAATCTAAAGCATCTAATATCTAATCGGATCATCAGATGGTCGACATTTAATGTGACCAAACCATCTAAGAAGACTCTAATCTTGCCTGCCACTGGAGCTACAACAACCCATTCATAGATACATTTGTTTGGTATCTTGCCTCTGTTAAGCCACTCATCCAACTAAACATTCTCATCCATCAATAATAAACTTCTTTTTATGCTTTTCTTTTAAATGCCATCATTCTTTGCCATAAAGCATTGCAGGGCTCACCAACATCTTATAAATTTTCCTTCAAGTGGTACTTTTCTATCACACAACAGACCCAATGCATTCCTCCACTTCAACCATTTAACTAGAATTCTATTAATAACATCCCCAAATATATCACCATCACTTCGAACAATAGACCAAATATCTAAAAAGTTCACACCTTTTAATGATCTGATCACCCATGGTTACATCTCTGCCACTAGATGTGCTACTACAAAAATTACATCCCATGTATCCAGCTTTAGACCTACTCAAATGAAGGCCTTTATACTCTAATGTAGACCTCCATAATTAAAATTTTTCCCGAACTCTTTCTCTAGTCTTATCCATAAGAAGGATATCATCAGCAAAAAACATACACCAAGGTACATCCTCCTGTAAATGTCCAATAAGAGCATCCAAAACTGACGCAAAAAGATAATGTAATCGAACTGAAAGAGAATAAAAATCAAGCATTTAGCCGCTCAATTGGGAGTTCTATAATCCACACAAGAGAGCATTGGTCAGACAACAGGCCCAAGCTATCAATTGAGCATAAATCCCACTCAAAGGAAAGGCACACAGGTTAAGATGAACCTATACGCTATCCACGCGCATAGATATTGCAAGACCAATGCTAAACTCAATGGTGATGAATGTCAACGGATAAATACCACCGATTACCTTTCACATACCAGCAAAAAGTGTTCACAATTTCAAACAATCACAGTTTTAAAGATGAAGGTGAGGATGAAGAATTCACCTCATCCTCCCTCTCATCACTCGAGTTTGCAAAACATTCCATCACTTGTTGGCATACAGCCTAAAATAAAAAACATCTCTTATTTTTAGCAAGAAAATGAGTAGGGTAGGGGTATGAAATAAATTTGGCATTAATGCCACCACTCATCTAGGCAATTCATCTTTTGAAACATTGCTGTTATCAGAAGCATTTATATATCTACAACTCCCAACCATCCACCCACATTTATCTATTGTCATTTCATCATGACGCTCAAGGAACTCACTCATGTTAGTTCACTATTTCAAGACCTAACTCTAGAGGTCACCTACAGAAACTTACTCTCTAGACTATTTTCTAGAAATTCATCATTACTTATAATTCATCAAAGAGTCTAATGTATCTAACAAAAATTCAAAATTATATCCACAATTTGTCGAGGAATTCAAAAGATAGAATACAATATATTATCCCTAAGTATGAAAGCTTATCAATGTTCAAGCCTTATAAAACCCATCTACCCACTAAACTTTGGGAACACAGGAACAAGAGATGGGACACCACTTTTATGACAAGATCAACAATAAGTAGCACACGAGTCCCTCCTGTGGTAAGTCTAAATGGTTACTTCCACAAATATTATGATAAAACCATAAAAATTTGGTGCAAAGCATGGCCCCTTAAAGAAAACAACTCAGTCAAGAGGTGAATATAGGGTCATGAATAGTATAAGATTTGAACCTAAGTTATTATTATTACTATTACATCTTCTAAATATGGTTGAGACAAAATCTATAAACATTATGAACACACCTCAACCGAGGAAGAATCAAACTATTTTCTTGTATCTTTGAAGTTTGGCAATTCACCGTTATCAAACCATGCAACAAACTCTAAAAATGAGATTTCTTCAAGCGAGTCACAATTGCCTTCTAGTTTGAATTGCTTGAAAGCTCATTTTATGGGTTGCTTATTTATTGATCTCTGGATATTGCAAATCTAAGTTGAAAGAAATATGAACTATTTTTATTTGTATAGAAATCACTAAGTTGAACTCTATAAATTCACCTCATGACATTCACTATAAACTAATTTTTATAAGACCGTCTCATAATAATTCAAAAAAAAAAAAAAAAGAAAACTGTATGAAAAAGAAAATGTCATTTCATTCTAAGTTAATAAATAGGTTATAGTAAAGTTCGTCAACATGACTAAACGTACGTGTCGATCGAACTACCCTTTCTCTCTTTCTCAACCGGAGCATAATTCTTCTTTCATTTCCTTGAACTTATCCATATGAACACTAAAACAATAACAACAACAACAAAACCTTAATATCACTACGTGGGGTCGGCTACATAAATCCTTTTTCTCCATTGCGTCCTATTTAGTGTCATATTTTCATTTAGTTCTAATAAATTAAGCTCATTTTTTCTCCATATGGACACTATAGATAGAAAATTGTTTCTAGTTAAATTGAATAAGCAAAGTTTATTTTTTCAACGAATTTGTCCCGCGGACTTTAACAACAACTCCATGGACTCTTTATTAGCCATTCTCTGCAACGCTCCCTCGAGCTCAGAAAATTTGACACTTAGTCTTGATCCTCCAACAGAGTTAGTACATCACCATTGCGAAAAAACCAAGTCGGTCACTGTAGTGACAAGCGTGCCATGTCTTTTTATTTCTTTGAAGCATTTGGACAAGGTCTCGCATTGATCTTCAATAAGGGCCTTATCGGCTCAGCTTTCTTCATCACTTAGTTGAGTTCCTTCTCCAAGCTAGTTAGTTTAATTTTTTTCTATAGGTAAGGCCATCATCACCCTCCTTTTAGACCTCGCCAAAGGATATGAAATCTGGCACACTATTGTTTAAATATGCATAGCAACAAACGATTGAGTTTCTCAATCCATCCCCTAAAATATCTTTTCCAAAAAAGACGAATTGATGGTTGTACCAAGGTGGTACGTAAGGAGAAGTGGCTTCTCCATTCTCACATACTAGTCTGTAGTAAGATTGATCTTAGCAGACAAGCAATACTTGTACAAACTTAAGATCTCAATAGTTCTTTTTCTTGAGTGAAGCCTTCGCGGTCTGAACTTTCTAAGCCCACTTAGGGACTGGCTCATCATTGACAAGAGCTATGACAACCTCCTTGCCCTTTCACATACAAGAGAGCTCCTACTTTCCGAGTACAGTGGCATGTTTGACCTTCTTGTCCCTTAGATTGGCGGCTTCCTCAGCTGCTAATGACATTAATTGCGCTGCCTCTTGGACCATCAATTATCTAGCTACCTCTTTATTCAAATGCTTGGTAGCCTCCTAAGACACCAATAGACCCTCTGGCTCAAAGACATGCTCAGTTGTTAAGATCCAACTTCCTTGGCAGTCTCGTCGACCTTTAACGATCCATGTTGATTCTAGTGCCGACCTAAGAATAAACATAATCTCAAGATTATTACAAGTTCATCCCTCCACTCATAAAAAATTACTTCATAAGGCTTGTGTGGAAGTTGACGACCTGAGAAGAAACATTGTCTCGAGATTATTATAAGTTCATCAGTCCCCACTTAAAAATTTACTTCAGAAGGCTTATGTGGAAACAAAATAGTTAGGCACACCTGAGAGATTAAACTCGCCACCTTCCAATCCAGTCCTCACCTATCGAAAGCATCAAATAAATAAAAGACTTGTAGAGACATTGTTTAAAAGAGAAAATAAAAAATGAATCATTCCGGCACTCGTAGCAACTTGCTCACCCACTTTGGCAGGCAATAAGCAACTTGCTCACCCACTGTGGCAGGCAATACTGTGTCATCCTCCGCGGGTTGACCGTATAGGTGAGTTATCAAGGAAAGTTTTTTTGTAAAAATGTCACGACCATTGGAACTTGCCCATTATAATGAAGTGAATACTTAAAAAATAAATCACTTATGAGCTAAGATATTTCACATGAAGAGGTAATACAGGACATTCTTCATTGATGGGTTACGTTCTACAAAAGCTTATACATTGCCTCCTCCCCCAAGATTGACAAAATATTACTCTGTTGTGAAGAGTACGATTGGGACCAAGTTCCAATTGGCCACCCCTTCGAAGAGTAAACATAGCAGTACCTCCTCTTCAAAATTTTCATTTTATTCTCTAAGTCAAACAACTTGAACCGTTCCGTAGAATTGGACAAACTCGTCCATACGCCTTCATGGTAAAAAGGTTGCAAAATAATCCTATAGAGTCAAGAAATTTGTCTTAATCATGAACAAAATCACCGCGATAATTCTGACAAAGGAGTTTAGCATCACTTGAGTTGGAATGATGTTGTAATGGTTGAATATGTAAGTAATTTCCATGCACTGCGGAAGGCACAAACCCAACTTGAACTGGCCGCAACAAAATAGGAGTTTGTCATCCAAATTCTTGTCAAGGACCTCTCCTTCTTCACTACTGACAAACTGATAAACGAGTCAACCACAAACACCTATCATCTCAGATCCATATTTTCATCGGATATCTTTGACTTATCTGAGAACTCAAACTCCGTGAATGATTCCAACTACTACAAAGCATAGAACCTATCATTGATTGAATAGATGAAAATTACGACAACATGAAACGAGTTTACCGCAAAAAATTCTAAGTCTCATGAGAGCAAGTAAATTCAAAAGCCTAACCCCGAATGTCTTTAAATAGGGGAGGTGTGATAGGCACAGGGGTAAAATCATAACTAATTTCAAACATCTAATATATTTACAATAAATAATTAAAGCTCTCAAATAAATATCAAAATCGTGAGACATTCAAATCTTTCATTTATTTGAAAATTATTTTTATCCTTACAAATGGTTCATTTGTCTTACAAGAGGTGAATATTACAACCTCACCAAAAAAAATTGAAAACACAAGTCCAAAATTACCTCCACATGAGTTTGACCAAACCGAATAAACCAAATTAAAACAAACTCATCACCCCACAATAAATTGGGATGAATTAATAAGCTCAACATAGCTTTGGAACATGACAAGCTTGTCACTCAAATCGGTCCCTTCTTTTTTAGCCTACCATATGCATCTTTCAATTTGACAAACTCACGTTTCAACAAGACCAGTAGTTGAAAAACTTAAACCTAGTGAGAAACATTCATCTTTGAGGAAAGTTTGTCTCTCTTCCTGGTTTTTCCAACACCCAATTTCGCTTGAGACAATGGAAGAGTCAAAGTTGGAATTGTTGATAGTGTTATTAAATGAGAATGCCCTGTCAATGAAAGAAAATAATGTAACTATCGCACGACGAAGAAGGATGCGAAGATGATGAACATTTAGAAAACGAGATCTTGGCCGCAACCCAGCAAAAAACTCTCTTTGGACGAACTCGTTGTTTGGCTTCCTCCCCAACCAAATCAATCCTTCCCTCAAGAAAAATAAATGATTCATTCAAACTCAACCCGTCTGCACTATCTATTCGGGCACACTCATCCCCCGCATGGTCATCAACCCATGAACCCATTGAATGCGAAATTAATTGTAAAAACAGCTTCCTGTTGATTAGCAATCAGATGAATATTCATAAATGTTCATGAGTGTCATATCTTATGACTAACATCATATTTTGTAAAAGGTAAAAATAGGCCTTCGAATCCTTTGAAGTCAAGTTGAACCGAATTCGATGTAGGCCTCTTCTATAGGCGCCGCCGATGAGGACGGAGTCTCCATTGGAGCCAACAAATCAATGAATGGGATCTCAGTAGAAACCAACTCATGAGACAGAATCAAAGCCCCTTTGGAACAATTAACTTTCTTATGCTCTTTTCATAGCCACTTTCCCATCTTCTTCTTGATGAACAAACCCTAAATAGTTCAGCTAAATCAGGTCAACTGATTACTCGACTCAACTAAATAGTTATGATCAATAGCTTGTCTATAACAATTAGCACACATACGTCCAATCAAATTAAGGTAAGTTGATAACTAGCTAAAAAACCCCAAAAAATTCTTTCCCAAGTTGACACTAATCTACATGAGATTTATTCACCTAAGTAGCTCGCCCTATGGAAAAGTAACTGATTGAAGCATCACCAGCTAGCAATGCTTGAGGAAAGATGTCTTATAAGAAATAATTATCCATGCATGGGAAATAAGGTAATATTAAATATAACGTCCCTGTTGGAGAAAGGCTAGACAGAGATTAAGGATAAAAATAGGGGTAACCCTGAAATACAATGGAGGATCCTGGGATATTGAAGAAGCTCATTTTTCTCATTGTTTATTCTTTTTTTCCTCTTAGGTCAAACTGCTTCCTTATTTCAATTGTTTCCTTGGTATTGTAAATTCGATGACATGTTAGGATCCACACTAAATTATGTCCAAAACGCATTCTACAGCACTATGCATAGATATTCTCATTTTCCCTGCAATAGACTTATGAAAAGGAAAATCTTTTTGTTCTAAATTTACCAAATCCTCATTGATAACTTGTAGATGAAAGACTTTTTTAAAGGAAAAAAAAAGGGATTTTGAACGTGCTTTTAGGCTTTAAATTATTTTATCAAAATAAATCACACGATTGACTAAATCATCAATTTTCAAAGTACATTTTATAACTTCAAGCAGTCAAATAAGCCCTGCTACCATTCACTCACAATTCTAATTTGTACCGCTCACCAAGAACACCAAACTCAAGCAGCAAAAACAACATTTCAGCTGCATGCCGAATCTGCTGAATCAAAACGCAACTCAAACCTAGCATTGTCCCACATTGATCAGGCAAAATCCTAAACAAGAAGAAATAAAGTGCAAGCTATACGCCTAAGAAGAAGGCATACGAAATCCTATCAGAAAATGACTACAGCGCCATTGTAGGGTAAAAAGAGCTCAACACTGGAATAAATCAAATTACTCCAAACAGAAAAAAGGAGAAAATCTCACAACTCCTGTAGCAGTGTAAGTTGTCAGAGAAAATTTCTGATCCGTATGATAGTCCCTGTAGAGAAGATCTGAAAAGAAAAAAGAAAACGCAACTTTGGAGCTGTAATCCATCCAAACAATTCCAGTTGCATTAAATAAGTAATCAAAGAAATACCTCTTGCCCTCTTGCCAATATCCAAATAGAGACCTGGACCCATTTATCCTCGGGCTTCAATCTGAAACAAAAAGATAAATTCTATAGGAGTTCGACAGAGGAAGAAGAAAAGCAGAGATTTTTCTCCCGCGAGGGTAAAGCAATAAGGTGCGAGGGGAAGTGAAGGAGGAGGAACGAGACTGGACTCGTTTCAATTTTTTTCGTTTTTGTGGTTTTCTCTGCACGCCTCATCACGACCGTTTGATCAATTCAATCGTGCGGTTGGTCGCTGCGGACCAGTTTGATCTGGCTTTGCTGGGTGCGAGCGGCTGCCGTTTCTCGTATGACGCCTTGTTGTCGAAGTTTCTGCGGCATGTTGGGAGAAATTTTTTTTGTACGGATAAATTATAGAAGTGTTGTTTGTGGCACCTAATTAAATTTTCAAGTTGAACATATCGAGTTCATCTCATAATGGATATATTAAGTTATTAGAGGATTATTAGGGGTTACTGTGAGGTTATTGGCTGGTTATTGTATAGTTCTTAAGGGTTATTGCGAGTTATTGTGAGATTGTTACGGGAGTTATTGGAGGTTATTGTAGGGGTTATTGAAATGGAACCGCGGAGATTATTCAGGGGTTATTGTCAAGTTATTCTAAGGTTATTGGAGTTAATAGCCTAATTAAACTGAAATAACCCTGCAATAACCCGGCAATAACATCTGAATAACCTATTTGGTTTCCACTCTAATGAAACCGAAGAAGTTATTGGGAGGTTATTTCTAGGTTATTGCGGGGTTATTGCAGTTAATACTCCAATAAAATCGAAATAACCCCTAATAAACTCCACGTTTCCATTATGAGGTGGGCCAATGTATTATATGTGACAATATTTAATTGGTTGTCGTACGCAGCGATGCGTACGTTCTCCATATGGAAAAATTTATCCTGTTTGGGGCAGCTATAATTGTTCTTAAGAAACAGCTTTGACTTCGCTGGAAAGCAGGGGTGCACTCTGCTTGATTAATTTTATCGAGCTCAAGTTTCAATTTATGTTCGAACTAACTTACAATCCGACTTGTTTAATATAAAAAAGAGAAAATGATATTAATTTAAAATAACTCTATAAAAAGTTGACAAATAGAATAAATAGTTAAGAGATAAATAATGACAATCCTTACACTTTTTATACAAATATAAGTCATCCCAAAAGTAAGGTCTAGCGTTATGAATGAGCTTTTTCGTTGGTGGTATATTAATCCATAGGGCTTAATATCAGTCACAATAAAATTTACTATATAAGCATACCACGGAGTGTGACATTCACAAATAGCAAACAATTGCTCGTCACAAAAATGCTCATTAATTTCGTCTTCATAAGTGCATGAATTTCTCTAATCTGTCAGAATAAATTGTCAGGAATTTGATTATCAGAACATTTCATATCCACTGTTTCGATATTGAATTCTCGCATTAAAAGAGCTCATCTAATTAATCTTGGTTTACCGTCCTTCTTCGACATAAGATATCTAATAGTAGAATGATCGGTATAAACAATACCTTTAGTTACAATTAAATAAAGCCATAACTTTCTTCGTTGTGGTGTTTTAATCCATAGGGCATAATATCACTCACAATGAAATTTACTATATTAGCATATCACAAAAAATGACATTCTATAATAGCAAACAGTTGCTCGTCAGGAAAATTCTCATTGATTTCATCTTCATAAGTGTATGAATTTCTCTGGTCCTGTCAGAATAAATGGTCAGCAATTTAATTATCAAAACATTTCATATCCACTGCTTCGATATCAAATTATTGCATTAAAATAACTCATTTAATCAATCTTGATCTAGCATCCTTATTCAACATAAGATATCTAATAGCAGAATAATCGTTATGAACAATTTATCAAAAACATATAATATAGCAAATAATTTTTTTTCAGTTGTAGTATAATTGACTTGAGCTTCATTAAGAGTTTTACTAGCATAATATATATATATATATATATATATATATATATATATATATATATATTATCATGTATTTGTTCTAAAACTGCTCCGATAGCATAGCAACAAGACTAGTAAAACTCCCTTCACAGTAGTAGGTGGATGCAGTTTTTCAATTACTTGAATCTTTGTCGAGTCTAATTTCATGCTTTTTTCAGAAATCTTATGTCTCTAAACAAGACTTCCTTCGATCTTGAATTGACATTTCTCTCAATTGATAACAAAGTTAGTCAATTAATAGTGTTATAGGACTTTCACTAAATGATCTAAACATGAATCAAATGAAGTTCCAAACAATGAGAAATCATCCATGAAAACTTCTATCTCTTTCTCAATCAAGTCGCATAAAATAGGCATCATGCACCTATGAAAAGTTGCAGGTGCGTTACATAACTCAAATGACATTCTTCTAAAAGCAAAAGTCTCATAAGGACTAGTGAATGTAGGCTTTTCTCGATCCTAAAAAACTAAAGGTATTTAATGACATATAGAATATCCATTTAGAAAAAAAAGTATTGGTGATCGGCTAGTGACCCACTTTTAATATGTTTGCAATTTATGTTTATAGCAACGGCACCAAAACTTGATCCCGCTTTAAATATAGATATATGATTTAATGTATAATGTGGATTCTACGCAAGTATACATATCGTATCAAGTAATACAGGGCTCTAGTGGAGTCCTGGTTATCGATCTCACATGGAAGTTTTTAACAGATTTGTTATCAGCTAAATTTAAAGGAATTACTTACGAATAAAGTGAACGAAAATTCAAAGTAACTATAGTAAACTAAAGTAAACTAATGCTTGAAATAAGTTGATTTAAATAATTCAGAAAAAGTATCATTCTCCTTGTTTTTAGAAAATTAAGTGAATGATGAATTTAAATAGGATTTTTTTTATATTGTGACAAATAGGAGCATTCCTATTTTTTACCCTTTGGTCCAGATGCAAAGAACATTGACTAATCCTATGTTTGATTACTGAATCTGTGGCTAGGCTGGGAGGATACTGGCTGCCACTTCAGAGCTCCCACGTTCCCTCACACTGAGGGCTAACATCTACACTTCACTTCAAACAATAGGACCGAATTGAATATTTTAGTCTGTCACACTAAAATGTCCAATTCAACGTCCGATAATTAATATTTCCTTATTTATTTGCACCCGCCTTCCAAGGCTTTTGACTTCCCTCAATATTGGATGTAATTTTTTACTATAATTGATAATTCAACATATTTTAACTACTCAATTGGCCAGATTGAAAGTAAATTAAGTTTTAAGTAAAAATTATCACAATTTATTTATATTATATTAGGTGCTTCTATTTAATTTCATCAATCCGCATAATTTTCATAAACAAGGAGAAAGACTAAGAAAACTACTCGTAATGCATGGAATAAAACAAAGCATGGATTTCATTTAAAGTTAACAACAATAAACAAAGATACTTATCTTAATTTCCTCCTGCAAGTACTCCTGAAGTTCCTTTGACTTTTCCTTCTAGTACAAAGAAAGTAAATATCACTCAATTAAACTAATGATCTCACTAAACACACTCAAACTCACTAAATTATACACACACAAATGACACTTAAGACACTAGAAAGACACACTAAATCACTAGAATTCAACCTCTATTTATAGAGGTAAGCAAAGGTCCGAGGGTGCTTAAACATCTCTTCGAAAAGTGTCCGGGTTCAATGTATATGCATTTTGAACTGTCTCGCCGTCGACGAGAAACGACCTCGCCGTCAGCGGGGCTTCTGAAGGTCTTCGAACCGTGCGATCTCGGTCGTCGGCGGGCTCGGGCTCGCTGTCGGTGAGGTAGTTATAATTCCTTCAAAAATTATCCTCACGATCTCGCCGTCGGCGATCTCGATCTCGCTGTCGGCGACTTAGTTCAATTTTCATGAATTTCCTTCTTTTTTATCCAAATTTGCTTCATTTCATGCTTTTTTGCTTTCATCACTTATAAATCTTCATTCTTGCAATAAAATAAAGGAAATACCTTTCTTTAAAGTGCAATTTCATCAAAAATAGATATAAATTTCTTAATGTATTTTTCTGTGATCAAAATCCCCCAAAGTTAATTATTACTTGTCCTCAAGTAATTTTAATAAAAATAATGATTTCTATAATAGAATTTTTCAACTCAGATAATATGAATTAAATTTAAATAACATTATAATAAAGTTAAATATAAATATTTCTGAGTAATTAAATTAACTTTATAGAGATAAGATTATTTAGTTATCAGGTCTAAGATTTCTAGCTTTCTATTTATTTCAGGAATGACTATATTAAAAATAGTAAATTACTTAAGATATTTAGATTATAGGAAATTCAAGAAAACACTATTTAGTAAAATACTAATCCATAAATATAAGTTTAGAAATATAATTAAGTTTGACCCTTTAGGTTGAATCCATTGAAGCCAATTTTTGATAAGGCATATCCTCAAGCTTCTCCTCACTTTATATTTTTCTTTTCTTTTCTTTTCTTTTTGGATTGATTTTCAATCATTCTTTTTCTTTTTTTTTTTAAAGTGAAGATTACTATATCTGGATAGCCTGTTAATAATTTTGAACTTCAATTTCTCTTCCTAAATTTGAAACTTAAAATATTTCTTTGCTTATATATATTTCATAGCCTTTACTTCATTGAGTTTCTATCCTTTCTTTTTCATTTAAATACTTACGAATTTTTAATTTCAAAATATAGTTTTCCTTACTTTAAATAGTTTACTATATTCTTATTCCTTTTAACCAAATATCTTATTCCTTTAATTAATTGAATCACTAGAAATATTTTCTTTAACTTTATATAATAATTAAATAAAGTAACTCATGTTTATTGAATTGAAAAATTACTATAAAAATTCATTTAGTAATAATTTTTGAAAATAGAAATTGAGAACAATTTTAATAATTAAATTTGTATTTTTACCTTCCCCCAAACTTAAATTTTTCTATCTATACTACATAGTGAAAAAGGGAAAGTATATATTAAAATTCATCATACCTTTCGGCTTTAGGTATTTCTTTTCTGAAATTTTTGCATGCTTTTTGATTACTTACTGAACTCGTATCGTTAGTATTCTTCCACATATAATATTTAAAAGAAAGTACAGGGATGAAATTTTAAAATAAGTATCAAACATAACAAAGAAAACTTAATCTATTACTACACATACATTTAAACTTAAACAATACATTAAAGAAAGACTAACATCCTATATATATAAAAAAATTGCAACTAATTTAACACGCAAGAAATCTAACATCAATAACATAAACAAACATATCAACATCCATAGTCTCTAGAAAGTACGGAATAATCACATGCAAAATAATAAAGTTTCCCAAAATAACAACAAATCTAAACAAACCAAACAAACTAAACAAAAGCTCTAATCTTCTGCATCAAAATCCCAAGCTATGTCATCTCCCTGATCTCCAGGCTGAGAAGGCTGAGCAGGCTGGTACTGTGAATAACGGGGGCACTCAGGAAAGACAACATCTAAATCACCACTCCTATATCGACGTTCAGCTTCATAGTATGCAATCTCGTACTCTGAATGTCGCTGGAGATATTCGCTATCATAATCATGTCTTCTCTCCAAGCCTCCGATCCTTTGATCTATATGCTCAAATCTTCTTTCCATATTTTCTCCAAATAACTCAAAACTCTTTCTACTCAGGGTTAATTCATTCATCAGATCTTGAAGGGTAGGAGTGGTGTATCGAGGGGTGGTTCATAACTAGTAGAGGGTATATCTCTACTTGAAGAAGGTACATAATCCCTTGTCCCAGATCTCCATCCTTCATGGGATTCATATTTCTTTATATTAGCCTGAGTAAGGGGTTTCATAGGTTCAATCCATTCCTCATCATCTCTTGCCTCTACCCCAGATAATTGGCAAAGTGCATAGATAAGACCAGGATGTCCTAGTCCTCCTCCACTTTCATTTCTAGCAGTGGCTAATATGTTTTTATATATAACATTTCCCACATTAATACTTTTCTGGTTCTGAATACAGAAATTCAGAACTGCTCTATCTCTTATTACCTCACTATGGTGGTAGGTAGGTAACAAAGTAGAACAAATAAAATAATGCCAGACTTTAGATGTTGCATTTAGCATAGAAAGAGGGAAGTTTACCCGTTCCCGCTGCTTTATCTTCCAGACTCCTTTCCCATCAGTGAGAAAGTCGATCACCTCTTCCAATGGTCCTTCCATAGTTCCAAAAGTTTCGTACTCGCTGGTATAGGTTTCTTGTACTTCATAATAAGCGTTTATTCTAGCAGCGTTGAAATCTACAAAAAATCCTCTAACCTTAACCTAGGTGCATCTTCGACTTGTGTTAAATTTGCATAAAATTCCTTTACTACTTCTACAGATGCTCTGTTGGTAACGAAACAGAAATTTTCCCATCCTCGCTCCTGAATAATTCGCTCAACTTCTCCTCCTGGATTCTTGAAAACTCGATCTTGAATGCATTTTCGTGCTTCTATGTTTTAAAAATATCGTGTTTGTGCTCTTGCATTAATGAATCGGGTTTCGTCATAATCTAATCGTCGCTTTTGTCGTGGAGCCATTTCTCGATCTGTGAAATTTGCAAAAATCTTAACTAAACTCCAAAATATTACTAAGAAGGCTTCCTACAACAACTAAAATCCATTTAAATCAATTTTTATGAAATTCTTCCAAGTATTTTCTCTACATTTTGAAATTTTTCAAAATTCTCCAATGTAGAAGAAATCAATGGTAAAAATAAAAAAATTTTGCATAGGAGTGAAGCTCTTACCAAGGGAAGATGAAATCCGGTGTCACAAAAGTGTTGAAATCGCCTCAAATCCGAGATCTCTCAAGCCCTAGGTCGGTTTTTTCAAAAATTTGAGGAAGGGGATGATGAATAAGTATCGGCTGACCGGTCAAATATGAGTCTTTTCGCGTTCTCGCCGTCGGTGAGATTTTCTCGCCGTCGGCGAGCTAATTAATTTCATAAGGCAAAAGTTTCGGAAAAATCCGCCGTCGGCGAGCTCGGTTTGTCATTGTCGGCGGGTTTTCTCGCTGTCAACGAGATAATTCTCGCCGTCGGCGAGCTCCCAAAAATTTTAAAATTTTGAAATTCGTCAATCATTTTCAACCTCGAATTGCCCTTAATCAATCTTCCGATCACTTAATTTAATAATAATACGAAGATTAGATATTTATACTCACAAAAAGTCACACAACACAAACAATATAACTTTATATATGAAATCCATGAGATTTACAACTTCACACTAATAACTTAACACATACTTAACTTAAATGTTCAAATCCATAATACTCAGCATCGCAATCCACACCACAACACTCTAAATGCTGAGACATAACAATTTACATAAAATCTCATCAATACTGAGATGATCAAATCAAAGTTCGACTCATAATAAAACCTAACTCCAAATCAAACACACATATATAAACAAATATAACAAAAACATAGAAATCTTTCCTACTCTTCAGTGTCTGAACTAACATCTTCTCTGATATTTCCAATGCGACACAGGTGCACAAATAAATTGTAGAAATGCCTGAAAGGGAATTTTGCAGTAGATTCTTCATTAATCCATCCTTTCTGTCTTAGTAGATGAATAAAACTGGCCTCAAGATGTCCAGTATGATCAAAGTGCTCCTTCATTCTCCAATCAATATGATCAAACATATCGTAGATATTGTCAATGGAATTCATCACATTTTGCAATTCTTTCTCCAATCCTTTAATCTTCTTCGAATGAAATTAGTCTTATCGGCAAAGGGCCTTGCTAAAGGATCGTTCGTGATGCTCGTCGTAAATAACAAGTAATCTCATCATTGTTATCCAAAGTGGGAAACATATCGGTAGGATCCGGGGTTTCCATGGTAAAAGTACTTTTTCCCAAGCCTCATAAGAAACTTCGTACCGATCGCATAAAGCAAATATAGTAGATGGGTGTCCAAGTCCATGCACGTACCCATGCACAATTAATCCCAATGCAGACTTTACTATTATTGATCCAACATCGATAGGTAATCCAATTTGATTACAGTAGTTTAAAATAGCGCATTCCTTTGAAACTTTATTTACTCTCATGGTAGGTAATAATTTTGATGATATAAAAAAATGCAAGTGCTTTGAGACAGGGTTAAGAAGTGATGCAGAAAAACTGACATACCCGTCTTCTCGTAGCTCCCAATCATCCGGTTCATCGGTCAGGTATCTATAGATTTCATTCATATTGTATCTTGAAGGCACAAAGTTGAAATAATGACAAACAGAGGTATTTTCTATAGAAAACAATTCATTTACCCTTGCAGGAGTAAATGTTACTCATCTTCCTCTGACATACACATTTCCATTATTGATCGCATGTAAATTAGAGTAAAACTCTTTAACTACTGGTATAACTATAGCGGATGTTGTATAACAAAATACCTCCCAATGCCGCTGTGCGATCATTTCTTCGATTTTTGTAGTAGAATTCTCTACTCCTATGTTGACGAATCCTCTTTCTTTAATAAGTCTTTTCTTCATCAAGCCTTTGTTGAAGATTCGTTGTGCCTCCGAACTGACGAATTTTCTCCGGTTAAAAACTTCAATTTTTGTGGTTTCTAAGAATTTGGAAGCCATTTTGAATGGAAATGATTGGTCTCTAGTCATTCATAAGGAAGAAAATGGTGTAAAATCGGATTTGGAATAATTTCTTACGAAGGAATGGCTTAGATCCATCCAAAACCGCACAAAAAATCTTTAAGAAACCAAATTTTTAACTGCCTCGCCGTTGGCGGGAAGTTCCTCGCCGTCGGCGACTTAGTTATAAAACTGAATGAAGTAATGGTCCACGATCTCGCTATCAGCGGGCTCGAGCTCGCTGTCGGCGAGATTCGTAAAAATCACCCATTTTCGCTCTGGTCCGACTATTTTCTAATCTCATCAAATAGGTTCAATTTTGTGATGATTCTAAAAAATTTGAGTAGTAAGATTTATTTTAATATTATAGAGACTCACTAATATGTATATATTTAAAAATAAAAGACTACTATGGGTTGCCTCCCATAAAGCGCTTGGTTTAACGTCGTCAGCCCGACCTAATTTAGTTAGTGTTCAGGTTGACTAAGCATTAAAACCTCTTTAAAATTTGGCCTTCTATTTTCGAAATATGGTTTTAATCTATGTCCATTTACTTTAAATCTATGTCATGTTTTTTTATCTTCAATTTCTATAGTTCCATATGAAAATATTTGAGTTATGGTGAAAGGTCCTAACAATCGAGATTTCAATTTCCTGGAAATAATTTCAATCTAGTATTATAAAGCAAAACTTCTTGTCCTGGTTCAAAATTTCTCTGATTAATCTTCCGATCATGCCATAATTTCATCCTTTCTTTATAAATCCTATCATTATCATATGATTCGTTTATTAGTTCTTCCAATTCATTTAATTGCAACAATCTCTTCTCACCAGCTTCTTTCATATTATAATTAAATTCTTTAATCGCCCAATATGCTTTATGTTCTAATTCAACTGGTAAGTGACAAGTTTTTCCATATATAAGACTATAAGGAGTCATTCCAATCAGAGTTTTATAAGCAGTCCTGTATGCCTATAATGCAGTGTCTAGTCTTATAGACCAGTCTGATCTATTAGGATTTACAGACTTTTCTAATATACGCTTAATCTCTCGATTAGAAACTTCAGCTAATCCACTAGTTTGTGGATGATAAGCAATTGATATCTTATGCATAATATTATATTTTTCTACTAGTTTGTGAATATATTTGTTTCTAAAATGAGTTCCTCCGTCAGTGATAATCACTCTCGGCATTACAAATCTAGTAAAAATATTTTTCATTAAAAATTTCGAAACACTTTTAGCATCACACCTAGGTAAAGCTTGTGCATCAATCCATTTGGAAACATAATCAACGACCTACTAATATATATGAGTTTCCAAATGAAGGAATAAAAGGTCCCATGAAATCTAATCCCCAAACATCAAAAATTTCAACTTCTAATATAAAATTCGTAGGCATTTCATTTTTCTTGATATGTTTCCTACTCTTTGGCATTTATCGCAGGTTTTTATATATCTATATACATCACTAAATAGAGTAGAGCAAGTATAATCCAGTATCGTAGAATTTTATATGTAGTTTTATCTGTCCCAAAATGTCCTCCAAAATCAGAGTCATGACATTTTTGAATAATTGGTTCAGTTTCTTCATAAGACACGCATATTCTAATAATTAGATCCTTACATTGCTTATATAAGTATGGTTCATCCCAAAAGTATGATTTAATATCGTGAATGAATTTTTTCTGTTGTTGCAAAGTTAACATAGATGGTAAAATGTCACTTACAATATAATTTACTATATCAGCATACCAATGTATTTTCAATTCATTAATATTATATAGTTGTTCATCAGGAAAACTGTCTAAACTTTCATTATCAATATTAGATAATTCATGATTTTTTAATCTTGATAAATGATTAGCAATTTGATTATCAGTTCCCTTTTTGTTAATTATCTCAAAATCAAATTCTTGCATTAATAATATCCATCTAATTAATCTTGGTTTAGAATCTTTCTTTTGCATTAAATATTTTATAGCAGAATGATCAGTATGCACAATACATTTAGTTTTTATTAGATAATGCTGAAATTTATTCAAAGCATATACAACTGCTAATAATTCTCTTTCAGTGACTGTATAATTTATTTTAGCATCATTTAGAGTTTTACTAGCATAATATATAACTTTGAAAATCTTATCTTATCTTTGCCCAAGAACTGCTCCTATAGCATAATCACTAGCATCACTCATAAGCTCAAATGGTTTCTCCCAATTAGGTGAAACTATTATAGGTGCTAGGGCTGGCAATTTGGCTCGTTGTTCGCGAACAGCTCGTGTTCGACTCGTTAAGTAGCTCGTGTTCGGCTCGTTCATTAAGCCTAACGAGCCGAACACGAACAAATTTTTAAGCTCGAAATGTATACGAGCCGAACACGAACAACTGTTTGTTCGCTCGTGTTCGGCTCGAATTGGCTCGAAATAAAAAAATAATCATATAATTATTTATATAATAATTTATTATATATATTATTTATATATTAATACATTATATATATTCATATTTAAGTTTAAATAAAAATTGCTTGTGTGGTAGCGTGGTTATGCTTCTTGTTTCCATTCATTTCGTCCAGGTTCAAATCCGGCGCTAGACATATTTTTTCCAATTAATTTTAACGAGCCAATTTTGAGCCGAACACGAGCCGAACACGAACAAGAATATTTAATTTGAGTCGAACACGAACACACCTTTCACGAGCTGATTTCAAGCTGAGCTAATTTCGAACGAGCCGAACAAGAGCCAAGCCTGAGCTCGCTCAAGCTCGGCTCGTTTATAGCCCTAATAGGTGCTGCAATTAATTTATCTTTTAATAATTCGAAAGCATTCAGGCATTCAGTTGTGAACTCAAATTTCTTGTCCTTTTCAAGAAGTTGGCATAGAGGTTTAGTAATTTTTGAAAAATCTTTAACATAACGCCTGTAAAATCCAGCATGTCCAACAAAACTTCTTACCCCTTTTACCGTAGTTGGAGGTGGTAATTTAGCTATTACTTGAATTTTTGCAGGGTCTACTTCCACGCCTTTTTCCGAAATTTTATGCCCTAATACAAAGCCGCCTGTAACCATAAATTGACATTTCTACCAATTAAGAACTAAATTAGTTTTCTCACATACTTCAAATACTTTTTCAAGTTGATTTAAGCATGTGTCAAATGTTGTTCCAAATACAGAGAAATCATCCATAAATACTTTTATTTCATTATTAATTAATTTACTAAATATAGACATCATACATCATTGGAAAGTTGCAGGTGCATTACATAATCCAAAAGACATTCTTCAAAAAGCGAAAGTTTCATAAGGACTAGTAAATGTAGTTTTATCTCGATCCTCAGGAGCAATTTGTATTTGATGATAACTGGTATATTCATCTAAGAAACAAAAATACTTATGTCCGGCTAATTTATCTAACATCTGGTCTAGAAATGGTAGAGGGAAGTGATCTTTTCTAGTGGTTGTGTTTAATTTTCTATAATCAATACATATTCGCCATCCAGTAACTTGTCTTATAGGGATAAGATCATTATTTTCATTAGCTTTGACGATACACCCCTCCTTTTTTAGGTACATAAGTGAATCGGGCTTACCCAAGCACTGTCAGAAATAGAATATATAATACCATTATCTAACCATTTTAAAATTTCTTTCTTGACTACTTCTTTCATTATCAGATTTAATCTCATTTGTGGATCTGCTTTAGGTTTATGTTCATTATCTAAAATAATTCTGTGTATACAGATTGAAGGACTAATTCCTTTAATATCTGCTAAAGTCCAACAAAAAATTTTCTTATATTTTTTTAATGTATCTAAAAGTTTTTGTTCTTAAGATTCATTTAATTCAGATGAAATAATAACTGGTAGAGTTGAAGAATTACCTAAGTAAGCATACTTTAAATGATTAGGTAACATTTTTAACTCAAGTTCAGGAGGTTTAATAATTGATGGAACTATATTTTTTCAGTATTTTCTGTGTTATCCAAAAATTCAAATTTCTCTTGAATATAATCTTTTTCTTTATTTAACTCAGATTTTTCAATTAATTTAATATTTTCTTTTTCTAATTTTTCTTCATAATATTCTTTAAAATGTTCTTTTTGTAAATGATCAAGTACTTCCATTCGAAAACACTCATCATCTTTTTCTAGCGCAGGATATTTCATTGATTTAACAATATTAAAAGTTTCTTTTGGTCATTTACTCTCATAGTTAATTCTCCTTTCGAACATCAATCATAGCTTTTCCAGTGGCTAAAAATGGTCTTCCTAAAATGATAGGAATTTCTTTATCTTCTTCCATATCTAGAACAATAAAATCTACAGGGAAGATAAATTTATCCACTTTTACTAATACATCTTCAATAACTCCCTTAGGATATGTAACAGAACAATCGACTAATCGAAGAGTTACTCGAAGTAGGTGAAATTTCTCCCAATCCTAATCTCTTAAAAGTTGATAGAGGCATTAAATTGATGCTTGCTCCTAAGTCACACAAAGTTTTTCCATAGAATTTTTCTCCAATAGCGCAGGGTATAGTGAAACTACCAGAATCTTTTAATTTTCAGGAAGTTTTTTCTGAATAATAACACTACACTCTTCACTAAGTGTGACCATTTCATTATCGGTAAATTTTCTTTTTTTATTTGGAATATCTTTCATAAATTTTACATAGTTTGACATCTGTTCTAAAGCTTCTACGAAAGGAATATTTATCGTTAATTTCTTTAAAATTTCAAGGAATTTAGCAAATTGTTTGTCTTTTTTATGTTGAATTAGTCGTTGAGGAAATGGTGGTGGAGGTTTTTCAATGAAATTTTCATAGGTATTAAAGGATTTTCTAAATCTGGATCTTGTTGATTCTTTTCCTTTTCAATTTCCACTTCCTCTTTTTGACTTTCAAGTTCTTTCTGAATTCGAGGTTCTAATTCTTTTCCACTTCGTAATTGTATCGCTTTAATTTGTTCATTTCTCTTGTCTTTGGAATTTATTTCGACATTACTAGGAAATGTTCCATGTATTCTATTATTAAGTGCAGTAGCGATATGTCCAAGTTGAGTTTCAATATTTTTGATAGTTGTTCCTTGATTTTGTAATTGGTTTCCTTGTATTTGTAATTGATTTCCTTGATTTTGTAAATGTTGACCTATATTTAATATTAATTCTTCTATAGATAATTTCTTATCTTTAAATTGAGGGTTATTATTATTAAATCCAGGTGGATAATTAGGTTTATAATTAGGATTTCCTTGATTAGATGGATTTCCTAATGGTTGTGTTATATTATTCATCCATGGTTGATTAGTTGTATTATTATTCCAATTAAAATTAGGATGATTTTTCCATCCAGGATTATAATAATTTGCATAAGGATTATTGGGTTTATTGTTAATTGCATTAATTGTTTCATATTGAGATTGAGATTCTATAAGTTGTCTAGATGAATTTTCTTCTGATATAGTTGGAGAGTAATTCATTCCAAAATGATCTAATTTTTTAGATACAACAACAATTTGTGAAGCTAACATAGATATTGCATCATTTTCATGAATACTATCTATTTTTTGGGATTCATTCTATCAATGAGGCCATTGAAAATTATCAGTTGTCATTTCTTCGATTAGTGCATAGGCTTCATCAAATGGTTTTGACATTAATGATCCTCCAGTAGCAGCATCGATGATTGATCTTAAAGATCCTACTAATCCATTATAGAAAGTTTGGATAATTAACCAAATCTGGTAACGCATGATGTGGGCATTTCCTAAGAAGTTCTTTAAATCTCTCTCAAGATTCATATATTGACTCTCCATCAAACTGACTAAAAGAAGTTATATCATTCATAAGCTTAGCAGTTTTAGATGGCGAAAAATATTTGGATAGAAATTTTTGTGATAATTCTCCCCAAGTTTTAATAGATCCAGGTGCTAACGAATTTAACCACATTTTAGCCTTATCCCTTAAAGAAAAATGGAAAAGTCTAAGTCTAATACATCGTTAGATACTCCTTCATATTTGAAAGTAGCACATAGTTCTAAAAAACTAGTAAGATGTAAATTAGGATCTTCAGTAGGTGAACCACTAAATTGATTGTTTTGTACTATTTGGATAATTGCGAGTTTAAGTTCGAATGAATTAGCAACTACATCGTGGTTTTGAATAGTTAAATGAATTTCATCTAATGTAGGGTTGGCATAATCTCGTAATGGTCTTGGTTGATTGATATTTTCATTTTCAAGTATATTTGCCATTTGTGTTAAATTTATAATTTATCTTTTTTGTTTTCTAATTCTTTTAATTGTACGCTCTAATTCTGAATTGTAAGGTATTAAATTTTCGTTTCCAAATTTTTGCATACAATTTTATAAAATAAATTTTAAACTAGTCCGTTACTTTAGTAAATAATTTCTTTACTTCCCCGGCAACGGCGCCAAAAACTTGACCCACTTTTAATATGTTTGCAATTTATGTTTATAGCAACGGCACCAAAACTTGATCCCGCTTTAAATATAGATATATGATTTAATGTATAACATGGATTCTACGCAAGTATACGTATCGTATCAAGTAATACAGGGCTCTAGTGGAGTCCTGGTTATCGATCCCACAGGGAAGTTTTTAACAGATTTGTTATCGGCTAAATTTAAAGGAATTACTTATGAATAAAGTAAACGGAAATTTAAAGTAACTATAGTAAACTAAAGTAAACTAATGCTTCGAAATAAGTTGATTTAAATAATTCGAAAAAGTATCCTTCTCCTTGTTTTTAGAAAATTAAGTGAATGATGAATTTAAATAGGATTTTTTTATATTGTGACAAATAGGAGCATTCCTATTTTTTACCCTTTGGTCCGGATGCAAAGAACATCGACTAATCCTATGTTTGATTATCGAATCCGTGGCTAGAGCCGGGAGGATACTGGCCGCCACTTCGTAGCTCCCACGTTCCCCTCACCTGAGGGCTAACATCTACACTTCAACTCTCAAACAATAGGACCGAATTGAATATTTTAGTCTGTCACACTAAAATGTCCAATTCTACGTCCGATAATTAATATTTCCTTATTTATTTGCACCCGCCTTCCAAGGCTTTTGACTTCCCTGAATATTGGATGTAATTTTTTACTATAATTGATAATTCAACATATTTTAACTACTCAATCGTCGGATTGAAAGTAAATTAAGTTTTAAGTAAAAATTATCACAATTTATTTATATTATATTAGGTGCTTCTATTTAATTTCATCAATCCGCATAATTTTCATAAACAAGGAGAAAGACTAAGAAAACTACTCGTAATGCATGGGAATAAAACAAAGCATGGATTTCATTTAAAGTTAACAACAATAAACAAAGATACTTATCTTAATTTCCTCCCCAAGCGTACTCTCGAAGTTCCTTTCGACTTTTCCTTCTAGTACAAAGCAAACTAAATAGCACTCAATTAAACTAATGATCTCACTAAACACACTCAAACTCACTAAATTATACACACACAAATGACACTTAAGACACTAGAAAGACACACTAAATCACTAGAATTCGGCCTCTATTTATAGAGGTAAGCAAAGGTCCAAGGGGTGCTTAAACATCTCTTCAAAAAGTGTCCAGGTTCAATGTATATGCATTTTGAACTGTCTCGCCGTCGGCGGGAAACGACCTCGCCGTCAGCGGGGCTTCTAGAAGGTCTTTGTCGGCATATTTTTAGGTTATGTGTTTTATTTTGAAAAAGGGGTCGCCTACAGAAATTGTCGGCGAATTTTTAATTTAATTTAAATAAATAATTTGAAAAGTAGTATTTGATTTTGAAAATAATTTTAAATTTGAAAATTTTAAGATATGAAATCAAACCGATCTCACATCCCAAATAGTTTATATAAACGAGCACCACATCACAAACCATGTATCTATCCCGAAGAATAGACACATTGTTTGATGATGGGGCTCGATTAAATAAACTAGAAGATTTGTGACATCCGTTTGGTCTGCGAACCAATTTTATAAGCCGATAAGTTCCCCTGTTTAATATGAAAACATTAAACAGGGTTTATATTACCTGGGTTCTTAAAGTTCCCTATAAGGGCAAGCCCCTATAGTTAATTACATCTTAAGTGATGGAATCACCTAAGAAAACTCTCGATAATAATCGTAGTTCTCGCTCTCAAGAATTTCAAAGTTTAAGTTTTCAGGGATTGAATTTTTGAATTTCAATAGGGAATGGATCAAATTTGGAACATTTTATTTTAGGAGTCCAAAGGAAGAAGGCTAGGAGAAATCACAGATCCAAAGCGAACTTTGGTAATTTTCCGACTATCCTATTGTTTGGCTTGAATTTAGGAAGGTCCTAATGTTTATTTAGTATTTTGATCCTGCTAATTTTAATTAGTTAGGACTTATATTCGTATGATAAAATCATACAAATAGCTTTCGAAGATGTGAGGGTTTATATCGTATCGGACGACTACCTCGTAAATCCTAAGACCTAGTTAGGGCTTAATTTACATGATATGATCATGAAAATGCCTAACGAAGAGTTGAGGATTTATGTTGCCCTAGTGCAAACTACCTCGAAGTCCTATGGCTTGGTTATTTAATTCTAAGAAAGTCTTGCCGAAGTAGACTCGTGTTTCGTCGATGACGATGGCCGTGCTGCCCACCATGCTCCGAGCTCCTTGTTGTTGCAGAGGTTTAGTTTTAGAAATCATAAATCAGGAGATGAGAGAAGTATTCTGGTTTAAAGAAAGTCTTAATTTCCAAGTGTTTTTTTTATGTTAAAACAAATCTTAAAGTTGATTAAACAGAACCGATTAAGATCCCACGGTTCCGTCATCCCGGCACCGTTATTTTCATCGAATTCACTTAGTCCAGATGAATTTGCTAAACTCAACTAAATGAGTTCCGCACTTTCATTTAGACCGTGGAAATCCCGTTAGCAACACGTGGGTTACATCATCCGAGGTATTCCCGATCATTCAATGAGACGTTTTAATTTAGTTGTAGTTGTAGTTTTGTTGTTCTATTTGTGATTAAATTTTCGAGTTGTCTTATATTTTGAAATGTCGTGGAGGTGAATTTTATCTTCGTAGTGTCTTTTAATTTAGTTATGGGTTCCAGCTTTGGTTTCGTCCTAAAGGTGTAGGTTTTCATGCAACTGTTGTTTATCATGCAAGAAAGGTAAAGTGCAACGCGATTAAATAAATTGCCGTAAAGTAAATCGCAATAAAATAAAAGCGTACCTGAGGGTCTTCCCGTCATCCCAAGCCGCACTTAAAACACCGTTAGAATATTTAAGCATTTAAAGTAAGTTCCTAGTAAAGCTAAGGGAAGTGTTATGGTTTTCTACCAAGTTCCTAATCCTATAGCTAGTCATCTCCTATGACGTCTAGGTTCTTGTGTTTTAGTTTGAGGACGATTTTCTTCATCAAAGAACAACTAAGTCAAATTGTTCTTATAAATATCCTATCATATCGAGGAAGTGCTTAAGACGAATCTTAAACATCTTTTCAATATTTCTAGGATTGTTTTAAGTCCAAATGGATTTAATTATACAAATGATATTAATCGTCCGAGAGTTTAAGTTTTGTTGTCTTGCTCGCTGAACTCGGACATTTGAATATCCTATAAGTGAAGTGTCATTTCACTTGATACTCCATTTAGGAGTTATACTAGTAAGAGCTCCTAAGGGCAAAAATGATATTTAATGACTTGTGATTTGAATTTAAGTTCAAATTAGTGGTTTAAGTTTGGAATAGTGTTCAAGTTATTTTAGATTTATTTTTGAATTCTTCATGTCTTTATATTTAATTTAATTTAATTTAATTTAACTTAATTTAATTAATTTAACTTAAGTTAATTTAATGTAATATGATTTAGTTTAATTTAATTTAATTTAATTTAATTTAATTTACTTTTAATTTAATTTAATTTAATTTAATTTAATTTAATTTAATTTAATTTAATTTAATTTAATCTAATTTAATTTAATTTAATTTAATTTAATTTAATTTAATTTAATTTAATTTAATATAATTTAATTTAATTTAATTTAATTTAATTTAATTTAATTTAGTTTAATTTAGTTTAATTTAATTCTTAATTTTTTAATTTAATTTTTAATTTTAAAGGAATTTGTTTTAAATGATTTAACTTTAATTTAATTTAATGATTAAGTCTTTTAGCATTTTAAATCTTAAACTTGGATTATCATTTTAATTAGAAATTAAATATTATTGGGCTGATTAATTTAGGGATTTTTTTAAATTAAAGAATAAATCTCCTCATAATAATATCCCTATTTTAATAATTCCAATTTTATTATTCTTCCAAATTTAAATAATTATTTAATTAAGGTTTATTTCAATTATTTTAAATTGTTTAGTAGGTTTCTACCCTTTAATTATCTAAATTTCAATCATCCAAATCAAATTAAAATCAAATTTTTTACTTATTAATTTTCATTAAGCCTAAAGTCTTAATTAAAGGGTTAAGATTTTAATTACCATTTTGCCCTTCAAGCCTAATAATTTCATAACTCACTAAATTGAGCTCAAATGAATTTGAAATTTTTATGTGACTTCACTCATATGTCAATAAAGACATTAGAGGAGAAAATGTGATTTTTTTTGTATTTAATTTATTTATATAATTATTTTTGGTGGAAAATAAGGATTTCCAAAGAAAATTTAATAATATGACCAAGGGAAAGTTTCTGTCCTTAAGAAAATTATGGGACATTCCTAATGACCAAAGGACCACTTGGACCAATTTTTGTGATTTTTTGAATTATATTTTATTTATTAGAATTATTTTAAGTTCTGGAGTATTAATTAATTTAAAAATAGAATATAAGTTGAAAAATGAATTTTATAATTTTTAAAATTCTCTCTGATATCAAGGATTCCAGAGAACCAAATTTTACAATTTTCTGATTTTTCTTTGATTTATTATAATTATTTTAGTGAAAATGCTAGAAAATACATTTTTTAATTTTAAAATTACCCTAGGGCTTTAAAATTTAATATCTCATTAAATAGACCTAAGAAAAATATGGGGTTTGTTCCTAAGTGATTAAATTTCAAAATATGACATTTTGGTGAATTTTATTATTTTTGTGATTTTTATTATTTTTTAATTATTAAAATATTAAAATAATACTAAAAAATTAACTTTTTTAGAAAATTGAAATTTTAATTTTCTTAAATTCCCCTGATATCAGAGAGGCTCCAAAACCAATTTGGTGAATTTTTGAAAGGTATTTTGAAAGTTATGAATTTTTAAAGTTAAAAATGACTAAATGGCCTAATCAACCTATTTAGTAGGGCTAACCAAGTCCAATTGACTTGAAATTTTTATGGTGGGTTCCTCTGATCCTAAAGGTCAGTGGAGAGTTGATTTCAAGTCAATTTGATGTATGGTTAGCTCTAATTAATTAGGGGTCTATTTTGGGTGTTTAAGCCAATTAGGGTTATTTTGAGTGAATTAACTCAAGTCCTATTTTTCCTAGGGTTCTCTGGTCATAAGGAACATCACCAAATTTTCCTAGAATTTATTTCACAACATGCTAATTTTTGGAATTAAAATACTCAAAACAGTAACATGCATTTGAAAAATCAATAACTTTTCACAGGGGTGGCCTCTGACCTTGGAAAATTCAGGGAATGTTCCCAAGTTCAGAGGCTTCAAAAGCCCTATGGTCTCATGCCATGGTGAATTGTATGAATGCATGGAGAATTGAAAATGTGCAGGGAGTAAATAATTAATTAAAAATAAAATACTGGACAAAATTAATTAATTTCTTTTCCACATTATTCTCCTCTGTTCACTCAGTAAGAGGGTATTTTTATTTTATTTTTGTGATTTTTCTACGCAAAGATATGGATTTTTAAAGTTCCGGTATTTAAATAAATCGGAAAAATCCCTAATTTCCTACTTATCCACGCGGCGCCCCGTCATCCTCGGCATCTCCGAACGACCACGCGGCGCGCTCCCATTCGACGCCGCCATCCGACTCGGCCGCCGGGGCCCCGCGGTTCACGCACCATCCGCCGGTCCGACGCAATCCAAGCCGTCCATCCGATACACGCGCGATCCGACGGTTCCTGGTCATCGTCTACGACTGGTGCGATCCCGTGACCGTCCACACTCTAACCCTAAGAACTCACTCGATTCTCAATGGATTTTCGTGTTCTTATGCTCTATGGATTCGTCTTAAAGAGAAGAACACATCCATACGGTAAACATGCATTTAAATTGACTCAAATTAAAATGAGAATCTCTAGAAGCTCGGGAAGAAGAGGGAGTCCATACCTTTGCTCGGAGAAGTGATGCTTCGATCCGAGAGTTGTGTCACCTTCGATCGGGTCCAAGTAAGCTCCGCATGAAGTCCCTTGGCCTCAGTGAATCGTCTAGCTATGAAAGTGACCACGCCCGATCACAAAGCTTGGAGGTCGGAGCAACCGGGTGGCCCGGAGATGGGGCTTTCAGTGGGAAACTTCTTCCCTTGGTCCAGTGAAGGTGTAGGACCAATCAATTTGGGAATTGGCTCACCGCGAGGAGATGTCCTGGTTTTGGGTGAAATTTCGGCTGAGAAATCGGATTCCGTCGCTGGGGATTAGGGCAAATCGACACCTGGGATCAACTCGCTCTAAGTGTGGAGTAGGTTTTGGAACAATTTTGCGCGAGTTTCGGCAAGGTTTTGCAACTCTCCTCCATGGCCGTGAGGGGGTCGGGTTTAAATAGAGGTGGCCTGGAGAGCCTCACAGGGATGGCCAAGGGTTGGGATCAGCTGCTCTGGGCATGGGAAGAACAGCTATGGTGGCCATTGGGCATGGGGCAGCTCAGCAAGGTGGAATTCCAAGGTTTGGCTCCTCCCCATGTCTCGGCCATGGCGTTTTCCGGTGGCCCAGGTGGCTGGCCGGCAGGCAAGGGTCACCCTCAAGGCCAGGGAGGTCGTGGATCGAAGTTAGTGAATTCAATCGAAGCCTTACATGTGTAAAGTGGTTGGATCAAAATGGCATGAGGAGGTGGCTTCTTTTGCACTTGGTTTGGTCAACCCATTGAAAATGGGCTTGGGTCACCTCCCCATGGTTGATTTGGGCTGAGGGAGGATCGAGTGAATCAGCTAGAAAAGGGTGGAGAGGTCACCATCCATGAATATTTTGATTAATCATGGATTAAGGTGAAGCATTAAAAGGGTTAAAACCTTTTTAAGGGGGCTTAAAAGAGGCTCCTCCTTTTGCCATTAATGGCTTGATCACATGTCAAACCTTCCATGGCTTCACGTGGCTTGTTCATGGCTTCGCATTTGGCTCCATTTGGCTTCGGAAAAGTTTAGTCAATTTCATGGAAATAGAATTTAGGAATTTTGGTATTTTGGTGGAGAATTTTCATGAGGCTTGATTTGGAATGGCTTAATGATGATTTTAGGACTTAGGTATTGAGTTTAATTGGAAGTATGATGAGGGGAAATGTCATGTGGGCTTTAGGATGATTTGGGCTTATTGAAATGGTTTTAGATGGGCTTTTAAAATGGTTTAGGAAAGTGGGCTTTTGAATTTTAAAATGGATTTTGGGATGAAATTTTGGTAAAGGCTTGGGCCAAATAATTGTTGAGTTTGGTTTAGGGATTGTCATGAGTGGTTTGAAACAAATTTGAGGTGATTTGGGTTTGAATTGGGTTGGATATGGGCCTTTTGGTAAAGAGGCTAAGGTGGGCCAAAATGGGCTACCATGGGCCAAAGTTGGGCTAGAGTTGAAATTGATGTAAAATTAATGTTGGGAAATGTTTATGGGAGTGTTTCAAAGAGGTTTTGGCTTAGGTTAGGTTTTGATTTTGAGGTTTGGGTCTATTTGGGCTAGGCTTAGGTTTAGGTCAAAATCGGGCTTTTTGATTTTGGGTTGAATTTGAGTGGGGTTTGGGTCTAAATTTTGGGCAAATCATGTTAGTGTTTTGTTTATGGGGATGTTAAGGAAGGTTTAGAAAAGATTTGGGGTTAATTGGAGTTGAATTGGCTGAGTTTGGGCTAAGTTTGGGTCATGGGTCCAAATTGGGCTTTAAGGCCAAAAGTGAAATTGGATCCCAATGCCAATCAAATTGGGCTTGGATTTGGTCTAGATTGGTGTTGGGAATGTTGAATTGAAGTTTAGAATTGAATTGGACCAGAATTTAGGTCAATTGGGTAGGTTAGGTTTGACATTGGGCTTACTTTGGGTTAAAATGGGTCAAATTGGGTATTTTGATAAAAGTGGGGTAAATTGACAAAATTGGCCCATGGTGTAGTTGAACAAAATGAAATTGGAAATATTTGGGATTTTCTGGAATTTTCTGGGAATTTTCTGAATTTTTGGATTTTTGAGCTAAGAGGGGTATTTTGGGTATTTGGAGGGTATTGGGAGGTATTTTTGGAATTTTTGGTATTTTTGGTTATGGATGATCAATTTGAGTGATGTGGGAATGTTTAGGATTGATTTTGAGGAATTTTGGGTAATTTAGGTGATTTTGCAAATTTTGGGTGGTTTCAAGGGTTTTGGTAGGTTAGGCGGGTGTAGGGTCCCGGGGGTCAAAAATTGAAATTTTGGAAAATTGAAGATTGGGTGAATATAAGTGGGATAAAATCATTTTGGTTGAGCCATGAAGCCATATCAAACCCACATGAGCCATGAAGGGACTCATTTGAGGCACCCACTATGTTGTTCCTAACCCTCTTAGCCAAGGGCTTAGGGGTTAAGGACCATCCATGTGAATCACCCGCATGAGTCGGAGGTCAAATTGGGTATGGGTGTGTTTTTAGGAGGTGTGTGAAAGTGTAGTGTATAGGTGTAGTGTGTGTGTAAGTCAACCCTTCACTGCACCGAGCCATCCAGGCAGTCCTAAGGCCAAAGAGTCCTATAGGAACTCATCCTTTAAACTTCCACATTTAATCTCAACCCTCTAGGTGATTAGGGGTCTACAATCAAGTTTGTGGAGTTTGCAGGGAGTTAAGAAGTGATTTGAATTTCTAAGTGGTGGGTCCCAATTCTAATCCTCTAGGATAGTCAAAGGAAAAGCCTAAGGCTAGATCCTAAGTACTAAAGAGAAGAAGAGAAGACCTCATCAAAAATGAGGTCAACAGTCTTCAAACCGCGCAATCTCGCTATCGGCGGGCTCGGGCTCGCTGTCGGCGAGGTAGTTATAATTCATTCAGAAATTCTCCTCACGATCTCGCCGTCGGCGACTTAGTTCAATTTCCATGAATTTCCTCCTTTTTTATCCAAATTTGCTCCATTTCATGCTTTTTGCTTCCATCACTTATAAATCTTCATTCCGACAATAAAATAAAGGAAATATCTTTCTTTAAAGTGCAATTTCATCAAAAATAGATATGAATTTCTTAATGTATTTTTTTGTGATCAGCTAGCCTATCCAACATATGATCCAAAAAGGGTAACAGAAAGTGATCTTTCATAGTGGTTAAATTATTTTTCTATAGTTTATGCATATCCGCCACCCAATGACATGTCTAGTCGTAATTAGTTCACTGTGTTCATGTATAGTCACTGTAACTCCCCATTTCTTAGGAACGCAATGAATAGGGCTAACTCATGCACTGTATGATGTATGATAAATAATACATGCATCTAGCCACTTCAATATTTTCTTTTTGACAACATCTTTAATTGGATTTAATCTCCATCGAGGATCTTCTTGGGGTTTATGTTTGTATTCCATCACGATTCTATGCATACAAATAGAGAGACTAATTCCCTTAATATCTGTTAAATTCCATCTGAAAGCTTTCTTATAATTCCTCAAAATTCCCATTAATTTTTCTTCTTGTGACTGAGTCAAATATGATGATATAATGGTAATGTGGATGACTTCCCTAATAAGCATTTTTTTAGTTTGTAGAAAACACCTTCATCTCATGTTCAGAGGTTCCACAATAGAAGGAATAAAAGGTTTACTATTTTTTATCATATTTAGAATCTCAAACCTCTCTTGAACAAATTTTGAATCTTCAGTAATCAATAGGTCTGATTCATCCTCAGTGTATGTGTCATTCTCGTTATCTATCTCTGAATCTACTGATTTAACTTCATAACTTTCTTTGAAATGGTAGCTACACTGACAATCAATTAAGTTCATCCAAAAACACACATCTTCATTCCCTTTAGAAGGATATTTCATAGATTTTAAGACAATAAATGTGATTTCCTAATCATTTACTCTCATAGTTAATTCACCTTTTTGTACATCTATCATAGCTCATCCATTAGCTAGAAAATGTCTACCTAAAATGATTGAAATTTATTTATCTTTCTCCATATCTAACACAATGAAATCAACAAGGAAGATGAATTTATCCACTTTGACTAAAACTTTTTCTATAAGACCCTTTTGGATAAGTGATCGATCGATCAGTTAACTGAAGTGTTACAGTAATAGAAGACATTTCTCATAATCCTAACCTTCTGAAAATAGATAATGACATAAGGTTAATACTTGCTCGTGTAAAGCTTTAAAAAAAAATCTTTCTCCTGTTGCGTGGTAAATAGTAAAGTTCCCAGGATGCTTAAGTTTCTGAGGAAGCTTTTCATGAATTATAGCGTTGCACTTTTTACTCAGTGCAACTGTCTTGTAATCTCAATACTTCCTCTTCTTGTTAACAATATCATTCATGAACTTTACATAACCGAGCATTTGCTCTAGAGATTCATAAAAAAATATTAATTATTAACTTCATAAATACTCTAAACATTTTGAAAATTATTGATCCAACTTCTATTGTCGAAGTCTTTAAGGGAATGGAGGTGGTGGTTTTTCTAAGCTAGTTTTAGTTGGCAAGACTAGCTTTTCTAATTCCTTATAAACATTTTCCTTAGGTTTTTTAGTTTTCATAGACTCCTTTTCAACCTCAATCTTTTTCCAAACAACATCCTCCAACTCTCTTTCACTTCTTAATTGGACAGCTTAAACATGCTCATTATTCTTCTCCTAAGGGTTTATCTCAACATTGTTAGGAAGTTTTGATGTGATGCGACTTTATATATGCTTTTAATTACAAGAATTTGATACCACTTTTTAGAATGTTTAATTCCTGGCAAATGGCTTCAAAAACTTGATGTGCGATGTTTACTTTTACTTAGGAATTTATATTTAGATTTTATAATAATTATTGTAAAAGTCACAATTTTAAATGCACGTATACTTATCGTTCAAGCAATACAGGGCTCTAGTGGAGTCCTGGTTATCGATCCCACAGGGATAGTGTTTTTATAAAAAGTAAAAAATATTTTGGAATTTAAAAGAAATTTATATATATATATATATATATATATATATATATATATATATATATATATATATATATGTGTGTGTGTGTGTGTGTGTCTATATATATATATATATATTATTTATTATTATTTTTTTTATATTTTAAATTTAATTTACTAACAATTTTTACTATAAGCAAGTAAACAGTAAGCAGCAGTAAAGTAAGCAGTAATTAAAATTCAATACAAGTATAAAAACGACTTTCTCCTTTTCAACTAATCCAAGATTTTTAGAATAATTATCTTTTGTAGGGAATTTAGATTATGGTATTGTGCCAAATAGAAGCATTCCTATTCTTTAACCTTTGGTCCAGGTGCAAAGAACATTGACTAATCTATAGATCGGTTCAGGATGTTTTATTAGTAGAATGGGTTAATCTAGGCTCACACTCTAGATGTCTAAGGGTGGCTATGGTCGGCCCTACCAGTGACCTGTTCCTTTCTACAAACCAAATTATTAGAATTTAGTCTGTCACTCTAAAAACTAATTAATTTTACGCCCAATAAATAATATCTTCCTATTTAGTTGCACTTCACCATCAATAACCCGCATAAAGCCTTCGACTACACAAGGATTCATGTGATATCTACTAGTTAAGAACTTATCTCCGGATAGGTCTCAAAATTCTTCAACAGATTTTAACAATTTAAATGGCCAATTTAAAAAGTAATCTAAGATCAGTTATTAATATCATCACAATGTTTTAAATATTTTAAATTTAATTCCCCTACAAAATTTAATTAATTTATTATCTTTTCATGGTTGAAAGGAGAAAAATAACTAACTACTCATAACACATTGAAACCACACAACAAAACATATTTATAAAACTTTGAACCAAGGTACAAATACTTATCTGAAGTGTTCCTTCAAGTGATCTGCTGACTTCTACTGACTCCAAAGTAATGATGAAAGACTCCAACAACAACAACACACAATAAATACTCAAAATAAACTCACTAGATACAAAGTTAAGTGGCACCCTATGTGTGGAAGAGACTAAGTAAAACTAGAGGGGAGAGAGGTGTCTAGGGACTATGGGGTGCTAAAAGGGGCGATTTTCTCTGTAGAATGGGCTCCTATTTATAGAGCTCTGAATTTGACCAGAGGTTGCTTAAGACACCTCTTCAAAATTCGTCCAAATTCAATGCATCTTCTAGAAGGTAACTATCGCGCCTAGGCGCCGGGATCTGGCGCCTAGGCGCCGGACTCCGTGACCAGGTCTTCGCATCTCTTCACTTTGGATCACACATTTTCACGATTAAAACAGTTTCCTTGTGTCCAAATGCATTGTATCACATGTCCTATATATTAGGAGTAACTTTCAGTCTTCTAGAAGTCTAATAACCGCTTAACTCCGTTAAAATAACTCCCTAAAATCATCAAAAATCTTAACAACGTCTGTATCGAGCTGGCGCTTAGGCGCCGGATTCTGGCGCCTAGGCGCTAGGCCAATAATTCCAATATTTTGCTCCATAAGCTTTATTTTTGCTCATTTTTGCTCCTTTTTCCTTCTTTTTCTTTCTTGGACTCTTTTTTAATCATCTACATCCAAAAACATGAAAATACCTTTCATTAAAGCATAATTTCCTTAAGAATTGAATCATAAATAAGGCATAAAGATGGGTATTTTTTAGGTATATCAATTTCCCCCAAACTTAAACGTTACTTGTCCTTAAGTAACCCTTTTAATTACATAAAATAGATAACATTTGGAATGAAGTTAAAATATTTAAGATTCCTTATAATTTTTGGTTTTATAAATGCTTTAGCAAATCATTAACCAAATTTCACTAATTAAGTTTAATTTTAAGAATTAAAGAACATTTAACTACTGAATCATAAGACTTCCAATTTTTTATCTATTTCAAGAATAATTGTAGTTCATTATATTAAGGTCACATAGAATATTTACTAGAAAAAGATTTTCATGGAATATTATTTTTTAGTAAAAATATTTGTATATAGAAATTAAGTTAAAAATGTAATCAGTTTTCTTCCTATAAGATAATTCAAGTGAAGCCAATTTTTGATTGGGCATTTCCTCAAGCTTCTCCTCAGATTTTTTTTCTCTTTTTTTTTCTTTTGGATTGTTTTTCAATCCTTTTTCTTTCTTTTTTTTCTTCTTTTTTTAAGTGAGGATTACTATTTTTGGATAGCCTGTTAATGATTTTGAACATCACTATCCTTAACTTATTTTCAAAAACTTATACATTCTTACTTAATAAATATGACATTTTTATTATTTTTCAAAACTTATTTCAAACTTTTCTATTTCAAGCAATAATCTTGATTCCTTAGTATTTCAAAAATACAATTCTCTTTACTATAAATAGAAAAATTTTGATCTTATTATTCTTTAAGTTAAATAATTATATTCTTAAAATCAATCAAATTTTTTGAAATTTTAGTTAAGTTTACTAAATTATTTATAAATTAAAAAATATAGGTAATCTTAAACAGATTTTTAATTCCTTATGTTATGTTAATATATTTTTAAAGAAAATATTAGTTTATTAATGAAAAATAATGTTTAAATTTGGTAAATGTTTTCCCTTCCCCCAAACTTCACTTTTAGTATAAATATGAATCATGAAATTTTCTAAAGCATGAGAGAAAAAAATAAACATGAATTAATCTAAGTACAATAATGATGTAATAAGGAAAAACTAACTTCTACTTCTACACATGCTTTAATATAAATATAACAGAAATGATTAAAGCATATATAGAAAAGTTTTGCAGAGCAGGAGTTAATTAATTTTAATTTTTTTTGAAGTTTTTTTTTATATTTTTGAACATGCAAACTTACTAACTATTCATGAACACTAAACAGTAGGCTGAAACAAAAATAAACTTTTATAAAAATTCATTTATATTTCAGTCTCAAACACACATCAGATAATCTAAAAACAATTTCAACATAAAAAGTCCACACAAAGTTACTTAAACAAATCGACACTAGCAAACAACAATACAATCACACTAATCAGTACTAACAAACAGGAAATAAACTAAAAAAAAACCACGCATCTCCAAAGGTAAGTCAAGCTACTAATCACTATCTGTAGCTTCATCATCGTCATCACCAAAAGAAAACTCCATATCTTTTGGATCAACATATGGTGAAAATCTAGGACAAGTAGGGAACTGAGCATCGTGCT
Organism: Papilionanthe hookeriana x Papilionanthe teres; assembly: GCA_022702705.1. Taxonomy (NCBI): domain Eukaryota; kingdom Viridiplantae; phylum Streptophyta; class Magnoliopsida; order Asparagales; family Orchidaceae; genus Papilionanthe; species Papilionanthe hookeriana x Papilionanthe teres. The sequence goes on along the minus strand of CM040426.1, from coordinate 44,155,001 downwards.
CACCCTTCAGAAATCTCACTAAAGACTCAGAATACTCAGCATCGTAATCACTCTTTCTTTGTGTATACTCAGAAAGATGATCGATCTTCTTATCGATTGTATCTACTCTACAATGAGTTAGGAATAACTCATTCTGCTGCTCCATAAACTGATCATGCATGGTCTCCCAAAAAGTAGACGGTGGCTCAGCATAAGTAGATGGTCTAGAAGTAGAAGCTCTACCTGAAGTAGGTAATGAACCATAAGGTGCAGTAGAACTCTTACCTCGAAGTCGATCATAGATACTGACGCTTTCTCTTTCTATAGGCTTTGTCAACTTGAGCTTTTCCTTAGATAGCTCAGCAACTACTCCAGCACTTTGACATAGAGAATAGATCAGAGATGGAAAACCAAGTCCAATAGAAGTGATAGAACGAGCAGTAGCCTCTACAGAATCATAAATAATGCTCCCTACATCAATAGACTTTCTCTCTTGAATGCAGTAGTTGAGGATAGCTCTATCTTTGGTAACCTCGCTCAGATGATTGGATGGAAGAAGACAAGCAGAAATAAAGTAGTGCCATGCCTTTAAAATACCATTAAGCTTAGAAGATGAAAAATTTACCCTTTTTCCGTTTCAAATATTCCAGGCTCCAGTATTATCAGTCAGGTAGGCAATGATCATATCCAAATCTCCCTCAGATGGAGATAATCCAGAGTAATAGCACTCGATGTTTGGCGGTAGGCTATAGAAAATATTGATACGTTCAGGAGTGAATCCTACTCCAACTCTTCGAACAAAAATCTCGTATTCTTCAGCATCCATGAAATTAGCATAAAACTCTCTAACAACCGGGATAACGGCAACATCAGCGAAATAACAGAATCGTTGTCAGTTGAGCGCAACGATTGTATCCTCAATTCTTCCTTTAGGATTGTAAAAACTTCGCTTCGAGATAAATTTCCAAGTCGTAGCAAAATCATTGTATCGGAAGTGTGCAGCAGCAGTGACGAACTTGCTACGATCAAAATTTTCTCGTTCCTTTCCTCGCTTAGATTTGGGTGCCATCTAAACGTGAAATAAAAACACGAAATAAATTCAATAGATATAGGAAAATAAACTAATTTAAGATTTTCAAACTTGAAAGAGCTTAAAAATTTCATAGATTTAACCTTAAAAATAAAAAATTTTCTCAAAATTTCGGTTTTTCTCAATGAGAACAAAATCCATCGTGAAAATCGGAAATAATGAGTTTATAATGTAAATCAGACCTCGGGATGAAGAAATCAGGTGATTTCAAGCTCAAAAACTTGAAAATCTAGCTTTAAATGGGATATACAGAGAGTATTTTCAGAAAAAATAGTGGAGAAGGAAGCTTAGGCTTCAAAAATGGCGTGGGAGGTTTTTAAGAAGATGAGTTTTCGGGTTCAGACCCAACCGACACCTAGGCGCCAGACTTGCCTTTCTAAAAATTCAATTTAAATTTTATATTTTCCACCAATTCTTATCAAATTTTACTCCTAATTACTCTTATGAGAGTATTAATCCAATTTATATCCTCTAAACGTTTTCACAATCAATTTAAAATGATAGTTTAGATTCACAAAAATATATCCAAATTCTTCAATTCCAATCCATAACTTCTATTCCAAATTCAATAAATTTCAGTACAAGGCCGTATCAAGGTTCATAGTTTTATAAATAACACAAACAACAACATATTCAAAGCAAATATTCAAATTCAACAACACACATTGAACAATTAAGCAAACACACAAATTTGATATTAAACACAGTAACACATGACTCGATCACACCTAAAACACATATAAGATCTATTTATCACCGATCTTCAATTACCATCTCTTTCACAATGAAGTTTGCTAGGACCGAAGGGATAGCATACCAATGCCCTTGGAAAATCCAAAGTCATCTTTTCATTGATCCACTTGTTCTTCGCGTACATTTCTACATGAGCATCATGATAGGCCGCCATATGATCAGATTGAAGTTTATTTTGTCATTCCAAATGTTCGTATTGGTGGTACATCTCATGGAGACGATTACCAATACTTTGAAGTTCCGCTTCAATCTTCTCCAATCGACTAAACAATTTCTCGATACTAACAACAATAAAACCATTAAAATAAGGCTGAGGATCTTTAGGAGATTTGTCTCTTACCTCATTTTCATGATTTCCTCTATCCATTGCCTCCAAATCCTTCTTAACTCTTCCAAAATGGATTGCCTGGTTGAAATTAAGGTTTCTATGGGATTGGGGATGAAGATAAGGCAATATATAAAGAGATTTCGTGTGAAAAACCGAAGATTTTTGGTTTTTACACGATCTGTAATCGTGGCGCTTAGGCACCGGAATCTGGCGCTTAGGCGCCGGATCATCGATACGCAGGCCATTCTGGCGCTTAGGCTCCAATTTTTGGTGCCTAGGCGTCAGAACCTCGATCGACTCTGATTCGCCTATCGTCAAATTTTGCAAGTTTCGGTCGTAAAAATAGGTCTAACAAATGGGTATGATCAACACACAAACACAATTAAGAAAAATTCAAATCACAAACAATCACAAACGAAGGTTAACTAGATCTCCTTTTTATTCACATTAAACATGGAGTGGTCCAAGTCCAAATTCTATATACTTCAAGATAGTGTTTAGCTTAAGCCAATACAGACTTGTTAGCCTTCTATTTCCAGAAGTTATATGAAAATTTAGTCAAGACCAAGGTATACCCTTACAACAATAATTTAACTCTCGCTAATAAACATGGGTTGCCTCCCACAAAGCGTTTGGTTTAACGTCGTCAGCCTGACCTAATTAATTAAATTAATCGGGTAGACTCAGCTCATAAGCCTCTTTGTAATTTAATTTCATTTCTCCCATATAAGGCTTCAGTCTTAATCCGTTAACTTTAAATATTTTTTCAGTGTTGGGATCTTTAATATTCACAGCTCCATAAGGGTATACTTTCTCAATTATAAATGGTCCCATCCATTTAGATTTTAATTTTCCAGGAAAAAAGTTTTAAACGAGTATTAAATAATAATACTTCTTGTCTAGGCTTGAATATTTTCCTTGAAATCATTTTGTCATGCAATTTCTTCATTCTTTCCTTATAAATTCTTGCATTTTCATAAGACTCATTTCTTATCTCTTCCATTTCATTCAGTTGTAATAATCGTTTTTCTCCTGCAATATTCAAATTATAATTGAACTCTTTTATCGCCCAATAAGCTTTATGTTCAAGTTAAACAGGTAAGTAACAACGTTTACCATAAATTAACCGATAAGGTGACATTCGGATAGGTGTTTTATAAGCTGTTCTATAAGTCCATAATGAAGAATCAAGTTTATCAACCCAGTCAGTTCTTTTAGGATTAATAGTCTTTTCTAATATTCTTTTAATTTCTCTGTTTGATACTTCAACCATTCCACTTGTTTGAGGATGATAAACGATTGTAATTCTATGTTTAATTCCAAATTTTTCCAAGCAATGATCGAATTCTTATATTTCGAAATGACTTCTCCCATCTCGTGATAATTATCCCGGCATTCCAAATCTTGTAAAAATCATTTTCTTTAAAAATTTTGAAAAACTTTTGGAATCACAGTTAGGTAAAGCTACAGCTTCGATCCACTTTGAAACATAATCAACTGCTAATAAATATAATTTTTTCCAGATGATGGTACGAAAGGTCCCATAAAGTCTAAACCCCATACATCGAAAATTTCGATTTCTAATATAAAGTTTAGAGGCATTTCATCTTTTCTGGATATATTTCCCATTCTTTGACATCGATCACATGTTTTCACATAATGTCCAACATCTTTAAATAAGGTAGGCCAATAAAATCTAGAATTTAAAATTTTAAATGCAGTTTTATCTACTCCAAAGTGTCATCCAAATTCAGAATCATGACATTTTTGATTAATTGCAAAAGTTTCTTCATAAGGTACACATCTTTGAATCACAGAATCTCTTCCTATTTTAAATAAATGAATATCTTCCCAAATATATGATTTACAATCATTCTTGAATTTCTTAATGTATTTGCTATTCAACCCATATGGTAAAATATTGCTAGCCAAATAGCTAACTTTATCTGCATACCAAGGCATTTGTAATCCTTGAATAACATATAATAGTTCATCCGGGAATTTCTCATTTATATTTTCTTCATAAATCTTCTTATTATTATTTTTGATTCTTGATAAATGATCAACAATTTGGTTGTCAGTTCCTTTTCTGTTCACAATTTCAAAATCAAATTCTTGTAAAAGTAAAATTCATCTGATCAATCTAGGTTTAACATCTTTTTTACACATAAATACTTAATAGCAGAATGATCAGTATGTACGATACATTTTGTTCCAAGAAGATATGGTCTAAATTTATCAAAGGCGTATACTATTGCTAACAGCTCTTTTTTAGTAGTATTGTAATTTATTTGAGTTTCATTAAGAGTTTTGCTAGCATAGTATATAACTTTGAAAATTTTCTCATATTTTTGTCCTAATACAGCTCCGATTTCATAATCACTTGCATCACACATTAATTCAAAAGGTTTATTCCAATCAGGTGCAACAATGACAGGTGCAGTGATTAATTTTTCTTTTAAAATATTGAACGCATTCAAACAATCTTCATTAAATTCAAATTTAGTTTTTTTTCCAATAAATGACAAAGAGGTTTAGCAATTTTAGAAAAATCCTTTATATCTCTCCTATAAAATTCAGCATGACCCAGAAAACTTCTTACATCAGTAACAATATTAGCTGGTTGAAGTTCAGCAATAATTTTTACTTTTATCTGATCAACTTTCATTCCTATTTGTGAAACTTTATGTCCAAGTAGAATTCCTTCTGTGACCATAAATTGACATTTTTCCCAATTTAGAACTAAATTTGTTTCTTCACATCTTTTCAAAACTTTCGTTATATTTTCCAAGCAAGATTCAAAAGAAGTTCCAAAAACTGAAAAAAGCGTCCATAAATACTTCAATTACTTTATTAATCAAATCACAGAATATTGACATCATACATCTTTGAAAAGTTGCAGGTGCATTGCATAAACTGAAAGACATTCTTCTAAAGGCACATGTTCAATAAGAACTTGTAAATGTTGTCTTCTATTGATCCTCGGGAGCAATGGGTAATTGATGATAACCAGAATATCCATCCAGAAAACAGAAATATGAGTGTCCACTTAGTTTATCCAACATTTGATCCAAGAAAGGTAAAGGAAAATGATCCTTTCTAGTAGCGTTGTTTAATTTTCGATAGTCAATGCAAATACGCCATCCAGTAACTTGTCTTGTTGTGATTAATTCATTTTTTCATTAACAATGACAGTTACTCCTCCTTTCTTCGGAATACAATGAATATGACTCACCCATTGGCTATCCGAAATAGGATAAATAATTCCAGCATCTAACCATTTCAAAATCTCTTTCTTAACAACCTCTTTCATAATTGGGTTTAATCTTCTTTGAGGTTCCATAAGTGGGTTTACAATTTTCTTCCATTAAAATCCTATGCATACGTATCAAGGGCTTATTCCTTTTATATCTGCAATAGTCCAACCAAAAGCTTTCTTATAATTCTTCAGAACTCCTATTAATTTTGTCTTCTTGATCTTTGCTTAATTCTAAATATATAATTACAGGTAAAGTTAATGAATTTCCAAGAAATGCATATTTTAAATGTGCAGGTAACATTTTTAATTCCAGTTCAGGGGCTTTTTCAAATGAGGTTAAAAAGTATATCATTTTAGTTGTGTCTAAAATTTCCTAATTTTCATGAATATAATGAGTTTCTTCGATAAATTTTCTTCATTTAATTTTTCAATTTACTCATTTAATGACTCATTATATAACATAGATTCTTTATCTTTATCATCAGAAATGACCTTACATTTTTCTTGATAATGCTTTTCAATTATATAATAAAAAATATCCATCCGATAACATTTTTCTTTATCAGGATACCTCATTGATTTAAGAACATTAAATATTATCTATTGATCATTAACTCTCATCGTTAATTCTCCTTTTTGCACATCAATCATAGCTCGTTCGGTAGCTAGAAAAGGTCTCCCTAAAATAATAGGTATTTCTTTATCTTCTTCCATATCTAGAACAATGAAATCTACAGGGAAGATAAATTTATCTACCTTAACAAGAATATCCTCTATAAATCCTTTAGGATAAGTGATCGATCGATCAACTAACTGAAGAGTTACAGTGGTAGGAGAAATCTCTCCTAAATCTAACCTTCAAAAGATTGAAAATGACATGAGATTAATACTAGCTCCTAAATCACATAAGGCTTTTCCACAAAATTTTTCTGCAATAGCACATGGTATAGTGAAGCTTCCAGGATCCTTATGTTTCTGAGGTAATTTCTTTTGAATTTTTACACTACATTCTTCACTTAATGCAATAGTTTCATAAGCTTCAAATTTTCTCTTCTTGCTTAAAACATCCTTCATAAATTTTGCATAGCTTGGGATTTGCTCCAAAGCTTCAACAAAAGGAATGTTGATGGTAAGTTTCTTAAAAATTTCAAAGAACTTAGAAAATTGATGGTCAAGCTTCTGCTGTTTTAGTTTTTGAGGAAAAGGTGGTGGTGGTCTTTCAACTTCCACTTCAATAGGTACTACAGTCTAATCTTTATTTGGAGAAAGGGTATCTTTAGGGTTTTCAATCTCTTCAACTTCCTTCTCTTTTTCAATCTCATTCAGTGTTTTCTCTTTTAATTCCTTTCCACTTATGAGTTGTAAAGCTTTTGCTTGTTCATGTTCTTTTCCATATTCTTTAGGATTAATTTCGACATTACTAGACAGTGTTCCTTGAGGTCTATAATTAATGAAATTAGCGATTTGACCCATCTGATTCTCAATATTACGAATAACAATATTTTGACTTTGTAGCTGATTGCTTAGTTGCAAGATCAATTCTTCTACAGACAACTTTTTTTGCTGGTTGTTATAACCAGGAGAATAAGTTGGTTTATAGTTTGAATTTCCTTGATTGTTCCAATTTGGATTAATTTGATTATTATTCCATTGTTGATTCTCATTACTCCAATTAAAATTAGGATGATTTTTCCAACCAGGATTATAATAATTAGAATAAGGGTTATTAGTTTTACTAGCAATAGCTTGCAAAGTTTCCATTATTTGAGAATCATCAGAATTTGCAGAATTATCATTACTTACATGTGATATATTAATAGCAAAATTATCTAATTTCATAGATATCGCAGCCACTTGTGAAGCTAAAATAGAAAAGACTTCATTATCTTGAATACTAGCCATTCTTTTAGGATTAACCCTTTCAAAAGACCATTGAAAATTATTATTAGCCATTTCTTCAATTAAGGTGTAGGCTTCTTCAAATGTCTTAGCCATTAAAGAACCACCAGCAGCAGTATCAATAATAGATCTAAGTGATCCAATAAGTCCATTATAAAATGTTTGAATAATTAACCAATCTGGTAAAGCATGATGAGGACATTTTCTTAATAATTCTTTAATCTTTCCCAAGCTTCATAAATTGTTTCTCCATCAAATTGCATAAGTGAAGTAATATCATTTCTCAATTTAGCCGTTTTAGAAGGAGGAAAATATTTAGCAAGAAATTTTTGTGTCTTATCTGCCCATGTTTTAATGGAACAAGTTGCTAATGAATTAAGCCACATCTTTGCTTTATCTTTTAAGGAAACAGGAAAGAGTCTAAGCCTAATAGCATCATCAGAAATATTATTATATTTAAAGGTAGCACAAAGTTCTAAAAAACATGCAAGATGTAAATTTGGATCCTCATTAGGTGTTCCTCCAAATTGATTATTTTGAACCATTTGAATAATAGAAGGTTTAAGCTCAAAAGAATTAGCATCTATAACTGGCATTTGAATACTAACATGAAGTTCATCAGCTGTAGCGTTTGCATATTCCCTTAATGGTTTATAAATATTTTGTTCATTAATTTCGATTGGATTTTGATTATTATTATGTAAGTTAGCCATTTCTTGATGTTTTGAAATTTGTTTTTTTTTAATTCTTTTAATTGTTCTTTCTAATTCAGAATCAAAATGTAGTAATCCTTCAGATCCAGAACTACACATAAAGTTTAAAATATATTTGTTTTGTTTTGTTTATTTTATTTTATTTTTATTTATATATTTTAATTTTTATTTTAAAAATTTCTTTTTAATTTTTTTCTATTCTATCCCCGACAATGCGCCAAGAACTTGATGCGATGCGACTTCATATATGCTTTAATTATAAGAATTTGATACCACTTTTTAGAATGTTTAATTCCTGACAAATGGCTTCAAAAAGTTGATGTGCGATGTTTACTTATGAATTTATATTTAGTTTTTATAATAATTATTGTAAAGTCACAATTTTAAACGCAAGTATGTGTATTGTTCACGTAATACAGGGCTCTAGTGGAGTCCTGGTTATCAATCCCATAGGGATAGTGTTTTTATAAAAAGTAAAAAATATTTTGGAATTTAAAAGTAATTTATATATAGTGTATATATATATTATTTATTTTTTTTATATTTCAAATTTAATTTACTAACAATTTTTACTATAAGCAAGTAAACAGTAAGCAGTAGTAAAGTAAAGTAAGCAGTAATTAAAATTTAATGCAAGTATAAAAATGACTTTCTCCTTTTAAACTAATCCAAGATTTTTAGAATAATTAACTTTGGTGGGAAATTTAGATTATGGTATTGTGCCAAATAGAAGCATTCCTATTCTTTATCCTTTGGTCCGGGTGCAAAGAACATTGAATAATCTATAGATCGGTTTAGGATGTTTTATTAGTAGAATGGGTTAATCTAGGCTCACACTACTAAATGTCTAAGAGTGGCTATGGTCGGCCCTACCAGTGATCCGTTCCTTTTCTATAAACCAAATTATTAGAATTTAATCTGTCACTCTAAAAACTAATTAATTTTATGCCCAATAAATAATATCTTCCTATTTATTTGCACTTCACCTTGAATAACCCGCATAAAGCCTTCGACTACACAAGGATTCATGTGATATCTACTAGTTAAGAATTTATCTCCAGATAGGTCTCAAAATTCTTCAACAGATTTTAACAATTTAAATGACTAATTTAAAAAGTAAACTAAGATCAGGTATTAATATCATCACAATGTTTTAAATATTTTAAATTAAATTCCCCTACAAAATTTAATTAATTTATTATCTTTTCATGGTTGAAAGGAGAAAGATAACTAACTACTTATAACACATTGAAATCACACAACAAAACATATTTATAAAACTTTGAACTAAGGTACAAATACTTATCTGAAGTGTTCCTTCAAGTGATCCGCTGACTTCTACTGACTCCAAAGTAATGATGAAAGACTCCAACAGCAACAACACACAATAAATACTCAAAATAAACTAACTAGATACAAAGTAAAGTGGCACCCTAAGTAAAACTAGAGGGGAGAGAGAAGGTGTCTAGGGACTATGAGGTGTTAAAAGGGTCAATTTTCTCTGTAGAATGGGCTCCTATTTATAGGGCTCTGAATTTAACAAAGGGTTGCTTAAGGCACATCTTCAAAATTCGTCTAAATTCAATGCATCTTCTAAAAGGTAACTGTCGCACCTAGGCGCCGGAATCTGGCGCCTAGGCGCCGGACTCCGTGACCAGGTCTTCGCACCTCCTCACTTTGGATCACACCTCTTCGCGATTAAAACCGTTTCCTTGTGTCCAAATGCATTGTTTCACATGTCCTATATATTAGGAGTAACTTCCAGTCTTCTAGAAGTCCAATAACCACTTAACTCCGTTAAAATAACTCCCCAAAATCATCAAAAATCTTAACAGCATCTGTATCGAGCTGGCGCTTAGGCGCCGGATTCTGGCGCCTAGGCGCCAGGCCAATAATTCCAATATTTTGCTCAATAAGCTCCATTTTTGCTCCTTTTTCTTTCTTTTTCTTTCTTGGACTCTTTTTTAATCATCTACATCCAAAAACATGAAAATTTCTTTCATTAAAACATAATATCCTTAAGAATTGAATCATAAATAAGGCATAAAAATTAGTATTTTTTAGGTAAATCAAGTTTTCCTTGAGACCGATTGTTAAGTGAATTAACAATTTTTCCTATTTCGTTAGATGCACCTTGACTTTGCAGCTGAATCTCATTGGCGATACAACCTCCTCCAAAAATAACTTCTTCTCCTTAAATTATGGATTATTGTTAAACCCTGAAAGATAAGAGGGTCTATAGTTAGTGCTACCTTGGTTATTCTAATTTCCTAAAGGAATTTCTAGGTTGTTTTCCCATTGTTGGTTTCCTCCACCAAAATTGTAATTCCAATTAAAATTAGGATGGTTCTCCAATCGAGGTTATAAAAGTTGGAATAAGGGTTGTTAAATATGTTGTTAATTAAATTTAATGTCTCAAATGATGAAGTACTAAAATCAACCATTTGTCCATACAACTTTTCCTCAAATACTTGAGGTACTTGAGATACTTGAGGTTGGTTCATTCCAAATTAATCTAGCTTCCTTGATATAGTTGTTATCTGAGAAGTAAGAATCGACAACACATCAGTGTCATGCACATTAGCCATGTTTCTAGGTTTTACCCTTTCAAAAGGGCATTGAAAATTATTTATAGCTATATCTTTAATCAAATAGCAAGTTTCATCAATTGGCTTCAACATGAGTGAACCACCGCAACAACATCAATAATAGATATAAGGGATCCTACTAAACCTTTATAAAAAGTTTGAATAATTAACAAATCAGGCATAGTGTGATGTGGGCACTTTCTAAGAAGTTCCTTAAATCTTTCTCATGCTTCATATATCGACTCACCTTCATACTAGCAAAATGAAGTAATATCAATCCTAAGTTTAGTAGTTTTTGAAGGTGAGAAATACTTAGCAAGAAATTTTGGGCAAAATCACTTGTAATCCTAATTGATCAAGGTGCTAATGAGTTCAATCACATTTTAGCCCCATCCCTTAGGGAAAATGGCATAAACCTAAGTTAAACAGAGTTGTTTGACATGCTATTATCATCAGACAGAGTTCCCCCAAACTAGTTATTCTGCACCATTTGGATAATATCAGGTTTCAATTCAAATGGGTTAGCTTCTTTGGCAGGAGTATGAATAATCAAGTGAATTTCATCTATCGTATGATTAGCATAGTCCCTTAAAGGTGTATGTGTGTTATGATGTTCGTTAATTTGGATTTGGTTATCTAAATTGTTTTGTTTAATGTTCATTATTTCCTATACAAGTTAGTGAAATCTTTTATATTTTCTAATTTTTCTAATAGTCATCTATAGTTCTGAATTGTGGGGTACAAGTTCTGCAGGTCCTGAACTATGCATACACAACTAAAGGTTTAACTAGTAAGTTTTCACTAAAACGCACTACACAGACACAAAAATCATAACTTTTTTTTCAAACAAACAAACACTTACACAATTAAACTACAATAAAATTTTATAAATCTAAGACTTATAAGTTCAAATAAAATTCTCCTGAATTTCTTTACCTTCGTAATTCCACAACAACGACACTAGAAACTTGATCAACGCAGTTATTTTCAAAATAATATAATCTCTTGTAATGGCACCAGAAGCTTGATATGCTTCCTAGCAACTTGATTGAATTCTTAAAATTAGATTTTTTTGCATACTGGGGTTTCTCATGAAAGTATATGTATCGTTTTAGTAATATTGGGCTCTACTGGATCCAGATTATTTATCCTACAGTGAATGAGGTAATGAATCCATTAAGAAAAGTTATAGTCTACTACTTTTAGGTCTCGGTTTGGAATTGTGATTAAGTGAAAGTTCTACTACTTACTCCTACACTAATTTAATTTATTATAATGTTAAAACCTACCTAATGTTACTTTGATCGGTTATTATCAAGATATAAAAATTACCCCTCTTGCATTAAGATAAGTGGTGTGCAAGATCAGAACACCTAGAAATTGTAATTGTTATAAGTGACAAATATGAGTAATTATCTTCTTTGCCCTCTCTCGAGTGCATAAAAAAGTTTGTTTAAACTGGTTTCAATTCCTTACACCCCAATTTGAACTCATCAAAACCTATTTCCCTATTTATTTGCATTGCCTGTCGTTTACTTGCATCATCCTTTTAAAACAATGTAAATACTCTAATCGTTCCTCCATCATTCTTCTGAGTCATAATAGATCAAAACAAATTTCAATAATTCATATGGACAGTGTGAAAAGTAAATTAAGATTTGAAGAATACTCTTCACATTGATGTTTATAGCTCAATTCTATAAGCATCACAACATCCTACACATCTAACTTATTCATTACAAGAGAAAGGTAAGAAAGATTTACTCACAATGTGATCTACCTAAAAAATACCCATTTTTATGTCTTATTTACGATTCAATTCTTAAGGATATTATACTTTAATGAAAGATATTTTCATGTTTTTGGATGTAGATGATTAAAAAGAGTCCAAGAAGGAAAAAAAGAGCAAAAAGGAGCAAAAATGGAGCTTATGAAGCAATTTTTGGAATTATTAGCCTGGAGCTTAGACGCCAGAGTCCGGCGCCTAAGCGCCAGTTCGATACAGACGCTGTTAAGTTTTTTTTTATGACTTTCGGCAGTTATTTTGACGGTGTTAAGCAGTTATTGGATCTTCTAGAAGACTGGAAGTTACTCCTAATATATAGGACATGTGATACAATGTATTTGGACACAAGAAACGGTCTAGATCGCGAAGAGGTACGTTCCAAAGTGAAGAGGTGTGAATGACCTAGTCACGGAGTCCGGCGCCTAGGCGCCAGATCCTGGCGCCTAGGCGCGACGGTTACCTTCTAAAAGATACATTAAATTTGGATGAATTTTGAAGAGGTGCCTTAAGCAACCCCTGGTCAAATTCAGAGCTCTATAAATAGGAGCCCATTCTATAGAGAAAATCACACCAAACCCCCCCTCTTAGTACACATACCCATTTTAGCCTATTTTATTCTCTTCCATACTTAGGGTGTCACTTTATTTTGTATCTAGTGAGTTTATTTTGAGTATTTATTGTGTGTAATTGCTGTTGGAGTCTTTCATCATTGCTTTGGAGTTAGTAGAAGTCAGCGGAGCTCTTGAAGGAACACTTCAGATAAGTATCTGTATTTTGGTTCAAAGTTTTATAAATATGTTTTGTTGTGTTATTTTAATGAGTTCTGAGTAGTTAGTTATCTTTCTTCTTTCAACTATGAAAAGATTATAAATTAATTAAATTTTGTAGGAGAATTAAATATAAAATATTTTAAAATATTCTGATGATATTAATACCTAATCTTAGTTTACTTTTTAAATTGGTCATTTAATTTGTTAAAACCTGTTGAAGAATTTTGAGACCTATCCGGAGATAAATTCTTAACTATTAGATATCACATGAATCCTTAGGTAATCGCAGACTATACGCAGATTGTTTAAGGTGAAGTATAAATAAATATGAAGATATTATTTATTGGGCATAGAATTAATTAGTTTTTAGAGTGGCAGACTAAATTCTAATAATTTGGTTTATAGAAAGGTAATGGGTCACTGGTAGGGCCGACCATAGCCACCCTTGGACATCTAGTAGTGTGAGCCTAGATTAACTCATTCTACTAATAACACATTTTGAACCTAACTATAGATTAGTCAATGTTCTTTGCACCTGGACCAAAGGGTAAAGAATAGGAATGCTTCTATTTGGCACAATACTATAATCTTAATTCCCTACAAAAGATAATTAATCTATAATTCTTGGATTAGTTGAAAAAGGATAAAGTAGTTTTTATAATTGCATTAAATTTTAATTACTGTTTACTTTACTTTCCTGCTTATTGCTTACTTTCTTTTAGTAAAAGTTATTAGTTAATTAAATTTGAATAAATATAAAAAAAAGTATATATAATTTGCATAAGAAAATTTCAAAATATTACTTATATATTTTTACTTTTTATTTTTATTATCCCTGTGAGATCGATAACCAGGACTCCACTAAAGCCCTGTATTACTTGAAAGATACGTATAAGTGTGTTTAAAATTGTGACTTTTACAATAATTAAATCTAATAAAATAATAAAAGTAAACCTCACACATCAAGTTTTTGAAGCCATTTGCCAGGAATTAAATCGTCTAAAAAGTGGTATCAAATTCTTATATATTAAAGCAAATTTAAAGTCGTATCACATCACAATGCATGAAGAAAACACCACAAATCATCATCTTATAACAAAGCAAATCTACTAAAATTATGTTTACAAACAATACAAAACAATAAAGAGCACAATACTAGCGTTTTCCTTGAGAAAAGAGATGCAAATTCCTCCTAAAATGGTCTCCAAGTGTTCCCTGCGATGCTGAGTATATCCCCTTACAAATTTCTCCAATCCCTCTTAGATCTCTTTGAGAAAGTGGAAAATACAAAGACCTAACTTACAATGTGACTCATCTGCCTTCTTGGATTTCCCAAGGCTTCTGAATACTTTTTAGTGCTCCCTCGAACTGCTTAAAACAACTCCATAACTCCCCAAGTCTTGCTGAAGTAACTGCACAATACTGCCCAACAACTTGCCAGCACCTCGGCACCACAGAGTTGGCACCTAGGCATCGACCTCATAATTTTTCTAGGTGTGTTCTGGAGCTTAGGCACATAGTAAGCTAGCGCCAAGGTGCTTGGGTGGAGCGCCTTAGCCCCCAAAGGCCGGCGTCTAGGCGCTAATCATCTTGTCTCCAATATGCTTCATTTTGCCTCTGTTTCACTCCATTTCAGCTCTGCTTCGCTTTATGTGTCATACTTGTTATACTTACAAGAAAAATACAAATATACATTTATTTAAAGTGCAATTTCATCCATAAACAAGTGCAAAATATAAAGGAATTTAAGCATACTTTAGGACACATCAAAATCCCACAAACTTAAACATTACTTGTTTTCAAGTAACACTAGCATTTTAAATTTAATTTTATTAATTTAAAGAAGACATTTTCATTAAAAGTATCAACAATTTTGCTTTAGGAATATCATAGTGTAGCTTAAGAAAAATTCTAGTAAATCAGCCTAGAACTGAAATATAAGAAAACATTATATTTAACTTTGAAATCTTGATTTTCTATTTACTTCGAAAATCATTGATATTTGTCATACGTAGGGTCCTTAGGATGTATAGAAAATATAATTAAAGCACTCTATTTATAAAGTTTAACTAATACTTTTTGAAATATAAACAAGTTTAGGATAATAATAAAGTCTTTTGCTTAAAAAAATAAATGAAACCAATTTTTGATTAGGCTTCTCCTCAAGCTTCTCCTCCCTTAATATATTTTTCTCTCCCTCTTTCCTTTTTTTTTACTTTCTTTTCTTGAGGATATTTTTTAATCCTTAACACATCTAAAAAATGATTACTATATCTAGATAGACATTAAATAATTTTGAATTCAAAGTCACCTCCTTAAAGTAAACCGTATCACTTCCCTTCACTTTTAAATATTTTTTTTAAAATAATTTTTTAATAGAGGCTCAATTCTTATAAAATATAAATATAAGGATTCCTAATTCTTCAAATATACAACTCTTTTCCATTTTAAATAATAAAATCATTTGTCAATATATTTTTTATTGTATATATAAACTCTAGAACAGTCTCATTTATATAGAATTTAAAATAAATCTACTATGTCATTCCTCTAATCAAACTTGAAGTAATCTAAAGTTAACAACACCTCCTCAAGTCCTTTTAAATACATAATAATTTTAAATGCAGGTTAATGAGGACAACTAAATTTAAGCTTTTAAAACTTTTTCTCCCTCTCGCAAATTTGATTTTTGGCATATGTATCAATGTAGAACTTAAATATAAGCATGAAGAAAATAGAACTAAATTACTTTCTACCACATGAGTCTATCATAAAACAATATACATATAAAAACTGAAAATATAAGTATGTAACAGTAAGTGAATTTCAGTTCAACAGGTTCAACAAGAAATTTGCATTAAAAAGAACTACAATATTACAATAGATAAGTTCACATAAACTTTAGAGCAACAAAAAATACTAATCCAATACATCCATAATGTCACCAACAAGATAAAAAGTCCAACATAACAGAATAAAAAGTAAATCCAACAGTACTGAAGCAGAGAAATAAATACATCAGTACATCACATCAAAATAAAAATCTACTCCTCATCCTCGTCATCATCATCAGCATCATCACCAACTTCAGCATCATCTTCCTCCTTTGAATCCTCTTCCATTTCCTTGCTCTACTCATATAACTGATAAAGAGGATACGCAAGAAACTCCACTGTTTTGTCACCCCCACGTTGACCTCATTTTTGTTGAGGTCTAGTCTTTATTCTCTTAGGAACTTAAGATCTAGCCATAGGACTTTCCTGATGACTATCCTAGAGGACTGGTGATGGAACCCTAGCCATTCTAAAAATTCTAAACACCTCTTTGCTCTTCTTGTAGTTTCACATGGTTGGTTTTGACCTCTAGCACTTAGTAGGGTGAAGCCAAGCATGAAGGAGCTCAAGAGGAGTCCCAATAGGACTGACAAGCCATAGGGTTACCCCAGGGTGGTTTGGCCTTGGTCAGGTTTGCACACACACACCTCACTACAATTTCATTCAACCTACAACCCTAATAACATTCATTCCTTACCCATTTTCCCCACTCTTTTGGGAACTCATGTGGGTGGTCTCCCAAACCCTTAGCCTTTGGCTAGGATGGCTACAACCAACACATGGAGGACCCATGGAATTCCCCTTGGCCTTGTGGCACCCAAAAGGCTAGCATTGTGGTTGACATCTTCAGTAAACCCCAATTTCACCAAAACCTTCATTTTGACCTTTTATCCCCAAACTTCCCTAAAATTACCAAAATGCCCTTAGAACCATAATTTTCCAATAAATGACCCAAATTGTCAATTATATCCAAAAATCATTTCAAACCATTCTAAACTACTTAAATTGCCTAAAATACCTCAATTTTCCCAAAATATCCCCAACTTTGCCAAAATTACCAAAATGTCCGTCATGGCCCAAAAATTTCCAAAATCTCCAAATTTGTTCTAAATATCTCCAAAATTAATTTGAATCACCCAATGTCTTCAATTGTGCCAAAATCCACTAAAATTGCCCCTAAGGGACCAAAATCCCCAAATTACTCCCAGTTTCTACCAAATTGATTTCAAATTCCCCATTTTTTAAATCAACATTAAATTCCATCATGTTCAAATCCAATTGGAATCAAATTCAAGATCATTTGATTAAGCCCATGATCAACTCCTAGAGTTAATGTCCATCATGCACATTTTTAAAGCCCATGCCCATATGCATATTTAAAAGCCCGTTTCATAAACCCAATTTAAGCCCACATGATATAACCCTTCTTCATCATCTCATTTTAATTTAAATCATCCCATCATGACATCATAAGAAGCAGACCATGCTCTTACAAGAACTTTTATCCAAATGGGGCATGTTGACATTTTTTATTTAAAATTCATGAAATTTTAATTTCCTTTTGTATGAAAATTTCTCATGGCATCATACATGGCATGGCATGCCTCATGAAGCCGTCCATGGGCATCATGAGATCAAACCTACCAAATTTGGCATGTGGAGGTGACCATTCTCTATCCCTCATTCACTTGGACTTTCGCTCATCATGTCAAATCTTAGCCTTGGTTTCATGCCCAACCTAGCCATTTGACCTCACACAAATCTCACTTGAGATGAACCCAAGCACCCTAGCCACCTTGGACCAAGCCTAGTGATGCGATGCGACTTTATATATGCTTTTAAATACAAGAATTTGATACCACTTTTTAGAATATTTAATTCATGGCAAATGGTTTCAAAAACATGATGTGCAATGTTTACTTTTACTTATGAATTTATATTTAGATTTTATAATAATTATTGTAAAAGTCACAATTTTAAACGCAAGTTTATGTATCGTTCAAGTAATACATGGCTCTAGTGGAGTCCTGGTTATCGATCCCACAGAGATGGTGTTTTTATAAAAATGTAAGAAATATAAGAAATATTTTGGAATTTTTCAAATTAAAAGTAATTTATATATATATATATTTTCTTTTTATTTTCAAATTTAATTTACTAACAATTTTTACTATAAGCAAGTAAGCAGTAAGCAGTAATAAAGTAAAGTAACCAGTAATTAAAATTCAATGCAAGTATGAAAATGACTTTCTCCTTTTCAACTAATCCAAGATTTTTATAATAATTATCTTTTGTGGGGAATTTAGATTATGATATTGTGTCAAATAGAAGCATTCATATTCTTTACCCTTTGGTCCAGGTGCAAAGAATATTGACTAATCTATAGATCGGTTCAGGATGTTTTATTAGTAGAATGGGTTAATCTAGGCTCACACTACTAGATCTCCAAGGGTGGCTATGGTCGACCCTACCAGTGACCCGTTCCCTTTCTATAAACCAAATTGTTAGAATTTAGTCGGTCACTCTAAAAACTAATTAATTTTAGGCACAATAAATAATATCTTCCTATTTGTTTGCACTTCACCTTGAATAACCCGCATAAAGCCTTCGACTGCGCAAGGATTCATGTGATATCTACTAGTTAAGAATTTATCTCCGGATAGGTCTCAAAATTCTTCAACAGGTTTTAACAATTTAAATGACCAATTTAAAAAGTAAACTAAGATCTGGTATTAATATCATCACAATGTTTTAAATATTTTAAATTTAATTCTCCTACAAAATTTAATTAATTTATTATCTTTTCATAGTTGAAAGGACAAAGATAACTAACTACTCATAACACATTGAAATCACACAACAAAACATATTTATAAACTTTGAACCAAGGTACAAATACTTATCTGAAGTGTTCCTTCAAGTGATCCGCTGACTTCTACTGACTCCAAAGCAATGATGAAAGACTCCAACAGCAACAACACACAATAAATACTCAAAATAAACTCACTAGATACAAAGTAAAGTGGCATCCTAAGTGTGGAAGAGACAAAAAAACTAAGTAAAACTAGAGGGGGGAGAGAAGGTGCTAAAAAGGGGCCATTTTTTTTGTAGAATGGGCTCCTATTTATAGAGCTCTGAATTTGACCAGGGGTTGTGATCCTTAATAAATATATGTGTGCCAAAAACTTGACTCCACACCAAATATATGTACTGATGATTTAGATATGAAAATTATGATTTTATAATATGGGATACTACACAAGTATACGTATCGTTATCAAGTAATATAGGACTTTCTGATTAAGCCCCGAGATATCGAACCCACAGGGAAGTTTAGAGATTAAGAACTAATTTCAGCATATGCATTTACTATCTAGTATACGGAAATAAAGAAAGCTTATATTAAACTCTATTACTTAATGAAAGATTGCAATTTAGAAAAAGTATCTTTCCCCTTGTTAAGAGAATTAAGTTAATGAATAATTAATTTAGTTAGAATTATATTGTGCCAAGTAGGAGCATTCCTATTATTTACCCTTTGGTCCAGGTATAAAGAACATTGACTAATCCTATGCTTGGTTACTGAATCTGTGGCTAGGCTGGGAGGATACCGGCTGCCACTTCGGAGCTCCCACATTCCCCTCGCCTGAGGGCTAACATCTACACTTCAACTCCCAAACGATAGGACCGAATTTGAAGATTTTAGTCTGTCATACTAAAATATCCAATTATACGCCCGATAAATAATATTTCCCTATTTATTTTCACCCTACTTTCAAGGCTTTTGATTTCCTTGAATTTTGGATGTAATCTTTACTATAGTTGATAATTCAACATATTTTAACAGTTCAATTGGCCAATTTGAAAGTAAATTAAGATTTAATTAAAAGATTATCACAATTTTTTATTTAATATTTAAGGCACAACTAATTCAATTTTCCAATTCACAAAATCTCAACAACAAGAAGAAAGACAGAGAAAACTACTCAGAATGCATAGAAACTCCTTGAAGTTCCTCTAACTCTTCCATCTATATGATACACTCAATTAAACTTACTAATGAACACTCACACACTACAGACTCTTCAGACTCAGACTCTCCAGACACAGATTAAGACACACACACACACCAAAAGAACACACATTTTCGGCCTAGATTTGTCTCTAATTAAAGAGGGAGAAATAATTCCAAAGGTTGCTTAAGCACCTCTTCAAAAAGCATCCAGATTCATTGTATTTTTGCTTGAACCGACCTTCTCGCCGTCAGCGGCAACGATCTCGCCGTCGGCGAGCTTTTAGAACGTAGGCTAACTGCTCAGGCTCGCTGTCGGCGGGCTCCTTTATAATATATTCAAATTCTCTCTAGAAAAACACGTCGTCGGCGGCCTATTCCTCGCCGTCGGCGGGCTAGTTCAATTTTCATCTTTTTTAGTATTTTTCATTCCAGATTCGCTCCTTTTTTATCTTTTTGCTCCATTTCCTATAAATCTTCATTCCTGCAATAAAACATAGAAAATACCTTTCTTTAAAGTACAGTTTCATCAAAAATTGATATAATATTGGTATGAATTTCTCAATACATTTTTCTCTAGTCAGGTTGCTTAAGGCACCCCTTCAAAATTTGTCCAAATTCAATGCATCTTCTATAAGGTAACTGTCGCGCCTAAGCGCCGGGATCTGGCGCCTAGGCACCGGACTCCATTAACAAGTCCTCGAACCTCTTCACTTTGGATCACACCTCTTCGTGATTAAAAATGTTTCCTTGTGTCCAAATGCTTTGTATCACATGTCCTATATATTAGGAGTAACTTCCAGTCTTCTAGAAGCTCCAATAACCGCTTAACTTCGTCAAAATAACTCCCCAAAATCATCAATAAATCTTAACAGCGTCTATATCGAGCTGGCGCTTAAGCGCCGGATTCTGGCGCCTAGGCGTCAGGCTAATAATTCTAATATTTTGCTCCATAAGCTCCTTTTTGCTCCTTTTTGCTCCTTTTTCCTTCTTTTTCTTTCTTAGACTCTTTTTTAATCACATACATCCAAAAACATGAAAATACCTTTCATTAAAGCATAATATCCTTAAGAATTGAATCACGAATAAGGCATAAAAATGGGTATTTTTTAGGTAGATCACCTAGCCACTTGAACAAGGGGTAAAACCCAACCTAAGCCCACTTAGCCTAAACCTCAATTTCCCTTTGGATCTTCACCATGAGCACACCTCAAACCAAACTTACTCGAACACTCAATCTCCCTGGCTTCTCTGAGCTTGGAGGTGACCCAACCCTGGCTGGCCAGCCACCCAGTCACCAGAAAACACCATGCCCAAGAGCCTCCCAAAGGCTTAAACCCAAAATTGGGACTCCCTGATGTGCCTCATCCCTATTGGTCATCACAGCCTCTCTTTGTATTTTAATATATTTCTTATAGACACAGGAATACAAATGCAAGTATATGTATCACACAAGTAATACAGGGCTCTATTGGAATCCTGGTTATCGATCCCACGAGGAAGGTGTAAACTTATGACAATAGTACTAAAACACAATGTTTAAACTTTATAGAACTTACAAGTAAAAAGCACAAGTTGACAAATTTGATTATGTTACTAAAGTTACCAAACTACTTTCTAAAATTCAAAGTAAATTTATTAATTCTAAACAAATCTTTACTATTTTAGTAATGAAATGTTCAAATGTGAGAAATCATCCTCCCCCTTGCAATGAGTTTATAGTTAATGAAAGATTTAGATCGTTGAAAATTGTATTGTGCCAAATAGGAGCATTCATATTCTTTACCCTCTGCCGAATTCATAAAGAACATTGGTTAATCCTATGTTTGGTCAATATATTCGTGGTTAGGCTGAGAGGATATTGGCTCCCACTCTAGAGCTCCCACTTCCCCCTCGCTTGAGGGCTAACTCTCGCTTTAGTTTCCAAACACTAGGACCAAATTGGGGATTTTAGTCCCACCCTTAAAATCTCCAATTTTATGCCCAACGAAGTATATTTCCCTATTTATTTTCACTCAACCCTATGGACTACATTCTCATCCATAGAATTGAATGTGATCTTGATCTCGATTCTGATATTTATACTTATGGTAATTTGATTTATAATTATATTTAATTTTAGGGATTCTATGCAAGTATAAGTATCATTATCAAGTAATATAGGACTTTCTGATTAAGCCCTGAAATCACGATCCCACAGGGAAATTTCTTTTGGATATTTAAAAATAATAAGGAACATTAGCTAGTTTAAAGTATGAATAGTTTTGAAGACATGTTAGGTAGAGAATATACTAGCTCTCACTCTAGAGTTCCCTTCTTTCCTTCCACTTAGGGGCTAACATCTCACATCAATACCTAAAATAATAAACTAAATTCGGGGTTTTAGTCTGTCACCCTAAAGTTTTCTAATTCTACACCCATTAAAGTATATTTCGCTATTTATTTGCACAAAATCATATGAATTACTTTCTCAATCATTCAATCTCTTGTGATTTCTACCAATAGTTGACTGAGAAAATATCTACCTATTTTCTACGACTTGCTTTTCTGACTTTTGTATTTGGTTTCTTGCCTTTTAATTACTTTTTTATACTCTACTTGCATATTTACTTAAGTTTCCTACAAATTATATTTTGCCTGCAATACTAACATGTAGCAGTAGCAGAGGCCCAGATAAGCTTTTGTAGTTTATTTATAGCATTTTACTTTTACTGCACTTAATTTTTAGTACATTTTATTTACTTGCACTTCTTTAATTTACATGCAAAACCAAAATTAAAACAATAAAAACACAATGAAAACACACTTTCAAAAATTATAACTACATTTAAAAAAAATAATAAATAAACATAATACACCCCTTTTGATTTATGAGGATCTTTCGGATGAGGTAACCTACGGTTGCTAACGAGAATTCTTCTGTCTAGACGAGCCTAACAACTCATCTAGATTAAGTAAAATCAAGAGAAAGTAGTGATGTCAGAATGAGAATCATGAGATCCTAACTGGTGTTGCTATAATTAAATTAAAATTCCCTTAAAAAAAGACATTTAAATAATAACAATAACAACAAAACCAAAACACTGAAACATATACGGTAAAACCTTTTGAACCTTAAACCTTAGAACTAATATTTCAAGAAGAAGTGAAGCCAACTCCGTGCGCAGCAAGACGAGGACCTGCAGGAGAACATCTTTAAGAAAGTAAACGAGTCCACAACAGTAAATCTTTTCCTTAGTTTAAACAACAAGCCATAGAACTTTGAGGTGGTCTGCTGATCGCTGAAAAATTTATTAATAAATTCATACCTATTTTTGATGAAATTGCACTTTAAAGAAGGGTATTTTCTTTATTTTGTTGCAGGAATGAATAATTTAGGTGATAAAAGCAAAAATCATAAAAAGGAGCGAATTTGGAGCAAAATCATGCAATTTAGGCCTGAGTCGCCGACGGCGAGATCGAGCCCGCCGACGACGAGGTTACAAGAAGAAAATTCTGAAGAATTTATAACCTGTCTCGGCTGACAACGAGCCCGAGCCCGCTGACAGCCGAGCTAGAGCGGCTCGAAGATCTTCGAAGCTCCCGCCGACGGCGAGGTAGTTCAAATGGCACGTATACATTGAACCCGGACACTTTTGAAGGGATGCCTACGCACCTCTTGGTCCTTTGCTCACCTCTATATATAGAGGCCGAAAATCGGTCTTTTGTGTGCAATCTTTTAGTCTTTTGTCTAGTTTTGTGTGCAGTTGTGTGTCTTTAGTGAGTCTTTAGTGAGTTTAGTGAGTAATTAGTGAGTCGTCTTGTATCTGGAAGGAAGAGTCAAAGGAACTACGAGGAGTCCGTTTGGGGATAAATCGAGATAAGTATTTGTATTTATTGTTTTTAACTTTAAATGAAATCCATGCTTAGTTTAGTTCCCATGCATTCGAGTAGTTTATTAGTCTTTTCTCCTCGTTTATGAAATTAAGTGACTTGATGAAATTAAAATAGAGATACTTTTATATATATTAATAAATTGTGATAATTTTTACTTAAAACTTAATTTACTTTCAAACTGGCCATTTGATTTGTTAAAATATGTTGATTATCAACTATAGTAAAAATTACATCTGATATTCGGGAATTCAAAAGCCTTGGAAGGAGGGTGCAAATAAATAGGGAAATAATATCATCGGGGCGTAGAATTGAGCATTTTAGTGTGACGAGACTAAAATATTCAATTCGGTCCTATTGTTCGAGAGCTGAAGTGTAGATGTTAGCCCTCGGAGAGGGGAACGTGGAGCTCGAAGTGGCGATCGGTATCCTCCCGACTTAGCCGCAGATTCGAGTAATCAAACATAGGATTAGTCAATATTCTTTACACCTGGACTAAAGGGTAAGGAATAGGAATGCTCCTATTTGTCACAATACCTTAAAATTATCTATTTAAATTCATCAATCACTTAAATTTCTAAACAAGGGGAAAGATACTTTTTCCGAATAGATAAGACTTATTTAGCAATTAGTTTAATTTCCCGCACTTTCAATACGTATTAATTTTCTACTTAGTTAAGTTACCTAATTAAAATACTTAGTTTACTTTATTGCGCTCAAATTTAGAATTCCAAATTTTCGTATACTATTTTAAAAATTATTATTATTATTTTAAATTAGTTGTTATTTAATTTTCTCTTTCCCCGTGGGATCGATAACCAGGGACTCACTGTAGCCCCGTATTACTTGATACGATACGTATACTTGCGTAGTATCCACAACATAAACAATTACAATTCTATACATATAAATAGCGGGGTCAAGTTTTTGGCGTCGTTGCAATTAAATTAAAAATATCATAATATAAAATTGTGGGTCATCTGCTAAGTGCAACATAAATCCTCAACCTATCTTTTAGGCCTTTGTATAACCATATTGTGCAATAAAAGCACTAACTGGTCTTAGGATTTCGAGGTTATCGTCCGGTACGACGTAAATCCTCATATCTTCTAGGCTATTTGTATGATAAGTATCATGCAAATGTAAGCCCTACATAATAAAATTAGTAGGACGAAACATTAATAATAATCTCTTTGAAATTAAAGCCAAACCATATGATAGTTTGAGAATTTACCGAGGTTCTCCTCAGGATCTGTGACATCTATACCTTTCCTCCTTTGGATTCTATAATAATTGTTCCAATTTGATCCTTTCCCATTTGAATTTCCTATGTCCGACCTTGGAAGCCCTAAACATTAAATTCATGAAGACAATACCTCTGATCTAAATTGAGAGTTTTCTTAAGTGACTTCGGTCATTTAAGATATAATTAATTATAGGGGCTTGCCCTTATAGGAAAATTTAAGAACTTAGTATAATATAAATCATTTCTAATATTCTATATTTGATAGGGGAACTTATTGGTCAGCATAAAAGGTTTCGCAGACTAAACGGATGTAATAAATTTTTTAGATTGTTTAATCGAGCCTCACTATCAAGAAGTGTGTCTATTCTTTCAGATAGATGCATGACTTGTGGTTTAGTGCTCATTTATTCATACTATTGTATATATGGGATCAGTTCAGTCTCGTAATTTCAAAATTAAAAACACTATTTCCAAAATTATATATATCATATTTTCAAACCAACCGACAAATTCCCATTTGGTGACCGACACCCCAATCCACTGATTCTGTTTCTACTACTTGATGATTTTAAAGAAATACAATAAAGCAAACACTCAAATACTTATCTCCTTCTCCTTTGCAAAGCTTTGAAGATACTTCATCCAAAGGAGTCCTGATCCCTTGCTGCTATCCTGGTATAAGATACCCTATCAATCCTTCAATACCCTCTAAGTAATGCCTTCTCTTCCTCTCATATACCCTTCAAAACTTCCCCATTAATCTCCCCTTGACAAATGACAACCTCGGGGGAGAGCAGGGCAGAAAGTGAAGTGTGTATATGTTGGTTAAGCTTTTATAAATGTTATAATTGTTTTTCAAAGTAAAATAGCAATTGTGCTCCCTCCCCTTTTATCAACACAAGTATACGTATCGTTCAAGTAATAAAGGGCTATAATGGAGTCCTAGATATCGATCCCATAAGGAAGTTAGAGACTTAAGGACTAATTTCAGCAAATGCAATTACTAATCTAGTATACGGAAATAACGAATGCTTATCCTAAACTCTATTTCTTAAAGATTAAATAAAAGATTATAATTTTGAAAAGTATCTTTCTCCTTGTTAAAAGAATTAAGTGAATAAATAATTAAATTAGTTAGAATTATACTGTGCCAAATAGGAGCATTCCTATTCTTTACCCTTTGGTCCAGTGCAAAAACATCGACTAGTCCTATGTTTAGTTACCGAATCTGCGGCTAAGTCGGGAGGATACCTGGTTGCCACTCGCAGCTCCCACGTTCCCCTCGCCTGAGGGCTAACATCTACACTTCAGCTCCCAAATGATAGGACCGAATTGAATATTTTAGTCTGTCACACTAAAATGTCCAATTCTACGCCCAATAATTAATATTTTCCTATTTATTTGCACACTCCTTCCAAGGCTTTTGACTTCCCTGAATCTCGGATGTAATCTTTAATATAGTTGATAATTCAACATATGTTAACAATTCAATTGGCCAAATTGAAAGTAAATTAAGATTTAAGTAAAAGATTATCACAATTTTATTTAATATTATTAGGCACAACTGATTTAATTCTTCATTTCACCAAATCTCAACAACAAGGAGAAAGACAAAGAAAACTACTCAGAATGCATAGGAAGAATAACACAAAACTTGGATTTTATTTAAAGTTATAAAAAAATAAACAAAAAAACTTATCTCGAATCTTCTCCCTAAGCAGACTCCTTGAAGTTCCTTTGACTCTTTCTTCTTATACAACACATTTAATTAAAAAGACTCACCAAGACACTAAATAAAACACTAACTCTCACTAAAGACACTACTAGAGAACACACTACGACTACAATTTTGGCCTAAATTCGTCTATATTTAAAGAGGAAGGAATATATCCAAAGGTTTCTTAAGCATCTCTTCAAAAAACGTCCAGATTCAATTTATTTGGCTTGAATCGACATTCTAGCCGTCGGTGGGCTAAATCTCGCAGTCGGCGGGCTAAATCTCGCCATCGGCAGGCTTCTAGAACAATGGCTAACCGCTAAGGCTCGATGTCGGCGGGCTCGATCTCATTGTCGGCGGGCTCCTTTATAATATATTCAAAAATTTCGGGAAAATCTCGCCGTCGGCCGCTTATTCCTCGCCGTCAGTGGGATAGTTCAATTTTCATCTATTTTAGTCCTTTTTGTTCCAGATTTGCTCCTTTTTGTTCTTTTTGCTCCCATTACCTATAAATCTTCATTCCTATAATAAAACATAAAAAATACCTTTCTTTACAGTGCAATTTCATATAAAATTGGTATAAATTTCTTAATACATTTTCATGTGGTCAATAAACTGAACAACTCCCCGCGAACTACAGAAGAACTGCTCGAAACTGCCTCAAGCAATTTTTGTCAGTCTCTCTATCGTCTCAAGATAGCCTGGCCACCTTGGCGTCTAAGGAAGCTACACCTAGGCGCTAGTATCGCGGCGCCTAAGCTTTGTTTTCTCAATTTATCAAGGTTAAGACAAGCACTTAGGCGCCAAAGGTCTGGTGCCTAGGCACTAGTCACCTAGTTGTTCGTTTGCTCTAAGTCTTCTCCACTTCGCCCTACATCCAATACCTGTTATACCAGTAAGACAAACTCAAAATACCTTTTTTTAAAGTGCAATTACATCTATAAATACATTTAAATCATAAAGGAATTTAAGCATTTATTCTTCACATCAGGGTCTTAGGGTGACAGACATCTGATCCGCAGCTAGGACTGGAGAAACGATAGTAGTGCCATGTGAAAAATCTCTTCCTGAAGGTAGGAGATCAGTGAAAACACAGAGGAATAGCTCGTCATCGTAAAAAAGTCCAACGGGCACTATGACACATCACTACCGAGCGCTAGCCTCTTCCTTACAAGAGAAGCGAGCTCAACGCTAGCTACTATAGTAGAAACAGATCAATGTGCTTGACTCCCCATTTGATGTGGTAGGCATAGAGTGGATACCTCAACGAGTGTGGGATTACCTATGGAAATTGGGACAAGGTGCTCAAAGGAACCAAAGATCATGACACCCTCGGGAGTACAAAAAATACTCAACTCAGAGAGAAGGAAACAAAGTTCCCCCAGCAGTGGCAATCAGAACTACTTTATTGCTCATCATGTCTACCAAACAAAAAAGAGACAACAGTCGCAAAGAGAGAAAATGTTAAAGAAACCAATCACAAAAAAGTATAACAACACCACTATGTACTATAATGCAATGACTGAAATGTTGACGGTATAATAAGGGATGAAATAACATCGAGTTCTAACCATAACAATTGATGCATGGAACTGAAGTCCAATGTCTAAAAAGACACAAAGAAGTGACACAAAGAAGGAATGAACTAGGTCACTATAAATGTAAGCATAACCTTTGAGAGGGAGAGAGCGCACTACCCCCAATGACTCCACAAGTCTGTGGATTCACTAGGACCCACAAAATAGGAAAATACAACTTTGTGCATAGAGAAAGAGAAAATATTATTCACAAGAGTTGTTAATCTTATGAATACACTGGAATCTGCAAGAAATAAGAAAAACTCGCATGGTGAAGAGAAACTCTTATCCCCATCGAAGTTACTAGATTTTTATCGTCGTATAGTTCTTGTTTCCAAATAAGTCTCTCCTCCAAATCATAAGAATGATTTGGAGAGGAAATGAACAAAAAATAGGGACATACAACAAAGAAGACAAACAAAGAGAAATAGAACATGGAGCCTATGTGCGATAAACCTCACAAGGATTGGTTAAGTATGACCGCCCAAACAAGATCTGACAGAGGCGTCTTGGACAAATATCCTTGAAAGAATATTTATGTAGACTACTCATAACTAGTGATTCAAATGTGTTTTCCTATTTTGCTCCTAAGGGAACATATCCCACTTAGTTAATTACATCTTAGGGGTTGCCTATGAATACTCTTGATCCAAAGGAGTTTTTCTTATATTAGTTGTGACCACCAACACAGAGCTATCAAATGACAGTTATTTCATAGGAAATGCTATGATAGTTTCAAAGCTCCCGCTAATTCATGGGGTAGAGAGAGAGAGAGCCTTTTGCGGTCCGTACATGGGTAACAAACTTATCGACATACAAAACATGTGAAATAACCAAATCATCCTAAAGGGAAATCCTAATATGTCAAAACACATATAGGTCGCAAGGGCAGGGGACAAATCATCTTATCCCAAATGGGCAATAACTCATCGATAATTAGGTCATCAAGATGATAACAACAATGGCAAAAGGAACAACAGGGCTCAGCAAGAGCAGTTAATGAAAAGAGGAGTAGTCCTTAATAGGTAGAGGTAGTCAGGTCAAAGCACCATGGACCCGTCATCCCAAGCCCCTAGGAGCATGAGTCAACTTGGTCGTGAAAGTAGTTGACCCAACACATACGGAGATCTCCAATCAGCAATTTATGAAAATAGTTGTTTGTGGGGACCTCCGTAGCCTTAAGTTCAAAAGAAATAACTATATCCTATGACTATCAGGTAGAGCTCAAGGAGATTGGACTTATACCCACATAAGTAGCGAGGATGCCGCTGAAAAGGAAGAGAAAGGGAGGTTCAACTACAAAGCTAGAAACACTCTAAATAAAAGAACTTACATATAATCTGGGCCAGGGAGCCTTATAACGATCTATACGAGCTAGAAAACCACCTAAGTATAAATTAATGCTTGGGTCAATCGAATTGGAGAAACGCGAGGCTTCTCCTCAGCACATGCATTTATTGTTGTTATATACCACAAGCCTAGTGTGGAGGCCCTATTAGTATGACTTCAGATATGTCTATGTTATGCAACCCATTTTAAAACTGACTTGAAGGCCATGCAAGAAAAGTAAAAGATAGGATTTAAAATCTTAAATGTTTTATTCCTGAATTTTAATTAGTCTTAAAATATTATTAGGATTTTGTAAAAGGTTTACAATTTTAGGTTATTAGAGATCATAAATGATCTTTATGATTCCTAGACAATCCACAAAGTAAAAAAAAGGCAGAAAAGCAGTTCAAACATACATGCATGTAAGAATGACAATAAAGCAAACCAAATATGAAAGAATAAATGGCTGGTGCCACTCGGTCCACGACATATCCCATAAACAGAAAAAGGAGGCCACTCACCACATAATTACATGCCTTATCCTAATTCTATATGTAAATGAGATTTAGAATTAAGGTATGGGACGCAATGAAGCAGTTCCTAGTCTTCGTCATGTGGTTCCGCCCGCATGGTGCCTCGGAACATGTGCCCGTACCTTATTTATAATACAGGGCTCTTCTAGGACTCTTAAAAAGTACATAAGGAAAGTAAAAAAAGACTTAACATTCATGAAACCAGTGTGCGTCATGTCTGACAGGAGGAGCTGAGTAGCGCCTACAAGAAAATTTTAGTATATAAATCATTAAATTGCTCTTGCTGTTATACGTGTAGTTTGTATTTTAGGTATGACTCTTTGTAAGTAGAACGACCTAATATACTACCATGCATATCAAGGCAGTAAGCATGCAATCATGCTAAAATCACAAAAGAAGATGCCTGGCTAGGGCAACCAAAAAAACAAAGAAATATAGTCAGAACAACGAAAAAGACTACCTAGGATCGTAGTTCTTAGCCTAACACACATTCTAACATATTGCCCTGACACAACATCTAAGTGAGTGTATGGCTATCAAAATGTTAGCATATGTTTTGATGTGGTTATCATCACCAATCCCATTATAAGGATCGAAGGATTCTAAGGGGTGCCACTAAATGCAGGTTTTGAAAAGCTTTTGAAAAGTTGACCTCATGTACAGTCTAAGCTAAGTATGTAAGTAACTTCAAAATAGATTTTGAAAATATGATACATGTAAGTAATAAAAATATAGATTTTTATACTTTCAAAATAGGTCTTAAAAAACAAAAGGCCTAAGTGGCACCTATTAGATCCCATGGAATCTTAGCACAACATATACACGCCAATCACAGTGTGGTAGCTAGTATTGCCCCATTGAGGCATCCCAGTGGACAATACTCACAACCCCATCGTAATCAGCAATGGGTCACTCAGCCAACGAGCTAGATTTTTCATCGAGATAATCAGAGGATGTACATGGAAACACAACATGATTCAGCGTGATATGATTGTCCTTGTAGAGTGGGAATGATCGAAAGATGGCAAACATTCACCACTAGCATACAATGCGTACACTAGCGACGAATGCATTAGTAGCCCCAAATGATGCATTAAAAACATACAACACAATTGAGATGAGTGTGCCATGGAGGCGCCGTGGAGGTAGTGACTCGGAGGGATAGGTGTGTTGTGGAGGAAGTGACCTAGAGGATGGGCGTGTCGTGGAGGCAGTGACCCGAATGGTGGGTGTGTCGTGGGGCAATGACTCAGAGGGGTAGATGTGCCATGAAGGCAATGTTCTGGAGGGTGGGTGTATTGTGGAGTAGTGACTTGGAGGGTACGTGTGTTATGAAGTTAGTGACCTAGAGGAGTAGGTATGTCGTGGACGTAGTGACCCGGAGGGGCACCTACGATAGTCTGGAGCAGTGTAGTAGGGAGTGAACGAATGTAAGTCTTGTTGAAGGGAATTACACAACAGATTGGCTCATTGTAAGGCCATCCATTTGCATGATGTGTGAGTGTGAGGAGTAAGTGTATGAGAACATTAATCCAAATGCAAAGACTTGAAGCAAGCAAGTTATAAATATGCAAGGTGTTATGCAAGCAACTCACAAGAGTGGAAAGTACATGCGTAAACCACTTGTAACGTGGTGCTAAGTGACATAAGGATGCCATGAAGTGGATATATAGAGTTACATACTACTAGGAGGCATGAATACTCATGTTGAGAATATGAAGAGATATGTTCATGGGTGCATGATGGGTTACAAGTGTGGCTGTGCTAGTGTAGGAAATGTGAAGAAGCATGGAATTAATATATCATGTCAAATGAAAATGATCGGATGATCAATCGGGTAGGTAGTGGTGCCGATCGACCATGTCGACAGACAATGGTTGATCGACCGATCAAGCTGGTGGCAGAACGGATTGATCATGTGAACCAAAGAAGGTTGATCAGACCAGTGTGTGGCTGCTTAACGACGGGTAGTCAATCAATAAGATTGGGCCGGTGGCGGCCAATCGATCGAGTGAACCGGAGATATTTGATCAAGCCAGAGTGTGCAACCTATCAATGAAGAATGGTTATTTGATAAGATCAGGCCAGTGGGTGGTCAATCGATCAAATTGACCGAAGACGATTGATCCGGCCACAGTTGCAACCGATCAAAAAATAATGGTCAATCATTACAGGTGAGTGGGTGACCGATCGATCGAATGGATTGGAGATAATTAATCAGGCTGGTGTATGACTGATCGAAGAAGGCTGGCCGATCGATACAATTAGGTCAGTGGCGATCGATCGATATGATCAAGCTGGCGGCGGTCAATCGATCGAGTAGACTAATGATAATTTTTCAAACCAAAGGGTGTTTCCGATCAATCGAGTAGACTGAAGAAATCAATTGAATCAAAGGACGCGACTGATCAACACCACATACAAAAATGGATGTTTTTTATGCAATTTTGAAAATTATCTATGCGGTGCATACAATAAAAATGTAAAAGTTTGCAATATGAGATTTGATTAGATCTGACGATGAATTGTGCTAGCTCAAATGAACTCATGGGTAAACCCTAGCAGTAATTGACATAACGAGGCAAGCGTAGCACAAAGCGACTGGCGGCCGCCTCCATTTTCAATGTATGAAGAAATTCCATGTGAAAAATCTTTGTGGAGTAGGGAACGTCAAAGTCATTTGACTTTCCATTCTCTACGCCTAAATCGGAACAAACGTAGGTTTACAACGACCCTAGACATAAAGATATTATGCTAGAAACAAAAAAAAATATGTTTTTCTCATAGATTTGTGGGGGAAACACTATGGCTCCTAATTTTATGTGGTTTCCTTTAGGAAATCAAAATCATAACCTAATTTCTCTAACATCTAGACCTAGGGGCTCTAAGAATGAAAATCACAAGGGATTAAAGAATTTCACTTTCGTGATGGTTGATCGAAGCATTTCTTCTTGTAGTAAGATGCTCCCCTCTCCAGAGAGAGTGACGACACCATTGTATTTTGCCTACTTCTAAGAGATGAGGAAGCTCTCCTCATCGGAGAGTTGAGACGTCGAGACTCTGGAATCCTTCTCCAAAGTCAGAATAAAGCTCTCCTTGAAGGAGAGTCTCTAGAGATGAAGAAAATGATCAAATAAATGAAAGGACGTGTGAAGAAAATGGAGAAGAATAACTTGCCTTATCTTCTATTTGAGGATGAGGATGAAATCCCTCAAGGAATCTCCTTGGAAGCTCCTTGAATGCTCACCCTCAAGCTCTTATCTTCCCTAAAATCCCCCAAGCAAAGTGATAATCGATCCTTGAAAAATGGCCTGCTCCCCTTGGTTATACATCCATAAAAAGATTACCACAAGGGTTCTAAGTCGCTTTCCCAGCCTGGAATGGCCCCAAAATATCTCTTATGCCTTATTTGAGTGAAGAACCAGGCAAAAGGGGAAGGCCTAGTGGTCATGGCTGCCTTGTCGGCTGGAATCCCGGGATCGGAGGGTCAATTTCATGAAATGGTCCTGATGGCATGGCCATGCTAAAATCAGGCTTGGTCACACCATTGTTTAAAGTGTCACAAATAAGGGTCATCATGACTACACCTGAGGCCCGATGTGATCGTGCCTGAGGGCCAGCTTGATTACACAGGGCACTCTGTCTTAGCGGCGCGGCCATGCCACTTGTGCTTGTGGTCACACCAGTTAATAAAATCAGGTGCTTGCTAATATTTGGGTGTGGTCACACCCAGATTGTGACATAATTATCTTGTAGCCTCTGGCTATGCCTTCGTCAGGCGTGGACACATAGACCACGACCTTTTTGGGCTGTATGGGGTTGTCTCGGTGTGGCCACGCTACAACCCAGAAATATTGGGCTTTTGGAGAAGCTCACCAAGGGGGTTTCAGCCTCGTGGGACCTCCAGAGAATTGATTGTGAGCAGATAAGGATCCTTGGACCTCCGTGGGGACAATAAACACATATTAAAAGTGTTTGAGAGGTCGAACAATCTACGTATCATCGAAAAAGGTGGATCTAGCATAAAATTTGTCTATCCGAGTCTTGCACTTAAGATTTGAAAATGGTACGGGGTACTCTAATTGATGATCTGAGCCAAGGGAATGTCTATATCAGCAGGATACAACCCTATGTCACAGGAACGATCGTCAAGCTTGAGGATACTTGAAGCAATGTTGGCTTGACAATGCTCAGCTCAGAGCCCGGCTATGATGATGTAGAACCCGAGTGTAGTGTCATGTCACTCGACGAGGATGTCCCGTGTATGTCGCATCAAAAATGGGTGCCAACAATTCCTTCTCAAAAGAAAGTGATTGTTGTAATTGCCTTTAATCATCCTTTAGAACATTAATCATTTGTCTTCTAATGGAATGACTACCTTGGCTAGTTTTATTTTTCCACCATTAGTAGGTTGTTTAATTTCCCTCTTTTACTAGAGTAGAAATCTCCAAACTACTCCTCATTACTCTCTATAGTAAGGCTCCCAATTCCATTCACCCACTTCACCTCAAGATGAAGAACCACTCTTAACTATCCAAAATCACATGCATATTTTTAATGTGATTCCTCATTTAGTGGTCTTAAATCAAGTTATCTTCTCCCTTGAAAATACAACAATTTTGATTGCTTAATCACACATAAAGCTCATTAGAATAACTCACTCACCATTTTAAAATTGTGTCATCTTTTCTTTTGGTAGAGTAATGTGATCTTATCAAGTCACTAATACCAAATATTCTGAAAACATTATGCTTCCATTTTTTTTTTGTATTGAAACTTCACCTTTTGAAGCTTTTGATTCAAAGAATAATAGGTCTTTGTTCTTCTTATTTATCACTGGGAAAATTTATTTCAGCTGAATCATATCAAGAATTTTTTATTTTTTCAGTTCTCATAAATGTGCCCTCTATTTTATTATTTCTCTCATTTTGTTTGGATTATCATTTGTAATCAATATGACTAAAAAAACAACTACTAACAAGATTTATAGCATAAAACAATTGAATATCATTAAGTAATATTGCACTCCACTTCATTTAAATTCATAGGGGTTGTTTGGTTGGAAGCAAGATTTAACTTGAATATGATTTAGTAAATTATGAAAAATTCAAATCTATCAAATTCGTCGAACTACTAGGTTTAATAACTTTAGATTTCTATGTTAAACAAGAGGTAATTTGGATTTAATCTTGATCATATTGGGATTTAATATTGCCATTGGGCAAGGAAGTATAAATTAGAGAAATAGTTTGAGAATGAAGAGGATAGAGCAAGACCATCATGTCAATTCAAGCTAATAATTTTAAATTCATCTAAATGATGAATAAATGCATATTAGTGCATATTATCTTTGAAAATGCTAATAAAAAATAAAAATGCATAAAAATTTGCTTTATGAATTTCTAATAAATATTAATATAACATCATCTTTCTCTTCATTTCAAACAGATTGCTATCTCGACATTCTATAGTTGTCAGCAGCTATTGGCTATTCAATTCCTTCTCGAAAGAAATAAATTACTAGAATTGTCTTTAGTCACCTTTTAGATCATTCAATCATTTATCTTCTAAGAGAGGGATTGTTATGCTTAGTTTTATTATTCCACCAACATTAGGTTGCTTAGCCTCCCTCTTTTATCTAAGCAAAAATCTCCCAACCACTTTTCATTGTTCCCTCTATAGTAACATCTCCCAATTCCATTCTTCGCCTTCACCTCTAAACATAAAGCCACTCGAACTACCCAAAATCACATGCATATTTTTCATTGCTCTTAGGTCATGTTATCTTCACATTTGACTATAAAACAATTTTGATAACTCAAATCATATGCGAAACCTACTTGCGATATCTCACTTAAGTTGTCATTAATACTTTGGGTTTAGCAGTAAATTCATAAATCTAAAATAAATTCTTTTAAAAAGGACCTATTAAATATCTCTTAAAGATAATATTATGAAAATAATAATAAATTTCATATATTTGAGGTCATGAATTGAAAAATATCAATGTACATGAGATTGTTAACTTCATATAATTTTAATATTCAGCTCATACTTTGAATTGATTACTAATAAGGTGCACATAAATAAAATTTTTTCTTTTTTATACATTTGATAATGTTCATTCTACTTTACAAGCTCATTGAAGGAATTATAATTTTTAGACTAGAGCTGAGCTGGCAGCTTTTTGTTGGTTAGCATTCTCCTTCGCTATTTGCATTTA
Organism: Papilionanthe hookeriana x Papilionanthe teres; assembly: GCA_022702705.1. Classification (NCBI taxonomy): domain Eukaryota; kingdom Viridiplantae; phylum Streptophyta; class Magnoliopsida; order Asparagales; family Orchidaceae; genus Papilionanthe; species Papilionanthe hookeriana x Papilionanthe teres. The sequence continues at coordinate 44,118,492 of CM040426.1, read as the reverse complement.
GGTATGAAAAATAGAGAAATAGGATGTTTGAACTGGAATTGTTGGAAACAGTTCGTGAGAAGAGAGAAATGGCAGCTCAGCAGCTGATCCGATGCGGTGGCCGTATATGATGCCACGCGTGGTTAGCCACGGACATCAAACCACACGTCCATTAGGATTTAATATTGCCCTTGCGCACGGAATTAGGAAGTAGAAAAATAGGCCCGGAGAGAGAAAGATCGGCTTTTGCACGCTCACCCCTTGACCGTAGTTTCTTGAAACCCTAATTCCACTGCGCTCCAAACCAGCTCTGCGTGGAAGGCGATCGAATCTAAGGTTATATTCTATGATCCCTGCCGTCATCTTTCTTGTTGCTGCGATTCATTGGGCGAGGGTGGTGTTTCCTATGTGGATTCACTTCCCTTTAGACGCCTTTTTTGTTTGTTGTTGGATCTATTTGTATGAGGAGGTGTTCCTTATTTCTTTTCTTATTAGATCATTTGTTTGTGAGGACTGTGGCTTTCCTTTCCTTTATATTTATATATTTCATGTTTTTTTTTTTTTGATTTTGTTTTGTTTATGCTGCCACGGCTTGCTCCAGCCGAGTTTTTGTGTCCAAAAATATCGTTCTATGGTTTCATTAGGGTTTTGATTTCTCCGTAGATAACAATAGGTCTTAAAAAACACTGCCGAATGAACGGTATGTTTTCTGGGGTTTTTGTGTTTTTTAGGGATGATGGGTTCGGTATTTCAATCATAGTAGTCTCTGTCTGGTTGTAAATTTTGTTATTACGTGATTAATGGACAACAATTTATTCGCTGGTTAGCTGTTTTTTTTTGGACTTAATTGATTTTACTTTGTTATTATTTGGAATGAAGTATAGATTGATTTGTACAATTGGTATGAGTTGCTCTTATAACATATTTTATATTGCTGTTGATGTTCTATCCAGGAATGCTTTCTATTTACAACATTTTGATGCACCAGGAAGATATAATTGGGTAATTTATAGTGAAATACAAATTTGTTTTTAGTCTCTCTCCTAAAAAGAAATGCATCTTTGGTTGTTGCTTTCTGGTATCAATAAACTCTAAAGCTTGTGCTGCTAATATTGCAAAGTCCTGTAACCTCTTGTAGGTTCAGTAAAGCGGGAGTGTTAGTGATTATGGATGTTGAACATTGGAAGTAGATTGCTTTTTTCCTTTTTTGCAGTAAATAATGCTACTAGTTTTACTAAACAGCTCATTGTTTGTTAGTGTGGTCAAGTTTTTATTTGTATGCCAGTTTTTTGAGATTTTATGTTTATTGCTAAAAATACATATATTTACTGTTTGATTTAGTTAGCATTTCCATCATCAAACATTCATTTCATCATCTTTGAAATTGCGTTAATGATTTCTTAACTAGGTGGTAATAAGAATGATTAAAATTGGGCTTCTCTCCCAACTCATTGTTTTGCTTCTGTAAAATAGTTTGTTCATACTTGTGTCCTCATGGCATCTTTTGGAAAATTATTCTATAACTAGATATTTTTCCCTTTAATAAATATATGGATTGGTAGGTTAATTATGTCTACAATTTTTGATTCTGCATCTCTATCTTTGAAGAATTTTATAAGTGCCAGAATGAATTGGGTCATTCCATTTAATTTTTCTCATATCTTGTTCTTTGAGATTGATGCTCTCATCTACTAAACGATTCCCCATGGCATACGTGTTAATTCATAGTTGCCTTTGAAATAATTTGTACTTAAAGAGTTATTATAGCAATTTTAGTGTTATAAAATTTGTGGATTATTTGTATAAGTTGATTCTGAAATCATATTAAATAAATTTGTTACAAGAATAAAACAGTTTGGTAGTTTAGAGCACTATGGTAGAACTGTGATGGATGATATTGATGATGGTATTGATATTTGCTTCTTGAACTTACTAGATGTCTGTTCTATCCCTTGTTGTTATATTGTTGTATTATTATTGTTTTGTCAGGTTCCTATGCTTGTTCTGTAAGCATCGTTGGGATTTTGTATGATATTTATGAAATTTAGAAATTGGAAACAGTCTTTTGCATTTGCTATTGGGTTTCTTTCTCTTTTTTTGGGTCTGCGTAACAGATGATGTGAAAGCTTAATTATCCTTTTTGTGGATCATCCCTTTCTTCTCAATTATGACATGTTTGATAGCTCTTTCAATTTTTTTTAATTGAAAATGTTTAGCATTTTAGAATTTTGTTTGTGCGGAAAATGTACGAGGAAATGCAATATTACCATGCACTTGCATTGGCCTTATTAATTTTGGGGTATGTTTTTAAATCTCTTTAAAGCTTATATTTTTTTAATGTTTTATCAGTATAAAAATTGAATAAAATTTTAAATATAAGAGCAAATCAAAATGAAATCTAGAGTTCAAACTCAGCAACCGTATTTTTCATATTCTAATTCTAAAGTCTAATTTACATAACCATATTAAAGTCTGCAAAATGAGATATCAAAACGAAACAAAATAAGTATCAATTTTCATTTGGCTTCAACAAAATGAGCGGCAAGCTAGTGAGATAAATGAAGAGGTACAATGGAGTCTGTGCTGAAACAAGAGGAGATCGAAGATAGACAAGATGCAAGTCTAAGGTATGTTGGGCTTAGGGCTTTGATGTTTTTTGTAGGGTTTGTTGGAGTGAAATAGGCTTTCTAGGGCTATGTGATGAAAAGGAAAACGATTATTTTATTCGTATTTTTATTTAAATAGATAGTAACAATATTTGTAATATGTTGAATTTTAGTAATTTGATAATTTAATTCACATTATATCATGGGTTTGTTTCCCCATTAGGGTTGTAAATGATGAGCGCTAGTTCCTCGGTGCCATGCGTAATGGCTCTCCTTGCCCATGGCAAATTTCTCTTATTTCACCCTTAGGTGATCCCATAACAATGTATTTTAAAACATATAGTCAGATCATGACACTATTACCTAAAGGATAAAGGTAATGGTAGCCAATTGAATTTTGTTTCTTATATTCTATAGCGATATAAAATACGGTGAGCTTATTTTGTAGAGGTTAATGTATTGATTTTAATTAGAAGCAATTTTTTGCAGTTGGCTCTTTGGCGAGGGTTTAAAATCTTATCAATTTTCAATTGAGCATAAATTTTTATCCTGTTTTATGGCTTTATTGAACTATTAAGTTCAGCTATATGAATCTTGAGTTTCTATTTATTCTTATGCAGGTTTACATACATACCACTCGATTCCTATGTATTTAAAATTCTAAACACCCAAAATTTCATATTTACATATATGTCACCTTATCTATGCATGAGAAGGTGCATTTCTGTTTTAAAAAATTAAAATGGTTGTTTTTTATGTGATATTTTGATACTAATTTTATATAACTATATAGGTGTATTTTGCTATCATTCTTGTATATGTTCATTCCGCCTAAGTATTTGCAACTATCCATGTTCAATAATGCCACGCTTATCCTTCTAATCATTTTTTATTTCCTTCCTGACTTTCTCATACATTCGCTATTCCATTTTTTTTATTCAACATTCAAATCTGTACAACAGACCCGACCTAACTGTTTTATAGTTTCCTTTTTTTAGGGGCATTTACATACAATACTTGTGTACGTACAAATCTAAAACTTAAGCTTTCATATTTACATTTATAGCACACAAATCTTTAAATGGCATAAAAAATACTTTTATTGTTTTTTGAAAAATGAAGTACACTCTTTCATGGATTAGTTTATTACACCAAAATTTTACAAATGTAAATAGTGAACTTTAGATATTAGATATGTAAATGCATGGGAATTGTGTGCTATGTATATTAATTTTTCACTATTTTATTATACTACAGCCCATTGAAGGTTTGCACAGCCTATTTTTGGGATGTACGGTAATGGATTTAAGTTGGATCTAACCTGAATCTAGTCAGATAGATAAAATGGTAAATAAATCCAATTTCTTCTCAATTTTTCCTTAAATCCCTGATTTACCAAATATTGGTGTTGGCAGAATTTAGTAAATCCAGATATACAGAGTTTATCCATTACTAAACAGCCCTTTTGTATTTGACATTAATGAGATATAAGAAACTTTGTATGCTATGATGTGCCATTTTAACAGCATTTATGGCCTCTTTGTTTCTCTTGATGTGTGGAGCATATATGGCCATTTGTATCTTGAAGCGTGGGAGTGTAGATCGCGTGTTTCTGATTGTTTTGTTTTAAGAGTATGCAGCTTAAAGTTTCAATGACTGCTTTGCATGCGCAGAAATTTTAGTTCGTGCAAAGTTTCAATTTGAAAACTCTCCTTGGTAACCTCTTGAAGCCTCTGACACCAGAAAATTGTTGCTCTTCATGCAAAAGCTGATTATTATTTTATTGAAGATAAGGTTTTTAAACTAAATATTGAAAGTTAAGGATTGGTTAACTGAAACTGTTATTTTATGCCAAATTTAGGTTAATATTTGTGATTATAGTTCAAATGTCGCCAGCATCAAAGTCCAAGACCAAGGACAAATCAACCCCAAGGATGGGCAAAGAGCAGTCAAAGGTTACAATAAAACCAGTTCCTGTGCATACAAATGGTGGAACTGGCTCTGCTAGTGCTTATAATCCAATTTTGGGAACATTTCACACCCTTGAGATATCGGCACTTTCATTGGCGCCTCAGAACAATGGCCGTTTTAGAACTGTTGATTACCCAGACGATCACCCTGGGAATTTACCAGGTTTGACTGCAGAATATGATTCTTTGTCCAACAATGGAAGCTGTTCTGGTGAGTCAGAAGACCAGAAGGAGAAGCCTACCAGCACCGCACCTCGTGTAGAGACTATTCCAGGTTGTGACAATGACAAACGAGACAAGATTCGCCAGAAGAATGAGAGGAAGCACCAACGCCAAAGGGAGAGGCGAGCTCATGAATTGCATGAAAGATGTAATACCTTGCTCACATCGAGAAAAGTCGAAACTCTTTCTCACCAGCTTGAGGCCATGGGATTCCCAACTGATCGAGCAAAAACGGCCCTCATAATAAATGAGGGCCGGATGGAGGAATCGGTCGCGTGGTTGTTACATGAAGGGGAAGAGGATAACAAACAGCAGGTTTTGGTGAACCTAGAAGATAAAAGCCACATAAAAGTTGATATTAGTGATGAGCTTGCTAGGCTTGCAGAATTAGAGGTTAAACACAAATGTACAAAACAAGATGTTGAAAGGGCTGTTGTTGCTTGTGAGGGAGATTTGTTGAAGGCTGAGGACAGCTTGAGGTTGCAAAAACAAGCTGCTTCTGCCGCAACTCCCAAGTCAGATGACTTTGTTGAGTCCGATGGGCTTAGTAATAAGATTTCTGCTCCTAACAACCATGTATTGATAAGAAATCCCGTTAAAGGAGCAACCTCATCCTCCGTGATCATTCAACAACAGAGAAGGGATGAAAAAGATTTAAACTACAAAGCAATGGTAACTGGTAATTTGCCACAGGAATATATAAATAGAAACCCTCAGCAGGCATTTAAGAAGATGCAGCTCAAACCAAATGATTGGTCAAGAGTTCAGTCTCTTCCATTTGATAAAAGATTGTTGGCAATGAGCGGTGGTGCTCCATCTGTTTCATACCCTCCATTGGTGTCACCAGTACAGCCTTCAGGACCTCCATTGAAGTCAGAAACTCAGTTCCTTGCTCCAATGGGGCATGAAATTCAGACAGACTTTCAGGCAGGAACTTTGAGAGAGCCCTCTTTCATTGTTATGAGACGCCCGAAGCCGCAGAACTTGCCTTCTTCAAGCATTGGCTTGAGCATGTCTCCACCAGCATCCACAGGATGGCATCCAAAGGCATCTCCTGGCCTGGAATTTTTTACAGCGGTGAATGGTGGTTCGACTCATAACTTCGCTGGTATGGGCTCAAACGGCTCATCCCTGCAACAGTTTTACCCTCAAAGCAACCCCTATACAATGTCATCGGGTCCGGCGGACTTGGCTGACGCAACTGGTTGGAGCAACCAATCGTGGAATTCTTCGGGAACCACATCATCGCTAGCAATGCCATCTTCTCTAGGACTTTTTACAGCATTGAGTTCTTCTGGGTCTGCTTCATCTTCTCAGAATGATTGGAGCAACAGTGGCTTGGCTGCCCACCGGGATTATGCATCTATTGATTGGAGCTTGGATGTGACATCGCTAAGACCATCAAAGGATGATATTGAGTCTGACTCATGGGCGACAATGTTTATGGAAGGAAATGCTGCGGCAAGGCCTCACATAAATGTTGGTGGGGTTGTTTATGTTCCAGGATTACAGGAGGGTGGTGGTCTTATGACTGATCCCTCAGGCACATCTAGTTCACATGAATGGACTAACCCGTTTGAGGGTAGTGATCTGTTTAGGGCTCCCAGACTGTATGTCACATCCCCTTCTCTGTAGGAAATCTATCATTTCGAATGGGAAAAAAAAAAGAACTGATGGTTTGGGTTTTGCTGGTCTTTGATTTCTTATATTTATATTGCTGGTTGGTGTCATTTTGCTTGCATTGTGCTTGATATGGATGAAGCCAGCTCTCGTCCGTGTTCTTGAAAAGTTGTGTTGGTGCTTCTGTTTATTTGTTGCAGCGCGGTATATTATCTCTAAATCTAATTCATGCGCATTTTTTGGAGTTATCGAAGAAATTTTTATTTGTTTTAAATGCTCTGAACCGATCGATGCGAGGGAACCAATTTTTTTTTTTTTTTCGTTTTCATTTTTATTTTTTATTTTATATTTTATTATTATTATTATTATTATTATTATTATTATTTTCTTTTGTTCTTTGCAGTCAAATAAATATTGAATACACCATAAATTTTGGTGCTGAGTAGCTTCAGTTGTTTTCTTATTTAACCAATTGATAATACAAACCCATTTTGGCATGTTAGTTGATAATTTCTCTTTGCTGCTAGGGGTGTAAATGGAACTGAGTTGAGCTCAAGTCACCCCTATGTTTGAGCTTGATTTAGGCCTTTTTGGGGTGGCGATCGGGCAACGGCGCAGCGTGAAGCCGCGAATTTAGGTGGTTGGGCGGCATTCTACACGCAGCCCGGTAAATTTAGCCTAAAATGCGGGCTGCACTCGTGGCCTGCATTTTTCATGTAATTTTATATGCTGTTTGTCTCATTTGTTTGGCGATTCAGAGCTTCGACGTCGAATTCGCCTGCCCTAACCTGCGATCTGAACTCTGCGATTTGGCACTTTCTTTGCCATCTATCGCTTCTTCTTCTCCTTCTCCCTTCGGGTTCGAGTAGGGTTATGCTACACATCCCCTTAACCTGGTTCTGTTGTTTGTTCCTTAGCGGTAAGCTATAATTTTATTTTAGGTTTTTTGAAAAAGAATTTGAGGAACAATGAAATGAATGATTTGGGTGAGTTTTTTGGATGCAAGTATTCGTGTGAATGCCTGTTATTTGGATGTTTTGACGTTGGATATGTAAATACATAGGAATTTGGTGGTATGCATGGGAATGCTTATTATTTAGAATATTGTCCATCCAAGATTCGTTATTAACTTTTATAAAGGTAGACAAGATAATTTTCAGGCCAGTGTAAATTCATGTCATAACGTAGCACAATACTACCAATAGATAGAAAAGCTCCATGTAGATTATCCATCAAAAGTATTAAAATTTTGAAATTAATGTGAAAGTATTTTGCGTTTTGTATCTATATATGAAAGGTTAGGTGTAAGATATGTAAAATGCATTAGAGTTTTGTGATATGAATGTAAATGTCTCAAAATTATTTTGTTGTTGTTTTGGTGGTGTGTTGGCTTTGTTGGGTGACAGTTTATTTTGGTCTGTATTTGTCGGTGGTCCTGCGATAATTTCTTGGTGGCTTAATGTTTTTGTTGGTAAATTCTATGTAAAAGTATAGCTGTTTGATATGTCAATACATATTAATTGAGTGATCTACATGAGGATCTTCCAAAAAAAGAAAAAAAAATGGTTATAGATGCTCGACATAATTCCTTCAGGGGGTTCATGTATTTAAATTCTCCTTATAGATTGGTGAAGGTGATATTTTGATGTGCAAATTTGAGTATTATCCAAATATGAAAGTTTATTAGTTGTTAAATATGTAAATACATAAGAATTGTATGACATGTATCAAAATGCCCCTTAAAGATTGGGGAAGGTGGTTTTTTTGTTGTGCAGAATTGAGTATTATGCATGTAAATATGAAAGTTTAGTTGGTACGTGTAAATACTTAAGAATTGTATTGCATGTAGCTTGGGGTGGTGGTGGTTTGGGGAGGTAGTGGTTGTGGCTTGGGGTGAGGGTTTTGTGGCGGTAGCTTGGGCAAAAAAGTGGTGGTTGTGGCTTGGGGTGCTGGCTGTGGCATGGGTTGATGTCTGTGGCTTAGGGTGATGGTTGAGGGCTGTGCCTTGGGGTGGTTGTGGGTTGGGTAATGATTTTGGGCGGTGGCTTGGGGTGAGGGTTTTGTGTCTGTGATTTGGGCCAAAAAGTGATGGCTGTGGATTGGGGTGGTAGCTATGGCTTGGGGACATGTCAGTGGCATAGGGTGATGGTTTTGGGTTGTGCCTTCTGATGGTGACTATTGCTTGGGGTGGCCGTGGGTTGGAGCGATGGTTTTGGGTTGTGGCTTGTGATGATGGTTGTGGCTCGGGGCGATGGTTTTGGGTTGTGGCTTAGGGTGGTTGTGGGATGGGATGATGGTTTTTGGCTGTGGCTTGGGATGAGGGTTTTGAGGTTGTGGCTTGACGTGGTGACAGTGGCTTGGGGTGAGATTTCTGTGGAGGCTTGGGATGGTGGATGTGGCCTGTTTGTTATTATATGCTTGTTGGGTTGTGATATCAATGAGAAAAGTTCCATTATAAATTATTTTGCAAAGCTTGGTTCAGTGCATTTTTTCTGTGTAGTTTTTTTACTGATATTGGAAATGCTCAACTGGTTGTGGCTTGGGGTGAGGGTTTTGTAACAGTTTTTTTTTTCACTTGACTAAGACGAAAGAGGCACATACATCCGTAATGTAGGACAAACAAAATCAAAATAATATTTGTGACATTTGCCTCATGGGGATTGATCTGGGAAATAGGTCTTTTACCTGTTTCAACAATGAAGGGTAGCAAAATATTATCAAAATATTCAAGAAAAATACTGGCAGAGAGAATGATAGGATGTAATTGAAGAACAAATGTGATCAACTCAAAAAGGATTGAAAAAATTAGAAAGAATCGAAACAAGGATCAATGGGTTTGGGGTGGGATACAGTTAAGTGAGCCATTAATGCTCCCAAAAAGTGGTGGGCAGAAAGACTTGTGATAAACATTTTTGGCATGTCCTGTAATTTGGTTAATTTCATGTTGTTTTTAAATTGGACCGTATCTTATGAATTTGTAGGCAGTGCCCGCTGCAAACAAAATTTAAAGTTTATGGACTTGATCTTAAGTTGGAGGAGAAAATGAATCAAATGTTCGGGGGCGTCTTTGCTACAGGAAACTATGCATCTCTCCATTGAGACAGGGTTTGGTAGCACTCTCGAGAACTTGGGAGACCAGTGATCAGGCGATTCAACTAAAGGCCCTAGCCCGAAGCACCATGAACCTGAGTCAACTTCCCATTATAAGCGTCTTCGGATTGAGAATAAAAAGTAAGTTGGGGCTGCTTTCCTTAGAAGCCAAATATCACAGCTGGTGTCTTCTTATAGTGTTGAACCCCAGACACCTCATGCAAATTTCAACGAGCATGTCCTGTAAATTCTGAATGGATTCAGGGAAATTTTTGAGGATGAACCACTATACTTGTTTGCAATAGTTGCTTGAAGATCCGACCCGTAGAAATTTTTTTCGTCATGATGCCTAATGCCCACAGGGTAGCATATCTATAACATTTTTATGATCGCATGAACATTTGAGAGACTTTGTTTATTTACAATTGTTTGAGACATTTATATTTGTGTATTTTTTTCATTATGATTTGGATATTTCAACTGCTTGGAACTTCACTTATTCAGTGCATCTTTTTTTCGTTATTTGTAACCTTATGTGGCATTGATGCTTCTTCGTCAGACAACATGATAGTGATCTACATGGATGCAACTGAAAGAAGGTGTAGAAGGAGAATTCCAGTTGTCGTATGTTTGACCTACGAGTATTACAACTCGTACATTGATTGGTCTCCATGCATGACATTCTCATATGTTGGGGACAAATGGGTCGGGGCATTGCTTGTGGGCTAGCCAACGAGATTTAACAATATGTTTCGCATGAGACGTGTAGTATCCATTGATCTGTTGTAGGAACTACATGAATCTCATGGACTTCATGGCTCTAATAAGATGACTTCGCGAGAGGTGTTGACACCAACCCTCTACATATTATCCCAAAATGAATCAATACGGGGGCAATGGAGCGATTTCAACACATCCAAAATAATTTGCAGGTACGTCTCTTTGGGTTGAATGCACTTGTGAGCTTTCTTCACAAGTCATAAAACCCCTACAGAGATTTTACGCAATGTACGGTACATGTCGTTCTTTAAGGTATCATCTCAAATTCATTACAATCAAAATAAAAAAAAAACATTGTTATTTGATCCACTGAAAATTTGATAGTTTTTACTATCCATTTCATACCCATTTTTGATGATATTGCACTTTGAAGGAATGTATTTTTCACGATTTCATGCATGTACAATGATTTTAGGCCTTTGGAGTAAAAGGAAGCGAAAAAGAGCAAATTTGGAACAAAAAGGGACAAAAATGCATTTTATTGAACTAGCGCCGAATGGCGCTGTCACCAGCGCCAAACCGCACTATTTTACAGAGAATTGCGACCGATTGGCGGAATAATGCGCCTAACGGTGCCCTATTCAGCGCCGAACCATGCCCTATTTCAATTTTAAACTAGATTAAATGTATTTTGCCGGATTTTGAAGGGTTGCTTTAGAAAACTTTTGATAATTCAGTTTTGGCCGAATTTAAACACTTTTGGAGCCAAGTTTAGAGAGGGGTGAGAAGAGAAGAGAAGAGTTTATAGTTTAGAGAGAGTTTCTTTTCATTTTTGTGTAGGAAATTAGGTTTTGTGTTTTCTCTTCTAAGGAGTGTGAGAGGAGAGGGAAAGTGAGAGATTTCTTCTTCTTTACTTATCTAAAGAGAGAATTGTGTGTTGTAGTGAAAAAAGAAGAGGAGTCAAAGAAATTCCTTGAGATTCTCTTGGGGAAGAGTTTGAGATAAGTTGTTTTTACTTTACTCTATTTATATGACGTTTTTTTTATATATAAAATCCATATTTTGTCATCTTTTCCTCATGAGTCTTGAGTAGATTTCTTTGTCTTTCTCCTTTTCATGTGATGTGTTGATGTTGTGATATGGAAATGATATGCCGATTTATTATGGAGAATTTGTGATGACATTTTCACTTCGAACTTCATTTATTTGATCTGGCCAATTGAATTGTTAAAACTTGTTGGGAAATATATTTTCTTAAAAGATTATGAGTTTCAAAACAAAAGTGAAGGTCACATTCAATGTCCATGAATGAGAAACGTAGTTCATGGGGATTGAGTGCAAATAAATAAGAAAATATACTTTGAAGGGCGTAGAATTGGAGATTTCAGAGTGACAGTCTGAAATCCTCAATTTAGTCCTAATGTTTGGAAACTGAAGCAAGAGTTAGCCTTCAGGCAAAGGGAAGTGGGAGCTCTGGAGTGAGAGCGAGTATCCTCCCAGCCTAACCATAAATTTTGGGACTAAACTCAGGATTAGTTAATGTTCTTTATACGCTGAAATATGGGTAAATAATAGGAATGCTCCTATTTGACACAATACATTTGCATTACTGATCTATGTCACAATAATCATCACATTGTGATTGGAAAGGAGGAAGACTCTTTCTTGCAACTGAACTTTGTTATAAATTTAATTTTGTGTTAGTTTAAGTTGCTAGAGTTTAGAACGTATTTTGGTAGAAATAGTAACTACAACCGTTTGTCTTTATTTTAAGAATTAAACTTCCTTGCAATTGTGCTACGCCATAAAATTAAAGCCTCCCTGCAGGGTCGATATTCAGGACTCCACTAGAGCTCTGTATTACTTGAGCGATACGTATACTTGCGTTTAATTGTGTGAATCATTATAAAATTAAATCAATATATATATCTAAATCTGAGTTCATAAATTTTGACAATTTTAAAAAGTCACACCAAGTTTTTGGCGCAGTTGCAGGGGAGGTACAATAAAAGAATAAAAATAAAAGGTAACTGTTAAAATTTAATTTTGTAGTATTTGAAATCTTATATTTGAATTGCAAGTCATAATTGTGTGTGTTTGTTTATTGTTAGTGTGCTTATTGTGTTTGTATGCGTAGTATCAGATCTATAGGTTTAGTGCCTTACGATTTTGAATTAGAGTGTACTATTAGAAAAAATTGAAAACAACAAAAAAATATGCAAATCCTCATAAGATGGCAAACAATTTAAACAATAAAAATGAAAATATACCAAGACCTTTAAGATATTATGCTAATCCAACAGTAGATGAAATTCAGTTAACTATCTAAAACCCTGATGTTGCTGCTAATTCATTTGAGCTTAAACCTGCTATTATCCAAATGGTACAGAATAATCAATTTGGAGGAATACCTAATAAAGTTCCTAACTTACTTCTCGCTAGATTTCTAGAACTGTGTTCTACTTTTAAATATGATGGAGTGTCAAACGATGATGTTAGGCTTAGACTTTTTTCCTTTTTCACTAAGGGATAAAGCTAAGGCGTGGTTAAATTCGTTAGCACTTGGATCTATCAGAACATGGGGAGAGCTTTCATAAAAGTTTCTGTCAAAATATTTTCCTCCTTCCAAAACTGTTAAGCTGAGGAATGATATCACATCTTTTAGTCAGTTTGATGAAAAATCCATCTATGAAGCTTGAGAAAGATTTAAAGATCTTCTGAGAAAGTGTTCACACCATGCTTTACCGGACTGATTAATAATTGAAACATTTTAAAATGGATTAGTGGGATCTTTGAGATCGATTATCGATGCTGCTGCCAGTGGATTATTAATGTCTAAACCTTTTGACGAAGCCTATTTGTTAATTGAAGAAATGACTACTAATAATTTTCAATAGCCCTCTGAGCGGGTAAATCCTAAGAGAGAAGCTAGTATTTATGATTCTGATGCGATAACTATGATAGTTTCTCTAATTGTTGCACTTTCCAAGAAAATAGATCAATATTGAATGAATTATTCTCCAACACCCTCAGTGTTAGAAGAAAATTTATCAGGACATATGATAGACTCTCAAATGTCTTATGAAACATTGAATGCCATAAATAACAAAGTCAATAATCGTTATTCGAATTATTATAATTCTAGTTGGAGGAATCACCCGAACTTCAACTGGAATAACACTAATGCTGTTGTTAACCTACAATGGGGAAACAATCCTATGAATCCAGTTGGAAATCTGAACAACTAAGGAAATACCAATTATAGACATTCTTATCCTCCTGGTTTTAATCAACAATTTATGGAAAAGAAGTTGTCTATTGAAGAAATTATTCTGAATATGGGTAATCAAATTCAAGCTCAAAATGTTGCAATGAAGAATATTGAGAATCAATTGAGACATATCTTTAATTCGCTTAATAATAGACATTCTGGAAATCTTCCTAGCAATGTTGAGATCAACCCAAAAGATCAAAACAAGGAGCAAATTAAAGCTATTCAATTAAGGAGTGGAAAAGAATTAGAACCAAGAGTTCAAAAAGAAGTCAAAGTTGAAAGAGAGGAAGTGAACCTTGAGAAAGGTTCTAAGAAGATATATCCAGACGAATATCTGCTAGAACCAATGAAGATAACTGTTGAAAAATCACATCCTCCTTTTCCTTAAAGACTAAAGAAACAGAACAGAGATAACAGATTTGCAAATTTTTGGAAATTCTTAAGAAATTAACAATTAATATTCCCTCTGTTGAAGCATTATAGCAGATGCTTGATTATGTAAAGTTTATGAAGGATATTCTTAAAAAGAAAAGAAATTTTAAATACCATGAGACTGTTGCATTTAGCGGTGAGTGTAGTGCAATTATTCAGAAGAAGCTTTCTGAAAAACTTAAAGAACCAGGTAGTTTCACTATCCCGTGTGCTATAGGTGAGAAAATTTTCGGAAGAGCTTTATGTGATCTTGGAGCTAGTATTAATCTTATGCCTTTATCAACTTTCAAAAGATTGGGAATAGGAGAAATTTCACCAATATCTGTGACTCTTCAACTGGCTGATCGTTCTACCTCTTATCCTAAAGGAGTTGTGGAAGATGTATTAGTAAAGATGGATAAATTTATCTTTTATGTGGATTTTATTATATTAGATATGGAGGAAGATAAAGAAATTCCAATTATTTTAGGAAAACCATTCCGTGCTACTGGGAGAGCTATGATCGATGTCCAAAAAGGAGAACTAACTATGAGATTTAATGACCTAGAGGTAACTTTCAATATTCTAAAATATATGAAATACCCTTCAACTAAAAAAAGATAATGAGTGTTTTCAAATGTAAATCTGCGATTATTTGAGAGAAGATCATTTTAAAGAAGTATTTGAAAAAAATCTGGAATGTGAGGATGAGTATGAAAGTGAAAATGAAGATGATTTGGATGATATGAAGAATGAAAAGTTAGAACTTGTTGAGGAAAAATTTGAAAGATTGGATACTATGGAAAATGAAGATAAAAGTTTAATTCCATCTATCATTAAATCCCTTGAACTTGAGCTAAAAATTCTCCCTAATCATCTAAAGTATATGTTTTTAGGAGAATCATCTACTTTACCAGTCATTGTATCTTCGGATTTAAATGAACAAGAGGAAAAATTATTGGACACCTTAAAAAGATACAAAAAGGCTTTTGGTTGGTCCATAGCTGATATTAAAGGAATCAGTCTATCGATTTGTATGCAAAAAATTTTGTTGAATGAACAACATAAACCTAGAGTTGATTCACAAAGGAGACTGAACCCAATAATGAAGGATGTGTGTCGACGAACGGAAAGAGATTTGGTGTGGAATGTCGATTTTGTGGAGTCGCCATCTAATATTAGCCTAATTTTATTCTTATAAATCCCATGAAAGATTTGAGGAATTTAGGGCTAATAGTAGAAAATGATGTTTATGACAATCCTTATAGAAGAATATCCTAGAATAATATATCCTAGAATTTTCATATAAAGAAAATCATAGAAAATCAGAGATTTCCATTGTGGGTTCTTTTGGATCTGCTATAGAAGCAAGCTTCTATAGTTAATTACATCTTAAACAATTTTTAATTGTTCAAGAAAACTTCTGATTAATGTCAATCATTTGTTTTCTAAAATTTTATTTTTAAGGAGAGATGTACCCACTATCACTCCTAAATGTCATGTCATATTTATTATTTTAAAGTTTTGATTTTGTTTTTCATGTCGTTATCTTAAAAGTTTTGTTGTTGTTTTCCATGTCGTTGTTTTGTTTTTTTTGGTGACTATCCTAAAAGTTTTTTTTGTTTTTGTTTGTCCATGTCGTTGTTTTGTTTTGTTTTGGTGACTATCCTAAAAGTTTTGGTTTTGTTATTGTTTGTCCAGAATGTCGTCCTGCAAAACAGAGTGAGCACATCCTATAACATGCAAAAAAAATCTAAACGAAACTTTTTGTCTTCACCCTGCAAAGAAAAGATTGTCAGAAAATAATGTCATGTTCATTGTTTTGATTTAACATGTCCCGGATGTCGGTTTATGTCAAATTATATTAATTAATGTTTAATTTTGTCGAAATATCGGATTAATTTCATTTTAATATCGATATTTGTCAAATTTATATTTGAAATGTCAATTTTATGTCGGTTATGTCGATTTTGGTTTGAAATGTCGAATTTATGTCGGTTATATCGATTTATGTTTGAAATGTCGAATTTATATCTGTTATGTCGATTTTGGTTTTGAAATGTCAAATTTGTGTCGGTTATATCGATTTTGGTTTGAAATATCGAATTTATGTCTTGACTTAAGTTTAAACTTAAATCTTATGTTCATGTCTGTCTGAACTTAAGTTAAAAGGTTTGATTTAGATTAACTTGAGTTCATGTATGTCTGAACTTAAGTTAAAAGGTTGAAAGTTAGATTCAATATTTATTGAATTAATATGGGCTCATGTCTGATTAATCCTAAGTTAAATTCAATGTTGATTGAATTTAATTAACTTGAGTTCATATCCGTCTGAACTGAAGTTAAAAGGTTTAAATTTAGATTCAATATTAATTGAATTAACTTGGATTCATGTCTGTTTGAACTTAAGTTAGATTCAATGTTGATTGAATCTAATTAACTTAAGTTCATGTCTGTCTGAACTTAAGTTAAAAGGTCTAACTTAGAATAGACTTAATTAAGTTTTAAGCCTTGTTTAAATAGGACCTAAAGGTTAATCAAGTCTAATAAATTAGACTTAATTAGAATTGCAGACCATCTAAGTCCTTTTTAGATAAGACTTAAGTTTTAATTAAGTCTATTTAGCTATAGTTTATTAGACTTAGGTTCATGATTTGTTGTTTTAAATCTCAATTGCTTGATGATTTAATCAAGTCTAGGATGTTAGACTTAATTAAAATTTTATGTTGAATTTAGGTTTGAATTAAGTTGGATTAAAAGTTTAATATAGTTTGGTCTTATGTTAAGATTTGACTTAAGTTCAAGTTAAGTTGAACCTATATTTAAAGTTGACTTAAGTTCGATATGGGTTGAACTTACATTGAGTTTAGGTCAGACTTAAGTTCATGTCGGGTTGAACCTAAGTTTAGTTTGACTTAAGTCTAACATGGGTTAGACTTAAGTTGTGTTTGGGTTAGACTTAGATTCAGGTCAGGTTGAATTTAAGTTTGGTTTGACTTAAGTTTAATGTAGGTTAGACTTAAGTTAGGTTTAGGTTTGACTTAGGTTTATGTTGAGTTGAACCTAAGTTTGGTTTGACTTAAGTCTAGTGTAGGTTAGACTTAAGTTAAATTTAGGTTTAACTTAGGTTTACGTTGAGTTGAACATAAGTTTGGTTTGACTTAAGCCTAGTGTAGGTTAGACTTAAGTTAGATTTAGGTTTGACTTAGGTTTATTTTGAGTTGAACCTAAGTTTGGTTTGACTTAAGCCTAGTGTAGGTTAGAATTAAGTTAGATTTAGGTTTGACTTAGGTTTATGTTGAGTTGAACCTAAGTTTGGTTTAACTTAAGTCTAATATAGAGTTAGACTTAAGTTAGGTTTGGGTTCGACTTAGGTTTATGTTGAGTTGAACCTAAGTTTAGTTTAACTTAAGTCTAATATAAGGTTAAACTTAGGTTTGGGCTCGACTCGGGTTTATGTCGAGTTGAACCTAAGTTTGGTTTGACTTAAGTCTAGTGTAGGTTAGACTTAAGTTTGATTTAGATTTGATTTTTTAAGGTTAATTAAACCTAATTTATATAAGGTTTAATTAATTAATTAGACTTATTATGGGTTAAGTCTAATTATTTAAGGTTAATTAAACCTAATTTGGGTAATGTTTAATTGATTAATTAGACTTATTATGAGTTAAGTCTGATTATTTAAGGTTAATTAAACCTAATTTAGGTAAGGTTTAATTGATTAATTAGACTTATTATGGGTTAAGTCTAATTATTTAAGGTTAATTAAACCTAATTTAGGTAAGGTTTAATTGATTAATTAGACTTATTATGGGTTAAGTCTAATTATTTAAGGTTAATTAAATCTAATTTAGGTAAGGTTTAATTGATTAATTAGACTTATTATGGGTTAAGTCTAATTATTTAAGGTTAATTAAATCTAATTTGGGTAAGGTTTAATTGATTAATTAAACTTATTATGGGTTAAGTCTAATTATTTAAGGTTAATTAAACTTAATTTAGGTAAGGTTTAATTGATTAATTAGACTTATTATGGGTTAAGTCTAATTATTTAAGGTTAATTAAACCTAATTTAGGTAATATTTAATTGATTAATTAGACTTATTTTGGGTTAAGTCTAATTATTTAAGGTTAATTAAACCTAATTTAGGTAAGATTTAATTGATTAATTAGACTTATTATGGATTAAGTCTAATTATTTAATGTTAATTAAACCTAATTTAGGTAAGGTTTAATTGATTAATTAGACTTATTATGGGTTAAGTCTAATTATTTAAGGTTAATTAAACCTAATTTAGGTAAGGTTTAATTGATTAATTAGACTTATTATGGGTTAAGTCTAATTATTTAAGGTTAATTAAACCTAATTTAGGTAAGGTTTAATTGATTAATTAAGTAGGTTTAAATGATATTCTAAACTTAATTAAGTCTAATTTTATCATTTTGGACTTAATTAATTGAATTTTGGGTTTAATAGGTTTAAATGATATTTAAACCTAATTAAGTCTAATTTTGTCATTTTAGACTTAATTAATTAAATTTAGGATTAAATAGGTTTAAATGATGTTTTAAACCTAATTAAGTCTAATTTTGTCATTTTAGACTTAATTAATTAAATTTAAGGTTTAATAGGTTTAAATGATGTTTTAAACCTAATTAAGTCTAATTTTGTCATTTTAGACTTAATTAATTAAATTTAGGATTAAATAGGTTTAAATGATGTTTTAAACCTAATTAAGTCTAATTTTGTCATTTTAGACTTAATTAATTAATTTTAGGGTTTAATAGGTTTAAATGATGTTTTAAACCTAATTAAGTCTAATTTTGTCATTTTAAACTTAATTAAAGTTTTCCATTAGCCTATCATAGACTAGATTCATTTCAAACTAAGATTATTAAGGAAAATAAGCTAAGTTTATAAAAAGGTTATTTTTAGGATTAAAAATTATTTAAATAATAAAGAATCTTAATCCTAAATTTTAAAATGTCACTTAAAGTTATTTTTATGACTTAGAAATGATTTTATTAGGGTTATTTTCTGTTGCCCTAACATTTCTGATCATTTCCATTTTTATTTTTCTTAATTTTTAATTTTTATAATTATTATTTGAAATAATTACAAGATGTCTTGAAAATTAGAGAAAAGTGTCATAGACATGTTTTCTGTCCTTGGAAAAATCATGAAAGATCCCTAAGAGCATAAAGATAAATGCCTCAAAGTTTCATATTTTTTTGATTTATAAATAATTTTTAATAATTAAAATACTCTAAGGAGTATTTAATTATTTAAAAAATAAATAATGGGAACAAAATTATGATTTTTATTTCATAATTTTCTCCTCTTCAAGAGCTTTCCAAAAGTATTTTTATCATATTTTTGTGACCTCTAGATAAAAAGATATTAAATTTTGAAGTTTTTAAGGTTAAAATTAATTTTTAACCAATTTCGCGCCGCCAAATTTATCTCCCGCCGACGCGTGCCCTCGTACGCGTCGAATAGGCGGGAGGATCCGCTGCGGGAGGCCGAACACGGGACACCGCGGAGCGCGATCAGCGCCGTTCATCCCAAAACACGGGATCGAACGACTGAGATAATTCGAATAAAAATTCGAATTATTTCAGGCCGTTAAACTTCAAACCTTAATATCTCATTCAATTCTTAATGAAATTAAGTGATTTTTGAACCTATGGAATCATCTAAACATGTAGAATATTTCCATACGGTGATGTAACATTTATGGGCTAATATAACACATGATATTTCAAAAAATACGAATTATTTTGTGAAAAATAATTTCATACCTTTGCCACAAGCAAATCAAGCTAGATCAGACCTTGTAGTTGTCTTCTAGGACCCCAATGGAAGATTATTGCTGCAGCAATTTGATCCAGAAGTTGGGCTTAAAGGAGAATTTTGAAGAGGTGGCTGATTTGGGTTGTTTTTGAAATTTGATCAAATTGGCTCGATTAGGCTCAATCTATGGCTTGGATTTGATCCTAATGGATTGCTAAGACTCTTAGGAGAGTTTTTATGTTGGGAGCAAGGAGATTTGAGCAGCCTATAGGTATTTCTAATTTTTTTCTTCTCTCCCTACTAGGCTCGGTTTGGGCTCTATTTATAGCCAAGGGGAGGCCATGGCTTAGCTTAAGTTGTTCTAGGGGAGTTGTTATCTCCCCTATTAACCCATTGGAGAAGAAATTCGATTGAGAGGATAGCCATGGTGGTTTCTCCCAAGCTTTTCATCATGAGCTCATTGCTTTGGCTCTCTTCCATTGGGTCATGCAAGAGGTGTGAAATGAGCTGTAACTTCTCCTCCTTATGAGCTTACACATCACCCTCTAGCCTTAGCAAATGGTGACACATATGCTCTCCTTTCATGATTCCATTTAACCATGGTGAGGGGTGCGTTTAAGTTTGGTTCTCTCTCCATTGGCTAGCTTGGGAGGTGGGAGATGAGGCTTGGTGATGGCCGGCCACCTCATGGCTAAGTAAGGGTGAGTCATGGCTTAGGGTGAAGGGGGAAGAGACACCTCACTTTACCCATCATGATGGGTGTTAACCCATGGTTAAATGGATTTAAGCTTGGTCTTATCATGTGTTAATTATGTCTTAAGATGGATTTAATTTGATTTTAGCCTAATAAATCATGGGAAGGCTATGTGTCATTTCATGTCTTTTAATTTCCATTATGTTATTAATTAAAAATTGTTAGAAATTATTTTATTAATCAATTTATTAATTGAAAGTAATTTCAAATTAATTAATTGACTAATTTTATTATTTTTGTTAATTTATGATTTTAATTTAATTTTCATTTTAATTAATTATGTCATTTAATTAAAATATTAAAAATTAAATCATTAATCATTTTAATTAATCAAAATAATTTTGAAATTAATTATTTGATTAATTTTGTTGTTTTTATTTCATTTTTATCTATTTTGATTAAAATAGATAAGTGTTGACAATTTTGACTTAGGTTGACTCAAGTCGACTCAGGTTGATCAATTTTAATTTTAAAATGTCCAATGTGATCTTTTTAACCTTGTCCTGGTTGATTTGATCACAGTATTTATAGTTTTGTCATTGTGGGGTTTTAAACATGTTATTGGATCAAATGATTGACTTATGGGGTCAACAGGATTGGTCATTGGGTCTAGTTTGACTATTTTGACCAAAGTTGACTTTTTAGGTCAAAAGGTTGACCTATGGGGTCAACAGGGTTGGTCATTGGGTCATATTTGACCATTTTGACCAGAGTTGACTTTTTAGGTCAAAAGGTTGACCTATGGGATCAACAGAGTTGGTCATTGGGTCTGGTTTGACCATTTTGACCAAAGTTAACTTTTTAGGTCAAAAGGTTGACCTGTGGGGTCAACAGGGTTGGTCATTGGGTCTGGTTTGACCATTTTGACCAAAGTTGACTTTTTAGGTCGAAGGTTGACTATGGGGTCAACTGGGGTTGATCATTAGGTCTGGTTTGACCATTTTGACCAAAGTTGACTTTTTAGGTCAAAAGGTTGACTTATGGGGTCAACAGGGTTGGTCATTGGGTTTGGATTGACCATTTTAAAAAGGTTGACCTATGGGGTCAACAGGGTTGGTCATTGGGTCTGGATTGACCATTTTGACCAATGTTGACTTTTTAGGTCAAAAGGTTGACATATGGGGTCAACAGGGTTGGTCATTGGGTCTGGTTTGACCATTTTGACCAATGTTGACTTTTAGGTCAAAAGGTTAACCTATGGGGTCAACAGGGTTGGTCATTGGGTCTGGATTGACCATTTTGACCAATGTTGACTTTTTAGGTCAAAAGGGTGACCTATGAGGTCAATAGGGTTGGTCATTGGGTATGGTTTGACCATTTTGACCAATGTTGACTTTTTAGGTCAAAAGGTTGACCTATGGGGTCAACAGGGTTGGTCATTGGGTCTGAATTGACCATTTTGACCAATGTTGACTTTTTAGGTCAAAAGGTTGACCTATGGGGTCAACAGGGTTGGTCATTTGGTCTAGTTTGACCATTTTGACCAATGTTGACTTTTTATGTCAAAAGGTTGACCTATGGGGTCAACAGGGTTGGTCATTGGGTCTGGATTGACCATTTCGACCAATGTTGACTTTTTAGGTCAAAAGGTTGACCTATGGGGTCAACAGGGTTGGTCATTGGGTCTGGATTGACCATTTCGACCAATGTTGACTTTTTAGGTCAAAAGGGTGACCTATGGGGTCAACAGGGTTGGTCATTGGGTCTGGTTTGACCATTTTGACCAATGTTGACTTTTTAGGTCAAAAGGTTGACCTATGGGGTCAAAAGGGTTGGTCATTGGGTCTGGATTGACCATTTTGACCAATGTTGACTTTTTAGGTCAAAAGGGTGACCTATGGGGTTAACATGGTTGGTCATTGGGTCTGGTTTGACCATTTTGACCAATGTTGACTTTTTAGGTCAAAAGGTATTGACTCATTATAAATGAGGTCAACAATGTGGTTAAAAAATATATTTTAAAGTAGTTAGATGCTGGAATTATATATCATATTTCTGATAGTGTTTGGGTAAACACAATTCATTGTGTTTTTAAGAAAGGAGAAGTGACTGTTGATGTAAAAGATTTAAATGAAATTATACCGACAAGACAAGTCACTGGTTGGCAAATATGCATTGATTATAGAAAATTATACGCTGCCACCAGAAAAGATTACTTTATTTTACCATTTTTAGACCAAATGCTATACAGACTTGCTGGACACAAGTACTATTGCTTTCTAGGTGGATATTCCGTTTATCACCAAATATTTATTGCTTCTGAGGAACAAGAGAATACTACATTTACTAGCCCTTATGGAACTTTTGCTTTTAGAAGAATGTCCTTAGGATTATGTAATTCACCTGCAACATTTCAAATATGTATGACGTCCATATTTAGTAAATTAATTGATGATGGAATAAAAATATTTATGGATGATTTCTCAGTATTTGGAGATTCATTTGATGCATGCCTATGCAACTTAGAAAAAGTTTTAGAGGTATGCGAAAGAACAAATTTAGTCCTAAACTGGGAAAATGTCAATTTATGGTTGCAAGAAGAATTGTGCTTTGACATAAAATATCGGAATATGGGATGGAAGTAGATCCTGCGAAGATTCAATTTATAGAAAAATTACCACCTCCAACAAGTGTGAGAGGGGTAAGAAGCTTTTTGGGACATGTAGGATTCTACATGCGATATATTAAAGACTTTTCAAAAATTACTAAGCATCTATGCCAACTTTTGGAAAAAGATAGAAAGTTTGATTTTAACGATGAATTCTTAAAAGTTGTCGATCTATTAAATGGAAAATCAATCGCTGCACCTATAATAGTTTCACCTGACTGGGAGAAACCATTTGAATTAATGTGCAATGCTAGAGATTATGATATTGGAGTTGCTTTAGGTCAAAGACATGACAAATTGTTTAAATTTATATTCTACGCTAGTAAGACTCTTACTGATGCTCAAATTAATTACACCACTACTTAAAGAGAGTTATTAGCGATCGTTTATGCCTTTGAAGAATTTAGATCTTACTTAATTGGAGCTAAATGTGTAGTGCATACTGATCATTCTGTTATTAAATATTTAATGCAAAAGAAGGATGCAAAACCAAGACTGATTCGATGGATGCTTTTAATGCAAGAATTTGATTTTGAGATCTTTATAAAAAAGGGGTCAATAATCAAATAGTTGATCATTTATCTAGATTTGAACAACCTAATTTGGATGACTTTGAAAAGAAAATCACTGAAACTTTTCCTGATGAGCAATTTTGTAATATTGTTGAAGGAAATTTACCGTGGTATGCTGATATTGTGAACACATTGTTAGTAATATTTTACCACCTGACTTAACAATGTAACAACATAAAAAATTTAAGCATGATGCTAAATTTTATTTCTGGGACGATCCTTATTTTTACAAGCAATGTAAAAATATTATTATTAGGAGATGTGTGCTTAATGAAGAAACTGAAAGAACTATTCGAGAATGTCATGATTATGAATTTGGAGGACATTTCAGAATTGATAGAACTGCACATAAGATTTTGTAAAATGGATTTTATTGGCCTACACTTTTCAAAGATGTTTATAGATTTATAAAAACTTGTGATTGATGTCAGAGAATAGGCAATATATCTAGAAGAAATGAAATGTCTCTTAATTTTACTTTGAAAGTTGAAATTTTTGATGCATGAGATTAGATTTTATGGGACCATTTATATCTTCATTTGGAAATATATATACTGATTACTGTTGGTTATGTATCAAAATGGATTGAGACAATAACTTTACCTAGGTGTGATGCTAGAAGTGTTTCAAGGTTTTTGATGAAAAATATTTTCACAAGATATGGAATGCCTAGAGTAATCATCACTGATGGAGGATCCCATTTCAAGAATAATCTGATTCAAAGATTGGTGGAAAAATATAATATTATGCATAGAATCGCTACAGCTTATCATCCTCAAACTAATGGTTTAGCAGAGGTATCTAATCGTGAAATTAAATGAATTTTGGAGAAAGTCATAAAACATGAGAAATTGTATTAGTCTGCTAGATTAGATACTGCTTTATGGGCATACAAAACTGCTTATAAAACTCTTATAGGAATGTCCCCTTACAGATTAATCTTTGGAAAAACCTGTCACTTACAGATTGAATTAGAATATAAAGCATATTGGGCGATAAAGAAATTGAATTTTAATTTGAAAGATGCTGGTGAGAAGAGACTGTTGCAATTTAATAAATTGGAAGAAATCAGAAATGAATCATATGATAATGATAGAATATATAAGGAAAGAAAAAAACATGGCATGATCGGAAGATTGTCAAAAAGGAATTTGAACCAGGACAAAAAGTTTTTTTATACAATACAAGATTGAAATTATTTCCTGGGAAACTGAAATCTAGATGGAAAGGACTTGCTTTCTTGTTTATTATATTTCTGTGTTTGTGTATCTGATTGCTTTGCTTTACTTTGCTTGGATATTATATTTGGACTTGCTTTCTTGTTTAGTTTTCAGCGTTATTATGTTATGGTTGTGATTAACATTGAATTTTAGAATATATGACTTGATGATGTATAATTTTAGTGTTATGTGTACGTGTTTGACTCTTGGATTTTATATATGAAAGTGATGCTTTTTGCTATTTGTATTTAAAAATATCATTTGTCATGGCTTTAAAATGTTATTCAATGCTTAATTGGACTAATTAGATGTTGGAGTGGGCTTGAAAAGATCGAAATTGTAAAAGAAAGTTGGAAGCCCTATTTTTGAACAGGCACCAAACGGCGCTGTCACTAGCGCCGGACCACACCAAAAGTCAGAAAGTTTGTCCATTTGAGCAGAATAATGCGTTGAATGGCGCTGCGGCTAGTGCCGGACAGTGCTCGACCAGAAAAAAGGTCCGAAACTCTAAATTTTTGCGATTTAACCCTGGGACCCGCCATTTTTGCACAAAAAAATTGTCTTCTACCTCCGACCAAGTCCGATTTTTGCACCTAGGGCTCGCTAGCATTTGGATTTGAAGCGATTTCGTGGCCAGAAAAGTTTGAATTTCATCTTCTCTTGGTAAGAGCTACACTTTAACCTAAAATTTTTCGATTTTGACCGTTGAAGTCTCCTATATTATGAAGATTTGAATTTTTGAAGTTTTTGGAGAAACTTTAGAGATTTTTCATAGATTTGGAGTTCTTATCTTTTTAAATTTATCTTGGAGTCCATTACATTGCAATTTTAAAATTGATTTGGATAAATTTGTTTTTTTAGACAAATGGCTCCAAGAATTTCAAAGGGGAAGAGGAAATTTGAGTATGACGAAAGTAAATTTGTGAATTTCAAGGCGTATTCCCGCTATAGTACATATCTTAGCAATAAAAAGTGTATTCAAGTAAGAGCCTTTGAAGATCCTGGAGGTGTGGTTGAAGATTTAATTGCGAATCGTCGATAGGAAATTTTCTGTTGTTTTACTGCTGAAGCAATGCTGGGTATTATTAGAGAGTTTTATGCAAATCTATATTATTCTGAGTGTGAATACATAATGGTTAGAGGCCAAATAGTTGAATTCACCCCTGCCTGCATAAATGCATTTTCTCAGTTGAGAGAACCCTACCTTTGTGAATATGAAAATTTTTCTATCATGAATGAAGCATTGGATATGATCTTAGACTTTTTGATTGACGGAAAAGGGGAATGGAAGGTTAAACAAAGGCTTAAAGTTAACTTCCCCCTTTCTACTTTGAATCCTGTATCAAAAGCCTGTCACTATTTCATTTCTGTAAGACTTTTGTCTATCAACCATCACAGTGAGGTTACTGTTGATAGAGCTATTTTGAATTACTATATTCAGAACATGAATAATATAAATATTGAGGCTATTATTCATAAAAGTATTTTGACAAGTTCAAAAGGAGAGACTACAGGTGGACTGAGACACCCTAGCCTGATTCATGCCTTGTGTATTCAGTTAGGAGTAGCAGTTGAAGATAATGATGGGGTGATCCATCCCCCCAAGCCCATTAGTAAGCTAAATCTGAAAACATATGAAGCCCATGTAAGTTTGAAGTGGAGTAAGAAAACTGACGAGCCTTCTTCTAGTCATGAGAGACCATTTACATATGGAGAGCCTACTCTGCATTATGTTATGGATCAGTTGGAAAGGTTGAACACCAGAGTAGAGGGACTAGAAGCAAGGAACAAGATAAATGATGATTATCAAGTGCGGTGGAGAGAACATGAGATAGCTTATCATGATGCACAAATGATATTTTTAAGGGGAGACACTAGCACTTTTTTATATGCAAGATTTATGAACCCAGATTTATATATTTATAATGATTTTGTAAAGTTACAATTTCAAACGCAAGTATATGTATCACTCAAGTAATACGGGACTCTAGTGGAGTCTTGTATATCGATCCCACAGGGAAGCGAGGAAAGTGGTTCTTAGCCAAATTCTAGTCTACTATTTTCAGACTTTAGATTAGAGGTTTGATATAAGTGGTGTTTTATCAAACAACTACTCATAAATACAGATGATTTATATGTAAGGATAATAACTATTCCTAAATGCAAATATTACTTCTAAAGATAACATTTATGGACGAGTTGGTTTGGTGAATTCTGAGATAATAAAATCTACTATTCTTATGTAGCAAATTGGATAATGTAGAGGAATGAGATACATTAAATATTGTATGTGCCAAATAGGAGCAATTTACCCATATCTCAGCGTATAAAGAACATTGGCTAATCTTAGGTTTAGTCCCAAAATCCGTGGTTAGGCTGGGAGGATACTGGCTCTCACTCCAGAGCTCCCACTTCCCTTCGCCTGAAGGCTAACTCTCGCTTTAGTTTCCAAACACTAGGACCAAATTGGGTATTTTAGTTTGTTAACCTAAAATCTCCAATTCTACGCCCATCAAAGTTTATTTCCCTATTTATTTGCACTCAACCCCCATAAACTTCATCATCCATGGAATTTGAATGTGGTTCCACTTTGTTGAGAATTACACCGCTCTCTCGGATCAATGCAATTACAACAAGTTTTAATAATACAACGGGCCATAATTGTAATGTAAATGAAGTGCAAGTAAAACCATCACATTTATAATTAAAACTTCTTCTAGTATGCATTACAATATCCTAAACATGATCCTACTCATTGCAAAAGAAAAGTAGAATGGAAATAATGAAATAATCTTCTTATGCCATTATTTCTAAAGAAGAAGAAAGAGTAAGAGAAAGACATCACAAAACATGAAGAAAACACAACGGAAACCTCATTTAAAAGCAAATAGACAAAATAAGTGTTTAGAAAAATCATAAGATAATGAAGAACACAATACTTAGCTTTTTCCCTTTGAAGAAAGATGAAAATCTCTCCCATAAAGTCCCCCGCTGATCCATGCAATGCTAGAGCAAACTCTTACAAATTTTCTCAAAATCCCCTCACCAATCTCTCCCAAAATGTAGAAATCTACATTTCTACTCCTATTATAAGAACTCCCAAAATTATCCACGCTTTTCCTAACATTCCCTCTCTTTTTTGGCTTCAAATTCACTTTAAAATAGTGTAGGAACGAATTTCCCAAGAGGTGCTTGAAGAAACCTTCTAAAAAACGTCCATATTCGATGTATTTGGCTATAAAAGCTTCTGGTGCGGTCCGACACTATTTTCCATGACTTTTTCATGCTCTCGGAACACCGGCGCCGTCCGGCGCTGGATAGGGCACCGTCCGGCGCTGGATAGGGCGCCGTCCGGCGCTGGTACTCTGTACAACTCCACCGTTTTGCTTCGTTTGGCTCCGTTTTAGCTCCGATTTGTCCCATTTCAGTTGCGTTGCGTTCCTAACAGATAGCCCTACAAAATAAACATAAAAATAAACTTAATTTAAAGTGTAATCTTATTCAAAAATATTTAAGAAGTTTAAAAGAGATTAACCAAAGAAAGACTTATCAAAATGTGTCAGACCAAAATTTGCTTTTTTGCTCCAAATTGTACCATTTTTGCTTCTTTTTTTCCAAAAGCCATTTCTTGTACCAAAAACAAGAAAAAATACAAAATACTTCCTTTATAGTGCAATATCATCAAAAATAGATATGAATAGACAGTAAAAAGCTATCAAATTTACAGTGGATCAAGATCCCCCAAACTTAACTATTACTTTTCCTCAAGTAATTTAGTTAATACATAAAATAATGATCCACTGCAATGAACTTTATTTCTAGAATACCATGATTTTGACTTAGATAAATAAAGTAGTAAAATTTTCAGAAATATCTTTGAATAATTCAAGTAAATTCTGCAGGTGTAAGGCTATCTAGTCATCAAGTCTAAGAGTTCTAGCCTTCTATTCATTTCAAAAATGACTGTAGATTGTCCTATTAAGACACTTAAAAGGATTACATGAAAAGAAGTTTATGAGAACACTACTAGTAAAAAAGCTAATTCATACATATAAGTTCAGGAAAGTAATTAAGTTCTCCCTTTTAGGTAGATCCTAGTGAAGCCAATTTTTGATTAGACATCTCTTCAAGCTTCTCCTCACTTTTTCTTTTCCTTTTTTCTTTTCCTTTTTTGTTCTTTTTTGCTCTTTTTTTCTTTTTTTTTCTTTCGGGATCATTTTCAATCCATTTTTTCACTTTTTTTATGTGAGGATTACTATATTTGGATAGCCTTTAATAATTTTGAACTTCACCCTTCTCACTCTAAATTTGAAACTAACCACGATCCTTTACCTTATAGGTATTTCTTTAGCTTATTATTGATTTATCATAGAGTCCCAATCCTTTCTTTTCACATAAAGTTTTAAGATTCTTAATATTTCAAACATACAATTTTTCTTCCTTTGAATAGTTGACTATAGTCCTAATTTCTTATACCAAATATCTTATCCTACAAAATTACTTTCCATTTCCAAAAACTTTCATTCAAATCCACTAAAGTACTCAAATAAAATTAAAATACAATTATTTGAAATTGAGCTATATCACAGGTAATCATGTTAATAATTTTGAAAATACTTTTAAATGAAAACAACTAACATATATTTCTTTCTCTCTCCAAACTTAAATTTTTAAATATTTTGCAATTAATTCCATAAAATGTAGCAAGAAGAAAAAGTAAAGGTTGAATCTACTTACTACTACAACATCTTATCAAATTCCTATACATGTATAATCAGGATAGAATGACTATAGGAGAAAGTAAATCTAGCATAAAACATATTTGCATTAATATTAAACTAAAAGGAAGTATTCTCACTTTAAAATTTTATTTTTCTTCCTACCACCAAACTTAATTTTTAACATATATAACATTTAGTACATAAAATATAAGCAGGAACAAAAATAGTTTAGAAATTTTATATATCACAAATGTCTATAAAAAACATCTTCAACTATTCATCAGGACAGAACAATATGCAGCATAAAGTAAATCTAAACTAATCATGCCAGAAAGAAATTCACTAAATAAAATTTTAACTAGCATAGCAGGTATCAGCAAGGAAATATAAAAATGTTCTTCAAATCTTATATAAAGTTGTAACACAAACACAAACACACATAATAAATGAGGTTAATTTATCCTTTAACTCATCACATCTCACTAATTTACTTCTGAATTCTAACAGAATCACTACACTAATAAATCAAGTACTTTCAAATGATTTTGTAAATTATAATCCAAAAAATAAGATTATCCCTGATATATTATTTCACGCATGCTAACCTCAGGCATCATCTAATCCCCTTAAGTATGCACCTCCAACAATTATAAATCATAGTGTAAGATCATCCACTTCGTCAAATAGGTTCATGACTCATATCAAATGAAATCAAAGTCAGAGAAAGGAAGTAACAAAATTAAGATGGATCGGTCATTGTTCAAATTCATGATATCTATTGTGAAATTCAAGTCCGAGTAAGACCCAAGTTGTAGTGGACTCATCAATCCAACTACTACAAGAGAACATAAAAGTCTATCCATAATAAGAAGTTAAGGAATCACCTCCCTCATGAAACACAAAGATCAAATCAAACTACTAACAATCCAAACATTCACCAACGACAATCAAACTGATCAATCCATATTGACACATAAATATTAAGTCAATCCACTTTAAAGCAAACACAATACAACACTAATAATCATGACCATCAAGCATACTAAATCAAAGCACACTGATAACTATGGGTTGCCTCCCATAAAGCACTTGGGTTTAACATCGCGGGCCCGATAAATGATTACTCCTGGATCAAAATTCCATTTAAGTAATCCTAGATCAATTGCCCAATCCTTTTCAGATCCAGGGATTCCCACAAAATCCTCAAATTTTAATTTTTCATTCAACTCTTCCTTTTCATATTGATTCATATCATTGTTCCTCATATTTCTTTCTAGATCCAATATTCGTCTATTGATTTTCTGAATTTGCATATTAATATCATCCTTGAAATTTATAAGAAATGGGTCTTTATAAGATAATTCAGTATCTCCCAAATTTTAGATCAGATTCTCTCTAGATAATTCAGATTCATGATCAAATTTTTCTATTTTACTCTTTTGTTTCAAGCTATCTTCCAATTCTTCCCCTTGGTACTGAATAAATGGTGGAGGCATTCTTTTTATATCATCTTAGTTGAGAAAATATGTTTTTTTAATTTCTTAGGAATTTCTTCCAATGGTCTTCCAATATCCTTCTCCTCTTTTCTCAACTCAAAGTTCTTTTGAAATATATTCTGAAATTCTCTTACAAGTCTTAGTTTGATATCATCATCTAGTTCATCATTAAATTCAGGTTTTTCTTGTGATTGAGTCAAATCTAAAGATATAAAGACTGGTGGTGTAGATGAATTCCCTAAATAAGTGTGCTTTAAAATTGTATGGGGTACATCCATCTTAAGTTCATGAGATTTTTCAAAAAATGCAATTAAAAGTTCACTATTTTTGGTAGCGTCCATCATTTTACACTTCTCCTGAACATACATACAATCTTCTTTAGATAACAGTTTCAACTCATTATGAAAGTCCATTCTGATCTCATCTGTTAACTTACTCTCAAAAATTTCTTGGAAATGATCTTTACTTAGATAATCAATTTCATCCATCTGAATGCAATCATCATCTTTTCTCTCAGCTGGATCATTATTATTCTCTTTAGATTTGATCTCAGTGTTGCCAGGAAGTGTTCCATGGGGTATATTGATAAGTGAATTAGCAATTTGTCCCAATTGATTCTATGTTTCTAATCACATCATTTTGGCTTTGCAACTGGTTTCTCATTTGCAATACCACTTCTTCTATAGACATATTCTTATCCTTAAATTGTTGATCAGTGTTGGAGTCCAGTGGATATGAAGGTCTATAGCTTGTGTTCCCCAGATTATTCCAACTTCCATTAAGATTTGCATGATTATTTTCCCATTGTTAGTTTCCACCCTCAGTAATATGATTCCTGTTAAAATTAGGATGGTTCTTCCAATCCGGGTTATAAAAGTTAGAATACGGGTTGTTTATGGTATTTAAAGTCTCATATGATAAGTTGAAATCAATCATATGCCCTAATGAACTTTCCTCACTTACAGGAGTAAATTGAGGCTGGTTAATTTCAAATTGGTCCAACTTCCTTGATATTGCAGTAACCTGAGATGCAAGAAATTCAAGCACTTATGTATCATAAAGACTAGCTACATTTTTAGGATTTGCTTTTGTAGAGGGCCATTGAAATTCTTTTGCAGCCATTTCTTCAATTAATGCATATGCATCATCAAATGATTTTGACATTAATGAACTACTAGCAGGAGCATCAATAATGATCCTAAGGGATCCTACTAACTCATTATAAAAAGTATGAATGATTAACCAATCTGGCAGAGCATGATGTGGACACTTTCGTAGGAGTTCCTTAAATCTTTCCCAGGCTTCGTATATTGATTCTAACAAAATGAGATAATATCGTTTCTAAGTTTAGTGCTCCTTAAAGATGATGGACAATACTTAGCTAGGAATTTTCGAGTTAACTCCTCACAAATTTTAATAGAGCCAGGTGCTAATGAGTATAACCACATTTGAGCCTTATCCCTTAGTGAGAACGGAGAAAGCCTTAGTCTAACAATATCTAAAACTAGATAAGTGTAAATAAGCACAAAGTTCCAGAAAACTAGATAAGTGTAAATAAGGATTTTCCAAAGGAGTTCCCCCAAACTGGTTGTTCTGCACAAGTTGGATAATCGTTGGATTTAGTTCGAACGAGTCAGCTTCTACGACAAGGTTTTGTATACTTGAGTGAATTTCATCTGTCGTAGGATTTACATAATCCCTCAATGATTTATGATGATTTTCCAAGTTATTATTTTGAATGTTTTTCATTTCCATTTCTAGTTTTTCAAGTCTTTTCTGTTTTTTTGAATTATTTTCATTTTTCCAACTCGGGACCATAAGACACAAGTCCTACAGATCCTTTATTTTGCATACATAACACAACAAACAATACATTAACAATAAAACAAATAAAATAGAAAATATATTCAACAAAACAAAACATTTTCACTAACACCTTATTTTTCACAACACTTTTTCATACCAAAAAACACTTTTCACAACAAAACAATTTTATGACACTAAGGTTTCCAATTCTAAGCCTAATTACTTCAACTAAAATTTTCCTAAAATTCTTACCGATGCTTCCCCAGTAACGGCGCCAAAAACTTGATACAACTTTTTATATGCAAGATTTATGAACCCAGATTTATATATTTATAATGATTTTGTAAAGTCACAATTTCAAACGCAAGTATACGTATTACTCAAGTAAAACAGGGCTCTAGTGGAGTCCTGGATATTGTTCCCACAAGGAAGCGAGGAAAGAGGTTCTTAGTCAAATTCTAGTATACTATTATCAGACTTGAGATTAGAGGTTCGATATAAGTGGTGTTTTATCTAATAACTACTCATAAATGCAGATGATTTATATGTAAGGATAATAACTATTTTTAAATGCAAATATTACTTCTAAAGATAACCTTTATGGAGAGTTGGTTTGGTCAAGGAATGAGATGCGTTAAATATTATATGCGCCAAATAGGAGCAATCCTATTCTTTACCTACATCTCAGCGTATAAAGAACATTGGCTAATCCTAGGTTTAGTCCCAAAATTTGTGGTTAGGCTGGGAGGATACTGGCTCTCACTCCAGAGCTACCACTTCCCTTTGCCTGAAGTAAGTAGGAAATACAACACTAGTGTCTCTCCTGAAAAATCTCATCTTTGTGTCATGATAAGCTATCACATATTCTCGCCATCGCACTTGATAATCATCATTTATTTTATTCCTTGTTTCTATCCCTTTTACTATGGCGTTCAACCTTTCCAACTGATCCATAAAATCATGCAGAGTAGGTTCCCTAAATGTAGATGGTCTCTCATGGCTAGAAGAAGGTTCATCAGCTTTCTAACTCCATTTCCATCCTACATGGGCTTCATAAGTTTTCAGATTTAGTTTACTAATGGGCTTCAGGGGATGGACTACCTCATCATTATCTTCAGTTGCTACACCTGACTGAATACACAAGGCATGAATTAGGCTGGGGTGTCCTAGTCCACCGTAGTCTCTCCTTTTGAGCTTGTCAAAATACTCTTATGAATAATAACCCCAATATTAATATTCTTAATGTTCTGAATACATTAATTCAGTACAGCTCTATATACAGTAACCTCGCTGTGATGGTTGGTGGGTAAAAATCTTGCAGAAATGAAATAGTGTCATGCTTTCGATACATAATTCAAAGTAGAAAGGGGAAAATTAACTTTTTGTATCCTTTTAATCTTCCATTCCCCTTTTTCGTCAGTTAAAAATTTCATAATCATATCCAATGCTTCAATTGTAACAGGAAAATTTTCGTATTCACATAAAAGGGTTCTCTTAACTGATAAAATGAATTGATGCGGGCAGGGGTAAACTCAACCATTTGTCCTCTAACTAGGATATACTCACTTTCAGAATAATACAAATTAGCATAAAACTCCCTCAGAATTCCTAACATCGTTTTAGCAGTGAAATAACAGAAAATCTCCCATTGACGATTCCCAATCAATTCTTCAATCATACCTCCCAGATTTTCAAAGGCTTTCTATTGAATATGTTTCTTATTGCTAAGAAATGTACTGAAGCAGGAATAAGCCTTGAAATTCACAAATTTATGCTCATCATAATCAAACTTTCTCTTCCTCTTAGCAAATATTGGAGTCATTTATCTAAAAATATCAAATTTATCCAAATCCATTTCAAAATTGCAATGTAATGGACTCAAAAGTAAATGTAAATAGATAAGAACTAAACTACCATGAAAAATCTCCACATTTTCTCTAAAATCCTCAAAATTCAAATCTTCCTAATGTAGGACATTTTCACGGTCAAAAGCAAAAAAATTTAGGTTAAAGTGTAGCTCTTACCAAGAGAAGATCAAATCCAAACTTTTCTGGCAACAAAATCGCTTCAAATCCAAATGCTAGTGAGCCCTAGGTGCGAAAATCAACCTTTGTTGGAGGTAGAAGATGATGGTTTGGGCAAAAATGGCGGGTCCCAGGGTTAAATCGCAAAAATCTGGAGTTTAGGGCCTTTTTTTGGTCTGGCGCTGTACGATGCTAATGATAGCGCTGTTCGGTGCTATTTTCTGCTCATACGGCCAAACTCTCTATCTTTTGGCATGGTCCCAAGACTGGTGACAGTGTCGTTCGACGCTAGTTCAAAAACTGGGCTTCTGACTTTCTTTTGCAATTTCTATCTTTTCAAGCCCGCTTCGACTTCTAATTAATCTAATTAAGCATTGAATAACATTCTAAAGCCATGGAAAATGATTTTTCTAAACACTAACAACACAAAACATCACTTTCATATATAAAATCCAAATTACAAACACATACACATAACACTAAACACTAAACACTACACATCGTCAAGCCATATAATTCTAAAATTCAGCGTCGATCACAACCACAACATAATAACGCTAAAAACTAAACAAGAAAGCAAGTCCAAATATAACATCCAAACAAAGCAAAGCAATCAGTTCAAACACAAACACAAAAATACAATAATCAAGTCTTCATTCTTCCTTAGAACTATTATCAACTCTTAAATCTCCAATTAATTGAGCGTGAACGAACAGATTATAGAATAGATGAAACATGAATTCTTTGGTAGAATCCTCTTCAATCCAACCTTTCTTTTCCATCAACCGTGTGAAACTTCCTTCAAGATACCCAGAATGATCAAAGTGCTCCTTCATTCTCTAGTTTAGATGATCAAAGTAGTCAGATAGATTTTTTATTGCATTCATCAGGTGTTGTACTTCCTTCTCCAATTTCTTAATTTCTTCAAGATGATCTGTGAACTTTTAGGAAAGTAAGGAGGGATAGGTGTTGACCTCTGAGATGGTTGATTTTCAATGATGCTCATGTCATTCATATCACCAACTGCCTGGTTACTGTGTTCATCTGTTGGGTCTATAGGCTTCCAAGGTAGAAGTACTATTTCCTAGTTCTCATATAGCACTTGTGATTGATTGCAGAGGAGAAATATGGTGGAAGGATGTCCAAGCCCATACTTTGATCCATGAACGATCAATCCCAAAATAGACTTAACAATTATCGAACCAACATTAATAGGCATCCCCATTTGAATACGGTAGTTCAAAATAACACACTCCTTAGTTACTTTACTGATTTTCATTGTTGGGAGCAATTTTGCACATACGAAATAATGTAAGTGCTTTGACGTAGGATTTAACACTGTGGTTGAAAAACTTACATACATGTTATCTCTAATCTCCCAATCATCACTTTCATCCGTCAGATATTTGTATATATCATTCATATTGTCCTTCGTCGGAGCAAAATTCGAAAAGTAGCAGATTGACACATTCTCAATCATTTATAAATCATTAATCTTTGCAGGAGTAAACGTGACAAACCTACCTCACACATAGACTAATCCTTAGTTGATTCCATGAAGATTTGCATAAAACTCCTTCACAACTGGGACAACTACGGCGGTAGTAGCATAACATAGTACAACCCAACGTCTTTGAATAACAATTTCATCAATTCTAGTAGAAGGAGAATTCGTACCTCGATTTACAAATCCTCGTTCCTTAATCAACCTCATTTTTAAGATATTTTTGTTGAATAATCGTTGCGCTTCGAAACTGATGAACTTTCTACAGTTGAAAACTTGAAATCTTAAAGTTTCTAATGAGTTGAAATCCATTTGAACAAGATTTGGGATCTTCCTTTTCGTTCCATTGGTAGTTCTTGTGTCTAAGAGCGATTTTTGGGATTTCAAGTGGAAGAATTGACGCCTAGAACTGCCAAAACTAAAAATTAAAGATAAGAAACTCTTTTCTGAACAGCGGCGCGATCCGGCGCTGATAACAGTGCCATTTGGCGCTAGTTCAAATTTTACCAAACTTTGTTTTGTCCAAATTCTTTCCAAAATTTGATTTGATTCATTTCTTTAATGTTGTTAATGATATTTAAGGAGGAAAGAACTTAATTCAGTAACAAACAAACTCAAAGAACACATCAAACAAAGTAAACACTCAATAACTGTGGGTTGCTTCCCACAAAGCGCTTGGTTTAACGTTATCAGCCCGACATAACTTCAAGTTATTCAGGTTGATCCAACATTAAACCTCTTTAAAATTAGGTATATTACCTTCAAAATATGGTTTTAATCTTTGTCCATTGACTTTAAATATTCTTCCAGATTTAGGGTCTTTGATAATCACAACTCCAAATTGATAAATTTTTACGAAAATGAAAGCTCTTGCCCATCTAAATTTCAGTTTCCCAGGAAATAATTTCAATCTTGTATTGTATAATAAAACTTTTTGTCCTGGTTCAAATTCATTTTTAACAATCTTCTGATCATGCCATATTTTTCTTCTCTCCTTCTATATTATATCATTATCATATGATTCATTTCTGCTTTCTTCTAATTCATTCAATTGCAACAGTCTTTTTTCACCAGCATCTTTCAAATTAAAATTTAATTTCTTTATCGCCCAATATGCTTTATATTCTAATTCAACTAACAAGTGACAAGTCTTTCTAAAGATTAATCTGTAAGGGGACATTCCTATAGGAGTTTTATAAGCAGTTTTGTATGCCCATAAAACAGTGTCTAATCTAGCGGACCAATCTAATTTCTCAGGATTAATGACTTTCTCCAAAATTCGTTTAATTTCACGATTAGATACTTATGCTAAGCCATTAGTTTGGGGATGGTAAGATGTAGAGATTCTATGCATAATATTATATTTTTCTGTCAATCTCTAAATCAAATTATTCTTAAAATGGGATCCTCCATCAGTGATGATTACTCTAGGCATTCCATATCTTGTGAAAATATTTTTCATCAAATACCTCGAAACACTTCTAGCATCACACCTAGGTAAAGCTATTGCCTCAATCCATTTTGATACATAATCAACAACAATCAGTATATATATATTTCTAAATGAAGGTATAAATTGTCTCATAAAATCTAATCCCTATGCATAAACAATTTCAACTTCTAAAGTAAAGTTAAGAGACATTTCATTTCTTCTAGATATATTGCCTATTCTCTGACATCGATCATAAGTTTTGATAAATCTTTAAATATCTCTGAAAAGTTTAGGCCAATAAAATCCAGATTGCAAAATCTTATGTGCAGTTCTATCAATTCTGAAATGTCCTCCAAATTCAGAATCATGACATTCTCGAATAATTCTTTCAGTTTCTTCATAAGACACACATCTCTTAATAATAAGATCTTTACATTCCTTATACAGATAAGGATCGTCCCAAAAATAAAATTTAGCATCATGCTTAAATTTTTTCTGCTGTTGCATTGTTAAGTCAAGTGGTAAAATATTACTAACGATGTAGTTTACAATATCAGCAGACCACGAAAAATTTCCTTCAATAATATTATATAATTGCTCATTAGAAAAAGTTTCAGTGATTTCCCTTTCAAAGTCATCCAAATTAGGTTGTTCAAGTCTAGATAAATGATCAGCTATTTAATTATTGACCCCTTTCCTATTAACAATCTCAAAATTGAATTCTTTCATTAAAAGTATCCATCGAATCAGTCTTGGTTTAGCATCATTCTTTTACATTAAATATTTAATAGCAGAATGGTTAGTATGCACTATACATTTAGCTCCAATTAAGTAAGATCTATATTTTTCAAAGGCATAAACAATAACTAATAACTCTCTTTCTGTAGTGGTATATTTAATTTGAGCACCAGTAAGAGTCTTGCTAGCGTAGTTTATAACTTTAAACATTTTATCGTGCCTTTACACTAAAACAACTCCAATAGCATAATCGCTAGCATCACACATTAATTCAAATTGTTTCTCTCAGTCAGGTGAAACTATTATAGGGGCAGTGATTAATTTTTTCTTTAATAGATCGAAAGCTTTTAAGCATTCATCTTTAAAATCAAGCTTCCTATCTTTTTTCAAAAGTTGGCATAGAGGCTTAGTGATTTTTGAAAAGTCTTTAATATAACGCCTGTAGAATCTTACATGTCCCAAAAAGCATCTTACCCCTCTCACAGTTGTTGGAGGTGGTAATTTTTCTATAATTTGAATTTTTGCAGGATCTACTTCCATGCCATATTCAGATATTTTATGCCCAAGCACAATTCCTCCTACAACCATAAATTGACACTTTTCCTAGTTTAGGACTAAATTTGTTCTTTTGCATACCTCTAAAAATTTTTCTAAGTTGCATAAGCATGCATCAAATGAATCTCCAAATACTGAGAAATCATCCATAAACACTATTATTCCATCATCTATTAATTTGCTAAATATGGATGTCATACATCTTTGAAATGTTGCAGGTGCATTACATAATCTAAAGGGCATTCTTCTAAAAGCAAAAGTTCCATAAGGGCTAGTAAATGTAGTCTTCTCTTGATCCTCAGGAGCAATAGGTATTTGGTGATAACCGGTATATCCATCCAAAAAGCAATAGTACTTATGTCCAACAAGTCTGTCTAGCATTTGGTCTAAAAAGTAAAGGAAAGTGATCTTTTTTGGTGGCGGCGTTTAATTTTCTATAATCAATACATATTTGCTAACCACTGACTTGTATTGTAGGTATAATTTGATTTCGATCATTTACGTCAATAGTCACTCCTCTCTTCTTAGGAACACAATGAATTGGGCTTACCCAAACACTATCACAAATAAGATTTATAATTCCAACATCTAACCACTTTAAAATCTCTTTTTTTAACCACTTCTTTCATTATTGGGTTCATTCTGCTTATGGATCAACTCTAGATTTATGTTGTTCATTCAACAAAATTCTGTGCATACAGATCGATGGACTGATTCCTTTAATATCAGCTATGGACCAACCAAAACCCTTTTTGTATCTTTTTAAGATGTCCAATAATTTTTGTTCTTGATATTCATTTAAATCCGAAGATAAAATGACTGGTAATGTAGATGATTCTCCTACAAATATATACTTCAACTGATTAGGGAGAATTTTCAGCTCAAGTTTAGGGGGTTTAATGATAGATGAAATTAAACTTTTTCTCTATTTTCCATAGTATTTAATCTTTCAATTTTTTCCTGAACAGATTCTAACTTTTCATTTTTCATATCTTCCAAATCATCTTCACTTTCACTTTCATCCTCACATTCCAAATTCTCTTAAAATACTTCTTTAAAATGATTTTCTTTCAAATAATCGCAGATTTCTATTCGAAAGCACTCATCATCTTTTTCAGTTGAAGAGTATTTCATAGATTTCAAAATAGTGAAAGTTACCTCTTGATCATTGACTCTCATAGTTAATTCTCCTTTTTGAACATCGATCATAGCTCTCCCAATAGCAAGGAATGGTCTTCCCAAAATAATTGGAATTTCTTTGTCTTCCTCCATATCCAATACAATAAAGTCCATAGGAAAGATAAATTTATCCACCTTCACAATACATCTTCCACAACTCCTTTAGGATAAGTGATAAAACGATCAGTCAATTGAAGAGTCCCAGATGTAGGTGAAATTTCTTTTATTCCTAATCTTTTGAAAGTTGATAAAGGTATAAGATTAATACTAGCTCCAAGATCAAATAAAGCTCTTCCGAAAAGTTTCTCACCTATAGCACATGGGATAGTGAAACTGCCGGGTCTTTAAGTTTTTCAGGAAGCTTCTTCTAAATAATTGCACTACACTTACCGCTAAGTGAAACAATCTTGTGGTATTTGAACTTTATTTTTTAAAGAATACCCTTCATAAACTTTGCATAACCAAACATCTGCTCTAATGCTTCAACAAAGGGAATATTAATCGTTAATTTCTTAAGAATTTCCAAAAACTTTGCAAATTTATTATCCTTGTTCTGTTTCTTTAGTCTTTGAGGAAAAGGTGGAGGTGGTTTTTCAACAGTTATCTTCATTGATTCAACCGGATATTTGTCAAGATATATTCTATTAGAATCTTTCTCAACATTCACTTCCTCTCTTTCAACTTCGACTTCTTTTTGAACTCTTGGTTCCAATTCTTTTCCACTCCTTAATTGAATAGCCTTAATTTGCTCCTTATTTTGATCTTTTGGGTTGATCTCAACATTGTTAGGAAGATTCCCAGAAGGTCTATTATTAAGTGCAATAAAGATAATCTCAATTGATTCTCAATGTTCATCATTGCAACATTTTGAGCTTGAATTTGATTACCCATTTTCAAAATCATTTCTTTAGTAGAAAACTTCTTTTCCTTAAATTAGTGGTTAATATTACAATCAGGAGGATAAGAAGGTCTATAGTTGGTATTTCCTTGGTTGTTCGGATTTCTAACTGGATTCATAGGATTGTTTCCCATTGCGGGTTAACAACAGCATCGGTGTTATTCCAGTTAAAGTTTGGATGATTCCTCCAACTAGGATTATAATAATTTGAGTAAAGATTATTGATTTTTTTGTTTATGGCATTTGAGGTTTCATAAGACATTTGAGAGTCTATCATCTGCCCTGATGAATTTTTCTCTAACACTGGGTGTGTTGGAGAATAAATCAGTCCATATTGATCCATTTTCTTAGAAAGTGCAGCAATTTGAGAGACTATAATCGTTATCGCATCAAAATAATGAATACTAGCTACTCTCTTAGGATTTACCCGCTCAGAGGGCCATTGAAAAATATTAGTAGTCATCTCTTTAATTAACGAATATGCTTCATCAAAGGTTTAGACATTAATGATCCACCAGTAACACCATCGATAATCGATCTCAAAGATCTTACTAATTCATTATAAAATATATGAATTATTAACCAGTCTGGTAAAGCATGGTGTGGACACTTTCTCAGAAGATCTTTGAATCTTTCCAAAACTTCTTATATAGATTCTTCATCAAACTGACTAAAAGATGTGATATCATTCCTCAGCTTAGCAGTTTTTAAAGGAGAGAAATGTTTTGACAGAAACTTTTGTTAATGTTCTCCCCACGTTCTGATAGATCCAGGTGCTAACAAATTTAACCACGCCTTAGCATTATCCCTTAATGAAAAAGGAAAAAGTCTAAGCCTAACAACATCGTTTGACACTCCATCATATTTAAAAGTAGCACACAATTCTAGAAAACTAGCGAAATGTAAGTTAGGATCTGCATTTGGTGTTCCTCCAACTTGATTATTTTGTACCATTTGGATAATAGCAGGTATAAGCTCAAATGAATTAGCAGCAACATCAGGATTTTGGATAGTTGGAGAATTCAGCCTGTCACTCTGAAATCTCCAATTCTACGCCCATCAAAGTATATTTCCTTATTTATTTGCACTCAATCTCCATGAACTACATTACTCATTCATGAACATTGAATGTGACCTTCAC
The DNA here is from genome assembly GCA_022702705.1 of Papilionanthe hookeriana x Papilionanthe teres. NCBI lineage: Eukaryota > Viridiplantae > Streptophyta > Magnoliopsida > Asparagales > Orchidaceae > Papilionanthe > Papilionanthe hookeriana x Papilionanthe teres. Next base: position 44,076,158 of record CM040426.1, on the reverse strand, counting down.
TTTTGTTGTGAAACTCATAATTCTTTTGAAACATATGTTTCCCAACAAGCCTTAACAATTTAATTGGCCAAATCAAAAAGTAAATGAAGTTCGAAGTGAAAAGGTCTTCACAAATTCTCCATAATAAATCGGCACATCATTTCTATATCACAACATCAACACATCACATGAAAATGAGGAAGACAAAGAAATCTTCTTAAGACTCATGAGGAAAATATGACAAAACATGGATTTTATATATAAAAGCAACGCCATACAAACAGAGTAAAGAAAAGACAACTTATCTCAAACTCCTCCCCAAGTGAATCTCAAGGAATTCCTTTGACTCCTCTTCTTTCTTCACTCTCTCTTTAGATAAGTAAGGAAGAAGAAATCTCTCACTTCCCCTTTTCTCCTACACTCCTTAGAAGAGAAAACACAAAACCTAGATTTCCTAAACAAAATAAAAAGAGACTCTTTCCTCACTCTCCATACACTCTAAACTTTTTCCCCCACTCTCTAAATTTTGATCCAAATTAGTTTAAATCTAGCCAAAACTGATTTCCCAAGAGTTTCCTCAAGCAACCCTCCAAAATTCGGCCAAATACATTGAATCTAGTTTGAATTTGGGATACGGCGCGGTCTGGTGCAGGATAGGGCGCCGTTCGGCTCTATTTTCCGCATTTAGATTCTAAAGTCTCTATAAATTGGTGCGATCCGGCGTTGGTGACAGCGCCGTTCAGCGTTAGTTCAATAAAATGCACTTTTGCCCCTTTTTACTCCAAATTTTCTCATTTTCGCTTCCTTTTGCTACAAAGGCCTAAAATTATTGTACCTGTATGAAGTCATGAAAAATACCTCTCTATAAAGTGCAATATCATAAAAAATAGGTATGAAATGAATAGTAAAAAGCTATCAAATTTTTGGTGGATCATTAACCCAAACCAACTCAAGCAAACCTTGGGTCAGCCCGACTTAACTCAGGTTAACCTAAATCAACATAAAATAAACTTTGATCAACCAAAACTAACTCGGATTAACCTAAGTTGTCTAAAACAAATCTTAGGACAACCCAATCTAACTCATGTTAATAACCCGGGTCAACCCGAGCTAACTTTGGTTAGTCCAATTCAACTTAAAATAATCCATGTCAAGCCGACCTAAATCAGGTTAACCCAAACCAACTTAAACATCTTAGGACAAGATGAGCTAACTCGGGTTAACCCAAATCAATTTAAAACAACCTGGATCAGCCCGACCTAACTTGAGTTAACCCAATTCAACTTAATCATCCTGGGTCAACCTGACCAAACTTGGGTTAATGTAATACCAACCTTAAACAACTAGGGCCATCCCTACCATTATTTGAGTTAACCCAAACTAACTTAAATCAATTTTGGGTCAACCCAACCAAAATCAGAATAATCCAAACTAACTTAAATCAACTTTCGGTCAACTCAATCTAGCCCAACTTAAACTCAAGTGACTAAGAATAAAATATCTTTTTAAAAGACCAATCAATATGCACAGAAAGAACTCACTCTATAATTTAGTGGTTCTCACGGGTCAAACTGCCCCTGTCCATGCAATGAGTGAGTGCATTGAGATAAGCAGTAGGAGCATCATGTCATGCATATTTCTATAGATCAAGTTATCGTTCATATCCCTAAATCGAAGAGGTGTTTATACTTGATTTTATTTTGGTGTCAATCGAGGTTGTTTAGATGTATGATGTTTCTATGATTGTGAATGCAATAATTTATGTGGTTTCGATTACGAGTTTCATTTTGAAAAAGTTATGTTGAAGTTATTTAGGTTATGGTAGAAAGTTTAGTCCTTACATGAGCCTAGCTACAATCAGGCAAAAGGCAAAAATGTGGATATCAGCCGATAATTTAGGTAAACACATCGAATAAATGTAGAAAAATCGATGATGTGAGTAACAATCATAACCTATGTCAAACTCATGAAATAACATCATCCGAACTATCGTTAATGGTAACCGTCATCCTTTGGATAGTTGGGATGTTAATAATCAGTTAACCATAACACTTCATAACTCTGTAAAAGAAAATAAGACCCAAAGGAAAAGAACCTAGGTTATTACAACATTTATGCCAGCCCTGCAAAACATAGTTAGCACACCCTGATAACATGTAAAGTAAATTTAGGGAAGCATCTTGCATATTGTCTTCAAAATCTCTGTAAAATAGATTTAACATACAAACTTTTAGTTAGTTACTATTTATTTTATTTAGGACAGCATGATCAAGATGTTCATGGCTTTCTGTCATATCGTGGTTGTCAGGTTCCCAAATCAACTTAGTCTAGAGAGGGGGTAAAGTCTACTATGTCCGGAAAATTCTTGTTAACAACTATGGGTTGAGTCCTCTAAGAGACCTTCATAGACCTAGGAAGTAGGGTCAAAGTTTCATTCGGTGATCTTTTTTCATTAAAGTATCATTTAAGTTTTAATGTACTTTTCGGATTTTAGGGCGTTGAAACTTTTAGGTTGCTTAAGGCTTCTTAGCCAATTAATTTTTTGTGATTTCATTTTGACTTAGATTTTTGGCATGACTTGGTCAAGATCTCATGATTCTGCCCTCCCAGTATCATTGGGTTTGTAGTTTGATTAGCCACAAATGACTGGAAGCTAATGCGCTAACAGTCATGGGTTGCCCCTCAGAATTCCCTTTAAAACTAGGTTGTATTTTTATGTTTGAATTTTAAGTTTTAGTCATTTTTAAGGTGATTTTTATGTTATGTATTTTATGCCTATTTTGTATTTCAGCACATATCGTATCTGGGATGCTTTAAGTGTGCTTTTATTCTGTTATGAGAACCTCCTAAAATTTGAAAAAGACATTAAAACATAAACAAAACCTTAATGAATGAAGATAATAAAGCACAACTTTAACCCTTCTATATCGATCTACGAAGGTCCCTTGGAGAAAGCAACCCATGGTTATTGATAAGAATCTTCTGGTCAAAGTATGCTTGATCGCCTCTCTCGACTAAGTAGATTAGGGAACTTGACAATCCCAGGATCACGGAACGCCTCTGGCATCTTGATCGGGTTGTCCTAAATAAAATAAATATAACCAACTAAAAGTGTGTTAACTCTATTTTGTAGCGCTACTGAAGATAAAATACAAGATGCTGCCTTAAAGATTTACTTTATATGTTATTAGGGTGTGCTAAATCTGTTTTGCAAGGATGACATAAATTTTGTAGTAACTTAGGTTCTTTTTCTTAGGGACTTATTTTCTTTTGAAGAGTTAGGAAGTGTTATGGTCAACTGACTATAAACATACAAACTATCCAAAGAATGATGAAACACGAAGCAGATTATGAACCTCAACTAAGTTGTCAACGTGTTTGGATGATGCCGGTTAACACGTCTGACATATGTTAGGCTTGGTACCCACTACTTCATTTTGTTTGCATTCATTTGATAGACCAACCTAAATTATAGGTCAATATCCTGTCATGCATATGTCCACATTTCTGAAACATGTCATGCATATGTCCACATTTCTGCCTTTTGCTTGGATCGTCTCCAAGATCACTTAAGGTCTTAAATTTCTACTCCAACCGAAATAACTTCAACTTAATTTTTTCTCAAAATGAAACTCGTAACTGAAATCAAATAAATCATTACATTCACAACCATAAAAACATCATGAATCTAAACAACCTCGATTGATACCAAAATAAAATCAAGTTGAAACAGCTCTAAGATTTAAGAATATGAACGATAGCATGATCTTTAGACACATGCATGACATGTTGCTCCAACTTCTTGTCTCCGTGCCCTCACTCATTGCCCGGAAAGGGGTGGTTTGACCCATGAGAACTACTACATTTTAGAGTGAGTTCTGTCCATTCATACTGATTTGTCTTTTGAACAGACCTTCTTTGCATTTATCATCAAAGATTTGCATAACCTATTACACAGCTTGTTTTCATGCACTCAACACCAAGAATTTGAGTGTGGTGAGGTATAAAATATTTAAATTTAAAATTTCAAAAATATGTTTGCATTGGTCTTAACACATTATTTATATCATACATATCTATACAGATTTATTTATAATCAAGTTGTAAGGCCTATAACTCCTGATAAACAATAACCTACCCTTTTTTGCATCATTGAGACCGGCCACACATGGTTTTGAATGCGATTAGGTGGTTTAGAGGGTAGCTTTTTTGAGGTAGGGTTATATGTCTATTGCATTGCATGTTCTCCCTTCTTTTAGGTAAGGGCTATGAAGTTTCACTTCTTTCAGTAGGCTTCACCCTTGAACTCTGAGGTTGTCTGTCCAATTATGAAATTAATCCTCACTTTTAGGCACTTGCATGATTGAATATCATACATTGTAAGCCTTAACATTTTAACAAAATTGACATTTTCTTTGAAAACAAAAAAAGACAAAACTATAAGATAGTTTGGGATACTATTGAGATTTTCTTGGTATCTCCAACCCTTTCCTCCCTTTGGCTTATAGGCTTCTTCCATTTAGAAATCGAATATATAATTGCAGAAAATCAAACTTAGAAATTTCATGAGAACAAAATAATAGCCTTAATCAAGAGTTTTCTGAAGTAGCCTCGGCCGCTTAAGATATAATTAGCTATAGGAGCTTGCCCCTATAGAGAGAAGAAAACCCCATAACAGGTATAAAAACCTGAATCTTTGGTTGTGGGTTGCTTTCGTAAGGTCCTCTTCACGGACACACTTCCAAGGCATCTTCAATCTGATCTCATTTTGGATGTACACTTTGGAGTTATCCACAATAACTTCACTTCCTGAAAGTCCTCCACACTTTTTTCTTGTTTATCTTTATCACCGTATACCTTTGCCTTTTGATTCCTCTATTCTCTAGATCATATGATCATAAAGAGAGTTTACTAGAAGAAGGGACTATATGATGATAACAAGCTGGCGACTGCCCCCCACTCCCTCCAAAAAAAAAGATGAAAAGAAGTGGGCCAAAAGGGCGCCGATAGGTACATAAGTGAATGAAAGAGAGAAAATAAATTTTTCGAACAAGCCAACTCTAACTTCAAGAAGCTCCTTCTAGTAGTTGCGCTGAGGGACACCTGTTACTCCAAGGATCACTGGAACTAATTGATCCTGATATTTTTTATATTTAAGGATTTATCAATTTGACACCACTACTTGAAGATTTTAATCCCCCGCAACGGCGCCAAAAACTTGATCCCAAGCAAAATAAGATTTCAATTATATCTTTAAATAGTACGAATTCTATGCAAGTATATGTATCATTATCAAGTAATATAGGAATTATTTATTAAGCCCCTAATATTGATCCAACGGAGATCGAGGTTAATCACGGTGGCTTTCAAGAGAAATTCTAGTCTACAATAACACGCCCTAGCTTGGAAGGTCGATAATGGTTTGGTTTTAATTAAATCCTAAAATTATCACTATAATAATAATTCTACTCCTACACTAAAATACATAGTGAAAATTAGAATGTGGGGTTTGATATATTAAAATTACCCTTGCTCATATAATGAAATTAGTGACATGTGTAAAAGTAAAACAAGTAGCGAGAGAGATTGTGACAAATAGAAGCAATTATATTCTTTATCCTTACTAGAGATGCTATAAAGAACATTAGTTAATCTTATATTTGAATAGTTCTGAAGACGGGCTAGGTAGGAAAGATACTAGTTCTCACTCTAGAGTTCTCTCTTATCCCTCCACCTGGAGGCTAACATCTCGCATCAAAACCTAAAATAATAGACCAAATTAGGGAGTCTTAGCCTGTCACTCTAAAGTCCTCTAATTATACACTCATAAAATATTATTTATATATTTATTTGCACTTAACCATATGGACTACATTCTCGTCCATACAAGCTCATGTGATTCTACTGTAGTTGATTGAGATAATACCATCACGGATTTTACATATTATCACAACTGATTTTAACATGCAAGTTGATCAAGTTTACATGTAAATGAAGAAAAAAGTAAAATCATCACAATATATTCTCACTCTACTCAATTCTATATCCTACACATACAAACTAATTCATTATAAGAGGGAAGAGTAAAGAAAACTACTCACTATATATGGAGAAACAACAAGAACTTTTCATTGAACAAGACTTTAAAACAATGCAAACAAAGTACTAGATTTAAATTAAAATACAATTAAAATACTTATCTTTGTTGAAAATCATAATCTCCTTGTATAACATAAGTAACCTTCTTACAATCCTCTCCAAGAATAAAGTGAAAAGAAAATAAGAAATCTCTCACACTCTCTCTTTATCTCTCACCTTGTCGCCCCACTCGGGGCTTTCGCCCAAGCCTTCTTATTGTTCTCCAAGCCTTCTTCTTCTCTTCTGATTATTTCAAGATTTTAAGTGTTTAAAGAGAGCTTTTAAAACATTTCTTAGCCTTTTTATAATTTCCCAAGAGAAACTTAAGTGTCTCTTCAAAAGTGTCAATATTCAATGAATCTTCCAAAGGGTGTCTCAAGTGACTCTTCAATAATAACTCCTTATAACTACCCCAAATCATTATCTAAATTCCATTTTATCATTTCTAATGGATTCCTCAAGAGACACACGAAGCAACGCTTCAAAAATCATCCAAATCTGATGTATATTCTAGAAGATATGTTGAAAACCGTCACCGACGTCTAAGCACTGATTTCGTGCTCTTAAACACCCTCTGGTGGCACCTATGCGCCATGTTTGGGTGCTTTAGCTCCTGACACAAGTACTTAAGTGCCTATTTTGGCCCCCATGGCTCTGGTGTGCCCCGGTTCGACTTATTTTGCTCTGATATGCTCCATTTTGGTCCATTTTTGTTCATTTTGCTCCAATCACTCCAAATTCTTCAATTTATTGTACCTACAACCAAAAACATAAGAAACTATACCTTTAAAGTGCAATATCATTATAAAGTATAGCATGAAAATAGTACATTTTTAGACGTATCAAAATCCCCCAAACTTAAACATTACTTGTCCTCAAGTAATACTACATTTTTAAAATAATTTAGTAGATTAGAGTTAATGGGTCATCCTTTAGAATTGATAAAATTTTGTTCTAAAAATTTGATAGTTCAAATTAGAAGAACTTCTAGTGAATCAGACTAGCCCAAGGACTAAAATATTTATCATCAAACTTGGGAATTTATTTTCCTATCTAATTCAGAAATATATGCAGATTTTTTAAACTTCGGATTCTATGAACTTTTCTTTCTAAACTTAAGAACTTTTTTAAAAATAATTTTTAATAATATAAGTGTAAAAATTAAGCTTAGGATTGTTGTAAGCTCTTTACACTAGAAAGACTCAAGTGGAACTAATTTTTTATTATGACCTCTCCTCAAGCTTCTTCTCACACCTTTTTGTATTTTCTTTTTCTTTTTCAGGATTTTCTTGCTCGATTCTTTTTTTTTTCACTTTTTTGTGTGAGGATTATTATATCTGGAGAAGTCCTTGAATAATTTTGAAGTCCACTATAGTCTTCTAAAGTTAAAACTTATTACTTTCCTTCACTTGAAAAGATGTATAATTTTATATGTATATATATATATATATATATGTAATACTTTCTAAAAGAACCTTAGAAGTTTGAAAATAAAAATTATAAGAATCCTTAGTTTTTGAAAAATACAATTCTTCCTACTTAAGATAGTTATTCATTTTCTCAAGTTCTCTACTAAATATCTTTTACTATAGGTTCACCCTTTCACTAAAAATATCAACTGAGTTTTCTTAATCCATTTCCATACTTAAAATTCTAACATTTTTAAGATGACTCCACATATAATACTCAATAGAAATAAAATACAAATTTATTTGTAGTACTTTTGAAAATAAATAAGGCTTAAATTTGAAACATTTTTCTTTTCTCCCCAAAATTAAGCTCAAACATTTGTAACAATAAAGTACAAAAATATGCAGCAGGGAAAGATCACTTTTACAATTTACTACACATCCTATAAAAATATCAGCAAATGTCAAATAGTAGAATATTGTAGTAGAAAGTAAATCTAGCCTAAACATGCTTGACATAACACTATAAAGGAATTTTAAATAGTATAGCAGATACAAACTGTAGACTAAATAGGAACACATTTTAAAATTTATAAAGGAATTGTTGGATGCTAACAAGTTTAAAAAATTAAGATAAGTTTTTTCATATCCAACGACTCATTCAACTTGAATCACAAACATAGACACACAAACTCCAATACATAGAATCACAAATTCATAAACCAACAACAACTAAGGTTAATTCGATGTCCCTTCTACGTACATTTCTCCTCTTTACATTTAATTTCTAATGGAAGAAACTACACTAAAAGTGTGGGTGTATTATAATATTTTATAAGGCTATCACCCATGGACCATAATTCCCTCATGTGTTGCCAATTCAGGGTTACTTTAAGTCTAAGGTATACACAATATGGTAAAGAAAAATAGTGCATTTCATCCAGATGTTGTTCATTAAGTAAGTTCATGACTTTACTAAGTGAAGACAAAGCCATATAAAGTAAGTAATAGAGTTAACATGGAATGGTCCAAGTCCAAACTCTACATATTTCAATGTAATGCTCAGCTCCGGTTGAGAACTAAGTCTTAATAGACTTGTCAGTCTGCTACTACTAGAAGCCATATACAAATCTATTCTTGACGAAGGAATTATCTCATAACATTAATCCAATCCACCCTTACACATCAAACACAGATCAAAGTCTAACATCTCACAGTTATCTAATCCAAAAAAACAACAATCACACTTAACATATAACAAAGATAACCATGGGTTGCCTCTCACGAAGCGCTTGGTCTAACATCGACGACCCGATGTATCCAACGTTTACTCCGGTTGCCCCAACATCAGAATCTCATTCATTTTGTTTGTATACCATGAAATATATCAATCAGTGATTTTGAATAACTCTTTCTTAGGAGATCTTTTACTAATTTCATCATTCAATTCAGGTTCTTCTTGTGATTGAGTCGATTCTGAAGACATAAAGAATAGTGGTGTAAATGAATTCCCTAAATAGGCAGGCTTTAAAATTGTAAGGGGTGTATGTATCTTAAGTTCATGAGATCTTTCAACAGATGGAATTAAAAATCACTATTTTTGGTAACGTCCATCATTTCATACCTCTCCTAAACATACATACATTCTTCTTTGAACAACGTTTTTAACTCATCATAAAAGTCCATTTCGATCTCATCTGTTAACTTACACTCAAAACATTCTTAGAAATGGTCTTTACTTAGATAATCAATTTCATCCATCCAAAAAACAATCATCATCTTTTCTCTCAGCTGGATATTTCATAGTCTTTAACAAATCAAAAGTGACTTTTTGGTCATTAATATCCATAGTCAACTATCTTTTCTGCACATCAGTCATAGCTTGTCCAGTAACAAGGAAAGGTCTCCCCAAATAAATGAATTTTGTTTATCTTCCTCCATATCTAATATAATAAAGTCCATAGGAAAGATAAATTTATCCACTTTAACAAGCATGTCTTTTATAACCCTTTTTGGATAAATGATAGATCAATCAGCTAACTGAAGGGTTACAAAAGTGGGAGAAATATCGGCTAAACCTAACCTTCTAAATATAGATAGAGGCATCACATTAATGCTCACTTTTAAATCACATAAAGCTTTTCCACATATTCTTTCTCCAATTGCATAAGAAATTATTAAGCTACAAGGATCTTTAAGTTTCCGAGGAAGTTTTTTCTGAAATATAACACTACACTCCTTACTTAGTGCAATTGTCCGTAATCCCTAAATTTCATTTCCTTGTTTAATATCTCCTTCATAAACTTTACATAACTTGGTATCTATTTCGAAGTTTCAGTGAAAGGAATATTTATCGTTAACTTCTTAAGTACTTCCATGAACTTTGAAAATTGTTTATCCAACTCGTGTTGTCTAAGTCTTTGAGGAAATAGAGGTGGTGGTCTTTCTAAATTAATTTTAGTTGGAGATATTAGTTTTTCTAGATCCTTAGAAATATATTCTTCAGGTCTTTTAGTTTCCTTTATTTCTTTCACAACTTCTTTCTCTTTTCTAACCACATCTTATATCTCTCTTCCACTTCTTTATTGGAGAACTTCTACTTGTTCATTATTGTTCTCTTTAGGGTTAATCTCAGTGTTGTTAGGAAGTGTTCCTTGGGGTCTATTGTTAAGTGAATTAGCAATCTGTTCCAGTTGATTTTCTATGTTTTTTATCGCAGCATTTTGACTTTGCAACTGGTTTCTCATTTGCAATACCACTTCTTCAATAGACATCTTCTTATCCTCAAATTGTTGATCATTGTTAGAGTCCAGTGGATATGAAGGTATATAGTTTGTGTTCCCTTAATTATTCCAACCTCCATTAGGATTTTCATGATTTTTTTCCCATTGTTGGTTTCCACCTTCAGTAGTATAATTCTAGTTAAAATTAGAATGGTTTATCCCACCTGGGTTGTAAATGTTAGAAAATGGGTTGTATATGGTATTTAAAGTCTCATATGATAAGTTAGAATTAATCATATACCCTGATGAACTTTCCTCACTTACTGGAGTAAATTGAGGTAGGTTCATTCCAAATTGATCCAACTTCCTTGATATTACATCAACTTGAGATGCAAGAATTGCAATCACATTTATATCATCAACACTGGCTACCTTTTTATGATTTATGCTTGCAGAGGGCCATTGAAATTCATTTGTAGCGTTATCTTCAATTAATGCATATGCTTCATCAAATGGTTTAGACATCAATGAACCACCACTAGTAGCATCAACAATGGACCTAAGGGATTCTACTAACCCATTGTAAAAAGTTTAAATGATTAACCAATGAGCATGGTGTGGAAAATTTCTTAGGAGTTCCTTATATCTTTTGTAGGCTTCGTATATTGATTCCCCTTTATACTGACAAAATGAAATAATATAATTTCTAATTTTAGTAGTCATTGAAGGTGGAAAATACTTAGCTAGGAATTTCTGAGTTAACTCATCACAATTTTTAATAGAGCCATGTGTTAATGAGTATAACCATAATTTAGCCATATCCCTTAGTGAGAAAGGAAAAAATCATAGTTCTAACAGCATCATCTGATATATCATTATAATAAAATGTAGCACAGAGTTCTAGAAAACTTAATAAGTGTAAATAGGGATCCTCCGAAGGAGTTCCCCTAAACTGGTTGTTCTGCATCAGTTGGATAATCGCTGGATTTAATTCAAATGAGTCAGCTTCTATGGCAGGGTTTTGTATACATGAGTGAATTTCATATGTTGTAGGATTTACGTAATCCCTCAATGATTTATGATGATTTTCCAAGTTATTATTTTGAATTTTTTCCATTTCCATTTCTAGTTTTTCAAGTCTTTTCTGTTTTTTGATTTATTTTTTCTTCTTTTCTAACTCGGGACCATAAGACAAAAGTTCTATAGATCATTTATTTTGCATTCTAAACAAATAAAATAAAAAATATATTCAACATAACAAAACATTTTCACAAACAACTTGCTTTTCACATAAACAGTTTTTTCATACAAAAAAAAACACTTTTCATACAAAAATAGTTTTTACGACATTAGAGTTTTCCAAGTCTAAGCCTAATTGCTTCACTAAAATTCTCCTAAAAGTCAAGATCAATCGTTGCAATCCCCAACAATGGGGCCAAAAAATTGATCCCGTTATTTTTTATATGTAAGGATTTATCAAGCTGACACCACAACTTAAAGATTTTAATCCCCGACAATGACGCCAAAAACTTGATCGCGATATTTTTTATATGTACGGATTTATCAAGTTGGCACCACAACTTGAAGATTTTAATCCTCCATAACGGCGCAAAAAACTTGATCCCAAGCAAATTAAGATTTTAATTATATCTTTAAATAGTAGGGATTCTACACAAATATACGTATCATTATCAAGTAATATAGAACTTTCTGATTAAGCCCAGAATATCGATCCCACGAAGATCGAGGTTAATCACGACGGCTTTCAAGAGAAATTTTAGTCAACAATAACACACCTTAGCTTGGAAGATCGAAACAAGTTTGGTTTTAATTAAATCCTAAAATTATCACTATAATACTACTTCTACTCCTAAACTGAAAATACTTAGTGAAAATCAGAAAGTGGGGTTTGATATATTAAAATTACCCTTCCTCATACAATGAAATTAGTGACATGTGTAAAAGTAAAACAAGTAGCGAGAGAGATTGTGACAAATATGAGCAATTATATTCTTTATCCTTACTAGAGATACTATAAAGAACATTGGTTAATCTAAAATTTGAATAGTTCTGAAGGCGGCTAGGCAGGAAATATATTAGTTCTCACTCTAGAGTTCCCTCTTATGCCTCCATCTTGAGACTAACATCTTGCATCAAAACTTGAAACAATAGACCAAATTAGGGCTAAAGTCCTTTAATTATACACCCATCAAAGATTATTTCTCTACTTATTTTTACTTAACCATATAGGCTACATTCTCATCCATACAATCTCATGTGATTCTACCAAAGTTGATTGAGACAATACTATCACAGATCTTACGTATTCTTATAATAGATTTTAACAAGTTGATCAATTTTACATGTAAATGAAGAAAAAAGTAAAATAATCACAATATATTCTCACTCTACTCAATTCTATATCCTACACATGCATACTAATTCATTATAACAGGGAAGAGTAAAGAAAACTACTCACTACATATGGTGAAACTATAAAAACTTTTCATTGAACAAGAATTTTAAACCATGCAAACAAAGTACTAGATTCTAATCAAAAGAACAAAGTGAATGTAAAAGAAGAAATGTCTCACACACTCTCTTTCTCTGTCACCTTGTCGCCTCACTCTGGGCTTTCGCCCAAGCCTTCTTCTCATCTTCCAATTAGTTCGAGAGTTCAAGAGTCTAAAGAGAGTTTTTAAAACATTTTTAAGCTTTATTTATAATTTCCCAAGAGATGCTTAAGTGTCTCTTCAAAAGTGTTCATATTCAATGAATCTTCCAAAGGGTGCGTCAAGTGTCTCTTCAATAATAACTCCTTCTAACTGCCCCTAATCCTTATTTAAAGCCCATTTTATCATTTCCAACGAATTCTTCAAGAAACACACTAAGCAACACTTCAAAATTCGTCCAAATCTGATGCATATTCTAGAAGAATATGTTGAAAACTGTTACTGGCACCTAAGCACTGATTTCAGGCGCTTAAGCACCCTCTGGTAGAGCCTAAGTGCCATGTTTGGGCGCTTAAGCGCCTGACACAGGTACTTAAGTTCCCATTTCGGCCCCCATGGATCTGGTGTGCCCCGGTTCAACCCGTTTTGTTCTGTTATGCTCCATTTTGGTCCATTTTTGTTTCTTTTGGTTAAATCACTTCAAATTCTTCAATTTGTTGTACCTAAAAACAAAACAAGAAAACATACCTTTAAAGTGCAATATCATTATATAATATAGCTTAAAAAATAATACATTATTAGGTGTATCACTACCTCGATGATATGGACAACACATTTAAACGGACCCGAGCAAGGCCTCTAATGCTGGGCTTTCCATTATCTCTCACCTGAGTGTCCCTAGGCTACGAACTCCTTTAGTTTCCCCTCCTTGACAAATCCTCGATGAGAATGTAGAGGTGCCTACATTCCTTCATATCATGGTTGTGATCTCGATGTTATTTGTAGTACTTCCTCATGTCTTGAAGAATCTGCCGACTGTCATTAGTGTGAGTTCTTTGAAATACTCTTCATCTTGGATGACATCCATGATTTATGCCCTTAATACCCTTAGAGGGGTATCACACAAGCTATCATAATATCTATATGATTGTTCATATCACAACACAGGTCTCTCATATTACCAGGCTAATCATGGGTCTCAAGTCCTTGCTTGGTCGTTGTGCATCTGACCCTTCCACCATTGCAAGAGGAACGATCGTTTTCAAATTTACTTCAGATGAGAAGTCTGCATTCTTATGTTGGTTTCAAGACCACAGGGTAGCCTTTTTTGGATGTGGCGTCCTTTTGGTTCTTGTTTGACGGTACTCTCCTTTGCACATAAATGCATGTTTGCCCTTTCCAATAGCTCGACTAAATCTTAGGGTTTGTTGATACTGGATTTTAAGAATATCTTTCAGAATTTAAGGCTTGCTTTAAGGTGGCCACGACGACATCGACTTTGAGGTCTTTCACCTCCAACATTTCCCTCCGAAGCGCAATGAACCCGCGTAGACTCTCGTGCTCACCATGATTGAGCCACCGTAGGGACTACATGCTCTTCATGGCCTTTCAAGCACCGGCAAACTGCGACGAGAACAACCTCTTGAAATCATTAAGTTGCTGATGCTTTCGATTGGGAGCTCATAAAACAACTTCAAGAGTGATGACCTCAAAGTTATGAAAAACAGATGACACTTGAACGCGTTTGAGAACTTGAGTAGGCACATGCCTAATTTAAATGTCGCGATATGGTTATTGGGGTCTTATCTTCCTCTATAAGTTTCTAAGGCAAAAAATTTTAACTTTCTCGAGGGATCCACTCCAAAAATTTTAACTTCATCAAGGGCTCCACTTCATAAATTTTAACTTTTTCGGGGGCTCCAACTTCACTACTCTTAACGCGTTGCCTTTCAACTTGCGCGGATCTGGTGCTATCTTGGTACTGGGAATCGCTGACTCTCTTGGGACTATGGTGTGTCCTCCTGCCATTGTGTATCGATGCCACTTCTTAAGACCAGTTTTGCTTTTTTGGGCCATGGTTTCCCGCTAGCGTTGTGACAACCCTAATGACATTGTTGTTTGACTTGTTGATCCCTAATTTGAGTCCTAATCTCTTGCTTTCTTCTTTGCATACATTCCTCCATGTCATCTTGTGGGGGTTTAATGTTGGCCACTGCCATGTCGCTAATGCCCTCCCTCTACAATTGTTGTGCTCCTCTTCTTGTTGACGACATGACTCAATGCTCAGTACATCTTTCAGAATGGTTAAAGCGCTGGGAATGTGTGTATGTGAGAGAGTAATAACACAATAAATAATTTGCGTAATCTTTATTCATGAAATGTACCACCTTTTTATATAAATGTTTCTTATACATTTACACATTGTACTTCTAGAATAAGTAGGCACGTCGAGAGTATTTTCGTCCATACATAAAGATTCCCATGGGGTCTAAGGATATGGCCGTCCAACTGTTATTATGCCGAGTGGTCATTAGGTCGGGTGGTTGTGTGATAATAAGACCGGACGACTATTCGCTGAAAGTCCCTGCCATCCGCCCTGAAGTCTTGTTTCTCCTTCCTGATCTACCCGAGCTTGAGGGTGACAAACTCGACTATATGTATTTAATCAATTAGATTCTTCAGAAGTGAGTCATTCCTTATTTTTCTGAAACACATTGTTTTCACGATGCACTGAGGAAACTGGCCCGTCTATCATGTAACTTCGGATCACCTTTGTAGGCCCCACGAGACCACATCACCTCTTTAATTACCCGTTAGATGTACATATACAGACCCTCCAAAATTTGTTATTTACAAATCAACAAGCTTTTTTCATCAACTTTTCAAATTCTCACTAAGGGTCTGTTTGGGGCAACTGCAGCTTCTTTACTTTTCAGATGCAGCTGCGCTGCCCCAGAAAGCTGTTGCAGTGAAGCTGACTGTCTGTTTGTTGTAGCTGTGTGAAAAAGTTGCACGGTTGTTGTTTCTGAAAAAATGTTCATTCTTCCCTTATTTAGTAAAGCTGTTTAAAACAGAATTGTGACAGTCACATATTTGATACTTCAGAAGTAGAAAATCATTTAAAAAAAAACAAAAATTCATATACACAACTCACTTAACAGTGATAACCGAAAGTGCAAAGGAAAAAGAGAAAAACTAATAAAATTATAAGTAAAGATGATATTGTTTTTAATGTAAAGGCGATGTATAAGCATCCTTATAAGCATTCCGCTATTTTATCAATCATTTAGAGCAGGATAGATTATTCAGATTACCACTAACATCCCCAAACTAAAATTTAATTCCCCCATCAACCAAATGGCTAAAATGGATCAGCTAAACACCCAATGAATTTCAAAGGGATAAAAAAAAATCTGACTTACTAAATATGACAATTCAATATAATTTTCAGAGATGGTGCAGCTAGTAAACTTCTCCAAGTGTTGGGAAGACCTTATAAAGATTAATGAGCTTATACACATATATAGTGGGTTAAATTTGGCACCATCTCAAGTAGAATTGAAGAGTAGAAATTCTCCCACTCAAAAAAAAAAAAAAAAGATTAATCAACACAGTAGAATCCTGCTCATTCCACAAGTAAGTTTAGTATTTATTTCATATAACATTGGCAAACTTGAAAATATTAAAAAACTCAAAGCAAACCATGACATACAACATTGATCGAACAACACAATCTCATATATATATGAACCCACCTCGATTTGCATCTTAGGCATTTGATTAAAAAAAAGAATAAAAAAGAGCTCCACATACTGATTATACAGAGATGAAAAAGAAAACCCTCAAAAGATTATACAGAGATGAAAAACTACCATTTTCACAAGTCTCAGACGAATTTGGTGGCAGGAGAAGTGGACGAGGAGACTGAATCGAGAAGGAGCTGACAGGCGCCGTGTAGGTGGGGGGAGTCGAGATCGTAATTAGGGTCGAGGGAACGATCGATGGCCTCTGAGGCAAGGCTTGTTGGCGATCTCGATGGTAATCCAGTCGAATATCACTGCGGCGATCACCAACACCGCCGCGGTTATCGTTGCCATCTACTTCGCTGGTGGTCGTTGGATTTAACGGGACACCCTTGGTATTTTTATATGGATAATGCGGGCCGCGGGGTCGATTTTGCTGCCCGCATTCCGTCTAATTTAGCGGCGGGCGGCCGTGAATGCCGGATTCAAACTACAAAAAGAAACTGTCACAGTTTGGGGCCGTGCCGCGCGAAATAAGAAAAATTATTACATACGGACGCCAGATGCAATTCCAATGAGAATATTATTTTTAAATAAAAAATTAATTGGGTTCATTAACAGACACATTTGAGGTAAGGACTATTTTTATTGGTGGAATAATCCCAAAGGGCCCTAAAATTTCAAAATTCATGGGGATATTTTCTTTATCAAATTATCTCGGGTGGGAGGTTCAAAAAATCACCACGCCAGCCAATCTGTAAATTTCAACGTTTTGAGGGTCTGTATGTAATCATCCCTTAAAAGAATTAGCCCTTTTATCGCTTCCTTTTATCGTTTCCTACTAGGGATGTAAACAAGCCGAGCTTGAGCGAGCTCAGGCTTGGCTCGTGTTCGGCTCGTTTGAAATTAGTTCGGCTCGAAATCGGCTCGTGTTCGAAATGGCTCGTAAAGAACTTGTTCGTGTTCAGCTCGAAAAACTTGTTCATGTTCGTGGTCGGCTCGTGTTCGGCTCGAAATTGGCTCGTTAGAATATAAAATTATTATAATAATTAATTTTTGAAATAAAATTAACAAATTTTCTATAAAAAAACAGTTTAAATTTATAATTTAAATTTAGAACAATTTTAAGAATAGATTAACTATATAAAATTCTACAATAAGCTTGAAACAAAATTTTACACAAAGAACATTATTTTTTTTACAAACTTTAACACAATAATAACAACTTTATTACAAATTTTACAATTTACAAATTAAACAAGAATACAAAAAATACAAATAAAATTTCAAATAAAAATCAAGATCCAAAAAACAAATGTATTTAATATTTCAATAAAATTTACATTTAATTTTTACATAAACATAAAAAAAATAAAAAATACATGAAATTTAAACGACAAGTTTGACGATCCAATGATGGAAAGGTAAAGAACTGTCGTCGACTCGTCGAGAATTTCGATGACCTGAAATAGAACCAATTTATTAATATTAGGACAAGAAAATATTTATTAATATTAGGTCAAAACCAAGAAAACAAAAAAGGATCTTAGGATAACTTACCAAAAATACAACAGCAATCTGAAACTAATTTTTATGGTTTAATCATTGAGAGAGTAATAATAATTGTAATTATCATGCACATGGTTCACTGCATTTGCAACATGAAAATATAGTTTCAATTTGTTGAATAAATTTTTTTTGTAAAAATAAATTCATAGTTTACTAGTTTAGTATCTCTATTATAAATAAGAAAATTAGTGTTAAATGTCTAATTGCAAAAATTCAGCAAAAATCAAACCTGATTTTCAATGTTATTCATTATCTTTCCATGCGGTTCAACCAGCACTGACATGTCCATGAAAATCTATCAGCACAAACAATACCATAAAAACAATATGGTGAGGCAAAAATCTTTGAAAATAGATATATATGTAGAAATAAATAAAATAAAATTCAAGCATATAGTTGATGTGATTCATACAACTTCCCTTCAGTCTCCTTCACTGCATCATGCATCTCTTGAACTTCTTCCATGAGATCAATCACCTATAATCACCTATAATGTTGAAGTTTAGGTATATGATATGTAAATACATAGAAGTTGTGTGCTACTTATATAAATCTTCCTTTTGATAATCAAATTGCAGTTTTGATCAAAACCTGCCCTCTTGTCCATCAATAGATGTGCTTGCATATGTTAATAACTGTTGAGAAAGTAGGGCAAAGAAAACGCAAGAATTAACCGAACAATCTCCATCTTCGTCTTTACAAATTCCAAGCTGCAATCTAAAACTAATTTTCTGTAAGAATCAGCAATCTGAAAATATATATCCCTCTATGCTACAGGTTGTATCACAACATACCCTACAAGAATGTCTCTATAGCATCAACCTAACTAATTTTCTGTAAACTCATAGTTTTATATTTAATTCCCAGAAACTTAATTATGATCTACCAGGTACTGATTTCAACAAAACTCACAAGTCCCAAACTATATTCAACCTGTAATTGGTACAAATTATAAACAATGTGTTATGTGTGTAAATATGAATATTTAGGTGATGGATATGTAAATACAGCAGAATTGTATACATGTATGTAAATGCCCTGAACAAAAAACATACCATAGAGATGGACAAGAGCTGTAGAGCTTAATCGAGGTCCCAACTCCCAAGGAATAATCCAAGCATACTTATTCACTTTCAAAGCTATATATATATGTACAACCAGATGAGATAAAATGGAGTTGTAAAGAATAGAATAGATATCATATGTACAACCAGATGAGATAATATGGACTTGTAAAGAATCACTTTCAAAGCTATAAACAAATAAATTATATTTTTTCATATATGCATCCATCATCATCAGTCCAAGCTCCACTGCTCTGTATTAGTTATAGCAGATCAGAAATTTTTACAAAGACTTAAATAGTTAAACAGCAGTGGAGCAGAAGAAATATTCTGCTACAGTGCAGTCTGAGCCCCTTTTCTTCTGGAACAGAGGGTAAAACCTGCAGAGGGTAAATGATACCTTCTCTTCTGCATTCATCATGATTCATAAATGGAAAAAAAAGAAAAATTTAAAATTGACTGGTATTGCTAACTCAAACCATCATTCAAGCATTGAAAATTTAAACCCCACACATGTGCAACAAAATTCAATAAATGATGTTAACGTATTAAATAAATGATGTTAACGTATTCTAAGCTGCACAACAAAATTCAAACCCCACACATGTGCAGATGCCTTCTAACTGTGACCTCAATGCTCATAATATCAAGCATTGAAAATTTATAAATCATCACATATGCAGTAAAGAACCAAAACAACAAAAATAAAGAGCCAAAACAGCTCTTAAATCCCATCCAAATCAGCAAAAATAAAGAGCCAAAACAACTCTTAAATCCCCTCAAAATCAGCAAGAATATAATGAGGACTTCAATGCATACCCCTCAATTCCCGTGTGTTTACACATCTGAAATATAAACTTCAGACTCTATATACATACCACTTCAATGTTTCATATAGAATGTGTAGTTTATAATGGAGCCGAATGTGTAGATAAAAATTTATTTTCAATGCCAAACTTGATACAATTTGTGCCCAAAGGAGGTCAGATCAAACTATTTGATGTCATACCACTCCATTCTCATTATTTTACGTTTCTAGCACCTGCATTTATACTTTGAAGCAGCTAGAAGGCTTGTTTTTCAGTTTTCACTGCTAAAATCCATACAAAGCCTTGCTTAATAAAAAATATATATATATATATATATATATATATATATATATATATATATATATATATATATATATATATGAACAACAAGATAAACTGCTAACTAAACTCAATATCAACTGACAGTATCATTACAGCCTTCTTTCAGCAAGGCTTGTACTTATTACCTGTACAATGCATTAGAGAAGAGAGGGGGAAATAGAGACAAAGAGATACCAGAAATTTGCTTTATACAGCTCTTAAATCCCCTCCAAATCAGCAAAAATTAAGAGCTTAAGTGTAAGAATATAAGTGTAAATTCGATGGTATGTAAAAATTGGATGGTATGTAAAAATTGGATGGTATGTAAGTAAATATAAGACTTTAAGTGTAAAAATATAAGTGTAGACCAGCCAACCATCCAGAAAGAACCATAAATTCCAAACCTGCATAGACTCCTCTTCCACCTTACATAAATAAGATCGAGAGTGCGTAAAGAATTTTGCCCAACAAACATAGCATCCAAGATTCATAACAGTATCCAAACAAGAGAGACTATACAAGACAGTAAACAAAGCACTATATAAAGAGGCAGTGAACATGATTGCCAATGATTTTGTTATCTCAAAATGGTTGCAAACAGATGTTGCCTTCCAATTTTAAGATTAACAATAATCACTTAGACAACTTTATATACTCTTATCTTAAAATGGTTGCAAACTTATGTTGCCTTCCAAAATTAAGATTCTTGAGTTTGAGATAACTCAATGAATATAATCAACAATAATTCTTTCCGAGTGTTAATTTCACTACACATAAACAGAAACAAAAAAGCCCAATGCCTCAAGAAATCCTTGTACAACTATGTGTTTACACACCTGAGTCATAAAACTATTCTTTTGAGATAACACCTCCATGAATAAAATTCAGCAACTTCCATAACCAACAAAAATAAAGTTCAGCCTGCATTAATGTAAAAACATCTACAAGCCTTTAACAATTAGTCATAATGTTTATCAATAAAATATCACTTAGCAGTATCCCATTATGCAAGCATGTCTGAAGGTGTTCCTCTTCTATCAATTTACTCAGGTAAAGTCACCTGAAGGTGTTCCTCTTCCATTAATTCTTACTGGCACAAAAGATATGTAAATAATAAGTGAAAAGAACATTACATGAAAAGTGCACATAAGCTAACATCTAATTCTTGAGAGAAATTACCAATGGAGTTTTAAAATTAGTCGTGGAAGATCTAATCCAACTGGAGGAGCATATTAAGGCGTTCGCAGTTTTTGTCGATAGTGAACTTCTGTAATAATTAAGAACTCTTCCACCGGTACTAAATGCTGACTCTGAAGCAACTGTTGTAATTAGAATTGACAATATATCCCGAGCCATTTTAGACAAGCAAGGATACTTCAGAATGTTCAACTTCCACCACTCAAGAATATCAAATGTTTCATTATTAGCCAAATAAAGACCCTCCTCAAGATAGACTTGTAGATCTGATTTTGTTGGTTGGATTGAACCAGATGTAACAACAAAATCAGTAAATGCAAGCATGCAATCAAAACTTTCTGAAGTACCATAATCACTTGACAACTTTGATGAACCATTCTCACTCGTACCACTGGAACTAGCTACATCACTTGCATAACTATTATAAATTTCCCATAGAACATCTTCAACTTGTTGAATTTTAGTACCTGATTCAACAGATGTGTACATATTGGAGAAACTAAATTGAATGAATTTAATTTTCAAGCGAGGGTCCAAAACAGCTGCGACAGACATTAAAAGATTGCACTCACCCCAATATTTATCAAATTTGCCTCTCATGGAAAGAGCCATGTTTCTGTTAAATTCATCAGAAGATGTCGATTCATCTAACAATAATTTCTTTATATGCATTACAACAGGTAGAAAAATATTTGAAGTTAGGTAGGCAGAACCTGAAATCATTTTTGTCACATTATTAAAAACAGAAAGAAGTTTTCTGATTTTATCATATTTCTGTCAATCTAAATCTGAAGGCAACCAACTAAAATTGTTATCTCGATTTGCAAAGTGAGGGAACACACTCCGAAAAACAAGAGCAGATTCAATCATAAAGAATGTTGAGTTCCATCTTGTTGGAACATCAATGCACAAACCCTTTGTTGTTGATATCCCTAATTGCTTGGATATCTCAACAAACTTATGTAACCTTACTGGTGACTTCTTTATATACTTGATAACCTCCCTAATATTGTAAATGATGTACTGAATCTCTTTTAAGCCAACTTGAACCATAATATTTAAAATATGAGCACAACAACGAACATGAAAGAAATGCCCCTTAAAATGTAGTTTCCCTCTGGCCATAAAATTTGATTGGAGCAAGCTAGCAGCAACATCATTATTACTAGCATTGTCCAAAGTGATTGTAGATACTTTGTCATGTATCTTCCAATCTAACAAGCATTGACAAATTGCATCACAGATGAATGTACCAGTATGAGGTGGATCTAGTTCAATGAAATTAATGATTCGTTTTTTAATCTTCCAAGATTGATCAATGTAGTGAACAATTATGCACATATATCCAATAGTTTGATTGAAAGTCCAACAATCAGAGGTTAATGAAAACATGTGAATATCCCTAAATTGTTTTTTCAACTTCTCTTTCTCAAACTCATAAACCTTAAGGCAATCATTTTTTATTGTATTCCTTGAAACTTTTTCATAATTTGGGTTCAAGGATTTCAATAGAATGTTAAACCATGTATGTTCAACAATACTAAACGGATATTCATGCACTATAATCATTTTAGAAATAATCTCTCTAACTTTATGATGATCATAGCTTTTTGAGTCATGAAATACAGGGATTTCAACGTCTGCAGCAACATATAGTGGCATAAAATTTAGCAATTTTTGCTTTTTTTCAGAATCAATGGCTTGCTTACTTTTTGCTTTGATTTGCAAACATTCCCTGACATGACGTAGAAGTTGAGAAGTAGTTCCTGTTTTAGATTTCTGAAATTTAGAACGACAACATGTGCATTGCCAAAAAGAAGTTCGGACCCCTTAATCGAAAATGTTGTCTCCATAAAATAATCCCACACTGCTGACTTCCTCTTCCTACCCTTCTTAGTTAAGGTTTCTTCACTGCTATTATCAATGACAACTTGAGGTACTTTTTCTGGCTCTGTGTTTTGTAAAGTAAGATCAACATTTTCGTTGCTAGTACGAGCTTCAGCTTCTACTATCATCTTATTACTGGATGATTTAGATTGTGAAAGATCTATTTCAGACATTTTTGCACACTAAATGAAATCAAAACAACGGAATTAGTATCACTTTAAATTTATTATGTTGAATAGGGTTAACACCCATCAAAGAGGCAAATAAGTATTGCAACATATGTAGAAAG
This sequence comes from Papilionanthe hookeriana x Papilionanthe teres, assembly GCA_022702705.1. Taxonomy (NCBI): domain Eukaryota; kingdom Viridiplantae; phylum Streptophyta; class Magnoliopsida; order Asparagales; family Orchidaceae; genus Papilionanthe; species Papilionanthe hookeriana x Papilionanthe teres. The sequence goes on along the minus strand of CM040426.1, from coordinate 44,052,577 downwards.
AGAGAAATTGATATGGTAAAAGCACATCATTATAAGCACAACCCATACATCTAAAATTTCACAAGTCAGGAGTACTAAATTAAAGCCAACAAACACTATATGAAGCACTATATCCAAAAAATAAAACTCACAAAGCATCTTTCTCCTAAATATACGACGTTCAGGTCCTCACATCTAAAAATAAAACTCATAAACTATGACCCTCCTCACAACTATATCTAAAAATAAAACTCATAAACTCATAAAGCATCTAAAGCTTTTTCACACAAAGGTAAATTTATATGTATTGACATACCTCACATCTAAACTTTCACAATTACAAGCATATCACTTCAGTACTTTAAACATATGCATAAAATTACATATTTCATTTTTTTAAAGTGATAATAATGTCTTGTGTGTAAATATGAAAGTTCAGGTGTGACAAATGTAAATACATAAGAATTATGTGTTTGGTATGTAAAATGTAGATGCACCTTTCACAAATTACCACACTAGCCACTTCAAAACTGGCAAACTGCTATTATTATTCAAATAATTAACAGCAGCAGATGCAATAGGATTGTAGGAAGCTATATTTAAGAGAACTAAAGTTAAACAGATAAATACTTTGGGCAAAAATAAGGACAACTATAATGATACCAAACCTTTCTTGTTACAAAATTGAAGCAATGCACAACAAATAAATGGCCAATGAAATTTCATAAACTCCCATCCTGTCATCCTGACATGACCTGAAACACACTAAATTCTAACCAAACGCATCCAATGCCAACCATCAGCTTATTCTAACAATGATGCATGCCCATAAAAATAGAATAATACATCCAAGTGCATGCACCCCACATAGATGCATGCCCGTTAAAAAATAACCATGTATAAGCCATGCGTAAATATAACAAGGTATTATCCATGCGTAAAGCCTTAAACCAGAGTACTCAAGCCATTAGCTATGTGTAAAACCATGTATCTGACTATCTGTATGAATAACAGCAGGTAGCAACAAATGTTGAACTATGTGTAAAGCCTTAAACCATGTATCTATATGAATCACCGCACAAAAAAAGATCTAAAGAACACCTAAAGGAAATGTAATAAAACAAAGTATTAGCCATCAATAAATGCTCTTCCAAAGTTATGCATAAATATAACAAGGTATTAGCCATGCGTAAAGCCTTAAACTAGCGTACTCAAGACATTAACTATGCTTAAAACCATGTATCTAACTATCTGTATGAATAACAGCAGGTAGCAACAAACGCTGAACTATGTGTAAAGCCTTAAACCATGTATCTGTATGAATCACCGCACAAAAAAAGATCTAAAGAACACCTAAAGGAAATGTAATAAAATGCAAGATTTCTCTGCCAAAACCCTCCAAAATACCTAAAAAAATTTAAGAAAAACACCTAAAGAAATTTAAGAAAACTTAAGATAGGAGACGAACCGAAGATAAATATGAAATATTAGAGAAAATATACTCAGATATAAGACCTAGCAAGAAGATCCAACAACCAATGAACCGATTCAACCGAGCAATAAGATCGAGCAACCAAGCAAGATCACCGAATAATCGAGCCACACTATAGAATAGAAGTAGATGTTACCACAACAACACGGATGACAGACCGTAAGCTTCGATAGATCAGAGAAGAGAAGACGAGAAGAGCGGTAAGAGGAAACATGAGAGATTTTCGCAGCACGTACCGAACCCTAGAAGTTTCGAGAGGCGAGAGCGTAAGGAGGCGAATGGGAGGGATTGTGACGAGCGCTAGAGTTATTAGATATTTAGATTCTTTGAAAGATTATAATTATATAAGTTATATTTTAATTTTATATTAATATATAATGTTTTATATTTAATAAGTAATATTAATATATTATAATAAAATTTAATTTTATAAAATATACTTATTTATTTTTAAAAAATTTATTTACTTAAAATTCGTAATATTTAATTTTATGAATATTTATTATATTATTTATTTATTTATTTATTTTCGAGCTAATCCAAACCAAATTTCCAGCCCTATTTCCTACTTCCTTCGGTTAACCCGTTGTCATTTCGTCGGACTTCAGCAGCTTTAGCTTGTTTGGGGCTTCATTCTTCGAGAAATTCAAGCCGACACGTCGCCATGAGTGCTCAGACCCCGGAAGAAGAACTCGCGGCTCAGCTCGAGCAGCAAAAGATCAGCGTGAGCTTTCTTTTCCCTCGTATCATTTGTTCCATCCAATTCAATGCAAATCCGTTCATTGTTCTTGCTATCATCTATCTCTCCCTTTTTTTATTTCCTGATTTCAGTCCATATTCTGTTTGGATTTTGTGCCCATGGATCCAAGGTTCTATTCTGTTTCATGTGGAAAGTTTTCCCAATCATGCTTGTATTCTACGTTACGTAGCTAGTTATTGTTGAGATGCCCTGGTTGTTATTAGCTTACGTTATAAAAACAGACTTTAAGGTTTCACAACTACTGAATCGTTTTTGAGCATTATAGCTTTCTAAAGACGAATCGAGGAGCGAAAGGAGAGGCTGAGCTTGCTAAATACTGAGATAGCAACCTAGAATTAAGGTGGAAGTCATGCCCATGATTGCCTTTGAAGATTCAACTTGAAGCTTCGAGATGAAAAATTTTGCCGACGTTGCCCTAGTTGAAAGTTGCTCTGAATCGGCTTGCTCACCGTTGGATATGCTTTGGGACGGGTGATTGTACGAATCCCAATGCATATCCAATCTTTAAAAATTTCTCCCGACTCCTGAGAAATTTTTGCCGACGATATCCTTAGTTAACTTTTTTTCTTATAGCTTTAGGGCCTGTTTGGTTTGGCTTTTTAAGTGCGGCGCGGCACAGTGCCGCGACTTTTAAGAGTATTTTCGGTGTTTGTTTCGAGCTCGACACCGCAGCCTTCGCGCGGTACCTATCGAAAGCGGGCAGCGAGGGTATATGCGCGGCCCAGCTTCCTGCCGCGGCTTTTACCCCCGTGCCCCTTCGAAGAGCCCTAACCTCCGTTGGCTTTCTTCGCGCGAGCTTTTTCCCTGCTCCTCCTTCTCTACGGTTGGTGATAATTTCTCCCTTCCTTTTCTCTTCTCTGGTCGGTGAAGGTCCTTGCTCGTCCTCCTCATCTTCTCATTCTCCTTCTCTTCTCCCGGTCTCTTGATCTCGTCAAACAGAGGGTAATTTCTACTTATCTTCTCCCGATCTCGTGATATCTGTTGAAGGATTTGGTTTTGTTTTTTGTGATGATATTTGGGTTGCTGTAGAGCTAGGGATTTTAGTGGGAAACTGCTGGATTGTTGCTTTGCGATGGAGAGCATATGAATAGTTAACGAATCCTTGTTGAAGCTATTAAAAACTTTAGCAAGTGGCTGTTTGGTTCGGCTTTTTTAGGGAATGTATATTTTTTGGTGCTCTCATATATCTTACTGCCTTGGAGAGCATATGAACACGAACCAAAATTTTTGTTTAATCTTCAAAAATTTCAGCTGATATTTCAGTGAAACATTGACACTGTCTTTTACTTGTTAAAGGAAGTGAATGTAGATTTTTTAATGAGTTTTGAAAAGCCTCAAATATAGCTTTAAATCTAATTTTTTAAATGTATAGATATGAAATAACTTAAAATATATGGATGTGAAACAACTTTAAATGTTTTTATGAAAATATGTATTTTTAAACGCAATCGGCAACAGTTTTAAATATTTCAATAGCTTTACACGTACGATAGTGTTAAAAATATAAAACATCAAAATTTTGTCGTTAGAATTTTAAAAATAAAATTTGTATTTAGTAGTTTTAATATTTAAAACATAAAATTTAAAAAAAAATATTATATTTGTAGAACCTGATAAATCGAAAATTTAAAACAGTTTAATAAACAGGGGTAGTCCGGTCATTTTTACAGAAAAATGCTCGCACATTGTTTTCCTACAACTGTAACTAAACAGACAGTAGAACTACATGAATTCACGAAAGTTGAAAAGCTCGTGATCGACCAACACGAGCCTTATGCTCCATTATGTAACTGATTCCCTGATCCAAGATTTTTTAATCATTTAGGATTAGAAATTCGACTTAACTGGTCTGATGTCAAACCAAAGTGTGAAGTTAGCGTCTTCCACTTTTAGAGTGGATGCTAGACTCCCGCATTTAAGCAGGACCCTCTGCTTGCATGGACCGGTTTGATCTAGAGTTTCTTGTGTTGTGGAGTGCCGACCCTTGGGCCAACTCCTATTTATCTTATTATTATAAATTTATTTTCATGGGAGTCAAAAGTTAGTTTTTGTGTATGTTTGTTCGGGACAGCCATTGACGTTTGTGGTTTTCCCTTCTGAGTTATATCTAAGAGCCGAGTGGTGCTCTGACTATACTTCACTCTGAGGTGGTGATTTATCCTTCCTCAACCCTCCACATCCCTCCCGCTTCGCTGACACACTTCCCTTCTTGTTGCACTCTCCTGGAGCCGTTGTCTTGGTTGTTGCTTCTTGTAGTTTCTTTATCACCTAGCCATTTCATCTGCTTGTTTGCTTGCTTCCGCCATCCGAGACAACAAGTAGTTGCTGTCCCCACCTTTTCCAACTTTTCCGAATGGCTTCCCGCCTCTATCCTTCGTTGCTACCACCCATAAATGAAGCTCATCCTGCGGTTTTTGCCGTTCCAACCATTATTCAGGCTTGTTGCTGCCTGGATTGCCTCTTATCCTGTTGTTCCTACAGTCCCCGGCTACTGCCCTTGACGCAATAACCTTTCCTTGTGCTGTCGTCATCAGAATGGGCTAATTTGCTGTTCTCTAGGCTCTCCCAACCACCTTACATTCGCTGTCGCCCCCAAAACAGCCTTCCAGACGCCATTACTTGCTCCGATAGCCATCCTCCCACACCTTCCAATCACTCCACCTGCTTAACCTCCTTTTTAATCCATCCAGCCGACCACCACAATCCTAGGATGATCATACTACATTTTGAATATTTGTCATTTTTTATTATTTTCTGTTGTGGGAAATCTGGATTGAAAACATTGCTTGGCAAGAGAAAACACAGAGAAATGCAAACACAAGAACACAAAACAATTACGTGGTTCGGTCCTTTGAACCTACTTCTACAGGAGAGAATCAATCAAATAATTCATTAAGACAAAACAAGGAGAATACATAGCTTTTACATCGAGATGAGCCCTCATCTTCCATGACCTCCCTCTCAAAAACACCTTGATACAAGGCCTCAAGATGCTCTTCTCACTATCTCTAGCTATTCTCTCCTTGATTCTTGGACAGATTTTTCACCACCACTTGGTTATTTCTCATCTACTTAAGACATTCCCCCTCTCAAGCCTCCTCCCTCCACTTTAGAGGCTTAAGACAATTCCACAAGGAATTTACAAATGTGCCCCTTTGCCTTAGTCTAACTAATTGGGGGTCATAATAACAATTCTCCACCTTGACCCTCAATTATGAAGCTTCGAAGTAAATATTCCCTCCACCTGGCCCCCGAGGGGCCCTCAGCCCTTAGTAAAGTTCTCTGAGTCCAGACAGTATCTGAATTTAACTGTAGGTAGCACCTTAGTGAGCATGTCAGCAGGGTTCTCTTCAATAGATATTTTCTCCACTACCATCGAACCCTTGGTGACGACTTCCCTCACAAAATGAAGCTTCACATCTATGTGCTTGAACTTTTCGTGAAAGGCCTGATTTCTGGTTAGGTGAATAGTGCTTTGTTGTCGCAGAACACAGTTACCACCTTCTGATGTATCCCAAGCTCTTCAGCCATGCCCTTTAGCCACATAGCTCCGTTGATTGCTTCTGTTACAGCGATATATTCGAACACATTGTTGAGAGAGCTACAACTGATTGAAGGTTGGACTTCCAGCTGACTGCAGTACCGAAGACAGTGAAAATGAATCCGGTCAGTGACTTTTTGGTATCAATGCTTCCTGCATAATCAGAATCCACGTAACCAACTACCTTTTGCACTTTGTTCACCTGCTTTTTGAAGAGCAGACCCAAATCAGTAGTACCTCTTAAGTATCTCAGGATCCACTTTAATGCTTCCCAGTGAACCCGTCCTGGATTTGCCATGAACCTGCTTATAATGCTGACGTCGTACGCTAAATTTGGTCTGCTGCAAACCATCCCGTATATGATGCTACCAACCCCACTGGCGTAGGGGAAACCCTCCATGTGTCTCTTCTGATCTTCAGTCTCTGGTGCTTAAGAGTTCGATAATCTGAAGTTTTGGCCAATAGGTGTTGCAACTTGCTTAGCCTCGTGCATGTTAAACCTTGCTAGAACCTTCTGAATATATGATTTTTGAGACAAGAATAAGCTGCCCTTTTTCCTGTCTCTAGTAATCTCCATCCCTAGGATCTTTGTAGCAGCTCCTAGGTCCTTCATGTCGAATTCCGAGTCGAGCATACTTTTGATCTTCTGAACTTTCTCCTTGCTTCTGCTGGCTACTAACATATCATCCACGTAAATGAGCAAGTAAGTACTTATATCACCATCTTGCTTCTTCATATATACACAACTGTCATAGCTGTTTCTGACAAAACCAATCCTCTGTCCCAAGGAGAATACAACATCAAATGACATTAAATCTTTTGTACCACTGTCTTGGGCTCTATTTCAGTCCATACAAAGATTTCTTTAGCAAGCAGACTTTGTCCTTAGTCTCAGGTGTGCTGTACCCATCTGGCTGATTCATGAAGATGGTTTCTTCAAGTTCTCCATGTAGAAACGTAGTCTTAACATCTAGCTGCTCTAATTCCAAATTGAATTGAACCGCTAGTGCTAAATCCACCTAATGGAGCTATGCTTTACCACATGCAAGAAGATTTCATTGAAGTCAATTCTTTCTACCTGAGTGAATCCTTTTGCAACGAGTCGGGTCTTGTACCCGATCTTTTCAATACCTGGCGTGCCTTCTTTCTTAAAGGTCCACTTGCAACCAACTACCCGTTGGTTCTTTGGTCGGTCCACAAGTTTTCAGGTTTTGTTCTTCATCAGAGAAATCATTTCCTCATTCATTGCCTCTACCCACTTGTGTCTTTCCTTGCTCTTTAGGGCTTCCTTGTAGCTGCTCAGTTACTTCAACAACACTCAAAGCATAGGAGATCATATCTGCATGGTCATATCTCTCTGGCTGTCTGATGGTTCTTTGTGTATCTCTCACCAACCTGTAGTCATCTGATCTGCTTTCTGGTACAGTTTCTTGCTGGTCTTCTACAGCTTCATCTTGATTGTTCACATCAGTCCTTTGATTTGTCACAGCTTGCTCTTGTTGCAGCTCCACCTCAATTGAAGAATTTTTCTTAATGACACTGTTCCTGGTAACGTAGCTTTGCAGATTTGTCATTTTGGACTCATCGAATGCCACATCTCTACTAATGATGCATTTTTGTTGATCCAGACACCATAGTTTGTAACTCTTGGTTCCAGGTGGGTATCCGATGAAAATGCACTTCAAAACTCTTGCTTCCAGCTTATATTGTATAACATGAGCATATGCAATACATCCAAAAACTTTGAGATTATCGTAGTTACCTGGTTTCCTGTACCACATTTTCAGAGGAGTCTTCATTTCAATAATAGTTGGACATCTGTTGATAAGGTAGCAGGCGGTTGACACAACTTCACCCTAGAAAGTTTTGGGCAGACCGACATATAACAGCATGCACCTCACTCTCTTTAGAAGAGTCTTGTTCATCTTTTCAGTCAAATCATTCTGTTGAAGAGTGTTCCAGACTGTCTTGTGCCTTGTAATGCCATTTTTCCTGCATAACTTATTGAACTGCTCTGGACAATACTCTAAGCCATTGTCAGTTCTCAAGTGCTTCAGATTTGTTTTCATCTTGTTTTCAGTGTGACTTAACCAGTCCCTGAATCGTTGAAAAACTTCATTTTTTATTTTTAAGATAAAGACCCATAACTTTCTGGTGTAGTCATCTATGATGGACATGAAGTACCTTCCTCCTTCATGAGTCTGAGTTGTAGCTGGACCCCATAGATTACTGTGAACATAATCAAGAGGTTTCTTTGATGTGTGTATTCTGGTGGAGAACTTCACCTTGGTAGCCTTCCCTAACACACATTGTTCGTAGAATTTCAGTTTACTAACTCGGTCTCCACATAATAGGTTCAGCTTGGACAATTCTTGTAAGCCTCTTTCACTTACATGTCCTAGTCTCATGTGTCATAATCTGGACCTGTCAAGTTCTGATTGAACTGCATTTGAGAAGTTGCCGATCACAGTTCTTTCAATTAGAGAGTATAGCCCATTCTTTCTGACTTCTTTCATGACTACGAGAGAACCTTTAACTACTCTGATACAACCATTCTCTGCCTTGAATGAGTATCCACGTGACTCCAGCGTACCTAAAGAAATCAGATTTCTTTTGAGTTCCGGGACGTACCTGACGTGTTGCAGTATCCGTTCAGCTCCATCGAACATCTTTATTTTGATTGTCCTGCTACCGATTATCCTGCAGGCTTTATTATCTCCAAGTAGAACGGACTCACCATTTTCAAGCTGCAGTGAGTCGAACCAGCCTTTGTGAGGGCACATGTGAAAAGAACACCCTGAGTCAAGGATCCACTCCTTGCTAGATTCAGATTCTGTGATTGTCAGAGCTTCAGTTGAATCATAGTCGTCTGAGGCTATGCTTACTTCTCCAGAATCTTTAGGCTTCTCCTGAAAGTTTTTCTTTCTGTCCGGACAGTTCCTCTTAAAGTGACATTCCTTGTGACAATGGTAACACTTGTTAGATCTCTTAGATGACTGACTTCTGTCATTCTTTCTGGATCTTGATCTGCTCTGTTACTCTTAGAATCTTTCTTTTTCGATATTCCTCTAACTGTCAGACTGTCTCCGCTGGTTTCCTCTTTCACGTCGTGGCTTTTCTGAAGCTCTTTGGCTCTGATCAATGACTGAACCTCTTCCAGAGTAATTGTCTGTACCCTTCCATAGAGCATTGCTTCCTTGAAATGCTCGTAGCTCTTAGGAATGGAGTTTAGCAACAGCAGTGCTTTGTTCTCATTGTCCAACTTGACGCCGATGTTCTCAAGATCATCTATGATCTTGTTGAACTCATCAATCTGCTCTGAAACTGATTTGTCTTCGTGCATTTTGCAGGAGTATAAACGCTGTTTTAGAAAGAGCCTATTAGCCAGAGATTTCGTCATATATAGTGCCTCGAGTTTGGCCCAAAGTGCTTGAGCAGTTGACTCCCTTGACACTTCTCTTAGCACTTTGTCGCCCAAGCTCAAGATTATCAAACTATGAGCCCTGTCTAGTATGCCGTTCTTCTCTTTCTCGGTTATGTCGGCCGATAATGTCGCTGACCCTTGCAAGGCTTCTGCAACACCCTGCTGAACTAGTAGAGCTCTCATCTTTACTCTCCACAAGTCGAAGTCGTTCTTTTCAGTAAATTTATAGATGTCGAATTTGGCGGGACCCATTGTCCCCGCCAAACACCTCTTCACACTAAGGTCTTTCAACTAAATTGAAATCGCCAAAGAGGTGAACTGCTTGTTCTGTACCTGTGGTTCCCTGCTAGACACCTGCAGTTTCTTCCAAGAGCTGAATAATGCAGGCAAGAATTCCCCTTGCCTAATATCTGTACTGCTGAATTCCCTTGTTTGTATAAATGGAATGTCGATACCTCCTTCCTCCTCCCAAGAACCTAGAAGCCGAAACCCTGCAGCCCAAGAACCTGGATTTCAATCGCCTTGTTGGACTGCTAAGTACAGGAATTGCCTGTCTCCTGGACCTGTTCGAGAAAATACTGAGCACCTCCTGCCCAGGAACCTATATTTCCAACAGAAGGCAACACTAGAAAATTGTTAGACGCCTCCCTCTCCTTGCTGTACTGCCATGCACCTTTCTGTATATTCGATTTCCCAGAAGCTGCTCTAACGGGAAGAACAAGAAAGGAGTTAAAGAACTGGACAGCTCTCCTTGGTCTCCAGGTATACCTGCAGCCTGTTGATTGGGGGAATTGCTGAATTCCCCTTCTCTAATTACCGAAGAAACAAATCTCCGCACGGGAGAGGGAATGCAGAATGGCCTGCAACTTCCTTCGATTCTTGCGGCATAAATCACCTTGTTGGAGCCTAACACCCTGGAGACAATTTCTCTTAGATTAGCCAAGAATCAGGGCAGCCGAATTACAGGAGTGCCGAACCCCTTCTTCTGGACTGCCGAAGGCTACCTGCTAATCTTGGACAGCCAAAGGAGAGGCAGAAACCACAGGAGCAAGCAAGAAACGAGAGAAAATAGAAAAGAAACTGCTGCACAGAAAATACAAGAGCACAAACGAACCCTGCCGTCTACCCTTCCTCCTCGCTGGTTCCTGGAAGTGCCGAACTCCCCACTGTGCAGGACACCGACGCCTGCTGATTTAGGAGGAGAAGAATACCGAAAACCTCCTCTCCTGTAGCCTTGACAGAATGTCGAGCACTTTCTCTCTCAGCCAAGAATTACAAATTTCCCACAGACGACGCCAATTATTGTGGGAAATCTGGATTGAAAACACTGCTTGGCAAGAGAAAACACAGAGAAATGCAAACACAAGAACACAAAACAATTACGTGGTTCGGTCATTTGGACCTACATCCACTGGAGAGAATCAACCAAATAATTCACTAAGACAAAACAAGGAAAATACATAGCTTTTACATAGAGATGTGCCCTCATCTTTCATAGCCTCCCTCTCAAAAAAACTTTGATACAAGGTCTCAAGCTCTCCTTACTCTATCTAGCTATTCTCTCCTTGATTCTTGGACAGATTTTTCACCACCACTTGGTTATATCACATCTACTTAAGACATTCCCCCTCTCAAGGCTCCTCGCTCATCTATTATAATAGATGAGGCCTCCACCTTAGAGGCTTAAGACAATTCCACAAAGAATTTACGAATGTGCCACTTTGCCTTAGTCTAACTAATTGGGGGTCATAACAACATTTTCCGTTTCAACGTGTTTAGTTGTACTCTCTTATTTGTTTTCAATAATAATATTCACTTCCTATTATTGTTTGAGTTAACTTCAGTATCATTTGATATCAGAGCTAGCCTAACCTTAATCATATCCTAGGGTTGCCAAAATCGGCCTCAAAATTTTTCTTTCCCATGTTACATCACCCCATACACCCTTTTCTGCCTACCTAAACCCTAAGCACACAATCGAGGAGACAATAATCAAAAACTTGATTGAAAAGAAATGACATGATGCTGCATATGAGCACTCCATAACGAGATGTCTAGGAACATTCTAGAAAATACTCCGACTCTAATAGAGCCTTGCCGCCTTTGAGAGGAGATAATCTAGATGGGTTTAATCGTAGCTACAACGGTAATTCATTAGATCGAAGAATGTAGTGAATCCCTTCCACCAAGCAGATTCTAAAGATAAAAAAGAAACCTCTCGAATAATTAGCATGAAATATTGGAGAAGTCAAGATCTTGAATTAAATGTAAATTTGTCATATTTGACATCCGCATAGAGCCTAACGAGTTCATTGATTGACTCTGGATTGTGGAACTTATCTTTGAGTATTAGGACGTTCCTTTGGACAAAATGGTGAGACTAGCTGTCAGTAAGTTGCGAAAGAGTGCTTCTCAATGGTGGGAGAAATTTAAGATTCTTCGACAACGAGAAGAAAGTAAACCTGGTTTATGATGAAAGGAGATATGTAGCATCAGTACTTACTAGTTCTTTACAGACAATGTTTAGACTCTTGCTTCAAATGTGGAGAGATAACCTCATCGGGTGACAGTCACATCTTACAGACAGAGTTCAACCACTGGATCAAGCAGCAAGTGCATGCCCAACAGAGCACCCAAGCCGACTCCGTATGGGAAGAAAAATTTTAGAGTGGAGAACAATCGGAGCCAACAAACATTCCCAAAATCATCTTAGTTAAGAAGTGTTTCAAGTGCTTCGGATTTGAGCATATTGAATTAGATTGCCTATCTAAGTAAATGATTTTTTTTCACCGAACAGGGAGTAGTTAAAGAAATAGACAATGTCACATGAAAGGATGAAGGCGTTAGAGACGAGCCTCAATTTCAAGCTGATGGGATGAGGAAGAGATACTAGTGATTCAAGATGAGCCCATGAGAGACCCCAGTTGGATTAGCTGGGGTTGTTCTAGAAGATAGTGAGTGAGGTAATGGGCTTTCATGTAGAGTGTGAGATTATGCGGTCACTGTCTATTTTACCTTTTTGCAGGAGTAGCATCAACAAAATTGACATTGGATGTTCAAACTGACGATGAGTTTGAGGAGCTGATACCAGTTACAGGGCAACATCAGATAAAGAATTTCAAAATTTTCAAATATATAGCTTATTTTCTTAATTGCCCTTATTAAGAATAGTTTTGCATATTAGAGATGAGAAACTTTTGAGCTACTTCTAAAAGATCATATTGAGTCAATTGAGTATTAAATTCAGTTCAACTGTGTATCTATCGATAGATGGTAGACAAGAGGAATGACCCGCAGTGTTGGAAATAGTCTCAGAAGTTTTACAAGAAAAAATATCCTACAATGAGATCTAGGTTCTTCTAGAGAAGAAGAATAGGTCTCTCCTGAGTGGTTGTTATTGAGAGTTGTCCACCCTACCATAGCTTTCATCCCAGAGTTGAATTCTCCTTACATATTTGTATCGGATGCATACAAACGAGTATGAGGAGTGGAAGATTCCAGTTACATATTTAATGGCTCAAAATTTGGTACGTATGAATACCCATCCACGTGCAATTTCAATTCTAGTCGTGCCAAAAGAGAATGGAAACTTATTCTATCAGGGTGTGCTTTTGGAATGACATCGTTACAAGACTGACTTATCAGGAGATTGCGTTCTTTCTACTTTCTTTAACTGGGTTGACTTGACGTCATACTATGAGAGGATAGAAGCTTTGATGGGTGAGATTGAAGCTTCTCCAATCCTGGGAGACTAGCGCAGGTGTCTTCCGCATGGGGAGCGGATGTGATACTCCCAAACGTAAACAGATGGAGCATCTGCTTGCATGGATCGATTCAGTCTAGGCTTTCCTGTGTTATGGAGTGTCATCGTTCATTAGGTCTATATTTATTTATCTATTATTATAAATTTGCTTCCGTGGGATTTTACAATTAACTTTTTGCATATATTTGTTCAAGACAGCTACCAACATCTCTGTATTTTCCTTCGAGCGCTGTATCCAAGAGTTGAGTGGTGTTCTGACAGTATCTCGCTTTCGAAGTGGTGATTTATCCTTCCCAACCCTTACACGTCTCTCTCGTTTCGCCAGCACGCCTCCTTCACTGCTACCTCTTGGAACCACTGTCTTGGTTGTTCCTTGTTTTCTTTCTCCCAGTTGTGCCATCTGCTTTTTTGTTTGTTGACGCCATCCAGGACAGCAAAAAGTTGTTGTTCATGCCTTTTTCAACCATTCTCCATCGCTTTCCGCCCTCTATCCTTTGTTGCCGCCACCCATAATTGTAGCCCAACCTGCTGTTTCTGCCATTCTAGCCATCATTCCGGCTTGCTGCCGTTTGGACTGCCTCCTATCCTGCTGCCCTTGTAGTCCCCACCTATTGCCCCTTGCCGCAATACCCTTCCCCTGGTCTGTTGTCACCCAGAACATCCAACCTGCAGTTCTCTAGGCTCTCCAGCCGCCCTACATTCGCTGCCTCCCACAAAATAGCCCTTTAGACGCCCTTTCTTGCTGCAACCGTCATCCTCCCACACCCTTCCAATCATTCCACCTGCCTTCCACCTCTTTACAATTCACCTAACAGATCACCACCATATCTGGATTGAATTCCAGTTTGAGTTTTTGTGTCTTGTCAGTTGTTATTGTTAGGTATGGCTCATATCTAGGGAGTTGGAGTTTCTAGGTGAAGAGGTGTGTCTTCTGGTGAAAAGGAGTGTCTCTTGGAATAAAGGGGGTTGGGGGAGCGAGGGCGTGTTTGTAATTTATCTATGGGTGGTTTTATCTATAAATAGATATGTAAGTCTATGGGTATGTTGGAACTGCACTATGTAACTCCTCTGAAATAGTGAAATCGCCGCTCGCTCCTGAGGACGTAGGCAATTCTTTGCCGAACCTTGTTAAATCTCCGTGTGTTCTTATTCTCTTATTTATTTGCATTGTTTTTCGTCCTGAATTTGCACAACAATTGGTATCAGAGCCTGGTTCTAGGGCGGAGGTGTTCGACGCAGGAGGAGAAGAAGAAGGATTCGCAGGACTTGCGAAATTCGAAGGGTTGCGAGGCGATTCGGAACAGGAAGAGAGGCGTGGAAATCACGGAATTCGCGAATTCGGCAAGGAATTCATGGGAGAGGAAGGCCGTGCAGTTCCCGGATCGCGACAGTGAACTGGAAAAATTTTCTTCTCTTGAATTTCCGCTGGAAGCGGAGGAGAAAGCCGAGGGCAAAGGAAGAAAACGGAGGCCATGGGAAAATCTCAGGCGGAGGCAAAGGAAGAATATTTCTTCCCGGGAGGCTGCGAAGAGCAAGGGCACGTGGAGTTCGACTTTTGTACAGGAAGGAATCTGGAATACAGAGGCGCGACAGTCAGGCAGGAGGAGCAGTTCAGCGATCGCGAGCGGTTCAGCCGTTCGGCTGGGAGAAGCACGACGGTTCGCCTGTTGGAGTCGCGGAAGTTCGCGGAACAGGCGCCCAAGGAGTGCAACGGTTCGTGGAATTTCGTGATCAGGCGGAACGCGACAGTTGAGCTCTGTGGAGAACCGTCACGACGGTTTCTGGAGGTCGCGGAGGTTGGCTTTGTTCGGCTGGCACGGCAGGTGGACAGAAATTAAAGGCAGGAGTAGCATCTAGGAATCCTTTGAAGGAATATTCCTTGGCTGGTGAGAAATTAAAGTCCTTGGCTGGAGAGAAATTAAAGCCATGGAGGAATTCTTAATTGTTGGAGGAAGGGATTAATTTCTGATTTGCTGTGCTGAAAGGAATAAAGAATATTTCTTTTTCTTTCGAGCCACAGCTGCACTTTGGCAAGGAAAGGGAATCCAAGAATGGCAGAGAGAATTCCTAAGGGACTCTTATTTTCTATTTGTCAGATTTAATTCCTGATTTGGCAGAGTTGTCCAATTCTTGGAGGTGGAACAGTTCGCAAGAGTCGGCGCGGGGCAACTGTTTTACGGTTTGCGCAGTAGTTTGCGATAGGCGAGCAGGACTTCGTGCGGGACAGCCGTCGGACGCGACGGTTGGCGCGAGAGGTTACTCGCAGCAGGCGCAACGGTTTGGAGTCCGCGGCAGCGGTGAACCGACTGCAGTTATAGAGCAGGAGTTCGTGCTTGAGGAGTCTACCGCGGTGGCAGTGAACAGGCGTGACAGGCGGAGCTCGGGAATTTCTTGCGGTGCAGCGAGACGGTGCGTACGTCAGAAGAGTTCGTAAGGGCGGTTTGCGAGGACAATTCGGCGGGAATGATCCTTGGCCGGAGCAGGTTGGTGGATTGACCTGATTGCGCAATCGGCCGAGACGCAGAAGCTACTGTGGGTGCCAGGTGGAAGGATCCACGAAAGTCCAGGTGGAAGAATTCACGAAAGTTCAGCTGTCGCGAACAGTTTGTTCGGCGGAGGACTTGCGAGGCGGAAGCGACAGGAAGGACTTTGCAGATTGAGCGGAGCAGGTCGGGTAACGACCGGTGGTTCCTGCAGTTGCTGCCAGTTTGGGCGGCAGGCTTGTCGACAGGCGGTTGGCACGATAATCTTAGTGGCGGACGCGCGAAAACATTTCGCGAAGGAGTTTTCGCGAGATGGAGTTTGGTTCCGGTGAATAAGAATCAGTTTTGCGAAGAGTTCGCAGGTTTGTTGCAGGTGATTTTGCAACAGGTGGAGTTTGGTTCCGGTGAATAAGAATCATGTTTTGCAAACAGAGGAGTTCGGCCAGCGGAGTTCGCAAGTTTATCGCAGGTGAATCACGATAGAGGCAAAGCACTGTTCGCAAGTTCGTCGCAGTAGGAGTTGCGACAGGTGGAGTTCGGCAAGGTGCAGGAGGCGAGTATGCACGATTATTTTGCGAACAGGAGTTTCGTGGAGGTATTCGTCGAACAGGTGCGAAGGGATTCGTGACTCGCGGAAACAGCAATTGGTCGAGATACTGGTGGAAACAGGAAGGTGCTTTGGGTGCTAGATGACACGGTTGACCAAGCCAGGTTAAATGGTTTGGTTGCCCAACCTACTTTGGTTTAAAAAGCTTTATGTGTATTTCTCATGAAATTTGGACGTTACGTAAGGTGGAGATTTGTTTGGTAGGCACGTATACGGGTGATGCATATCACCTAAAGTGTTGGATATTCGCAAGGTGGAGAATTGTTAGGTATGACTTGTATCTAGGGAGTTGAAGTTCTGCGAGTGAAGAGGTGTGTCTCACGGTGAAAAGGAGTGTCTCTTGGAATAAAGGAGGTTGGGGGGAGCGAGGGCGTGTTTGTAATTTATCTATGGGTGGTTTTATCTATAAATAAATATGTAAGTCTATGGGTATGTTGGAACTGCACTATGTAACTCCTCTGAAATAGTGAAATCGCCGCTCGCTCCTGAGGACGTAGACAATTCTTTGCCGAACCTCGTTAAATCTCCGTGTGTTCTTCTTCTCGTATTTATTTGCGTTGTTTTTTCGTCCTGAATTTGCACAACAGTTATTTCCCGTTTTAGTGTGTTTGGTTGTTTTCAGTTATAATATTTATTTTCCTACTGTTGTTTGGGTTAGCTCCGGTATCAAAGTGTTTAAAAATGATTTAAGGGTTATTTTTTTATGAAGATACACTTCTTTCTTTCCATCTTTGGATGGATTAAAGTGTTTTTGCAATTCAGTCTAAATTTAGAGACACCTCATTTACCATGTTAATTTTTGAAAAAGAGCTCGAAGAACCAGAGCAACGGTAGTTAGACTATGCAATAATCTAATATTTGTTTGTTATTGTCACTCATTATTCCATGAACTAAAACTATATGAGGGGAAGTTTCTAAATGTCAGTTTCATCAGTCCATGAATCCATTGATAATTGAGTGGAAGTTTGTCAAAATGATCTTTTTCTTGTCAATTAAACTTATTGTTTGAAGCATGCATGAGGTTTTAATGGCTTTTCATCTTTTGATTTTCTTTAGTAAGCTCCTTGAAGGAATTCTCTTATAAATGCATTCACCGAGGCCTGATGAGATGCTCATAGTTATGATAAAATTAAAACATGCGGTCTTATAAAAATGTCATGATATCCTTTCTTTTTTTAGATTGATTTTGAGTTTGTTATATATTTTAAATTAACGCGGTATTATTGGAAATATCAATTGTGGATGGATAAACTTCTATTTTATTTTATTTTTTGAACTAATTAGGTTATCTTAGTACTACGTATATATATATATATATATTTTTTAAAATTCCTTGAAGTATGAGGCCTTCATTTTGTAGCTTATGACAGCAAATACAAGCGAAAATGACAAAATTACATCCTTTTTTGTTACATTTTAGAGTGATATTCTTAATCACTAACTTCATTGGCTGCTGCAATGGTGAGGCTGCATCTCTTATGATTTCAAGAACTTGAGTTTGAATGATGCAACAATGCGCTTTACATTAACGGGGTAAGGCTGCATTGACCAATCCTTGCCAAACCTACATTGGTGGGAGTCTTATTATTATTTGTCTTTTTTTTTTATTTACTTTTTTTTTTGCTGTCTTTAGGGGGGGCTTGCAGCTCATTTTTTAAAGATTATAACATATCCCAAGGAATTTAGTGTATGCACATTCCAAGAAATTCAGTGTGAAATTCTTCTTTTTTCTAATGGGTTGTAACTAGAAATACCAAAACGACAACAACAAGCCTTTAAGCCACTAAGTGGGGTCGGCTACATGAATCTTTTTCTCTACTAAGTGTTATATTTTTATTTAATTCTAATAAATTAAAATCATTTTTATACAATATGCCCGAGTCGTTTTAGGTCTATATCTTTATTTTTTTAACATAAGTCAAATATAAGACATCGACTCTCCTAACTGGATCATCAGATTGTCAACATTTAATGTGACCAAACCATCTAAGACAACTCTCTGTAATCTTGTTTGCCGTTGAAGATACACCAACCCTTTCACAGATA
The DNA here is from genome assembly GCA_022702705.1 of Papilionanthe hookeriana x Papilionanthe teres. Taxonomy (NCBI): domain Eukaryota; kingdom Viridiplantae; phylum Streptophyta; class Magnoliopsida; order Asparagales; family Orchidaceae; genus Papilionanthe; species Papilionanthe hookeriana x Papilionanthe teres. The sequence continues at coordinate 44,034,482 of CM040426.1, read as the reverse complement.
TATTTATTTCGTATTTTGTCGCTAAGTATAAAGCCACTCATCCCCTTTAGTATTCTTAGCTCAGCAACTCTTAACTTAATTTTATGCTTATCTTTTATAGGCAAACATTCTGCATCATAGAGAATTACAGGTCTCGCCATCATCTTATAAATTTTTCTTTAAATCTAAGAGGTACCTTTCTATCACACAATAGGCCTGATGCATTCCTCCACTTCAACCATCCAACTTGAATTCTACTAATAACATGCCCATCACTTTGAGAGCAATAGACCCAAGATATCTAAAACATTCCCTCATTTTAATGACTTGATCACTCATTGTTACAACCCTACAATTAGATCTACTACTAAAATTGCATTCCATGTATGCAGTTTTAGATCTACTCAAACAAAAATCTTTAGACTCTAAAGTTGATCTCCATAATTCAAAATTTTCTTAAACCCTTTCTCTAGCCTTATAAACAAGAAGTATATCATCAGCAAAAAACATACACCATGATACATTCTCCAATAAATGTTCAGTAAAAACATCTATAACTAAATCAAAGAAGTTATGGGCTTAAAGCCAATTCCTGATTTAATCCAACTAAAATGTGAAAGTACTTGGTCAATTCTCCTATTTGAACACACGGAACTGCTCTAACATACATATCTTTAACCACTTGAATATAGGTCATATTAATACCTTTCTTTCTAGAAATCTTCAAAATATTTCTTTTGGAATTTTATTTTAAGTTTTTTTCTAAATCAACAAAGATTATATGTTGATCCTCTTTATTTTCTTTGTATTTTTCTATCAAACATCCCAATAAATGTACAGCTTCCATGGTAGATTTACCTAAAATAAATCCAAATTGATTGAGAAATCTTTATTTCCCTATTAACTTATGTTGAATAAGTCCCTCCCATAATTTTAATGTACAACACATTAAGTTAATTCCTCTATACTTTATACACTCTTGGGCAACTCTTTTATTCTTAAAATAGGGACCAAAATATTTTTCTTTCTATTTCTGAAGCACTTTTTAGTTTTTAACATAATATTAAAAAGTTTAGTAGGCCGAGAAATTCTTAAATCTCTTAAACATTTTCATACTTTTATTGATATACCATCAAGTCCTATTGATTTTTCACTCTTTATTTTCTTTAAAGCCTCCAACTTTTGCTTTACAAATGTAATCAAGAAAATTTAAAATAAAAGTTATTTTTATTAATGATATTAAGATTACTAAAAGTGATCATATTTCCAAAATCTTCATTGTTATCAAAAAATTTTATCCACCTATATTGAATATTCTTATTTAAGAAAAACACTTTTTGATTTTTCATCCTTAATATACTTTACTTGAATTAGATTTTTTTTTTTTATCTCTTTGTTTCACTACTTCATACATATATCTTTCACCCTGTTTAGTATATAATATCTTATAATCACTAAAAATAAAATTTTTAAGATCATAAATTAATCTATTAGACTCCTGAAGGGTCACCCTATATTTTTTTCAATTTTCTAAACTCTTACATTTAAACCGATTTTATATAACATTTGTTTTATTTGGTGTTTTCTTGTACATTGTTATTCTACCACTAATTATTTCTATTTATATATATATTTTTTGTATTATTCAAATACATCTTTTGCAACTTGCTTAATAACATTCATTATTTTATCCCATATAACATTAGTTTCTTCATAAGTATTCCAAATTTTAAGATTTTGAAGTTTAGTTATTAAAATAATTTTAATTCTATGACAATATTTCATCATATTTTTCATCTTCCAACCTTTTCTGTTAAGATTTAAAATCAATAATTGATGTTCAATACTTTAATTTTTACTTAGAATAACTTTATAATCTTTACAATCTCAACGATATCTTTTTCTCATAAGAAAATTATCAATTTGTATTTTATTAGATCCATTTTTATAAGTGATAATATGCACATCTCTTTTTCTCAATAAAATACTAACAATAATAAATCACAAGCTAAAGTAAAATTCAATATGTCTCTACCTTCTTCACTAGTCACTTGAAAACTGTAATCCCCATAAATATTTCTAATTTCTTCTACCACTAAATCAACATGTCAATTTAAATCTCCTTAAATATAATTTTTTTATTCAAGAAGTATTATTTGTATTAATACTTCTTAATCATTCCAAAATTTTTTTGAACATATATCACCTACTTAAGGAGCATAAACTTATAACATTAAAAATTTCACTATCAACATTAATTTTTTGGGATTTAATTCAATCTCTAATTCTATTGATTTTTACAACATAATCTTTTAAAATTTTATTTATAATTATATATGTATATTATATATATCATTTCTAGTACGACTCTTACCTGTATACCAAAATTTAAAACTTAAACTAGCAATCTTTTTAGCATTTTCCTCAACTCATTTATTGTCTTAAAAGTATAAGATATATATCTTCCAATGAACTATAATATCTACTAATTTAATTAATTTCTATGAGAATACCTATATTTCAAGATCTTATCCCAATATTAATTTTATGGACCAACTTCGTTGCTTGTATTCGTCTAAAATGTGAGAATCTTTGCTTATTGGATACTGCACTAGGCACCGGTGCAGCATCCCTGGTAATCTTTTCACTTTATTTAGGTCATACAAAGCGTCGCTTCCGAGGTACAACTTAGCATTTGCATAATGATTTAAATGATTCATGTCATAATTTTTCGACAAAAAATTTATATTGGTTGTCGACTACCAAACAAAACTCTCTATTTTTCTCATCTGGAGCTTGCGACCTGACATGGCAATATATAGTATTTGCTGCAAAATCCTTCTCATACTCACACTTTTCAATAATCTCTTCCTATAAGTCAAGTGTAAGAAACTGCATTTGAATTGAATAAAATGCTACATTGTATGTTATTGTTTTTTCTCCATTGGTTCTAGTGCCTTGCTAAATTTGCGTAAATAAAATTGCCAATGTAAATTCTCACATGCTTACTTCCACAGCTTGATGGGCCTGTTGTTGAGGATGATGATGATGATGATGATGATGATGATGAGGATGATGATGATAAAGATGATGATGATGATGTGGAAGGTAAATTATTTTCCTATCAGGCATTCTTCAAAGATGGGAGTAAACTATTATGTTTTTGAATTAAATACTGTACTTTTCAGCATCTCAGTGAACTACCTGCAAACTAAACTAGCGTGAATATGATAGTTTTACATTTCATCGTCATTTCTCCGAATTTTCTTTTAAATTCCTGGTTTCTTGTTCGAAGTTGGGGAATTGTGCCAATGGTTGTATGATCTTTGTTTTCTATTTGTTCTGGTGTTTCGATATGACTTGTAAAAGGTGAAAGCAGAAAAATAACTTATTCTTATCATTTGCCTGTAATATTTACTATCAACGTGTACTTTCTCCATCTTTCTTGAAACTAAAAGTGGGCTTTGACAATCGCTTGTCAACTGAGTAATACTCATCCTTATTTTTCCACTTCAACAAATGACCAAAGGAGTGATATTATATTCATATTTAAGTACCCGTGATTGATTATATCTGATTTAAACCATCAATTGTGGACATTCATTTCAAAGATATATTCATGTCATTATTCGCTTACTTCCCTTTTTTATATAGAAATCTTGCATCTGACATTTTCCTTTAATATCATTCTTTGGGAAGTGGTTTTGAAAATTTTTGTGATGTTAGCAGCAGGTTTACTTGATGATTCTATGCATACAAATATCAGAACAGCTTAGTTTGCTCTAACCTAATCCAATTATTTATCATGTACTTTTGCATTGAAGTGAGTAAATTTTAATCCAATGATTTGGAAGGCATTGCTGGGGTTGGACACATTTCAAAGTGGGGTGTAGCAAAAATTCACCAAGACAACCCGGGTAGGCAACTGACTTGCATAGCTTATGCTCAACAAGTTGATTTTTTTACCATGGGCTCATCAGGTGCAGTTGGTTGGCGTGCAAATGCTCTGTGATAAAATTTAACATAACATTCCTATTTAATTAAAACTCAAAATAAAGCAGTATATTTTCTAACCGAACATTAATTAGAGAATAAGGTTTGGAGGCTAAGGAGCTCGAGGAAAAAGGAAACGAGGCATGCATATTATTTTGTTTTGTTTCATTTTGACATCAAATTGGGTTTGAGTTTATATGTTTATGTTGATTGGACGTAAGAGTATGAGCATGAAGATGAATCATAGGACTATGGATTGTGGTACTTATTTTATTTATTTATTTTTTGTATTTGATTTCTTTTTTCATGTTTTTTAAATTATGAAATATAAAATAAAAAATGAACGAGGCTTAAGTCTTGCTTATGATAGGTAAACACCTAGTCTTACTTTTTCGCCTTTTAAAGCATTATTTTAATCCTACTTTATTGTAGATATACACTTTGAATTGATAGCTGATCTTGATATTTTTCTAAAAATACATAATATTCTTTTGTCTGATTGTTGGTCTAATTTGGAACATATAAGATGAGATTGTTTATTTTGCCCATCTTTCTACCAATTCTTTCGGTCAGGAGCAAGACATTTAGGATTGTTAGCTGAACATTTGCGTCCCATCCTGCAAATTCAATGCTTGGAATACACTGCCTCAGCTTTGAAGTACATCTTCTATTTGGTAGAATTGGATTAAGCTGATTTATTCATTGGGCCTCAAGATTGGTTTGGTTGACCTATTCGGGTTAGGCCAATTGAGCTATTTTGGATAAACTAAGTTGAACTAAACCCTTAGGTTTTGGAAATATGTGAAATTTGGTGGAGGTGACGAATACGAAGTCCATTTGAAGTGGAGCTGATGAATGTAAAATCATGAAGAAGAGAGGAATTGGAGGAATAACTTCATCAACAGTAATTTTGATTAATTATTATCTACATCGGATAGGATCAGAATTATTTCAACATGGTTGTTTTGTCTTGATCTATATTTCCTCATATTTAACTGCACTGACCACCCAATTTCTATATATTTACATATCTAACATCCAAATTTCAATATATATATATATATATATATATATATATATATATATATATATTATATGCCTGACTTATTTATGTATAAAAAAGTATACTTCATTTTTAAAACTTAGCGTTGTGATGTTTTTGATATGATGTCAAAGAATGGCACGGTAGAAATGTAAAAAAAGTAAATTTTAGGTTTGAGATATGTAATTTACATAAGAATTGAGTGGTATTTATGTAAATTACATAATTTTCCCCGGGCAAACTTTCTTGGTTAGAAAATAAAATAACAATTTTACGGGGCAAATTCGGCACGCATAGCATCGCCCATTTTAAATTAAGGAAATGTCACAATCGACCTTCAGTAAAAGGCTTATAAACGACAAGATTGGCCTCTCTGGAGTGCACCTTTGCTTTTTGCTATGTTATTTTAGATGTTTTATACTTTTGTGATGTTGAATGCATAAAATGACTTGTTTAGTGAAAATAATGCTAATGTATACTTAAATATTTTGAGTACCTACTTAGTACCGGTTAACTCTGACCAATTTAGACTAACTAAATCATGTTGGAATGATGAAGATGAACTTGCACCTTAAACCCTAACCCTAAACATACGCAAGGCTTGGATGAACTCTTTTAGATCGATGCAAACTTGTCGGGTTAATCAGTATCAGTATTAGAGCATTCAATTTCTGTGGAATGACGACATCGCTGTGCACTCGGGAAGCTGATCGCTATGTAGACGCAGTCAACTCTCATTGTGAGTGGCCACCGAACGTGAAGCTACCGCGATTCCAATTAGTGGGGAAGCCTATGAGGGGCTCGAGCTGCCATTGGACCGAACCGTGTGATAGAGCTCGTCGGGAAGTGACGAAGGGATCACAACGTGCCTTCGTAAGGAGTTGCTCAAGCTAGGATGGCAATCATACAGAGACACGAAACTACCAACATTCTCCTGTGTATGTTTTGTAACTGCCATCCCTCGTGAAGATATCGCGACTATAGCTAGTTGGGAAGAAGAGATCGACGCTACAAGATCGGTCATCGTGTGATTGAATATCACCAGACAGTCGCGATTGGAGCTACCTGGGAAGCAATGACTGGATTGAAGTGATTAAGAATCACTAACTTTGACTTACTGGAAGCACAGACGAAATTTCAGGTTATTAAAATTTAGCTTTTGTAATCAAAAGTTTTGTGGAAGTATTTTCGACCAAGAAAATGAATGCTTTTGAGGAAAAATTAAAGGAAGAATTGATTCAAATTAATGTGAAATAGACAAACATTTTTCATTTATGGAGGGGAGGTTCAAGCAGAGATTTTAGGCCTTTGAAGAAATGATGAAGAAGATCATGAGGTTTTACCCAAAATCACCTCTGCCTGTCATGAGATCGAGCGGCAGTGTTGGGAGAGGATGCTCACAGCAACAACCAGAAGGATTCACATAACATCAGGGCAGCGTCACTATTTTAGGGATCAGAAGTTGCAGTATCGAGCAAAGAATTCAGGAGCAGACTTGAGCGGCAATATTTGAAAGAAATAGCGTGACATTCAGATGGCTCGAACAAACGAAAGCAAACATGATTAAAGTAGACAGAGATGGAAAAAACACATGATACAGAGTTGGTAGGGATTTTGGTGATCGATGAGTTGCAAGATGAGCTGTTTGGGGTTAAGATATTTTCTAAGATTGATTAGAAGTTAGGGCACCATTGGATTCAGATGTGACCAAAGGATGTGCATATGACAACATTACTTCATGAGGGCCACTATGAATTTCTGATTAAATGGAAAGGATTGCCAGATGAGGACGGACTGTGGGAACGATACGACTTGATTTTGTCTTTAGTGTGCTTAAGGGTAATTTAGTTTTTTATTATTGAAAGGAGTGATCATTTTAGATATATGGGGTCTATTGTTTAAAGTGACGGTAGTATAGATGGGGATGTTGCTAGTAGAATTCAAGTTGGTTGGTTAAAGTGGAAGAATGCATCAGGCCTATTGTGTGATAGAAAAGTAACGTTTAAATTGAAATGAAAATTTTATATGATGGTGGTGAGACCTGCAATGCTCTATGGCACAGAATGTTGGCTTTTAAAAGCGAAGCATAAAACAAAGTTAAGTGTTGTTGAGATGAGAATGCCTATGTGGATGATTGACACTTAGAGAAAAAAATATAAAATGAATATATTTGTGCTTGGGTTGGTATAGCTCCAATGGAAAACAAGATTAGAGAGAGTCTTGTTTAGATGGTTTGATCACATTAAATGCTGACCATCTTATGATCCTGTTAGGAAAGTGCAGATGTTTTTAGATTCTACTTATGCTAAGAAAGACAGAGGTAGGCCTACAAAAACTTGGGCATATTGTATAAAAAAATGATCTTAATCTATTATAATTAAATGAAAGTATACTTTTAATAGGACGCAATGGAGAAAAATGATTCAGGTAGCCGACCTTACTTAGTGGGATAAAGGCTTGTTGTTGTTGGTATAAATAGACTCTAATAGGTTTAGGGTTAGGTATGCATGACATTGTGTTGTGAGTCTTTTGTTTAGGGTTTGGGATAAATTTCCTACCTCTCGAATTATAGGAATTGGGAGAGATCGCGTATGTTTCGAATTGTAAATGCTTATCTTTATATTCGTCTTGAGTATTTGAGCTCTTACAATAAAATATTATTTGCCCTAATTTCTGTGTCAAAATCTATGTCGTTTCCTATCAAATACATCCATTGTGGTGGCCTACATCTTGATAATAGAAAACCAAGAAAAACGCACCATTAAGAATAGGCGTTTTACAATAGAAAACCAAGAAAAACATACCATTAAGAATTAGTCGATTTAGAGACATACCACTAAATTCATATGTATTTACAATCTAACTCTTAAATCCTTATATTTTCTTACATAATACATCTTAGTGTTTAAATGACATCAGAATGTATATATGGAAAGGTGCAGATCACTTTAGATATATTAATATCAGTGGCATTTTTGGTCATTTAGTGATTAAGGTGTTATATAAGTAAATTTAAATATTTAGATTTTAGCTATGTAAATATGTACAAACATAATGGTATTTATGTAAAACCCCCCTTAAGAATTTCATGGAAGCCTTGAAATTGGTTTTCATTAGTGTTGATCAACATCTTGTTGCGTTGTCATTGATGATTATAGGATGAAATTGAGCTCTAATATCAATCAACGTGTAGTTTCAATAGAAGATATGAATGAAGCTTTAAAGATGTTGAGGAATAAGGTTGAAAGAGGAATAATACGAAACTTGGCACAACTTAGAGGAGGTATAAGCCGTGCGAAATATTGCTCATTCAGTAATCATAATCTAATTATTATACGTATCATGAAGCTTTATTTATAGTAGGTGATGCGATATAATTTTAAATAATCAAACATATCCTTGAGCGTCTATGATCTAATTGCCTATGATGAACAGAATAGAGACATCAATTCTAAATATGATATAAGAAAAATACAATGTCACAATCATACTTGTCCTTCATACAGACATATATGTCAAAATGTCTTGTTTACGTGTGCATACATGTCAAATTAATTTGAGTTGAATTAGATTAATTTCAATCAATCCACCCTCAAGTAGAATTAAATTAGTTTCTGTTCAATTCAAAATCCAAATATTATTGAGCTATTTTCTGTACTTGAAAAGCATTAACATCCTGCATTTCTGCAATCTAGTATTGTCCACGTGATTATTATTCCACAAATAAAAAAATCAACATATTATTGATCTTTCATTGAAAAATTGCAGTGAACTGAGGTTGAACTCCATCTCAACACCATCGTTTCTTATTATAAGATCCTGTTTCTATTTCAAATTCAATACAGGTCAAGGAGGTGATGCAAGTGCCAGGTCTAAGCAGAGCAGAAGTGAAAAAAAGAGCAGAAAGGCCATGCTGAAGCTCGGAATGAAGCCAATCAGTGGTGTTAGCCGTGTTACAATAAAGAAGAGCAAAAACGTTAGCTCACCTATCCCATTTTTTCTTCCTTCTTCTTCTCATCATTTGCATCGACGTTTAAATATATACTTCCTCTCCATCCAGATACTCTTCTCTATTTCGAAGCCAGATGTATTCAAAAGCCCAAACTCAGATACTTACATAATATTTGGCGAAGCAAAGATCGAAGATCTGAGCTCCCAATTGCAAACCCAGGCTGCGGAACAGTTCAGGGCCCCTGATCTGAGCCATGTTATAAGTAAGCCGGAAACATCTGCCATTGCCCAAGACGATGAAGAAGTCGATGAGACTGGTGTGGAGCCGAAGGATATTGAGCTTGTCATGACACAGGCTAGTGTTTCGAGGGGAAAAGCTGTGAAGGCTCTTAAAGCGGCTGATGGTGATATTGTTACTGCAATTATGGAGTTGACCAACTGAATCCATATTGAGAATCTGCTATTGGTTTTTATTTTATTGATGGATTGGTGTGCCCTTTTTTGGCTTGAATTTCTTAATAATAACCATTACACTCCATGTTTTTCACCTTTCAGCCTTAGGTTTACTTGAATGGTATAGTACTCATATTCCTAAACTGCTTTTAATTGCTTGGTATCTGGTGAGTTTTTGGATTAGGTTAAGTTTGTGTTATGATTTATTTTTGCAGAATAAAATAATGTATTTCACATGTTCAAATTTGGAAGTTTTTTTTGATAATTTTGCCTATATATAAGCTGGGAACTCCTTGCATAGAAAACATATGAAATTATGTATGCATTTGTTTGAACCATTCAGTGGAATTATAAGGTCACCAATTTTAAGTTCACAAGGCATATAAGGTCTAGAAACATCAACTAATTAAAAAAAAAATGACATTTTTGAACCATTCAGTGGAATCAAACTTTTGGCAGAAATGATCAAAGCACATTTGCAGATATCATTGTAGGAGTTTAATGCTCTTCATGCACTTCAATTTTTAGGAATCATGTTACATATTGATTTGATGTTGCTCTTCAAATAATATCCCAAAAATAGTCCCACCTTCAAGAGCACTAAAAAAAACAATTTTTTTGGAAGATATTGAGATGTCTAGCAACATAAAATGATCAGAAGGGGTTATTTTTTAAAGCATCCAATGGTGTATCTAGATTTTTGATATAAATGATTAGAACACATCTCCAAAATCTATAAATAGGCCATACTCCCAACATATATGTTGTGGGAAAATCGATTGGCTAGAAAGAAAAACAAAGAACACAAACAAGCACAAGAACACAAAACAATTACGTGGTTCGGTCTCTTTGGACCTACATCTACGGGAGGGAAACGATCGTGAAATTCACTATGAGCAAAAGGCGAAGAGGTTACATAAGCTTTACAAGATGAGCCCTCATCTTCCATGCCTTCATCGTCTCTACAAGACCTTCAAGATGCTCTCCTCACCTTCCTTCAAAGCCTAACCTCACTCTCTTCGATTCTTGGACTGAATTTTGCTCACTTGCCTCTCTTATCGATCCCATAGCACTAAGCCTCACCGCACCTTCATCTATTTAAAATGAAGAGAGCGCTAAACGAGATGCTTAAGGATGAACAAAATACGAGAATGCCCTTCGCTTTAGTGTAACAATTGTGAGTCACTATTAACAATTCTCCACCTCGACTCTCGATATCGAAGCTGCGAAAAGATAATTCCTCCACTGCCCACGAGGGCCCTCGGCCCGTGGTAAAGTTCACTAAGTCCAAACAATGTTTGAACTTAGCTATAGGTAGCGCCTTGGTGAGCATGTCGGCAGGATTCTCCTCGCAGGTAACTTCTCCACTACTATTGAGCCTTTGGTGACGACATCCCTCACAAAGTGAAGCTTCACATCAATGTGCTTGGACCTTTCATGGAAGACTCGATTCCTGGTGAGATGAATAGTGCTTTGATTGTCGCAGAACACGATTACCACCTTTTGAGGTATTCAAGCTCTTCGACCATGCGCTTTTAACCACATGGCTTCCTTGATTGTTTCGATTACGGCGATGTATTCGACCTCCGTAGTTGAGAGAGCTACGACGGATTGAAGATTAGACTTCAACCGACAACGAATACGAAGACAGTGAAAATGAATCTGGTCAGTGATTTCCTGGTGTCGATGCTTCCAACATAATCAGAATCCACGTAACAAACTATCTTTTCTTCTTTGTCTTCCTGTCTTTTAAAGAGTAGCCCCAAATCAGTAGTCCTTCTTAAGTATCTCAGGATCCATTTTAGTGCTTCCCAGTGAGTCTGCCCTGGATTTGCCATGAACACTCGCTAACAACACCGACGGCGTAAGCTAGATGCGGTATCGTCGCAAACCATACCATACATGATGCTACTCAACCCCGCTGGCGTAGGGGACACCCTCCATGTATTTTTCTCTGCTTCGATCTCGAGTGCTTGAGAATTCGATAATTTGAAATGCTGACCAATCGGTGTAGCAACCTGCTTAGACTTGTGCATATTGAACCTCTGCGAACTTTACGAATATAAGACTTACGAGATAAGAATAAGTCGCCCTTTTCTCGTCTCTCTTAATCTCCATCCCAGGATCTTTGTAGCAGGTCCCAGGTCCTTCATGTCAAATTCGAATTGAGCATACCTTTGATTTTACGGACTTCCTCCTCGCTTCGCTGGCTACTTAACATGTCATCTACATATAAGAGCAAGTACGTACATATTTCATCTGTCTTGCCACTTCATGTATACTGCAATCGTCGTAGCTGCTTCGACAAAGCCGATCTTTATCATGAACTTGTCGAATCGTTTATACCATTGTACGGGGCTTTTTTCGGTCCATATAAAGCTTTCTTCAGCGAGACGAAACTTTATCGTCTGTCTCGGGTGTCTTGTACCCATCTGGCTGATCCATGTAGATAGTTTCTTCAAGCTCTCCATGCAGGAATGCAGTTTTAACATCTAGCTGCTCTAATTCCAGATTGAATTGAACCGCTAGTGCTAAAACCATCCTAATGGAGCAATGCTTTACCACGAGTGAGAAAATTTCGTTGAAGTCGATTCCTTCTACACTGAGTGAATCCCTTTGCAACGAGTCTGGCTTTGTATCTGTTCTTTTCAATACCTGGTGTGCCTTCCTTTTTCTTGAAGGTCCACTTGCAACCAACTACACGTTTGTTCGTTGGTCGATCCACAAGTTCCCAAGTCTTGTTCTTCATCAGAGAAGCCATTTCCTCATTCATGGCGTCGACCCATCTATTTCTTTCCTTGCTCTTTAAGGCTTCCTTATAGCTGTTCGGTTCAGCTTCTTCTATCGCTTCGAGCAACACTCAAGGCGTAGAAGATCATATACTGCACGACCGTATCTCTCCAGCGATCTGATAGTTCTTCTTTGTCTGTCTCTTGTCAGTCTGTAATCATCTGATCTGTTTTCTAGTTCAGTCTCTTGCTGGTCTTCTGCCACTTCATCCTGATTGTTCACAATTGTCCTTTGATCAGTCAAAGTTTGTAGTTGTTGTAGCTCCACCTCAATAGAAGAACCCTCCTTAGCGGCACTGTTTTTGGTAACGCAACTTTGAAGATTTGCCATTTTGGACTCATCGAATGTCACGTCTCTGCTGATGATGCATTTTTGTTGCTCTAGACACTAAAGTTTGTAACCCTTGGTTCCAGGTGGATATCCGATGAAAATGCACTTCAAAGCTCTTGCTTCCGAGCTTATCCGCATCTAACATGAGCGTAAGCGATACATTCAAAAACTTTTAAGTTATCGTAGTTACTGGTTTCCCGTACCACATCTCCGAAGAAGTCTTCATATCTATAGTTGTCGATGGACATACGTTGATAAGGTAGCAAGCGATTGACACAGCTTCACCCCAGAAACTTTTGGGTAGACACCGCATTCGACAACATACACCTCACTCTCTCTAGGAGAGTCTCGTTCATCCTCTCGAGCTAAGCCATTCCGTTGAGGAGTGTTTCGGATCGTCTTGTGTCTTGTGATGCCATTCTTTCTGCACAGCTCCTCAAACTGTTCTGAACAATACTCTAAACCATTATCAGTTCTCAAGTGCTTCAGTTTTGCTCCCATCTTGTTTTCAGTGAGAGTTAACCAGTCCCTGAACCGCTGAAAAGCTTCATCCTTAGTTTTAAGAATGAAGACCCATACCTTCCTGGTGTAGTCGTCGATGATAGACATAAAGTATCTCCCTCCTCCATGAGTCTGAGTTCTGGCCAGCCCCCATAAATCACTGTGTACGTAATCAAGTGGCTTCTTCGATGTGTGATTTTCGGTAGAGAACTTCACCCTGGTAGCCTTCCCCAGTACACACTGTTCACAGAATTCTAATTTGCTGACTCGATCTCCGCATAACAGATTCTGCTTGGATAGCTCTTGTAAGCCTCTTTCACTTACATGCCCCAGTCTCATATGCCATAATCTGGTCCTGTCGGGTTCGGATTGAACTGCATTAGAGAAGTTGCCGATGACAGTTCTCCCAACTAGGGAGTATAGCCCATTCTTTCTGACCCCTTTTATGACGATGAGCGAACCTTTGACTACTCTGATGCAGCCATTCTCTGCCTTGAACGTGTATCCGCTTGACTCCAGAGTACCTAAAGAGATCAGATTTCTTTTAAGCTCGGGAACGTACTCGACGTGTTGAAGTATCCGCTCGGCTCCATCGAACATCTTTATTCCGATTGTTCCGCTGCGCAAGTACCTCGCAAGCTTTATTGTCTCGAAGTAGAACGGACCCACCGTTTGTCGATTGCGGTGTCTCGAACCGGTCTTTGTGAGGGCACATGTGGAAGGAGCACCCGAATCGAGGATCCACTCATTCGTCGGATTCGATTCCGATATCACCGGAGCTTCTGTCGAATCATAGCCATCCGAGGCTACACTTGCTTCTCCAAAATCTTTAGGCTTCTCCGAAAGCTTTTCTTTCTATCCGGACAGTTCCTCCCGAAGTGACCTTCTTTGTGGCGAGTGGTAACACTCGTTAGATATCTTAGAAGACCGACTTTGCTCTTCTTTCTGGATTTTGATCTGTTCTGATCACTTTTGGAACCTTTCTTGCTCGGTCTTCCTCTAACTGTCAGACTGTCTCCGCTGGCTTCTTCTTTCATGTCGTGCTTCTTCTGAAGTTCCTTGGCTCTGATCAGCGATTGAACCTCTTCCAAAGTAATAGTCTGTACCCTTCCATAGAGCATCGCATCCCTGAAATGCTCGTAGCTCTTAGGAATAGAGTTTAACAGCAGCAGTGCCTTATCCTCGTCGTCCATCTTGACGTCGATGTTTTCAAGATCATCTATGATCTTGTTGAACTCGTCAATCTGTTCCGAAACTGATTTGTCTTCGTGCATTTTGAATGAGTATAAGCGCTGCTTCAGAAAGAGTCTGTTAGCCAGAGATTTAGTCATATAAAGTACCTCAAGTTTAGCCCAAAGTGATTGTGCAGTTGTCTCCCTCGACACCTCCCTCAGTACTTTGTCGCCCAAACTCAGAATTATTAGACTGTGAGCCCTGTCCAGAATGACGTTCTTCTCTTTCTCGGTCAGGTCGGTCGGCAATGCTGCCGAACCTTGCAAGGCTTCTGCAACACCCTGCTGAACCAGTAGAGCTCTCATCTTTACTCTCCACAAGCCGAAGTCGTTTTTTCCAGTAAATTTCTCGATGTCGAATTTGGCGGAACCCATTGTCCCCGCCAAAGAGCTCTTCACACCAAGATCTTCCAACTGAACCGCCTAACACCTCCTTGCAGGATTCCTGCAACAGAGAAAAGTTGTTCTTCTCCCTGGTTGGAATTTGGGATCGCCAAACACCAAAACACCTGCTAGTCAAGGGATCCTACAGGTTGAAGATCACCTGCAGTCTGGGTGATCGCCTGCAGGACTGCCGTAGCTCTGTACACAGAATGAAGTTCTGCTGGACAAGTGTTGGCTGCACTTTATTTGGACGAACAACAGAAAGCCTCCCTTTCTTTACTGTACTGTCAGACACCTTTTTGTATATTTGTTTCCCAGAAGCTGCTCTAACGGGCAGAACAAGAAAGGAGTTAAAGAACTGGACAGCTCTTCTTGGTCTCCAAGTATACCTGCAGCCTGTTGATTGGGGGAATTGTTGAATTCCCCTTCTCTAATTGCAGAGGACGTAAATCTCTGTACGGGAGAAGGAATGCAGAATGCCCTGCAGCCTTCTTCGATTCTTGAGGCATAAATCACCTTGTTGGAGCCAAAAACCTTCTTGCAGCAGAATACCTGAATAGCACCTGGGCACCCGAATTCTAGAGGTGTAGAACTCCTCCTTAGACTGCGATCTTGATACTCCTGCAGGTAGAGAAGAAGATGCCTCGTGCGCCGGAATCGCCGAACTCGGCCTCGCGAACTTCCAAGAAACCGAATTCTTCATGTTTCAGCCAAAGAACAGCTCTGGTTAAGTTGCACAGCCGGACTTCTCCTTCCCAGCCGGATAGGTTTGCTGCAGTTTGGACCGCCCAAGAGGACCCTGCAGGCTGCGATACCTCCCTCCACCTGGGCTGTTGAACTCCTCTCCTTCTTCTTGATTCCAGCCGAACACCCTGCTGAATTCTTTGCTGCCCAATCTTCTAGGCAAGAAATACGGTTTTCCCACAGACGGCGCCAATTGTTGTGGGAAAATCGATTGGCTAGAAGGAAAAACAAAGAACACAAACAAGCACAAGAACACAAAGCAATTACGTGGTTCGGTCTCTTTGGACCTACATCCACGGGAGGGAAACGATCATGAAATTCACTATGGCAAAAGGCAAGAGGTTACATAGCTTTACAAGATGAGCCCTCATCTTCCATGGCCTTCATTGCTCCCAAGACCCTTCAAGATGCTCTCCTCACCTTCCTCCAAAGCTAACCTCACTCTCTTCAATTATTGGACAAAATTTTTGCTCACTTGCCTCTCTTATCAATCCCATAGCCTAAGCCTCACCCACCCTCATCTATTTAAAATAGAAGGAGCCTAAACAAGAGGCTTAAAGGATAGACAAAAATACAAGAATGCCCCTTTGCCTTTAGTGTAACAATTGTGAGTCACTATTAACAATATATGAAGAGGACTTCTGGATAAATATAATGTTGTGATTACTTTTGTTAGAATAGAATAAGAAGATAATCAACTGATTAAGATTAGTAGGAAAAAAAAAACAAAGAAATAGAAAAAAATTAAAGTGTGTGGAAAACTACATCATTGGTTCCTTCACGTAAGAACTATAAAATACAAAAAATATAGAGCTACAAATGAACCAAACATTTGATACGTTGCTTGTAGTTTATTCTTGATAAAAGCCCGTTCAAACATAGTACTATAAACTTTAAATATTACATGTCAAAAATTTAATAATCACACTAACACACTATTAATGAGATTAATAAATCTCGTAGTTGCTCGGCCTAAATGAAGATCTCACTCATACTTTCTTGTCACAATCATCTCGTCTTAGCCTCAAGAAAATATTCACGTCGTCGACTATATATGAAAGCGTCATCGTACATATAAATGTCATCCTCCATATATTGAAACGACATCGACAAATAACTCAAACTCACCATCTCATTCTCCTTCCTAAATAAGCAGCTCCTAGTGTCGATTCCCCCTCCCCCTTTAGAAGAAAAATTACATGTGGATATAGTAGGTGTAGATTCAGTAATATTATGGTGATACTATAATAACACCATAATATCACAACAATACCATTAAATTTACACGCATATTATCCACACATGATATTTCCTCCTCTAGATCCCTATTGTTCCTATAAAAAAAACCTCAAAATATGGAGAAATAAATAAGCGATGACAATTTACTAATATATATTAAAATGATAAATCTTTCAAAGAAATTTTTTTATTTGGCACGGTCGCCCTTAACACTCGGGATTGTATTCCTACGTGGACGTCAAGATAAAGGCCTTTCTTTACGCGTGCTATTTTTTATCCCGTTAAAAGTCCCTCAACAAATATTTTTTAATTATTAATTTTTTACGTTACCTTTTTCACGCTCCTACAAATAATTTTGTTTTTTTTTTTTTTTGTTTTGGGAAGCTATACATACTTATCCTTTGATTTCTATGTATTTACATTTCTAACAACTAACGTGAAATGTTTATATAAGTCTTAAAGTTAAATTAATGATATTTTTATATGTTATGAAACATCAGTGCTACTTTTTTTTTTTAATTAAGTTTACGGGATGAGCTGGTTTTTTATTTTAATACAGTGAAAAAGCTATTTTTATTTGAGATATTATTTTACTAATAAATATTTCTCTTTAATTATATTGTTCACTTAATTTAAAGTAAATTAATTAATTATAATCAAGACAATTATTTACATAAAATTTATAAAAAAATTACATAAAATTACATAAAATTTATAAAAAAATTAATTAAAATTTATAAAAAAAAATTAATTTAAAATTAATTAAAATTACATAAGGTATTTCTCATCAGCAATTACATAAAATTTAAAATTAAAAAAAAATTAATTTAATAATTTAATTTGAATTAAATTAAATTAGTTAAACGATATATTTTAAATTTGAATCAATTTAATTTAATTTAATTGTCTAAATAATTTTTAAAAATGTAAATAAAAGAATTTTTTCACAATTTTTTATTCCAACTAATTGTACCAAAAAAATTAAAAAGGAAAATCTAGACAACTCTATAACTCTTGACCAATTAAACTAATAAACAGAGAAATTTAACACACATTTCTTATGTATTTACGTATGTAGTACCTAAATTTTGACATACCGTCCAAATCTTTTACATAACATTAAAAATATTAATATTTTGATTTAAAAAAATAAAATAAATCTTTTTATGCATAGAATCTCGCATATAAATCAAAATTAAAGGTTAGGTTTTAGATATGTAAACACATCAGATTTTATTTATTTGCATGTAAATCTATCTAGAAAATAAAAGGTTAGTCCGTCCATTCCAAGCTCCGACGGAAAAAGCAAATGTGTGCATGTTCCTCTCTCTCTCTCTCTCTCTCTCTCTCTCTCTCTCTCTCTCTCTCTATATATATATATATATATATATATATATATGCATGATTAATGATAAGTGAACCATGAAATAATGCAATATCTACTTTATAATAGAAGAGTTGACAATTAACAAAATAATGAATATAACCATAACATCTTGAGTATAAGACCCAACACATATGAAATATGCATGAATTAAAAATATAAAAATGATGAATGCAATAAAACTTAATTAGAGTTCATGAAACATCATAGATCAAAACCATTTAACAACAAATATATGCACCAATTAACTACTAAAAATTATTTTTGAATATTTGCATATCAAATCAATCTAATTTTCCCTAATTCTTCATTAAGCATTCATGCATCCATCATAAGAGTCAGATTGTTGGTTTGGTTGACTTCCCTGTCAAAAGAATATTAATTAATATATCTAATATGAATATTATATAATAAATGAACTTTGAAGTATGAAAGCAAAATAGTTTCAAATCTTATAAGAAAAAAATACCTTAAGATTTTAGCTCTCATATTACATTCTGTCAAAAACTTTCGATAAGCTGGAGCTGTCAATCTTTTTTTTTTTATTTTTAACACGCTGGAGCTGTCAACAGATTCACTCATTACAGGTTTGGAACTCCCAATGCTGCTTTGGATTGAATTTTCTTTTACACATTCATGACAACAACTTTTGTTTGTCATCACTTCACAATAAGATAAAGTTAATTATATTAATTACTCATTATAAACAAATTGTAACAAAATATAATATCATAGATTGAATTATTAGTAAGATATCCAAAACATACCAGACATCCATGTCCCGCTTTCCTTTCCCGTTGGAATGGCGAAATAAGCAGGTGCGGTCAATCTTTTTCTTCTCTTTCGTGTGGGAGACGGCCACATATCATCTTCTTCATTGCTTTCATGGCTGTCATTACGTTCTAATTTATTCCAATTGATTTCTGTATTGCTTGAGCATTCTGTCTTTTTAACTGTAAAATTACATATATATAAAATTCATTCTTCTCCACATGCATATACTCAAACTATCTATCTCCTTATAGAGTTCATGTATGTGCGTGAATGTGCATGTGTGTGATTAAGCAAGGTAAGCAATTACCGAAAAATTCATATGGACAAAATTTTCTTTTTGTTGTTGGATCTATCCGCTTTTTATTTTTCAAAACAGAACAAGCTGTGTCATCAAGCTCCTCATCCGAAGTATTATATTTGAAAATTATGTGTGATTCAGCTGCCTCCATGGAAGCCATTAATTTGATCTGATCACTGAAACAAATTTAGTATAATTCATTAATGATATATTTTATATAATAAATAAATAAATAAAATGTTGATTCAGTTTAATATGTTTGAAATGAGTAAGAAAGTTAATCATAAATGAATTAATCAATATATATTTAATTTGTTTAACTCTAAGGTTCACCAGGAACGCCAGTGTTAAAAAATAAATCAAGTGTTTTTTAATAGTCTCGCGCATTATAAAGACTATTCATTTAAAGATGAAATAATTGTGATTAGCCAGTTAATTAGATATAATACACTATAAATATTTTAATTAAGAAAAAAAATCTTTTAGCAAAATGATTTTTTCCCTTTCTAGGCAATTGAAACAAAAATATAAGAAATTGTAAAATTGTATGGTCTTTTTCATGATAAATTGTCAACTTTTCTTTTAATAAGAAATATGATATGAAATGCAAGTAATAATAATAAGATCAAAGCACTTCAATCTATAAATTATATAAAAAAAAAACTTTGGGTTTTGAAGAAGATATAAAAAAAAATTAAAATAAATCTTAAAAGTATATGATTTTTTTACAATGTATCACTGAATTTTTCTCTTAAAATTAAGAAATGTGATATGAAATGCAAATATTAATAATAAGACCAAAGCACTTCCATTTATAATTATATCAAAAGAGAAAAAAAATGTTCAGATTTGAAGAAGATATAAAAAAAAATTTCAAAAAAAAAAAAATCTTATAACTCTCCGAAATGTGATATTAAAATTAAAAGAAGATATAAAATTTTAAAAACATCCGTTTTTTTTTTAATATATTTTTGAAATGTGATATGAAATAATAATAATAATTGGAAAAACAACAACATCTAAACTTTTCATTCATTAGCAACCAAAATAAAACATGGTGGAAGCATGAAACATATAACTACTAATCAGAGAAAAAAAATACAGAAAAACCAAAAAATTAAAAAGAATTTCTTCATTCCATGTGGGAAATAGATTCAAAGCCCTAACGCAATTTGCTAAAAAAAGATCTGACTAAGACCCTGATACAAATTTTTACAAACAATGATACAATCTTTTATGTTTAACGACTTCTGTACCTTAATTTCAGGACAATTGAAGACATACATTGGCACCCAAATATAATATGCTAAATCGTCGAATATATAATATGAATTTTTGGGAAAAAAAATTGAAGGAAGAACAAATAAATCCGGAAGAAGTGCTTTATTGAGAATCAGATTTAAAATTGAAAAGCAAAGTGTTAGTAGAATATTAAATAAATTAGAACCCTCGATAAGTTTAGCGGATTCAAAATTTGAATAACCAGAGATTTCTCGATCCCGATCGCCAAGATAGTGAACTTGATCTCGATCTCTAATTTGGAAACAATAAGCAGTGAACTCGAAGAGAGTTTCAGAGGAAATTAGGAAACAGTGGATCGTGAATTTGATCCCTAATAAGTAATTATAAACACGGTGAGTTTCCTTTTTCAAAGACTTCTTAATTTGAAAGAAGTTTCAATTTTTTTTTTCCGCTCATTTCTACAACACTTAACAAACTTTGAAATATAGACGTAGTTAAATTTTTTTGACTTTATGGGAGTTGGCAAAAAAAAAAGAGGGCAATTTATCATGCAAATATAGTTGTTTTTTTATAATTGGCAGAAAAAATAAAATGAATTATTTTTACTGGATTTCAATAAATTGCCAAATATTTCACATAATAGCCGATTTTTTTAAGATTTCTCAAAATCATTAACGAGTAATTAATTATTTAGGGGTTGTTTAGAATTGATAAGATTTAATTCAAAATATGGATTTATTACATTTTAAGGTGATTAAATCTCTGTGTTTGAAATGATATATGGTTAACCTATTAAATTTTTAATATTTATGAAAAATTAAATCATGATTATTGATAAACATTACTAAATTTAAAAATATAAATTTAAATAAATTATATTATTTGTTATTAAATTCACTGAACAGAGATTAATATCTGATTAACAAATAAATTAATAATTAATAATTATTATAATTACAGTGGTATTAAATTAAAATAAACCATATTAGTCTTATAATTGAATCATCAAAATTTAGTATTAAAATAATAAAATACTTTAAATAACTTTTTAAGTAAGAGATTATAGATCTAATTTAATCTTAAACGTTAGCTCGTGGTATCTAAAATATCTTTTTCCTCATTAAAACCATTATCTACCATGTTCCACTCATTTTTGAAACCTAAGAAGTGAAAGAAGCGAGGAAGTTTCGCTAGGAAAAATTACCGTACACAAAACTGCAACCAGTCGCTCAATTAGAACTCCACCTACAACAAAAATTGTATGGTAGAGTGCCCAATTTTAAAAATTTAATATTTTTAAAATTAATATTAATTCGGTGGTGTTTTTCTATTTGAAACTGTAGCTACGGCCTCCGCATGGAAAAATCGCTCGTTTTGCTAGTTCTTTACTTTTCTTCCATTTGTATATTTTTTCACTAAATCTATCATTATCCAAAATTCTATTATTTTTTGATTAAAAATAATAATTGGACCACCCAGCCTACGGTCTTCATTCTATGTTTATATCAGTTTCTACACCCCATATATTACATCATCATTCTTATATTATTGAACATTTTGAGAAGAGAAAGATTTTTTGCGCAATTAAGAGCATTGCAATCAAAATAAAATCTGGTGGAAGAATCAATCAAATAATTACTATTCACAACAAAAAAATATGGAAAAACCGATATTAATCAAAAAAAGAAAAAAAAAGGGTAAGTCAGGAAGAAGCTGGATAAGATAATAGTCTGGTGCTTACCGGAAGCTAGATGGTGAATAGTTGACGTACTCTCTGTAATTCATTGGAGACTTGTAATTTCCTTTATTTATATAAAGGATGAGGTTTCCTTTTTTAAGACTTACTTGATTTGAAATAAATTTCAATTTTATTCTTCTGCTTATTTTAATTACGTTCGGCTAACAACCTTCCAAATATAAACTTCTTACTAAATTTGGATAAAATTAAGCAATAGTTAAATTTGTAAAGTTAGTTACGCCCCTGACTAAAATAGAGATAAAACGTGACCATTAGAAGGATTTACATTAAACCCGCCGTAATTCTTGGTTAAAGCTGAATGCCAAACAACCTTTTGATGAATTATTAGTATTTTAATATCACATACATTTACTTTACAGTCGAACAAAAAATTAACCATCTCAATTAAATATTAATTATTCAATTTATATATTTTTTTTAATTTGTTCTTAGATCCAACAACCTCGGAAAATACCACCTATAAAGGCATGTCTATGCTTTATGCACAGCTGAGGATTATTTGTATTAGAAAAGTCTACAAGTTGCTTGAAGAAGATGCATTCATGTCTATTTTGCAACATTATTGTAAACTCAGATTTAGCTTTGAACTCTCAATTGTAGATTCGTTACAATTGTAAGATGTGTATGAGAAAGAATGCATTAATCTATTATTTTCTTACTTTGGATTTAATTATCTTTTATGTTTTCTTATCCATGTCATAAATCAGACTCTTTTTATATAAAACGGGGCACATAGCCTGAGGATACCCCAGTTCGCCCCTATGAGTTAATAATATGTTTGTTATTTCTTCTCTTATTTGTCACTTTCTTTTTCTCCATCAATTTTTGTATCGTTCTAATCCTTGAGAACGTCTCACAGGGCAAATTTGGATTCAACATTCTAAAAGGTATGGTAAGCGTAAAGCATGCTTCTAATAAAAAGGGAAGCGGCAACAACAGGGAGAAATACATCTCGGAGACAAATCCAACACGGAGCGCGTTATGGAGGTCATGAAACAACAAATCTAGAGTTAAAAACACCATTTTCGTCATCTTCCAAGAGGCATTGGCTAAGAGGAGAGTACCGCGAAAAAGATGTTTGACTTTCTATAGTCGAAACAAGCTGACCGATGGACACTATGCACCATTTGTTCAATTTCAAACGACTGACACCTCATCGAACAAATAAATGGAGTATTACTTTACAGTTTATCATTTGCTAGTACAATAATTTCACTCACGTTGTCTCAGGTTTAACTGAGACTCGGGGAACTCAGTTCCAAGTGAGCGAATAAAACATTAAAAAAAAGCCCCCCTCTGCAGCGAATAAATAATAAATCTTTTTCTTCCTTCTCCCTTGTGAATCTTTTCAGTCTCTCTAACCATATCACTCATTACTCATTGAGATCGCTCTGGATGCATACTGCCTTCTACTAATATTACTTCTAAGCTTTTCTAGAGATTATATTCTACTGATCTTATTCGTCCCCATCATTGTGAGATCAGCTTTTCTTTGTATCAAACAACGTTGAGAAGCCTGGTTTGCCGCATTTTCAATATTCTACTGGTTTGCCCCTAAGTAATTAATAACTCTTGATTTTGAGTTGAATGTACAGAATCAAGATTTTGAGTTGAATGGTATCAATTGGTAAACAGCCCCTAAGTAATTAATAGCTCTTTCTTGTCTTAAGCAATAGCTGTTTATTACGTCAAATATTTGACGATTTATGGAAATATAGTAAGAATAATTCATTCAAAAAAGGGATGTTTATATTTGGAATTTATTTCAAATTAAGAAGTCCTAAAACAGGAAACCTCATCCTTTAAAATTATATTTTAATGAACCAAATTCTCCCCAAAAAAAAAGGCACAATTTCCGAAATTTAACATAAATATATATTATGAAATAGTTATTGAGGGTAATTAATTACCGTAAAAAGTACAGAATTAAGATTTTGAGTTAAATCATATCAATTGGTAAACAGCCCCTAAGTAATTAATAACTCCCTGACTTATGCCATATGGTTATTTATTACGCGAAATATTTGACCATTTATCGATATTTAGTAAGAATAATTCATTCAAAAAAGGATGTTTATATTTGGAAGTTGGTTGCCGTTATTGAAATAAGCAGGAGAATATAATTTAAATTTATTTCAAATTAAGTAAGTCTTAATTAAGGAAATCTCATCTCTTTATATAATTACTTACAAGTCTCCCTCAATTACAGAAGTACGTCTACTGTTCACCAATTACCTCCAGTAAACAACAACTTTTTATCTTATCTAATTATGTGTTTCTTCATGAAATTCAATTATTTTTCTTTGAATCGTCTCCGGTAAGCACTAGAATTTTAATCATATCTTATTTTACTACATTGTATAAGGGTTTTAGGCTGATTAAATAATACTTTTTTTTTCTATAGCTTATTTAGTCTTATATATTCAATAATATGAGAATGTTTTTCAACTCATTATTTTTTTGTACTCAAGATAATGTACAACCACAACATTTGGAAATGGGGGGCTGAATTCTGTTCGTATCAGTCGAACGTCTCAGAGGATCTCCAATGGTTCGTTGTCACTGCAAAACTGGCTGACATGACAAGATCAAAGGTGAAACGGATAAAATGCTTTGATCACCCTCATAAAGTCGTTGAGACCAAGCAATTAAGGGAAAAGTTAGGGTTCATAGAAGACAGGGAGTCAAGCAATGTCGGCTACGTAAACAACTTCAAGACGAACTCGAATATTACCAAGTGTGATAATAACATCTTAGTTGGCAGTTGTTCGAACAACTGTTTCAAGACTTTTCCATCAGCTGAGACATTGCTATAGAATAAGATTATCGGGAGTTATATGTTTATTTGCTGCAATGAGACCATGGAAAAAGACATTAAGATGCAGTTGTTCTGTTTGCCACTAAGCTATTGTGACTCTTTTCGGGCAATTACTCATGGAATGCCTCTTTTCCTTTACAATGAAACAACCTGTCAACTTCATGGAATTTTTGAAGCAACCAGTTATGGGGGTTATAACATAGATTCAACTGCTTGGGAAGATATCAACTGTAAGGGAATGTCTATGTTTCCCGCACAGGTGAGGATTCGTATTAAAAAGCTATGCAAGCCCCTCCAGGAGAATGCATTCAGGCCAGTTTTACAAAATTATTGTGACCCCACAGTTAGCTTTGAACTCTCAGTTGCAGAAACCTTGGCCCTATTATATTTGTACGAGAAACAGGGTAACAAGGGACACCGAAAAATATGATATTGATACCTTACACTTTAAAGCAAATATTCTGAACTTTTGGGAAGAGCAAACTGTAAGGAAGGATGTACCAAGATAAAACAAATAGCTAGCTTAGATGTAGTATTATGTTTATTATTATAATTCTATAGTTAGTTTGATATTGTGGTTTCTTAGTCCTATTTATTATCTGTTTTACGTTTAATTGTATTCAGATTTTATTATCAAATTGTATTCAGATTTTATTATAATTCTATAGTTAGTTTGATTTTGTGATTTTGTGGTTTCTTAGTTCTATTATCAAATTGTAGTCAGATTTTATTGTTTTTATGTTCATGATCTCTGATGAGAGAAGGAAAAGTTAAATATTTTTTTTATGACATTTACTTCTAATCTTTAATTTTTTTAATTCAAGTCAAATCTATCTCTTAGATAAAAAATATAAATAAATAGAATTATTGTTGCAAGGCAAGACTTTGATTCTATTTAGAGTGTTTAAAGATTGATTATATAAAGAAAGATTTACATACATACCACTTAATTTCTATGTATTCACATATCTAACACCCAAACTTCAATTATTTTTATATATATGCCGTTTTTGATGTGATATGAAAATTTGGGTGTATATAAATGCACAAAAGCAAAGTATAGATTTCATGCATGTAAATACATAAGAATTGGGTGGTATGTATGTAAATATCCCTTAAATAAAATTGAATGAAACGTATAAATTTGTTTTCATTGAAACATGCATATTTTATTTATGCATTATGCCAAATGCCGGAACTTACTATGATATGCATGGAAAATATTATTTTCGTTACGGTATGGTTTAATTAATTAATTATTTATAAACATTAAAAAATTTTAATGGGAAATTTAACATAGAATAAGAAGTATCTATTGAAATTCTTGTATTGGACCAAAATTTGTCAATGTGCACAACACCTAAAATAGAGCAAAGAAGAGGAGAGAAAGAGGCTTATTGCATATGAAATCCTCACTCAGCTTTTATCTCACTATTGGTTCCCTTTCAAACTCGAAGATAATAACTAATAGAAAATAATATATTATTAAAAATTACATAAAAATTAAGTAAAGCTATAGCACATCTAAATAGCTATATAAAAAGTCAATCTTATATGTCGAGTTGTCAACAATTGGGTCACCGACTTAATTGTCAGCTACGTGTACGCCATTTATTAGGTGAGCTGTTAGGCTCCAATGGTCTAGCTTTGAGGTATTGCATGTTCAAGGATAACTAGCAAGTATTGCAAATATTTTGCTTAATTCAACTAAACTAGTACTTGGTGAATATGACTATAGTCCATTCACAGATCTCCATGGCTTGTTAGTGGGCCATACTTGAGTTAATGCATATTTGAATGCACTAATTTAGTCTTCAGGTTTTCTTACCTCTTTGTAAGTATGCTATGAAAAGAATAAATGTATTAAATTTTTCAGATAATCGATTAATAATCATTAGTCTTATGGTCACGATTAATGTGGTATTTCTTTTGCTTGTACTTCATGCCGCTTTATAAATACGGGTACAATGGCAAATTATAAGATTCATTAAACCCCCCATCTCTTGAAGTACTCGTTACATGTGAAACTTGAAAATCTCAAATTATAAGATTGATGTTGTGGATGACAATATAGTCGCAGAACTTTTTTGGCTAAATGAGTTTTTTTCTTTTACAGGTAATTGATACAAAAAAATAAAAAATTGCAAAATCACGTGGTCCATTTCATGATAAATTGTCTACTTTTCTTTTAATAAGAAACTTGATATGAAATGCAAGTAATAATAATAAGAACAAAGCTTTTCAATCTATAGATTATATCAAAAAAATAATAATAATAATAACATTGGGGTTTGAAGAAGATACGAAAAGAAATTTTCTAAAAATCTAAAAATTGGATGATTGTATTTGCAAAATATCGCCGAATTTTTTTCTAAAATTAAGAAATGGGATATGAAATAGTAATAATAATTCCAAAAACAACAACGCCTAAACTCTTCACTCGTTAGCAATCAAAATAAAACATGTTTTAAAGCATGTAACATATAATTACTAATTAGAGAACAAAAATACAAAAAATTTGAAAAAGTCAAAAAGAAATACTTCATTCAATGTGGGAATCAGATTAAAAACACTAATGCAATGTGCTAAAAATAGATCTCACTAAAACCCTAATACAAATTCTTAAAAACAATGATGCAGTTTTTGCTTTTTAACAGCTTCTGCACCTTAATTTCAGGTCATATGAAGACATACATGGGCACCCAAATAAAATATGTTAAAATCGTTGAATATGTAATATGTGTTCGGGGGAAAAAAATTTAAGGAAGAACTGATCAATTTGGAAGAAATGTTTCATTCAATATGAGAATCAGATTCAAAATTGAAAAGCAAAGTGTTAGG
Source organism: Papilionanthe hookeriana x Papilionanthe teres (assembly GCA_022702705.1). Classification (NCBI taxonomy): domain Eukaryota; kingdom Viridiplantae; phylum Streptophyta; class Magnoliopsida; order Asparagales; family Orchidaceae; genus Papilionanthe; species Papilionanthe hookeriana x Papilionanthe teres. The sequence goes on along the minus strand of CM040426.1, from coordinate 44,006,728 downwards.
AGAGTATCTCAAACTGGATTCAAAATTGGAATGACCAATGATTTCTCGATCTTGATCGCAAAGGCGGTGAAATCGATCTCAATCTGTAATTAGAAAACAGTAGACAGTGATCTTGATCTCTAATAAGTAATAATATACGGTGCGAGCTTTTCTTTTTTAAAGACTTCTTAATTTGAAAGAATCGAAGTCTCATTCAAATTTTTTTGAATTTCTCGGAATTGGAGGAAAAAAATTAGATTGTGATTTATCATAAATATATATATTGTAATTGGCTGAAAAAAATAATATGAATTATTTTTACTGGATTTCAATAAATTATCAAAATTTTCACATAATTTCTCATAATCATTATTGAGTGATTAATTATTTAGGAGTTGTTTAGAATTGATAGGATTTAATTCAAAATCCGGATTTCATACATTTAATGGTGATTAAATCTCAAAATGTGTTTGAAATGATACATGTTTAACCTGTTAAATTTTTAATGTTTATGAAAAATTAAATCATGATTATTGATAAATATTACTAAATTTAAAAATATAAAATTAAATAAATTATATTATGTTTACTTAAATTCACTGAACATAAATTAATATCTGATTAACTAAATAAATTAATAATTAATTATTAATATAATTACAATGGTATTAAATTAAAATAAAATATATTAGTCTTATAATTGAATCATTAAAATTTAGCATTAAAATAATAAAATACTTTAAATAATTATTTATTTAAGAGATTATAAATCTAATTTAATCTTAAATGTTGGTCGTGGTATCTAATACCTCTTCTCCCTTATCAAAACCATCATCTACCCCCTTCCACTCATTTTTTAAACCTCAGGAGAGAAAGAAGTGAGGAAGTTTAGCTAGTCCCTTTTTACTTCCCTTCCCTTTGTATATTTTTTCTCACTAATTTTTATCAATATGCAAAATTCTATTACTTTTTGATTAAAAATAATAACTGCGATGACAACCGTGCCTAAGCTCTTCATTCTACACCCTACAAATTATATCAGCTTTCTCATATTATTGAACAATTTGAGAAAAGTAAGATTTTTTTGCGCAATTAAATGCATTCGCCAATCGAAATAAAAGCTGGTTGAAGTTATCAACCATATAATTACTATTCACAACAAAAAAAATATGGAAGAACCGATATTAGTAAAAAAAAAATAATAATAATAATTGGATAAGTCAGGAAGAAACGCATAATTGGATAAGATAAAAACCTGACGCTTACCGAAGGCCGGAGGGAGAACAGTTGACGTACTTTCTGTAATGAAGGAGAGACTTGTAAGTAATTAAATAAAGGATGAGGTTTCCTTTATTTAAGACCTACTTAATTTGAAATAAATTTCGATTCTATTCTTTTGCTTATTTCAAAAAATATTTAGATTTTAACTATGTATATATGTACAAACTTAATGCTATTTATGTAAAACCCCCCCTTAAGAATTTCATGGAAGCCTTGAAATTGGTTTTCATTAGTGTTGATCAACATCTTGTTGCGTTGTCATTGATGATTATAGGATGAACTTGAGCTCCAATGCCAATCAATGTTTAGTTACAATAGAAGATATGAATGAAGCTTTAGAGGGGTTGAGGAATAAGGTTGAAAGAGGAATAATATGAAATTTAGCACAACTTAGAGGCGGTATAAGCCGTGCAAAATACGCTCATTCATTAATCATAATCTAATTATTATGCGTATCATGAAGCTTTATTTATAGTAGGTCATGCAATATAATATTAAATAATCAAACATATCCTTGAGCGTCTATGATTTAATTGCCTATGATGAATATAATAAAGACATCAATTCTATATATGGGATATGAAAAATACAATGTCACAATCATAGTTGTCCTTCTCATATAGACATACATGTCAAAATGTTTTGTTCAAATTAATTTGAGTTGAATTAGATTAATTTCAATCAATCCACCCTCAAGTAGAATTAAATTAATTTCTCTTCAATTCAAAATCCAAATATTATTGAGCTATTTTCTCTACTTGAAAAGCATTAACATCCTGCATTTCTGCTATGTGGTATTGACCACGTGATTATTATTCCACAAATAAATAAATCAACGTATTATTGATCTTTCATTGAAAAATTGCGATGAACTGATGCTGAACTCCATCTCAACACCATCGTTTCTTATTATACTCTTCGCTATTTCGAAGCCAGATGTATTCAAAGGCCCAAACTCGTATACTTACATAATATTTGGCGAAGCAAACCTTAGCTCCCAATTGCAAACCCAGGAATCATATTACATATTGATTTGATGTTGCTCTTCAAATAATATCCAAAAAATAGTCCCACCTTCAAGAGCACTAAAATAAACAATTTTGTTGGAAGATATTGAGATGTCTAGCAACATAAAATGATCAGAATGGATTATTTTTTGAAGCATCTATTGGTGTATCTAGATTTTTGATATAAATGATCAGAACACATCTCCAAAATCTATATATAGGCCATACTTCAACATCTTGGAAGAGGTCATTTGGATAAATATAATGTTGTGGTTACTTTTGTTAGAATATAATAAGAAGATAATCATCTGATTAAGATTAGTAGGAAAAAAAAAACAAACAAATAGAAAAAAATTGTGAAGTGTTTGGAAAACTACATACAAAAAATATAGAGCTTCAAACGAACCAAACATTCGTTAAGTTGTTCGTACCTCCTACTTGATAAAAGCTCGGTAAACATAGCACTATAAACTTTAATTATTACATGTCAAAAATTTAATAATCACACTAACACACTATTAACGGGATTAATAAATCTTGTAGTTGCTCAGCCTAAATGAAGATCTTACACACTCTCTTGTCACCATCATCTCGTCTTAGCCTCAAGAAAATATTGACGCCATCGACCAGACATCAAAATGTCATCGTCCATATAAATGTCATCCTCCATATATTCAAACGACATCGACAAATAGCTCACACTCACCATTTCATTCTCTTTCCTAAATAAGCGGCTCCCAGTGTCGATCCCCCCTCCCCCTTTAGAAGAAAAATTACATGCGGATATAGTAGGTGCATATTTAGTAGTATTGTGGTGATATTTACTATAATAACACCATAATATCACCACAATACCATTAATTTACACGCATATTATCCACACATGATATTTCCTCATTCTAGACCCATATTGCTCCTATCACCAAAACCTCAAATATGGAGAAATAAAGAAGATATGACAATTTGCAAATATATATTAAAATGATAAATCTTTCAAGGAAATTTTTCTATTTGGCACGATTGCCCTTAACACTTGGGATTGTATTCCTACGTGGACGTCAAGATAAAGGCCTTTTTTTTTACGCGAGCTATTTTTTATCCCGTTAAAAGTCCCTCAACAATTTTTTTTTAATTATTAATTTTTTACGTTACCTTTAATTATATTGTTCACTTAATATAAGTTATTTCTCATCAGTAATTTAAAGTAAACTAATTAATAAAATCAAGATAATTATTTATTTCATTTTTAAATGCAATTACATAAAATTTAAAAATTATAAAAAATTAATTTAATAATTTAATTTGAATTAAATTAAATTGAGTTAACGATATATTTTAAATTTGAATCAATTTAATTTAATTTAATTGTCTAAACAATTTTTAAAAATGAAAATAAAAAAATTTCTTTCACAATTTTTTATTCCAACTAATTGTACCAAAAAATTAAAAAGAAAAATCTTGACCAATTAAACTAATAAATAGAGACATTTACATCGACGTTGATAACATACATTTCCTATGTATTCATAGAGTCCAAATCTTTTACATCACATTAAAAATATCAATATATTGATTTAAAAAAATAAAATAAATCTTTTTATGTATGGAATCTCGCATATAAATAAAAAAAAGATTAGTTTTTAGATATGTAAACAAATCAGATTTTATTTATTTGCATGTAAATCTATCTAGAAAATAAAAATGCTGCTGCCTTACAAGTAAATGTGTGCGTGTTCCTCTGCCTCTCTCTCTCTCTCTCTCTCTCTCTCTCTCTCTCTCTCTCTCTCTCTCTCTCTATATATATATATATATATATATATATATATATATATATATATATATATATATATATATGCATGATTAATGATAAGTGAACCACGAAATAATGAAATATCTCATTTATTATAGAAGAGTTGACAATTAACAAAATAATGAATAATAGTCATAACATCTTGAGTATAAGACCCAACACATATGGAATATGCATGGATTAAAAAAATAAAAATGATGAATGCAACAAAACTTAATTAGAGTTTATGAAACTGCATAGATCATAACAATTTAACAACAAATATATGCACAAATTAACTTCTAAAAATTATTTCTGATTATTTGCATATCAAAGCAATCTAATTTTCCCTAATTCTTCATTAAGCATTCATGCATCCGACATAAGAGTCAGATTGTTGGTTTGGTTGACTTCCCTGTCAAAAGCATATTAAATAATTTATCTAAGATCAATCATTTATAATAAATGAACTTTGAAATATAAAAGCAAAATAGTTTCAAATCTAATAAGAAAATAATATCTTAAGATTTTAGCTCTCATATTACATTCTGTCAAAAACTTTCGATAAGCTGGAGCTGTCAATCTCTTCTTTTTTATTTTGAATACACTGGAGCTGTCAACAGATTCACTCATTCCAGGTTTGGAACTCCCAATGCTGCTTTGGATTGAATTTTCTTTTACACATTCATAACAATAACTTTTATTTGTCATCACTTCACAATAAGATAAAATTAATTATATTAAGCACTTATTATAAATGAATTGTAACAAAATATAATATCATAGATTGAATTATTAGTAAGATATCCAAAACATACCAGATATCCATGTCCTGCTTTCCTTTCTCGTTGGAATGGAGAAATAAGCAGGTGCAGTCAATCTTTTTATTCTCTTTGGTGTGGGAGACGGCCACAGATCATCTTCTTCATTGCTTTCATGGCTGTCATTACGTTCTAATTTATTCCAATTTATTTCTTCCTTATTGCTTGAGCATTCAGTCTTTTTAACTGTAAAATTACAAATATAAAATTCATTCTTGTCTACATGCATATTCTCAAACCATGTATCTCCTTATAGAGTTCATGTATGTGTGTGAATGTGCGTGTGTGTGATAAAGCAAAGTAAGTAATTACCGAAAAATTCATGTGGACAAAATTTTCTTTTTGTTGGTGGATCTATCTGCTTTCTATTTTTCAAAATAGAACAAGCTGTGTCATCAAGCTCCTCTTCTGAAATATTATATTTGAAAACTATGTGTGATTCAGCTGCCTCCATGGAAGCCATTAATTTGATCTGATCACTGACACAAATTTAGTATAATTCATTAATGATATATTTTATATAATAAATAAACAAATAAAATGTTGATTCAGTTTAATATGCTTGAAATAAATAAGAAAGTTAATCATAAATGAATTAATCGATATATATTTAATCAGTTTAACTCTAAGGTTCACCAGGAACGCCAGTGTTCAAAAATAAATCAAGCGTTTTTTAATAGTCTCGTGCACTATAATGATTTTTCATTTAAAGGTGAAACAATTGTGATTAGCCAGTTAATTAAATATAATACACGATAAATATTTTAATTAAGAAAAATAATCTTTTGGCAAAATGATATTTTTTCCTTTCCTAGCAAATGAAACAAAAAAATAAGAAATTGTAAAATTGCATGGTCCTTTTAATGATAGATTGCCAACTTTTCTTTTAATAAGAAACATGATATGAAAGTCTAAGTAATAATAATAAGATCAAAGCTCTCTATTCTATGAATTATACAAAAAAAGAAAATGCTTTGGGGTTTGAAGAAGATTTAAAATAAATCTTAAAACTGCATGATTTTTTTGCAATATATCACTGAATATTTCCCTTAAAATTAATAAAATGTGATATGAATTAAGTAGCAATAATAAGACCAAAGGTCTTCTATCTATAATTATATCAAAAAAGAAAAAAAAAATGTTCGGATTTGAAGAAGATATAAAAAGAAAAATTAAAAAAAAATCTTAGAACTCTCCGAAATGTAATATAAAAATTAAAAAAAAAAATGTTCGGGCTTTTTTAATATATCTCTGAAATGTGATTTGAAGTAATAATAATAATTGTAAAAACAACAACACCTAAACTCTTCGTTCATTGACAACTAAAATAAAACATCGTGGAAGCATAGAACATATAATTACTAGTCAGAGAAAAAAAATAAAGAAAAACTAAAAGATCAAAAAGAATTTCTCCATTCAATGTCGGAAACAGATTCAAAACACTAACGCAATGTGCTAAAAAAAGATCCGAATAAAACGCTAATACAAATTCTTACAAACAACAATGCAATCTTTGTTGTTTAACGGTTTATGCACTTTAATTTCAGGCCAATTAAATATATTTATTGGCTCCCAAATAAAATATGTTAAAATCGTCGAATAGATAATATGAATTTCGGGGAAAAAATTTTAAGGAAAAACTAATACATCCGGAAGAAGTGCTTCATTGAGAATCAGATTTAAAATTGAAAAGCAAAGTGTTAGTAGAATATCAGACTAAATTAAAACCCTCGATAAGTTTAGCGGATTCAAAATTTGAATAACCAGAGATTTCTCGATCCCGATCGCCGAGATGGTGAACTCGATCTCGATCTCTAATTTGGAAACAATAACCAGTGATAAGTTTTCTTTTTCAAAGACTTCCTAATTTGAAAGAAATTTCAATTTTATTTTTCCGCTCATTTTTATAACACCTAACAAACTTTCAAATATAGACGCAATCAAATTTTTTTGACAATCGATTTATCATTCAAATATAGTTTTTTTTTTAATTGGCACAAAAATTAAGATGAATTATTTTCACTGGATTTCAATAAATTGCCAAACATCATTAACGACTAATTTGTTATTTAGGGGTTCCTTAGAGTTGATAGGATTTAATTAAAAATATGGATTTCGTACATTTTATGGTGATTAAATCTCCAAATGTATTTGAAATGATATATGGTTAACCTATTAAATTTTTAATATTTACGAAAAATTAAATCATGATTATTGATAATCAAATAAATTATATTATTTGTAATTAAATTAACTGAACAGAGATTAATATCTGATTAACCAAATATATTAATAATTAATAATTAATATAATTATAGTGGTATTAAATTCAAATAAACTATATTAGTCTTATAATTGAATCATCAAAATTTAGTATTAAAATAATAAAATACATTAAATAATTTTTTAATTGAGAGATTATAGATCTAATTTAATCTTAAATATTGGCTCGTGGTATCTAAAATCTCTTTTTCCTCATCAAAACCATTATCTACCCCATTCCACTCATTTTTGAAACCTAAGAAGTGAAAGAAGCGAGGAAGTTTCGTCAGGAAAAATTACCGTACACAAAAATGCATCCAGTCGCTCAATTAAAACTCCACATACAGCAAAAACTATATGGTAGAGTGCCCAATTTTAAAAATTTAAATATTTTTAAAATTAATATTAATTAGGTGGTGTTTTTCTTTTGGAAACCGTCGCTACGGCCTCCGCATGGAAAAATCGCTCGTTTTGCTAGTTCTTTACATTTCTTCCATTTGTATAATTTTTCTCACTAAATTCTATCAATATCCAAAACTCTATTACTTTTCGATTAAAAATAATAATTGGACCACCCAGCTTAAGCCCTTCATTCTATGTTTATATCAGCTTCTACACCTCATATATTACATCATCATTCTTATATTATTGAATATTTTGATAAAAGTAAGATTTTTTGTGCAATTAAGAGCATTCCAATCAAAGTAAAATCTGGTGGAAGAATCAATCAAATAATTACTATTCACAGCAAAAAATATGGAAAAGCCGATGTCAACAAGAAAAAAGGGCGTCACGAAGAGGGGTGACACAAGTTAGATCCAATGGATCCTTAGCACAATCATACTTGTGTCGATCCCAATGACTTAACTCGCATTGCTCATTGGGATCAACCCAGCAAGAAATGCTCGTTAAGGCATCGCAACCGACACATAGTCACTCTCCTAACGAGTAGGACAAGCCATCGAGGAATGGGTAAGCAACGAGTCATGCAAGAAGCCCGCATTGTGATTGCTCGGTCGAAGTATCTGAACAATCATAACGGGCGCCAAGGCGAGCAGCACACATCATGCAAAATGCAATGATGCTTTACATGCAAAGAGGATGCACCAAAGTGGTGAAGGTGAGTATACCGTAAAGGCGGTGACTCGAAAAGAGCGGGCATGCCGTAGTGGCGGCGGCCCAGAGGATGGGTATGCTGAGGAGGCGGTGACCCGAAGGTGGGCATGCCGTAGCGGCAGCGGCCGGAGGTGGGCATGCCGTAGCGGCGGCGGCCACGAGCAAATGAGTATGCCGAGGGGGCGATGACCCGGAGGTGGAATAATTCTCACTATGGAGAATCGTAAAAGTGCGGTGCAAATGTAAATGCAAAGGCGGAATATGGTGCAACACGCAATCGGACCAACATGCACATGCATATAAACATGCAATAAGATGCGAAGCATACGAACATGTAATATGATCGGTCGACCGGACCGTGGTGGTCGGTCGGACTAAAGAAATGGGTGGATTAGTTCGGGGTAACCAATCCAGACCCTAAAGGATAGGTGATCGACTTGGGACGATCGATCGAACCCAACCGAGGATCGGGGATCGGCCCAGGACGCCCGATCAACCCGAAGTGCTCATGCGAACACGCATCTGATACGACAATGACCACGTGCACAAAAATACAAACATGCGATTTAATGCGATAAGTGGTCACATGCAAAATGCAACAAGATGGAGCATGCACATGCAACACAACCCCAACACTCGACGGCATGTCGAACTGGTCCTAACGACCTCACATAGGTACCTAGGGTTGACGCTCTTGGATGTGCGGCATCACCGCCTCCAGTTTTAGCGTGGCTATGTAGAGGGTTTCCGCTCCGATTTCTCGTAGGGGAAACTCTCCACCGTTCGTAGGGCGGACTAGCTACAAAGCTTTTCCCGCTCTACGAACACCCGATCTTATAGGACGGACTCAGCTACAAAGCTTTTCCCGTCCTCTAAGATCGAACTCAACTAATCCCTCCGAGGAGATTAGGAGCGCCAAAATCGTGGGAAATCGGGATTCCAACCCAGCAGGACTAAAGCCTCAAAGCCTTACAACGGGAAATCGCTCGGCTACGAATAGGATCGGCCAGCGCGATAGGATTCCTAACCCACGGCTCACTCTAGGTAAATCAACGATCCATCACATAGGCGGCTCGACCGGCCGACACATGTCGTCCGGCACCTCCACCCCACGTGGGCGATCGAACCCACGTGCCAATATCGGACTAAACCTAGTGGTCGGCTAAGGGATAAGAAAATCTCACCGCCGCGAAGGTTGAAGACGCGCGTTCTCTTTATGCCAAGAAGCAGCCTCGATTCGGCGAACCGCCGGTGTTCGGTCCGTGCGCCAACGCACCTCGCAATAAATCATGCAACGAGGAAAATACGACGCAATGAGGTATGCGATGTATCAAAATAAATAATTCGAGCATAATAAAAAATGCATCGAAACATATACCTTAGCGGGAGGGGTCTCCCGACGACGGCGATAGAGGGGAAACCACGAGGCGAAAGACGCTCGCACCTCTTCGAACAACGACGACGTTCGCTGTCCCGCGACGTCGAGGTGCTCCGGTGAAGTATCCGGTCGTCGGGAAGGTACGACGGTGACGCATAGAGGCTAGCTCGTCGGCGGCGAGCACCGTGAACGGAGGAAATGCAAAGGAGAATCCCAAAATCTAGAGTTTCACCTCGCTGATTTTCTCCGGCGTAGATGTGATTCCGGCGAGGCAAAAATCCGGCGAGGAAGAGGTGGTGGCAGGACCCCATTTTTTCTTTCCGGCGGGGTGGCGGCAAGGGTGGCCCGCGGCTTCAACAGCAAGGTGGTCGGCGGCTTCGGCGACGAGGAGGGGATGCAGATCGGACGGGTGTTTGCCGGCTAGGCTCGCCGGCCGGAGTGGGAGCGAGGCGCGACGAGAGAGAGGGAGCTCGGGAAGAGAGCTCGCGAAACGAGTTGCGAGGGAGGCGGTGCTGGGCTTCGCCGGCGAGGAGGGGAGCTCCGGCGAAGAGAGGACGTCCGGCGGCGGCGAGCCTCGATGACGAGCACGCTAGGGTTCGCGAATGGGGAGGCTGCGGCTCATTTCGCGAAACAGCGATGGAGAGATGAGGGGAGAAAGGGTTTTGCGTAGGTTTTTTTTCGTTTTTTTATATCTGTTAACATATATATTATTATATATGTTAATATATAATATATTATATATATTATATGATAATAATAAAAATAATATTATAATTATCCTCCGCAAATTTTCAGCACGTATACGTCCTAGCAGCGAAACAAATGTCCTTCGCAGCTAAAATAGACGTTCCGGACGCAATGGCGTGGTCCGTTTACATCATCCGGAGTCGTTCGGACTGCTCGAGCCACTTTTTGAGCAAATGGCCAAAAAGAATAATTCACATATTTTAAGCCCGCTCGCGATGTCGTAGGAAAATGAACATCCTCCGTAGGTAAAATCGACGTCCCGGACACAATCGTGTGATCCGTTTCGTCATCCGGAGTCGTTAGAGTGACTTTTAGACGATCACGCTAAAAACGATAATTTGCACAATTTTTACCCCGCCATGCAAACAGTAGCAAAATAAATGTTCTTCCTAGGTAATATCGATGTCCCGGACACACTCGCGTGGTCCGTTTCATCGTCAGGGGTCATCTGAAAAAGCTCGCAGGTGGATGGACCAATTTAAGCCAATTTCCCGCACATGTAATATATATAAAAAAAAATGATGCCAACAGACGGAAGGTGTATCTGTTGCTCAACATCTAAATGCTTTCAATAATATCACAAATCAATTGTCGTATTTTGAAATTGATTTTGACAATGAGATACGTGCGCTGATATTGTTAGCTTCATTGCCAAATATTTGGGAAGCCATGAGGATGACAGTTAGCAGTTCTTCAGGTAAATCTAAACTGAAATATAATGATAGTCGTGATTTAATTTTGGCTGAGGAGGTGTGCAAGAAAGATTCTGGTGAGACCTCAGGTTTGAGTTCGACACTGATTGTTGATTTCAGAGGGAGATCACAATACATAACTCATACAGAGGAAGATCAAAATACAATTCTAATCAGCAGACAACCTGCTGGAATTGTGGCAAGGCTGGCCACATTAAAAGGAACTGCAGGAATCCGAAGGAGAATGATAATGCAAATGTGGTAACTGAAGAAATATAGGATGCACTATTGCTGACAGATTCACGTATCTTATTGATGACTTGGATACTAGATTCGAGGCTTCCTTCCATACATCATCTTACCGAGAGTCGATGAGAAACTATGTTGTCGACGACTTTGGAAAGGTGCATCTGGCTAATGGAAAATATCTAAACGTGGTGGGGATGGGATATTGCACTCCCTAACAAGAGTTAATGGACTTTACAAAAAGTCAGGCGCGTTCCTGAGTTGAAGAGAAATCTCATTTCAGTTGGGCAACTCAATGATGGTGGTCATTCAATAGTGTTCTCAGATAGCACCTGGAAGGTTGTCAAAGGAGCATTGGTGCTGGTTCGAGGTAAGAGAACAGACACACTATATATGACTGCAGGTGACCACAGAAGAAAAGTAGATTTGATGATCTATCAGAGGTCACAGTGCAGGGCCATGATGAAAGCAATGAGAAGAATGAATCTAGGTCACCCATTCCTATTGTTCCGCAGACAGATTGTGGAGAACCACAGATGTATAAAGAATCTTGTAAGATAAAAATTCGAGAATGTGGGAGGTGCCTATGAAGGAGGAGATGGATTCCCTACAAGGGAATTAGAGTTAAAAGTTGACAAAACTTCCACCAGAGAAGAAGACATTGCAAAACAAGTGGGTGTACTAGGTGAAGGTTGTGCGTCACGACAGTAAGACGTACAAGGCTGGACTTGTGGAAAAAGGCTTTCAGCTGAGGTAGCATATTGCACATATACAGTGAGAGTTGTAAGAAGATATATGAGTAACTCAGAAAAGAGCATCGAGGTACAAGGCTATGTTGACACTGATATGTCAATTAAAGGGTGTTACTCTTGAGAAGCTGAAGTTGTGCTGGACTTCAGCTGGTCTTCTAGCTTGAAGACAGACGTTTTGAGTTGCCGAAGTGGAGGATATCACGATTGAGGAAAAGGTCGGTACAACCAGCAAATGATGCAGTCAGTGTCACAGTCTCTAAGTGGGAGAATTGTTGAGATTAGTGGAGATCCGGTCCACTGCAACAATTAGGAAGTAATTAATATTTGTTTAATTTGCTTTCCAAGTATTCGTTTCGCGTCATCTTCTCTCTCTACGGAACCCTGAAAACCTTTATGCATCCCTCAGCTGCAGCTTATGTGATTTCCTTAATTGGGTTTTTAAGGTTATTATAAATTAAAAGCTAAAAGCCTGCTAGAAAACTCCCACTTAATCCCTCTCCTAACCCCTCTTTCGCATGAAGCTTAGAAAAAATAAAATCAATTGCAATGAGGCTCACAAGAAAGAAGAAAAGGTTGTTATCTTCTTAGATTTTGTTGTTTTTAACATCTTCATCTCACGCGGCTCAAGAAAGAGAGAGAGGAAGAGAGAGAGAGGAAGGGAGAGAGAGAAAGGAAGAGTGAGAGTTTTTCTTATAAATCGTCGAGGTGATCGACGGGTGTAATTTCTCAAAGTAATAAATCCTTTGCAGCTCCACGGACATTGACAATTTGCCGAACCATGTAATACTGTGTGTCGTTATGTTGTTTTTCTGTTTTACAAATTTTTTCTCGATCAGATTTTTTCTTCTTTTTCACTGCCGTTTTTCACAACAGAATTATCCATATGTTTGTTGAAAATTTTCGATGTCCACATTTGAGGTCAACCAGATTAAAGTGGTATGACGGATTACCCGTGAGAGTAATCAACTGTTTTGCGAAGTTAAGAAGACTTTTTCTATCAAAGTTCGCCAGGGCCTTGAAGCCTAAGAAAAGCGTTCAAGCAGGGAGCTAACGAGAGCTCGCAGTTGTTTATGTCAAGCTTCTAGAGAGAAACATTAGACATTAAGCATTTAAGTCGATTTGGATTAATCCGAGTTAGGTCGAGTTGACCGGGTGATTTAAGTTGATTTGCGTTAACCCGAGTTAGGTCGGGTTGATCCTGTGATTTAGGTTGATTTGAGTTAACTATAATTAAGTTGGGTTAACTCGATGGTTTAGGTTGATTCGTGTTAAACCAAGTTAGGTGGGGTAAGTTGATTTAGATTAACCTGAGTTAGGTCGAGGTGATCTGGTGCTTTAAGTTGATTTGGGTTCACTGAGTCATTTCGACCAATAAACATAACACTATAAACTTTAAATATTACACGTAAAAAATTTAATAACCCCACTAACACACTATTATCGAGTTTAATAAGTCTTTGTCGTCGCTAGGCCTAAATGAAGCTCTCACTCACTCTCTTATCAACATCATCTCGCCCTAGCCTGGAGAAATATTCATGTCGTCTTCCATATATCCAAACGATAGCACAATATTTTATCCTTTGTCGCCCCATCGACACGACACATAGCTCACACTCACTATCTAAGGGTCTGTTTGGGGCAGCTGCAGCTTATTGAATAATATGCTGATAAGCTGATTTAAAATAATCCGCTGATAAGCTAGGTGCGATGGATATTACAAAATTTTATTTTTTTTTTAAATCCAGACTGCTACCAGAAAGCTGCCACCGCACCTAGACATGTGCGGTGTGAAAAGGTTGTTTTCTGCATTTTGAAAACGCATAAGCTGTCAAAACGTAGTTTAACCAAACAGGCCAGGTGTGTTTTCAAAACGCCACCGCACCAAATAAACTGCCCAAAACGGACCCTAATTCTCCTACCCAAATAAGCAGCTCCCGGTGTCCCCCTCCCCCTTGGAAAAAAAAAATACATGTGGATAGGGTGGCTATAGTGGTATTGTGGTGATATTTACAATAATAACAACACAATATCACAATAATACTATTAATTCGCACTTATATTTTCCACAGATGATATTTCCTCCCACCTTAATCTTTTACGTTACCTCTTTCACGCTGTTGCTAATAGCTGCTACTAATAAGTTCGTTTTTTTTTTCGTGGAAGATTTATATACGTATGATTTGATTTCTATGTATTTACATATTTAACATCTAAACTGAAATATTTATATATAAGCCATCTAATTTTTGGATAAGAATGTGCATTTTATTTTCTTAAAGTTAAATTAATGATATTTTTGTATGATATCGTCGGTCTGGTGAACTCGATCTCGATGTCTAGTTTGGAAACAGTAAGCAGTGAACTCAAACTCGAACTCGAAGAGAGTTTTAGAGGAAGTTAGGAAACAGTAGGCCGTGAATTTGATCCCTAATAAGTAATTATAAACATGATAAGTTTTCTTTTTCAAAGACTTCTTAATTTAAAAGAAATTTTAATTTGAAAAAAATCCAACACATATGAAGTATGCATGGGTTAAAAAAATAAAATTGATGAATGCAACAAAACCTAATTAGAGTTCATGAAACTGAATAGACTCAAAACCATTTAACAATAAATATATGCACCAATTAACGGCTGAACTTTATTTCTGAATTTTATATCAAAACAATATGATATTCCCTAAAACTTCATTAAGCATTCATCTATCTGACATCATAATCTGATTATTAGTTCGATTGATTTCTCTGTCAAAAGCATATTAAATAACGTATCGAATATGAATCTCATATAATAAATGAATTTTGAAGTATAAAAGCTAAATAGTTTAAAATCCAATAAGAAAATAATACCATAAAATTTTAGTTTTCATATTACATTCTCTCAAAAATTTCGATAAGCTGGAGCCGTCAATCTCTTCTTTTTAGATCTCAATATATTGGAGCTGTCAACGGATTCACTCATTCCATGTTTAGAACTCCTAATGCTGCTTTGGACTGAATTTTCATTTACACATTGATGAAAATAACTTTGATTTTTCATCACTTCATAATAAGGTAAAGTTAAATATATTAAGCACTTATTGTATCAAAATGAATTGAAACAAAATATAATATCATAGTTTGAGTTGCTAGTAAGATATTCATAACATACCAGACGTCCATGTCCTGCTTTTCTTTCCCATTAGAAGAGTGAAATAAGCAGATGCAGTTAATCATTTTATTCTCTTTGGTGTCAGAGACAGTCAAAGATCATCTTTTTCATCACTTTCATGGCTGTCATTACTTTCTAATTTATTCCAATTGATTTCTTCCTTATTGCATGAGCATGCTGTCTTTTTAATTGTAAAATTACAGATATAAATTTCTTTCTTCTACATACACATACTCAAACTATCTATCTCTTTATAGAGCTCATGTATGTGTGTGATTGAGCAGGGCAAGCAATTACCGAAAAATTCATACGGACAAAATATTCTTTTTGCTGGTGCATGTACATGCTTTCTATTTTTCAAAATGGAACAAGCAGTGTTCTCAGGCTCTTCATTTGAAGTAATGTGTGGTTCAACTATTTTTTTTGAAGCCATTAATTTAATCTGATCACTGGTACAAATTTAGTATAATTCATTAATGATATATTTTATATCATAAATAAATAAATAAAATGTTAATTCAATTTTAAATGCTTGAAATTAGCAAGAAAGTTAAGCAGAAAGAAATTAATTCATCGTATATTTAATTAATTTAACTCTAAGATTCTCCAGGAATGCCAGTGTTTAGAAATAAATCAAGTGTACTTTAATGCCCCATGCACTGTATAGACTATACATTTAGAGGTAAAGACAATTGTAATTAGCGAGTAAATTAGATATATAAATGATAAATATTTTAATTAAGAAAAAATAATTCTTTGGCTATATGTTTTTTTTCTCTTTTTCAGGTAATTGATAAAAAAAACGAAAAAATTATGGTCCTTTTCACGATAAATTGTTTACTTTCTTTCAATAAGAAACATGACATGAAATGCAAGTAATAATGATAAGACCAAAAGTTTTCAATCTATTAATTATATAAAAAAAATAAAAAAAAATATTCAAGTGAAGAAGATATAAAAAAGAAAATTTCTAAAAATCTAAAACATGGATGATTGTATTTGTAATATATCGCCGAACATTTCCCTTAAAATTAAGAAATGAGATATGAAATAATAATAATAATTGTAAAAACAGCAACGCCTAAACTCTTTATTAATTAGCAACCAAAATAAAATATGGTGAAAAGCATGAAACACATAATTACTAATCAGACGAAAAAAAATTCAGAAAAACAGAACAGTTAAAAAGTAATTTTTCATTCCACTTGGGAATCAGATTCAAAACTCTAATGCAATGTACTAAAAAAAAATCCCACTAAAACCCTAATACAATTTTATAAAAACAATGATGCATTTTTTTTTATTTTTAGCAGCTTCTGCACCTTAATTTCAGGTCAATTGAAGACATACATTGACACCAAAATAAAATATACTAAAATCATCGAATATGTAGTATGTATTCATGGGAAAAAATTTAAGGAAGAACTAAAAAATCTGGAAGAAATGCGTCAATTAAAATGAGAATCAGATTCATAATTAAAAAGCAAAGTGTTAGGAGAATATCTCAAACTATACTTAAACCCTCGATAAGTTTACCAGATTCAAAATTGAAATAACAAGAGGTTTCTCGATCTCAAAGTCGGTGAAACCGATCTCAATCTCGATCTTTAATTAGGAAACAGCAGATGGTGAACTCGATAACTATATACTTCTTAATTTGAAAGAAATTTCAATTTTTTTTCTGCTCATTTTTATAACGCCTGGCAACCTTCCAAATATAAACGAAGACTCATTGGAATTTTTTTAAATGTCTTGGAATTCGCAGAAAAAAAATTAGATGGCGACTTATCATGAATATATATATATATATATATATATATATATATATATATATATATATATATATATATATATATATATTGTAATTGGCGGAAAAAATAAGATAAAATAGAATTATTCTTACTGGATTTCAATAAATTCTCAAATATTTCACATAATTTCTCATAATCATTAACGAGTGATTAATTATTTAGGGGATGTTTAGAATTAATATTATTTATTTCAAAATCGGGATTTCATACATGGTGATTAAATCTCAAAATGTGTTTAAAATGATATATGTTTAACCTATTAAATTTTTAATGTTTATGAAAAATTAAATCATGATTATTCTTAATCCTGATATTGTGGTCTCTAATATGATTAATAATAAGAAGCCTTTTCTTGAAGATGCTTTGATTTCAGGTAAACTGCTAGTTTTACATGTTGATAATCCTTTTGAAGGAAACTCTTCTTCTTTCCAGCTTGGAATTGGATGAAGGTTGGATGATTCTGAAATCATCCAAAAAAAAGGAAATTTCGTGGTTCTCGTGAACTTAGTTATGTGAACCCTTGTGCTTACTTAGCACTTAATTTGGGTAAGGCTGATTCTTCTCACTCTCTTTCTGATTCTTTTTAATTTAGGTTCTTTTATTGTTTTTAATGATGAATTTTAATACTATTATTTGGAATGTGAGAGGCATAGCTAAAGGTTGTGCTTCTAAGCGTCTTAAAATTTAATCAGGACTTATAAGCTTAATTTTTTTAGTATCCTTGAGTTTTTGGTTAAGATGGAGAATAATGAGCATTATAGGAAGAGATTTGGTAATTTCAAGTTTTTTGCTAATACTACTAATAAAATTTGGTTATTTTGGAAAGATTGGTTGAACATTGACATTCTTATAAATTATTCTCAGTTTCTTCATGTTAGATTTCATTATGGAAATATTTTTTTTTTCTTTTTTCTATCATTTATGCTGGCTGTTCGAGGAATACTCGTCTTGAGCTTTGGCATTTTTTTGAGACTATTAACCCCTCACACGAGGTTTGGTTAATGGGAGGTGATTTTAATATGATTTCTTCTTTTGATGAAAAGAAGGGTGGTGCCTCTCCTAATCTTGCCCTTATGGAGGATTTTAATTATGCTTTATTCAAGGCTGGCATTTATGATTTACATTACAATGGTAATCGTTACACTTGGCATTGAGGTAATGTTTTTCAGAGACTTGATAGGTTTGTTGCCAATATTGAGTGGTTTAATTTTTTTCCTTTGCATAATGTCTATAATTTGCCAATAACGGCTTCAGATCATGCTCCCATTCTTCTTAAAGTTTGCATGGATTCTAATATGCAACCGTATGTTTTCGGTTTTTATAACATATGGCTTCAACACCCTTCCTACAACCAATGCCTTAAGGAGAATTGGAATAGTATGCCTAATGTTTCGTCCGGTTTTAATCTTTGTATGCTTCATAAGAATCTTGCTAAAGACCTTAAATCTTGGAATTGGAATGTGGTAGGTAACCTTCATAGAAAGGTTGAAGTTATGGAAGCTAAAGTTTCTGAACTTGAACTTGAATTGCAATAAAATAAAAGCGTACTTGGAGGGTCTTCCCGTCATCCCAAGCTGCACTTAAAACACATGTTAAGGCATTTAAATATTCTAACAAGTACCTAGGTAAGGCTAAGGGGAAGGTTTTGGTTGTCTACCAAAGTCCTAATCCTATAGCTAGTCATCTCCTATGACGTCTAGGTTCTTGTGTTTTGGTTTAAGGACAATTTTCTTCATCAAAGAACAATTAAGTTCAATTGTTCTTATAAATATCCTATTATATTGAGGAAGTGCTTAAGACGAGTCTTAAACATATTTTCAATACCTCTAGGATTGTTTTAAGTCCAAGAGAATTTAATTATACAAGTGAATTAATCATCCAGGAGTTTAAGTTTTGTTATCTTGCTCAGTGAATTAGGACATTTGAATATCCTATAAGTGAAGTAACACTTCACTTAATACTTCGTTTAGAAGTTATGACAACAAGAGCTTTTGAGGGCAAATTGATGTTTAAGTGATTTGTGATTTAATTTAATTTTAATTAATGAGTTTAAGTTTGGAATAGTGTTCAAGTTGTTTTAGACCTATTTTGAATTCTTTATGTCTTAGGTGATATTATATTTAATTTAATTTAATTTAATTTAAGTTAATTAAATTTAATTAGTTTAGCTTTAATTTTAATTTAATTTTATTTTTAATTTTAATTTAATTTAGACTTTATTTTAATTTGATTTTATTTTTTATTTTATTTAATTTAATTTAATATGTTTTAATTTAATTTAATTTAGTTTAATTTAATTCAATTTAATTTAATTTAATTTAATTTTAATTTTAATTTTAATTTAATATTAATTTTAATTTAATATTTTATTTTTAATGTTTTAAAGATGATTTAATTTAATTGTTAAAGTATTAATTTAATTGAAATTGTGGAAGGATTTAATTTAAATGTTTTAATTTTAATTTAATTTAATGATTAAGTCTTTCAGTATTTTAAATTTTGAGTTTGAATTATCATTTTAATTGGGAATTAAATATTATTGAGGTGATTAATTTAGGGATTCTTAAATTAAAGAACAAATGTCTTCTTAATAATACCTCTATTTTAATAATTTCAATTTTTATTAATTTTCCAAATTTCATTAATTAAATGATTAAAGTTTACTCTAATTAATCTTAAAAATGATTGATGGGTCTCTATCCTTTAATTATTTAAATTTCAATCATCCAAATCAGATTAGGAGCAAATATTTTACTTTCTCATTTTGTTAAGCCTAAAGTTTTAATTAAGGGTTAAAATTTTAATTACCATTTTGCCCTTCAAGCTTAATAATTCCATAACTCACTAAATTGAGCTTAAATAAATTTTAAATTTTTATGTGGCTTCACTCACATGTCAATTAAGACATTAGAGGAGAAAATTTGATTTTTCTGTATTTAATTTATTTATATAATTATTTTTTTTAGAAAATAGCGATTTCCAAGGAAAATTCAATAATATGACCAAGGGAATTTTTCTGTCCTTAAGAAAATTATGGGGCACTCCTAATGACTAGAGGACCATTTGGACTAATTTTGGTGATTTTTTTTAATTATATTTTATTTATTAGAATTACTTTGAGTTTTGGAGTGTTAATTAATTTTAAAATAAAATTAAAGGTGAAAATGGATTTTATATTTTTCTTAAATCTCTCTAACCTCAAGGAGTCCAGAGAAATAAATTTTATATTTTTCTGATTTTTCTTTGATTTATTAGAATTATTTTAGTGAAAAAGTTGGAAAATACATTTTTTAATATTAAAAATTACATTAAGCCTTTAAAATTCAATATCTTACCCTAGAGACTTAAGAAAAATATTTTGTTTCTTCCTAAATGATTAGAATTCAAAATGTGATATTTTGGTGATTTTTAATATTTTTATGATTTTTATTATTTTTTTATTATTAAAAATATTAAAATAATGATAAAAATCAACTTTTTTAGAAAATTACAATTTTAATTTTCCTAAGTTCCTCTGATATCAGAGAGGCTCCAAAACCATTTTTGTGAATTTTTGAAAAGTAATTTGTGAGTAATGAATTTTTAAAGTTTAATTTTACCCATTTTTGCTTAAGAGACTTAATCAACCCATTTAGTGGAGTTAATCAAGTCCAATTGATTTCAAATTTTTATGTGGTGTTCTCTATCCCTAGAGGACAGTGGAGAATTGTTTTTAAGTTAATTTGATGAATGGTTAACCCTAATTAATTAAAGTTCAATTTTGAGTATTTAGGCAAATTAGGGTTGTTCAAAGTGAATTAACTCAAAAATTATTTTTCCTAGGTCCCTCTGATCACAAGAAACATCACCAAATTTTCCTAGAATTTATTTCTCAACATGATAATTATTGGAATTAAAATACTCAAAACAGTAACATGAACTTGAAAAATCAATAACTTCTCATAGGGATGGCCTCTAACCTTGGAAAATTCAAGGAATGTTCCCAAGTTCAGAGGCTTCAAAAGCCTTATGGTCTCATGCCATGGTGAATTTCCTATATGCATGGAGAATTAAAACAATGCAGAGAGTAAAAAAATTATTAAAAATAAAATACTTAATGAAATTACTTGATTTCTTTTCCACATTATCCTCCTCTATTCACTGAGCAAGAGGGTATTTTTATTTTATTTTTAAGATTTTTCTACACAAAGTTATGAATTTTTGAAGTTCTGGGTATTTAATAAATAAGAAAAATCACTATTTTCCTAATTATCCACGCGGCGCCGCGTTAACCTCGGCAGCTCCGAAGCTCCATGCGTCGTCTCCTGATTCGGCGCCGCCATCTGAGTGGGATGCCACGCGGCCCGCGGTTCATGTCCAGTTGCTCCGTCCGACGCGATCCTGGCCGTCCGCTCGATACACGCGCAATCCGACGGCTCCTGGTCATCGTCTACGACTGGTGCGAACCCGTGACCGTCAACCTTCTAACCCTAATTTCTCACTCGATTCTCAACGGATTTTTGTGTTCTTATGCTCTATGGATTCGTCTTGAAGAGACGAACACATCCATACGGTAAACATGCATCGAAATCGATTCAAATTAAATGGAGAATCTCTCGTAAGCTCGGGAAGAAGAGTGAGTCCATACCTTTGCTCGCGAGAAGTGAAGCTTCGATCCGAGAGTTGTGTCACCTTCGATTGGGTCCAAGCAAGCTCCGGATGAAGTCCCTTGGCCTCAGTGAATTATCTAGGTATGATTTCGACCACGCCCGATCACAAAGCTTGGAGGTCGGGAGCAATGGCCGGCCCGGTGAGAGGGCTTTTGCCGGGAAACTTCTCCTCTTGATCCGGTGAAGGTGTAGGACCAATCAATTTGGAGATTGGCTCACTGTGGTGAAGTGTCCTGGTTTTGAGCTTGGATTTCAACTCTGAAATCGAGCTCGCAGAGGGAAATGGCAGGGGGATTTCAGTGGGGATCAAGTCCTCTATGTGTGGAGAGTGGTATGGGATGATTTTGGCAGGGTTTCAGTAAGTTTTGGTTCAGCACCTCTCATGGCCGAGAGGAGGTGGTGTTTAAATAAGAGAGGGTGGAGGGCCTCCCAGGGGGGTTTAAGGCTTGGGATCGCTGCTCCATGCAAGAGAAGAACAGACCATGGTGTTCAATCGGGCTGGGACAACTCAACAAGGCAGACTGAAAAGTTTGGCTCCTCCCAAGGTCTCGGCCATGGTGTTTTCCGGCGATCCAGGCGGCTGGCCGGGCAGCATGGGTCACCCTTAGGTCCGGGTGGGTCGTGGCCTGGAGGTTTGTGCGAGCAATCGAGCTTTGCCATGTGTAAAGAGGATGGCTTGAAATGGAAAGCGTAAGGGTTCATTTTGGGCTCAAATTGGTCAACCCATGATTTTGGGCTTGGTTCACCTCCCCATGACCTGGTTTTGGGCTGGGTGAATCAGTTGGGTCAACTGGTCTTAAGTGGAGAAGTCTCCATCCAAGAATATTTAGATTAAATTTGGGTTAAGGGGAATCATAAGTAAGGTTAATGGCTTTTAGGAAGTGCTTAAAGGACCTCCTCCTTTTGCCCAATGTGGTAAGGTCACATGTAAACAACTCACATGGCTTGCATGTGGCTTAAGAATGGCTTTATGGCTCATATTTGGCTTGGGAAAAGTCGGCTTGGTTTCATGGAAATGGGTTTAAGGAATTTTGGTATTTTGGTGTAAAATTTGGATGGTTTGTCATATGGCTTTGTTTAGAAAGATTTGATTGCTGATTTAGGACTTAGGAATGATTTTAATTAAGTGAGGATGAGATGAGATTGTAATGTGGGCTTTAGGATGGGCTTGGGCTTTTGAGTTTGGTTAGGAATGGGCTTTTGAATGTCCTTTAGAAGTGGGCTTTTAGATGAAAATTTTGCAAAGGGGCATGCCAAATAAATGTTGGGTTTAGTTTAGGGATGTGTCATGAGTGATTTGAAATGAATTTGAGGTGGTTTGGGTTTGAATTTGGTTGAATTTGGGTTCCTTTGGTAAATGGGCCAATGTAGGTCAAATTGGGCAAACTTGGGCCAATGTTGGGCTAGGGTTGAAATTGATGTAAAATTAATGTTGGGAAATGTTTATGGGAGTGTTTCAAATAGGTTTCAACTTTGGTTGGATTTTGGTTTTGGGACTTGGGCTTATTTGGGTTAGGTTTGGGTTTAGGTCAAAATTGGGCTTTTTGGTTTTGGGTTGAATTTGAGTGGGGTTTGGGTCAAAATTTTGGGCAAATTATGTTAGTGTTTTGTTTATGGGGATTTTAGGGAAGGTTTAGAAAAGGTTTGGGGTCAATTGAAGTTGAATTGGTTTGGTTTGGGCTAAGTTTGGGTCATGGGTCCAAATTGGGCTTTAAGGTCAAAAGTGAAATCGGACCCAAATGTCAATCAAATTGGACTTGGATTTGGTCTAGATTAATATTTTGGATATTTAATTGGAGTTTAGAATTGAATTGGACCAAAATTGGGGTCAATTGGGTAGGTTTGGTTTGACATTGGGTTCACTTGGGTTAAGAATGGGCTAAATTGGGGGTTTTGGTAAAAGTGGAGTAAATTGACAAAATTGGCCCATGGTGTAGTTGGAAAAAATGAAATTGGAAATATTTGGAATTTTCTGGAATTTTCTGGGAATTTTCTGAATTTTTGGATTTTTTGGCTAAGAGGGGCATTTTGGGTATTTGGAGGGTATTGGGGGGTATTTTTGGAATTTTTGGTATTTCTGGCTATGGATGATCAATTTGATTGGTGAGGAAATGTTCAAGGTTAATTTTGGGGAATTTTGGGTGATTTGGAAATTTTGGAGGATTTGGGCAATTTTAAGCGGCTTTTTATTAGGTTTGATGGGTGTAGGGTCCCGGTCAAAAATTGAAATTTTGAAAAAAGAAGATTGATCAAATATGAGTGAAATGGAAGCACTTTGGTTGAGCCATGAAGCCATGTTAAGCCTATATGAGCCATGAGAGGACTCATTTGAGACATTCGCTATGTTGTTCCTAACCCTCTTAGCCAGGGGCTTAGGGGTTAAGGTCCATCCATATGAATTACCTACATGAGTCAAGGATCCAAGTTGGGTATGTGTGTGGTTTTAGGATTTGGATTGTGTGTGTGAGATTGTAGAGTATGAGTGTAGTGAGTGTGTAAGTCAACCCTCACCAGACCGACCACCCAGGGTAGTCCTAAGGCCAAAGAGTCCTACAGGGAACTCATCCTTTAAACCTTCACATTTGATTTCAACCCTCTAGGTGATTAGGGGTCTACAATCAAGCTTGTGGGGTTTGCAGGGAGGCAAGAAGTGGTTCAAATTTCTAAGTGATGGTCCCAATTATAGTCCTCTAAGATAGTCAAAGGAAAAGCCTAAGGCTAGCTCCTAAACACTAAAGAGGGAAGAGAAGACCTCATCAAAAATGAGGTCAACAGCAGTAAGAGGTACAAGGCTGGACTTGTAGAAAAAAGCTTTCAGCTGAGGTAGGATATTGCCCATACAGTGGGAGTTGTAAGAAGATACATAATTAACTCAGAAAAGAGCTTGGAGGTACAAGGCTATGTTGGCGCTGATATGTCAACTAAGGGTATTAATCTTGAGAAGCTGAAGTTAGACCTAATTAAACCATTAGACCTTAACTAACTAAGGTTTAATTAAACTTAAACCCTAATTAGGTCTAACCCATTAGACACTAATTAAACTATTAGACCTTAACTAACTAAGGTTTAATCGAACTTAAACCCTAATTAGTGTCTAACCCATTATACCTAATTAAACCATTGAGACCTTAACTAACTAAGGTTTAATCAAACTTAAACCATAATTAGGTCTAACCCATTAGACTCAATTAAACCATTAGACCTTAACTAACTAAGGTTTAATTAAACTTAAACCCTAATTAAGTCTAACCTATTGCACTAATTAAACCATTAGACCTTAACTAACTAAGGTTTAATCAAACATAAAACTTAATTAAGTCTAACTTATTAGACCTAATTAAACTATTAAGTCTTAACTAAGTAAGACTTAATCAAACACAAATCCTAATTAAGTCTACTACATTAGACTTAATTAATTATTAAACCTTAATCAACTAAGGTCTAATTAAATCCAAATCCGACCTTTTAGTCCAAGTCCAACATAACCTAAACCTAACCTAACTTGAGTCCAACCTAACTTGAACTCAAGTTAACCTAAACCTTAGGTTCATTGAACCTAAACTAAACCTACCTAACTTGAGTCCAACCTAACTTGAACTCAAATTAACCTAAACCTAAGGTTCAACCCACATGAACCTAACCTAAACCTAACCTAACTTGAGTCCAACCTAACTTGAACTCAAGTTAACCTAAACCTTAGGTTCAACCCACATTGAACCTAACCTAAACCTAACCTAACTTGAGTCCAACCTAACTTAAACTCAAGTTAACCTAAACCTTAGGTTCAACCCACATCGAACCTAACATAACTTGAAACCTTAGGTTCAACCCACATCGAACCTAACTTAACTTGAAACCTTAGGATCAACCCATATTGAACTTAAATCGACCTTAAGTCTAGGTTCAACCTGACTTGAACCTAACTTAATCTAAACTCAAAATTTAACTTAAGTCTAACCCACATTAAACTCAAGTCAAACCAAACTTAGGTTCAACCTGACATAAACCTAACCCAAAAACCTAACTTAAGTCTAACCCATATTAGACTTAAGTTAAACCATACTTAGGTTTAACACGATATAAACCTAAGTCTAATCTAAGCCTTAGGTTCAACCTAACTTGAATCTAAACTAAAACCTAGCTTAAGTTCAATCCTAAGTCTAGGTCTAACTTTAAATAGAATTAATTAAATCTTAAGTCTTATGTAAAAGGGACTTAGATGGTCTACAAATCTAATCGCGTCTAATTTATTAGACTTGATTAACCTTTAAGTCCTATTTAAACAAGACTTAAAACTTAATTAAATCTATTTTAAACCAAACCCTTTAACTTAAGTTCAAGTAGACATGAACTCAAGTTAAATAAATTCAATCAACATTGAATCTAACTTAGGTTCAACCAGACATGAACCCAAGTTAATTCAATCAATATTGAACCTAATTTCAAACCATTTAACTTAAGTTCAAACAGACATGAACTCAAGTTAAATAGATTCAATCAACATTGAATCTAACTTAGGTTCAACCAGACATGAACCCAAGTCAATTCAATCAATATTGAATCTAATTTCAAATCTTTTAACTTGAATTCAGACATACACGAACTCAAGTTAAATAGATTCAATCAACATTAAATCTAACTTAGGTTCAACCAGACACGAACCCAAGTTAATTCAATCAATATTGAATCTAATTCCAAACCTTTTAACTTAGAGTTCGGACAGTACATGAACTCAAGTTAATAAATTCAATATTTTAAAACCAAAATCGACATAATCAACAAAAAAAATGACATTTCAAAATAATTCGACATAAACCGACATCCAAGACATATCCAAATATTCTCGTGATGTTATTTCGACAATGTTTTCTTTGCAGGGTGAAAAAGAGAAATTTCGCTTAGATTTTCTTTACATGTTATAGGGTGTACTAACTCTGTTTTGCAGGACGACATTCTAGGCGAAAAAAAAAACAAAACCAAAACTTTTAGGTTAGACATATAACCTGAAACTTTTGACAACAAAAACAAAACCAAAACTTTTAGGTTAGACATATAACCTGAAACTTTTGATAACAAAAACAAAACCAAAACTTTTAGGTTAGACATATAACCTGAAACTTTTGACAACAAAAACAAAACCAAAACTTTTAGGTTAGACATATAACCTGAAACTTTTGACAACAAAAGCAAAACCAAAACTTTTAGGTTAAACATATAACCTGAAATTTTTCAACAAATCAACAACAGAAACGAAACCAGAACCTTTAGGTTAGACATAAGACCTAAAGTATTCAATAACATGATATAACGACATCGGGAGTGATAGTGGGTACATCTCTCCTTAAAATAAATTCTTAGAAAACAAATGATTAACATTAATCGAAGTTTTCTTAAACAATCGAAAATTGTTTAAGATGTAATTAAGCTATGAGGCTTACCTCATGGAGATCTAAAAGAACCCGAAATAGAAATCTGCGGTTTACCATGATTTTCTTAATATGAAAATTCTAGAATATGTTATTCTTGAATATCCTCATATAAGAATTATCATAAACATCCTTTTCTACTATTAGTCCTAAAAATTTGATGGCGATGAAAATATATTTTTCGCATCGCATGTCGTCGCCGTCAATTCCTGTATCATGTCAATGTCAAGGAGTTGCCACTCTCTTTCTCTATCTATCACCTTAATTCTTATCCTTCCTAGACTTATTATCAGAAGCCTTTGGAGAATTTGAAGAAGGATTAATCATGATAGAGATTGAAAGAAAAAGAGATCGAATGATAATCTCATAGAATAAACCTTCAGATTGTGTGATTACTGAAGTTTTTCGTATAAGAAAATCACATGAAGATGTTGGGTAACCAGAGAGATCTTATAGGTGAAATACCTATCCTGAGTTCTTTAATCTCCTATAGAAGCAAGCTCCTATAGTTATTACATCCCGAGCAATTAATATTGCCTAGGAAAACTCCCGATTAAGGTTAACATTTATCCTCGAAAAAGTGTGAGTGTTGTCGTGGCAGTGTGTTTTGTCTTGTAATGTCATTTTTGTCATTTTGTATATCATGTCATATGTCATGTCGGGATGTCGTAGTTTTTATGTCGTGTTATGTCATAATGTGATGTCGTAATTTCATGTCATTTTATGTCGTGTCTTAATGTGAATCATAATGTCATCTCATTTTATGTGATGTCGTAATTAATATCTCGATTTGTCATAAGATATTTTATCTCCTATGTCATTATTATGTCATGAGATACCTTCAATGATGTCAAGAAGATATCATTACTTATTTATTTTTGTTGTTTTGTTTATGATTCCATTTTGTTTTAAATTTTGGTTTTGTCATGTCACTATTTTGTTTTCGTATAGAAATGTCGTTGTATGTTGATGTCATGTTGATGTCAATGTTAATGATTTTGTCGTTTTATTTCAGGTTTCGTGGCTAACCTAAAAGTTCAGTTGTCTTTGTTGTTATGTCATTTTTATTTTGTTGTTTATAGAAAGTTTAGGTTTTATGACTATCCTAAAAGTCCTGGTTTTGTTGTCGATGTTACGTTGTCGATCGACCCACAATTTTTTTATTATGATATTTTTAATTTAATTGCAACGACGCCAAAAACTTGACCCCATTATTTATATGTATAGAATTGTAATTTTTTATGTTGTGGATGCTACGCAAGTATACGTATCGTATCAAGTAATACAGGGCTCTAGTGGAGTCATGCTTATCAATCCCACAGGGAAAGAGAAAATTAAATAACAGCTAATTTAAAATAATAATAATAATTTTTAAAATAGTATACGAAAATTTGGAATTCTAAATTTGAGCGCAATAAAGTAAACTAAGTATTTTAATTAGGTAACTTAACTAAGTAGAAAATTAATACGTATTGAAAGTGCAGGAAATTAAACTAAGTGCTAAATAAGTCTTAACTATTCAGGAAAAGTATATTTTCCCTTGTTTAGAAATTTAAGTGATTGATGAATTTAAATAGATAATTTTAAGGTATTGTCACAAATAGGAGCATTCCTTATTCTTTACCCTTTGGTCCAAGGTGTAAAGAATATTGACTAATCCTATGTTTGATTGCGAATCGCGGCTAGGGCGGGAGGATACCGACTGCCACTTCGAGCTCCCACGTTCCCTCGCTCGAGGGCTAACATCTACACTTCGACTCTCGAAACAATAGAACCGAATTGAATATTTTAGTCCGTCACGATAAAATGCTCAATTCTACGCCCAGATGATATTATTTCCTATTTATTTGCACTCTCCTTCCAAGGCTTTGAATTCCCGAATATCGGATGTAATTTTTACTATAGTTGATAATCGATATATTTTAACAAATC
Source organism: Papilionanthe hookeriana x Papilionanthe teres (assembly GCA_022702705.1). Classification (NCBI taxonomy): domain Eukaryota; kingdom Viridiplantae; phylum Streptophyta; class Magnoliopsida; order Asparagales; family Orchidaceae; genus Papilionanthe; species Papilionanthe hookeriana x Papilionanthe teres. Next base: position 43,977,690 of record CM040426.1, on the reverse strand, counting down.
AAATGGCCGGTTTGAAAGTAAATTAAGTTTTAAGTAAAAATTATCACAATTTATTAATATATATAAGTATCTCTATTTTAATTTCATCAAGTCACTTAATTTCAATAACAGGGAGAAAGACTAATAAACTACTCAGAATGCATGGGAACTAAACTAAGCATGGATTTCATTTAAAGTTAAAAAAACAATAAATACAAATACTTATCTCGATTTATCCCCAAACAGACTCCTCGTAGTTCCTTTAACTCTTCCTTCCAGTACAGTACGACTCACTAATTACTCACTAAACTTACTAAAGACTCACTAAAGACACACTACTGCACAAAAATTAACACACAAGAGACTGAATTTCGGCCTCTATATATAGAGGTAAGCAAAGGTCCAAGAGGTGTGTAAGCATCTCTTCAAAAAGTGTCCGGGTTCGATGTATCCGTGCCATTTGAACTACCTCGCCGTCGGCGATCGAACTACCTCGTCTGTCGGCGAGGCTTCTAAGATCTTCAAGCCGCTCTAGCTCGCGAGTCAGTGGGCTCGGGCTCATTGTCGACGAGACGGTTATAAATTCTTCAGAATTTTCTTCTTGTAACCTCGTCGTCGGCGGGCTCGATCTCGCCATCGGCGACTTAGCACAAATTGCATGATTTTGCTCCAAATTCGCTCCTTTTTATATTTTTGCTTTTATCACCAAAATTATTCATTCCTGCAACAAAATAAAGAAAATACCCTTCTTTAAAGTGCAATTTCATCAAAAATAGGTATGAATTTCTTAATAAATTTTTCAGCGATCAAAATCCCCAAACTTACTTATTACTTGTCCTCGAGTAATTTTAATACTACATAAAAATAATGATTTCTATAGTAAAATTTTTCAATTCAAATAAACTATGAATTAGATTAATTAATATCATAATAAAGTTAAATAAAAATAATTCATGTAATTTAATTAATTTTATAGAAATAAATTATTTAGTTATCAGGTCTAAGATTTCTAGCTTACTATTCATTTCGGGAATGACTATATTTAAAAGAATAACTACTTAAGATATTCATATGATAAGAAATTCAAGAAAACACTATTAGGTAAAATTCTAATCCATAAACATAAGTTTGGAAATATCTAAGTTTTTCCTTTAGGTTAATTCAAATGAAGCCAATTTTTGATAAGGCATCTCCTCAAGCTTCTCCTCATTTTTCTTTTTCTTTTTCTTTTTTTATCTTTTTTTTTTTTTGAGGATTACTGTATGGAGAGCCTGTTAATAATTTTGAACTTCATTTTCATCTTCCTAAATTTGAAACTTAGGAATATTTCTTCGCTTATATATACTTCATAGTTTTTACTTTATTGATTTTCAATATTTTCTTTTTCACTTGAATACTTAAGAATTTTAATTTTAGAATATAGTTTTCCTTACTAAAAATAGTTTACTATATTCTTATTCCCTTTAACCAAATATTTTATTCTATTTAATTAATTAAAACACTAGAAATAATTCATTTAACCTTTTATAATAATTCAATAAAATAATTCATATTAATTAAATTGAAAAATTTGTTATAAAAATCATTTTATAATAATTTGAAAATAGAAATTGAGAACAAGTTAATAACTAAATTTGTATTTTACTCCCCCCAAACTTAATTTTTATATCTATTCTAAATAATGAAAAAGGGAAAGTAAATAAATCATACCTTTGAAGTTTAGGTATTTCTTTTTCTTTGAAATTTTTGCGAGCTTTTTCATTTTTCATTTAACTCTGTACTTGTTAGTATTCTCCATATATATATAACGATTAAAGAAAATGCGGGGATAAAATCTAAGATAAGTATTAACTATAACAATTAAAATTAACTCTACACTATACATATGAATTACTAACATATTAAAAACATTTTAACTAACAGATTAACAATTTTGCAATTTAAAACAATACAGAATAAAATAAAAAACATACTAAAGAAAACTAACATCCTATTTAACATAAAAACAAATGTAATTAACTAATACAAAAAACAAAAACTAAACTACTACAACAATTCAAGCAAATAATCCAACAAACATCCAATGTCTCAAAACATAAAGTATTGAATATTACAAATATATAAAGTCTTTAAAATAACTTAACATCAAACAAATAAAACAAATAAAGTCCTATTCTTCGACGATCAAAGTCCTGGGCTATATCATCTCCTCCCCGATCCGTAAGTCGAGAAGACCGAGTGCAATCTGGTATCGTGAATATCGGGGGCACTCAGGAAAGAAAACATCTAAATCACCACTCCTATAACGACGTTCAGCTTCATAGTATGCAATCTCGTATTCCGAATGTCGCTGGAGATATTCGCTATCATAATCATGTCTCCTCTCCAGATTATCAATTCTTTGATCAAAATGATCAAATCTTCTCCCCATTGTATCTCCAAACTGCTCAAAACTTCTTCTATGCAGTGTCAATTCATTCATCAGATCTTGTAGGGTAGGGGTGGTAGGCTCAGGAGGTTCATGGCTAGTAGAGGGTATATCTCTACTCGGATCGAGTGAAATAACTTCTTACTCCCGCTCTCCACCCTTCATGAGATTCATACTTCTTAATATTAGCGAATGTGAGTGGTGTCATTGGTTCTACCCATTCTTCATTATCTCTAGCCTCAACTCGCGGAGAGTTGGCGAGTGAAAAAATTAATTCAGTAGTGTCCCAATCCGGCTCCACTCTCATTTCGAGGAGTGGCCGGGATGTTTTGATAAATAATTCTCCCGATGTTGATGCTTCATTATTCCGAATACGAAATTCGGATTGCTCATCTCGTGTTACCTCACTGTGGTGATAGGTGGGTAAGAGAGTAGAACAAATAAAGTAATGTCGAGCTTTGAGATCGTATTTAATTTAGAAAGAGGAAAATTCACTCTTTCCTGTCGCTTAATTTTCCAAACTCCGGTCCCATCGGCGAGAAAGTTAATGACTTCCTCCAAGGTGGTCCTTCCATCGTTCCAAAAGTTTCATACTCGCTAAAGGGCGAGTCATGAACTTCATAGAACGCGTTTATTCTTGCGACATCGAATTCTACAAAAACCCTCGTACCTTTACTCGGTGCATCTTCAGTCAGCAGTTAAATTGGCATAAAATTCTTTAACCACTTCCACATACTGCTCATATCGAACGTAACGAAATTCTCCCAACCTCGTTCCTTAATAATCCGCTCTACTTCTCCTCCCGGATTTTTGAAAACCCGATCCGCAATGCACTTTCTTCCTTGAATATTTTCAAAATATTTAGTCCGTGCTCGTGCATTGATGAATCGGTCTTCGTCGAATTCTACTCGACGTTTTTGTCGTGGAGCTATACGATCGATCTGTGAAAATCATGAAAATTTTCACTAAACTTAAAAATAATCCTAAGAAGGCTTCCTACAACATTTATAAGCAATTTAAATTAAATTCCATGGATTTCCACCGAATATTTCTTCTATATTTTGATTTTTTTCCAAAATTTGCAATGTGGTGAAAATACACGGTGAAAATCAAAAATTTTTGCATAGGAGTGAAGCACTTACCAAGAGAAGATGAAATCCGGTGTTTTTGAGTGATAGAATCGCCTCTAAATCCAAGATCTCTCAAGCCCTAGGTCAGTTTTTGCGAAAATGAGAGGTTGGGGATGATGAATAGTGTTTTTGACCGGTCAAATATAGGTCTTTTTGCGTTCTCGCTGTCGGCGAGATTTTCTCGCCGTCGGCGAGATAATTAATTCCATAAGGCAAAAGTTTCGGGAAAAATCCGCCGTCGGTGAGAAATTCTTCGTCGTCGGCGAGATCGATCTCGCCGTCGGCGGGATTTTTCGCCGTCGGCGAGGTCCTAAAAATTTCAATTTTCGAATTTCGTCAATCATTTTCAACCTCGATTTGCCTTATATTATATTTCCGATCATATCATTTATTAATTTAATATGAAGATTAGCTACTTATACACAAACAAATTCACACAACACAACAAATTAACTTTAATATTGAAATCCATGAGACATACAAACTAACATAATTTAAAACTCTATAATCAAACTTCAAACTTCAATCCTTACTACTAATCAAGATCGCAAACCAATCCACGACACACTAAATGCCGATACAAAACTATGACGCATATCTCAATTAAGTTTGAGATATTCAAATCATCACTCCACACATAATAAAATCTAAATCAAATCAAATAACATAAATACAAACATACTTATGAAAATCTTTACTACTACTCTTCATGGTCGGAATCTTCATCTTCTCGATATTTCCGATATGACGATGATGCACAAATAAGTTATAGAAAGGCCCGAAGGGAAATTCGAAGCGGATTCTTCGGTGATCCAACCCTTCCGTCTCGCTAAATGAAGAAAGTTAGCTTCAGAGTGTCCGGAATGATCAAAGTGTTCCTTCATCCTCCAGATCAATGCGATCAAATAAATCGGATATATTGTTTATTGAATCTCTCACTTTCTGCAGCTCTTTCTCCATTCCTTTAATTTTCTTCAAAAGTAACTCCGTTTTATCCGAAATAGGCCTTGCTATAGGATTATTCCGTGAAGCTCTATCGGAGATAAATGTAATGTCTTCATTATCGTCCAAAGTAGGGAACATATCCGTAGGATCAAGCGGCTTCAAGGTAACGTAACCTTTTCCCAAGCTTCATAAGAAACCCAGTACCGATCGCATAATGCAAAAATAGTAGATGGGTGTCCTAGTCCGTGAACTGACCCATGCACAATTAAACCCAATGCAGACTTAACAATTATTGATCCAACATCAATAGGTAATCCACTTTGAATACAATAATTCAATATAGCACATTCCTTCGAAACCTTGTTTACCCTCATAGTAGGTAACAATTTAGATGAGATGAAAAAGTGCCGGTCTTCGAGACGAGATTCAAAAGTGATGCGGAGAAACTAACATACCCGTCTTCACGCATGTCCCAATCTTCCGGTTCATCAGTCAGATATCGAAATATCTCATTCATATTATATCGAGAAGGCACAAAATTTGAATAGTGACATACCGTGGTGTTTTCTATAGAGAATAATTCATTTACTCTTGATGGAGTAAACGTCACCCATCTTCCTCGGACGTAGACATTCCCATTGTTGATCGCATGTAAGTTAGAGTAGAACTCTTTCACAACCGGAATAACAACGAGCGGACGTTGTGTAACAAAATACCTCCCGAGCATGTCGCGCGATCGTTTTTTCTATCTTCGTAGTGGAATTCTCTAATCCTCGATTGACAAATCCCGTTCTTTGACAACTCTTTTCTTTATCAAAACCTTGTTGAAGATCGATTGCGCTTTCGCACTCACAAATTTCCTCCGGTTAAACACTCCAGATTTAGAGGAATCTAAGAATTTGGAGGCCATTATGGTGAATGGAATGAATTCTAGTGAAGAAGGCAGACTTAGAGTGGTTTAAGAATGGGTTTTCACAAAGGAATTGGTGTTGAAACCGTCTAAATTGGCATTCAAAGTATAAATAACTCATCTTTATAACTTCCTCGCTGTCGGCAAGGTCGTTTCTCACCGTCGGCGACTTAGTTATAAAAACTGCCTTTCCGGTTCTCGCTGTCGGCGAGGACGTTTCTCGCTGTCGGCGAGCTCGATAAATAAGCCGAATCTAATTTAGGCGCGAACCTCGGCTGTCGGCGAGTATCGACCTCGCCGTCGGCGAGATTTCAAAATAATGTCCAATTTCGCTCTAAATCGAATAATTTCTTTTCTCATCATAATGGTTCGAATATGTGATGATTCTTAATAATAATCGAGTAGTAAAGTTTCAATAATATAAACTAACTATTAAGATACAATAAAAATAGATAACTAATATGGGTTGCCTCCCATAAAGCGCTTGGTTTAACGTCGTCGGCTCGACCTAATTTCAATTATTAATCGAGTCGACTAAGCATTAAAACCTCTTTATAGTTAGGTCTTATACCTTCGAAATATGGTTTTAATCTATGTCCATTAACTTTAAATTTATGTCCAGTTTTTGGATCTTCGATTTCTATAGTTTCGTATGAAAATATTTGAGTTATGGTGAAAGGTCATAACCATCGAGGCTTCAATTTTCCAGAAAATAATTTCAATCTAGTATTATATAGCAAAATTTTCTGTCCTGGTTCAAAATTTCTCTGATTAATCTTCCGATCATGCCATAATTTCATCTTTTCTTTATAAATCCGATCATTATCATACGATTCATTTCTTAATTCTTCCAATTCATTTAATTGCAACAATTTTTTCTCATCAGACTTCCTTCATATTATAATTAAATTCTTTAATCGCCCGATATGCTTTATGTTCTAATTCAATCTGGTAAGTGGCACGTTTTTCCATATATAAGTACGTAAGGAGTCATTCCAATCGGAGTTTTATAAGCGATCCTATAAGCCCATAATGCGATGTCTAATCTAATAGACCAATCTAACTTATTTGGGTTTACTGATTTTTCTAAAATACGTTTAATCTCACGATTAGATACTTCGACTAATCCGCTAGTCCGTGGATGATAAGCGAGTGGATATCTTATGAGTAATATTGTATTTTTCTACTAGTTTGTGAATGTATTTATTTCTAAAATGAGTTCATCCGTCGGTGATAATCACTCTCGGCATTCCAAATCTAGTAAAAATATTTTTCATCGAAATTTTGAAACACTCTTAGCATCACACCTAGGTAAAGCTTGTGCCTCAATCCATTTGGAAACATAATCAGCAATCTACTAATATATATGAGTTTCCAAACGAAGGAATAAAAGGTCCCATAAAATCTAATCCCCAAATATCAAAAATTTCAACTTCTAATATAAAGTTTAGAAGCATTTCGTTTCTTCAGATATATTTCCTACTCTTTGGCATTTATCGCAAGTTTTAATATATCTATATACATCTCTAAATAGAGTAGGCCGGTAAAATCCAGATTGTAGAATCTTATAAGCGATTTATCGGTCCCAAAATGTCCTCCAAAATTAGAATCATGACATTTTTGAATAATTGGTTCGGCTTTCTTCATAAGGTACACATCTTCTAATAATTAAATCCTTACATTGCTTATATAAATATGGTTCATCCCAAAAATAAGTTTTCGTATCATGGATGAATTTTTTCTCGTTGTTGCAAAGTTAACATAGGTGGTAAAATATTACTAACTATATAGTTTACTATATCAGCATACTATGGTATTTTCCACTCATTGATATTATATAGTTGTTCATCAGGAAAACTGTCTATAATTTCATTTTCAATATCAGATAATTCATGATTTTCTAATCTTGATAAATGATCCGCAATTTGATTATCAGTTCCTTTCTTATTAACGATCTCAAAATCGAATTCTTGCATTAATAACATCCATCTAAATAATCTTGGTTTGGAATCTTTCTTTTGCATTAAATATTTGATAGCAGAATGATCAGTATGCACGATACATTTTGTTCCAATCAGATAAGGTCTAAATTTATTAAAACCATATACTATCGCTAATAGTTCTCTTCTACATGAATCGTATAATTTTTTTCAGCATCATTTAGAGTTTTACTAGTATAGTATATAACTTTAAAAATCTTTTCATATCTTTGCCCAAGAACTGCTCCTACAGCATAATCACTAGCATCACACATAAGCTCAAATGGTTTCTCCCAGTTAGGTGAAACTATTATAGGTCCTGTAATTAATTTTTCTTTTAAGAGTTCAAAAGCATTCAGGCATTCGATTGTAAATTCAAATTTCTTGTCCTTTTCGAGAAGTTGGCATAGAGGTTTAGTAATTTTTTAAAAATCTTTTATATAGCGTCCGTAGAATCCAGCATGTCCAAGAAAACTTCTTACCCCTTTTACCGTAGTTGGAGGTGGTAATTTAGCTATAACTTGAATTTTTGCAGGGTCCACTTCCATGCCTTTTTCCGAAATTTTATGCCCTAATACAATGCCGCTCGCAACCATAAATTGACATTTCTCCCAATTTAGAACTAAATTTGTTTTCTCACATACTTCTAATACTTTTTCAAGATGAGTTAAGCATGTGTCAAATGATGTTCCAAATACAGAGAAATCATCCATAAATACTTCTATTCCATTGTCAATTAACTTACTAAATATAGACATCATATATCTCTGGAATGTTGCTGGTGCATTACATAATCCAAAAGGCATTCTTCAAAAAGCGAAAGTTCCATAAGGACTAGTAAATGTAGTTTTCTCTTGATCCTCAGGAGCAATTTGTATTTGATGATAACCGGTGTATCCATCTAGAAAACAAAAATACTTATGTCCGGTTAATCTATCTAACATCTGGTCTAGAAATGGTAAAGGAAGTGATCTTTCCTGGTGGCGGTATTTAATTTCCTATAATCAATACATATACGCCAACCAGTAACTTGTCTTATAGGAATAAGATCGTTATTTTCATTGGCAGTGTCGGTCACTCCTCCCTTCTTAGGAACACAGTGAATTGGGCTTACCCAAGCACTGTCAGAAATAGGATATATAATACCATTATCTAACCATTTTAAAATTTCTTTCTTAACTACTTCTTTCATTATCGGGTTTAATCTCCTTTGGGGATGCTGCTTTAGGTTTATGTTCATCATCTAAAATAATTCTATGCATACGAGATTGAAGGACTAATTCCTTTAATATCTGCTGAAAGTCCAACCAAAAGTTTTTTTATATTTTTTTAAAGTTTCTAAAAGTTTTTGTTCTTGAGATTCGTTTAATGCGAGATGAAATAATAACTGGTAAAGTTGAAGAATTACCTAAATAAGCATATTTCAAATGATCGGGTAATATTTTTAGCTCAAGTTCGGGAGGTTTAATAATTGATGGAACTATATTCTTGTCGGTATTTTCGGTATTATCCAAAAATTCAAATCTTTCCTGAATAAAATCTAGTTCTTCATGATTATCTTCAATTAATTCGGTGTTTTCTTTTTCTAATTTATCCTCGTAATATTCCTTAAAATGTTCTTGTTGTAAATATTCAAGTATTTCCATCCGAAAACATTCATCATCTTTTTCTAGCGCGGAGATATTTCATTGATTTTGCAATATTAAATGTAACTTTTTGGTCATTTACTCTCATAGTTAATTCTCCTTTCGAACATCAATCATAGCTTTTCCAAGTAGCTAAAAATGGTCTTCCTAAAATGATAGGAATTTCTTTATCTTCCTCCATATCTAAAACAATAAAATCTATTGGGAAGATAAATTTATCCACCTTTACTAACACATCTTCAATAACTCCCTTAGGATAGGTAACCGAACGATCAGCTAATTGAAGGGTTATCGAAGTAGGTGTAATTTTTCCTAATCCTAATCTCTTAAAAATTGATAGAGGCATTAGATTGATGCTTGCTCCTAAGTCACACAAAGCTTTTCCATAAAATTTTTCTCCTATAGCACGGGGTATAGTGAAACTACCAGGATCTTTCAATTTTTCGGAAGCTTCTTCGAATAATAGCACTACACTCTTCACTAAGTGCGACTTGTTTCATTATCAGTTGAATTTTCTTTTCTTATTTAGAATATCTTTCATAAATTTTACATAATTTGGCATCTGATCTAAAGCTTCCACAAAAGGTATATTAATTGTTAATTTCTTTAATATTTCAAGGAATTTAGCAAATTGTTTATCTTTTTTATGTTGAGCTAGTCGTTGAGGAAATGGTGGTGGAGGTTTTTCAACGAAATTTTCATAGGTATTAAAGGATGTTCCAAGTTTGAATCTTGTTGAATTGTTTCCTTTTCAATTTCCACTTCCTCTTTTGGCTTTCAAGTTCTTTTTGAATTTGAGGTTCTAATTCTTTTCCACTCCTTAGTTGTATTGCTTTAATTTGTTCTTTTCCTTGATCTTTAGGATTTATTTCCACATTACTAGGAAAAGTTCCGGGTATTCTATTATTTAGCGCGATAGTAATATGTCCAAGTTGAGTTTCGATATTTTTAATAGATGTTCCTTGAATTTGTAATTGATTTCCTTGAATTTGTAGTTGATTTTCTTGATTTTGTAGTCGATGACCCATATTCAAAATTAATTCATCCATGGATAATTTCTTATCCTTGAATTGAGGGTTATTGTTATTAAATCCAGGTGGGTAATTAGGTTTATAGTTTGGATTTGCTTGATTAGGTTGATTCATCCTTTTTGATTAGATGTGTTATTCCAATTAAAATTTGGATGAGTTTTCCAACCAGGATTATAATAGTTTGAATAAGGGTTATTAGTTTTATTATTAATAGCATTTAAAGTTTCATAATTAGTTTGAGATTCTATGATTTGTCCAGATGAGTTTTCTTCTAAAATAGGAGAGTAGTTCATTCCAAAACGATCTAACTTCTTAGATATAGCAGCAATTTGAGAAGCTAACATAAATATTGCATCGTTTTCATGAATGCTGGCTATCTTTTTAGGATTTACTCTTTCAACAGGCCATTGAAAATTATTTGTTGCCATTTCTTCGATTAGTGCATAAGTTTCATCAAATGGTTTAGACATTAATGAACCTCCAGCAGCAGCATCGATGATTGATCTTAAAGATCCTACTAATCCATTATAAAAGGTTTGAATAATCGACGATACTGGTAGCGCATGATGTGGGCATTTCCTAAGAAGTTCCTTAAATCTCTCCCAAGCTTCATATATTGATTCTCCATCTAATCGACAAAAGAAGTTATATCATTTCTAAACTTAGCAGTTTTAGATGGTGGAAAATATTTGGATAGAAATTTTTGTGATAATTCTCCCCAAGTTTTAATAGATCCGAGTGCTTAACGAATTCAACCACATTTTAGCTTTATCCCTTAATGAAGAAGGAAAAAGTTCGAGTCTTATGGCATCGTCGGATACTCCTTGATATTTAAAAGTAGCACGAAGTTCTAGAAAACTAGCAAGATGTAAGTTAGGAACTTCGAGTAGGTGAACCACTAAATTGATTGTTTTGTACCATTTGGATAATTGCGAGTTTAAGTTCAAATGAATTAGCGAGCTACATCGGGTTTTGAATAGTTAAATGAATTTCATCGATGTAGGGTTGGCATAATCTTTTAATGGTCTTTGTTGGCTCATATTTTGAATTTCAGGAATATTCGCCATTTGTGTTAAATTTAGAATTTGTTTCTTTTGTTTTCTAATTCTTTTAATTGTACGCTCTAATTCAGAATCGTAAGGTATTAAATTTTCGTTTCCAAATTTGCGCATACAATTTCAGAATAGATATTAATTTATTTATTATGATTATTTTAAAATAGTCCGTTACTTTAGTAAATTTTTCTTACTCTCCCCGGCAACGGCGCCAAAAACTTGACCCACAATTTTTTTATTATGATATTTTTAATTTAATTGCAACGACGCCAAAAACTTGACCCCGCTATTTATATGTATAGAATTGTAATTGTTTATGTTGTGGATGCTACGTAAGTATACGTATCGTATCGAAGTAATACGGAGGCTCTAGTGGAGTCCTGATTATCGATCCCACGAGGAAAGAGAAAATTAAATAACAACTAATTTAAAATAATAATAATAATTTTTAAAATAGTATACGAAAATTTGGAATTCTAAATTTGAGCGCAATAAAGTAAACTAAGTATTTTAATTAGGTAACTTAACTAAGTAGAAAATTAATATGTATTGAAAGTGCAGGAAATTAAACTAATTGCTAAATAAGTCTTAACTAATCAGAAAAAGTATCTTTCCCCTTATTTAGAAATTTAAGTGATTGATGAATTTAAATAGATAATTTTAAGGTATTGTGACAAATAGGTGCATTCCTTATTCTTTACCCTTTGGTCCAGGTGTAAAGAATATTGACTAATCCTATGTTTGATTGCGAATCTGCGGCTAAGTTGGGAGGATACCGATTGCTACTTGGCGCTCCCACGTTCCCCTCGCTCGAGGGCTAACATCTATACTTCGACTCTCAAACAATAGGATCTGAATTGAATATTTTAGTATGTCACACTAAAATGCTCGATTCTACGCCCGATGATATTATTTCCCTATTTATTTGCACCCTCCTTCCAAGGCTTTTGAATTCCCGAATATCAGATGTAATTTTTACTATAGTTGATAATCAATATATTTTAACAAATCAAATGGCCAGTTTGAAAGTAAATTAAGTTTTAAGTAAAAATTATCACAATTTATTAATATATATATAAGTATCTCTATTTTAATTTCATCAAGTCACTTAATTTCAATAACAGGGAGAAAGACTAATAAACTACTCAGAATGCATGGGAACATAACTAATCATGGATTTCATTTAAAGTTAAAAAAACAATAAATACAAATACTTATCTCGATTTATCCCCAAACAGACTCCTCGTAGTTCCTTTGACTCTTCCTTCCAGTACAGCACGACTCACTAATTACTCACTAAACTTACTAAAGACTCACTAAAGACACACTATCGCACAAAAATTAACACACAAGAGATCGAATTTCGGCCTCTATATATAGAGGTAAGCAAAGGTCCAAGAGGTGTGTAAGCATCTCTTCAAAAGTGTCCGGGTTCAATGTATCTGTGCCATTTGAACTACCTCGCCGTCGGCGACGAACTACCTCGGCTGTCGGCGAGGCTTCTGAAGATCTTCAAGCCGCTCTAGCTCGGCGTCGGCGGGTTCGGGCTCGCCTGTCGGCGAGACAGTTATAAATTCTTCAGAATTTTCTTCTTGTAACCTTGTCGTCGGCGGGCTCGATCTCGCCGTCGGCGACTTAGCACAAATTGCATGATTTTGCTCCAAATTCGCTCCTTTTTATGATTTTTGCTTTTATCACCTAAATTATTCATTCCTGCAACAAAATAAAGAAAATACCCTTCTTTAAAGTGCAATTTCATCAAAAATAGGTATGAATTTCTTAATAAATTTTTCAGCGATCATCGACGTCCTGCAAAACAGAGTTAGCACATCTAATAACATGCAAAGAAAATCTAAATGAAACTTCATGTCTTCATCCTGCAAGGAAAACAAAATTAGAAACAATGTCATATCAAGATATTTAGATTACCTGGTCAAAGTGTCTGTTGATCCAGAGTTGTCTGATGTCCAAAAGTGGTTGAGATGTCGGTTTAGATTTATGTTAATTTATGTTTAAATTTTGATTTGTCTTGAATATTGATTTGGGTTGGATTTTGGATTTTATATCGATTTGGATTTGATTTTGGATTTTATGTCAATTTCAGTTTAATTTTATGTCGAGTTAAGTTCAACGTGGGTCGAACTTTAAGAATTATGATGTCATATGTTAAGTTAAATTCGATACAGGTCAAACTTAAGAACTATGTCAATTCATGTCGTGTTAAGTTCGATCATATCGATTTATGTCGAATTATATCAATTTATGTTGAGTTCTATTGAGTTTGGTTCAAAATGTTGGTTAATGTCATTTAATGTCGGTGTTTATTGAATTTAGTTTGAAATGTCATTTAATGTTGAATTTGATTTGAAATGTCAATTAATGTCATTTAATATCGGTGATTGTTTAATTTGGTTTGAAATGTCAGATTTATGTCGGTTATGTCGATTTTGGTTTGAAATGTCGAATTTATATCGATTATGTCGATATTCGTTTGAAATGTCGAATTTATGTCGGTTATGTCGATTTTTGTTTGAAATGTCAAATTTATGTCGATTTTGTCAATTAAACGTTTGGAATGTCAAATTTATGTCGGTTTTGTCGATTAAATGTTCGGTTTTGTCGATTAATTGTTTAGAATGTCAAATTTATGTTGATTATGTCAATTTTGGTTTAGAATGTCGATTTTATGACGGTTATGTTGATTTTTGTTTGGAATGTCAAATTTATGTTGATCATGTTAATTTATGTTTGAAATGTCAAATTTATGTTGATTATGTCGATTAATTGTTTAAAATATCGAATTTATGTCTATTTGGTTTAAAATGTCGATTTTATATCAGTTATGTTTGAAATGTCGAATTTATGTCGATTATGTCGATTAATTGTTTGGAATGTCAAATTTATGTAGATTATGTCGAAATGTCAAATTTATGTTGATCATGTCGATTTATGTTTGAAATGTAAAATTTATGTTGATTATGTCAATTTGAGTTCAATTTTGTCGATTTAAGTTCAATTTGCGTTGAATCTAAGGTTTATATCGATTTAGGTTCAATTTGGGTTGAACCTAAGGTTTATGTCGATTTAGATTCAATTTGGATTGAATCTAAGGTTTATGTCGATTTAGATTCGATTTGGGTTGAATCTAAGGTTTATGTCGATTTAGATTCGATTTGGATTGAATCTAAGGTTTATGTCTATTTAGATTCAATTTGGGTTGAACCTAAGGTTTATGTCGAATTAGATTCAATTTGGGTTGAATCTAAGGTTTATGTCGATTTAGGTTCAATTTGGGTTGAACCTAAGGTTTAGGTTAACTTGAGTTCAAGTTAGGTTGAACTCAAGTTAGGTTATGTTTAGGTTAGGTTCAATGTTTGTTGAACCTAAAGTTTAGAGTTAACTTGAGTTCAGAGTTAGGTTGAACTCGAAGTTAGGTTATGTTTAGGTTAGGTTGATGTGGGTTGAACCTAAGGTTTAGGTTAACTTGAGTTCGAGTTAGATTGGACTCAAGTTAGGTTAGGTTTAAATTAGGTTCAATGTGGTTGAACCTAAAGTTTGGGTTAACTTGAGTTCAAGTTGGATTGAACTCGAGTTAGGTTATGTTTGAGTTTAAATTAGGTTCAATGTGGATTGAACCTAAAGTTTAGGTTTACTTGAGTTCAAGTTGGATTGAACTCGAGTTAGGTTATGTTTGAGTTTAAGTTAGGTTCGATGTGGATTGAACCTCAAAGTTTAGGTTTACTTGAGTTCGAGTTGGATTGGACTCAAGTTAGGTTATGTTTGAGTTTAAGTTAGGTTCAATGTGGATTGAACCTAAAATTTAGGTTTACTTGAGTTTAAGTTGGATTGGACTCAAGTTAGGTTATGTTTGAGTTTAAGTTAGGTTCAATGTGGATTGAACCTAAAGTTTAGGTTTACTTGAGTTTAAGTTGGATTGGAGTCAAGTTAGGTTATTTTTGGCTAAGTTTGGTTTAACTTGAGTCTAATATGGGTTAGACTTAAGTTTGGTTTGATTTTGACTTAGGTTCATGTCAGGTTGAACCTAAGTTTGGTTTGACTTAAGTCTAATGTAGGTTAGACTTAAGTTAGGTTTAGGTTTAATTTAGGTTCGATGTGAGTTGAACCTAAGTTTAGTTTGACTTAAGTCTAATGTAGGTTAGACTTAAGTTAGGTTTAGGTTTGATTTAGGTTCGATGTGGGTTGAACCTAAGTTTGGTTTGACTTAAGTCTAATGTAGGTTAGACTTAAGCTAGGTTTAGGTTTGATTTAGGTTCGATGTGGGTTGAACCTAATTTCGGTCTGACTTAAGTCTAATGTAGGTTAGACTTAAGTTAGGTTTAAGTTTGATTTAGGTTCAATGTGGGTTGAACCTAAGTTTGGTTTGACTTAAGTCTAATGTAGATTAGGCTTAAGTTAGGTTTAGGTTTGATTTAGGTTCAATGTGGGTTGAGCCTAAGTTTAGTTTGACTTAAGTCTAATGTAGATTAGGCTTAAGTTAGGTTTAGGTTTGATTTAGGTTCATGTCGAGTTGAACTAAGGGTTTGGTTTAAGTTTGACTTAAGTTCAGTGTAGATTGGACTTAAGTTTGACTTAGATCTAACTAAGTTTGGTTTGACTTAAGTCTAAATGGGTTAAGCTTAAGTCAGGTTTGATTTTTTTTAAACCTTGGTTAATTAAGGCTTAATGGTCTTATTAAGTCTAAGCTTTAGACCTAATTAGGATTTGAATTTAGTTAAGCCTTAATTAGTTAAGGCTTAATGGTTTAATTAGATCTAATGGTTAGATCTAATTAGGGTTTAGGTTTGATTAAACCTTAGTTAGTTAAGATGCTAATGGTTTAATTAGGTGCTAATGGGTTAGACCTAATTAGGGTTTAAGTTTGATTAAACTTTAGTTAGTTAAGGTCTAATGGTTTAATTAGATCTAAGGGGTATACCTAATTAGGGTTTAGGTTTGATTAAACCTTAGTTAGTTAAGGTTTAATGGTTTAATTAGGTCTAAGGGTTAAACCTAATTAGGGTAGGGTTTAGGTTTGATTAACCTTAGTTAGTTAAGGTTTAATGGTTTAATTAGGTCTAAGGGTTAGACCTAATTAGGGTTTAAGTTTGATTAAACCTTAGTTAGTTAAGGTCTAATGGGTTAGACTTAATTAGGGTTTAGGTTTTATTAAACCTTAGTTAGTTAAGGTTTAATGGTTTAATTAGATCTCACAGTTAGACCTAATTAGGGTTTATGTTTGATTAAACCTTAGTTAGTTAAGGTTTAATGGTTTAATTAGGTTTAAGGGTTAGACCTAATTAGGGTTTAAGTTTGATTAAACCTTAGTTAGTTAAGGTTTAATGGTTTAATTGGAGTTACAGGGTTAAACCTAATTAGGGTTTAGGTTTGATTAAACCTTAGTTAGTTAAGGTTTAATGGTTTAATTAGATCTAAGGGTTAGACTTAATTAGGAGTTTAAGTTTGATTAAACCTTAGTTAGTTAAGGTTTAATGGTTTAATTAGGTCCAAGGGTTAGACTTAATTAGCGTTTAGGTTTGATTAAACCTTAGTTAGTTAAGGTTTAATGGTTTAATTAGGTCCAGGGTTAGACCTAATTAGGGTTTAAGTTTGATTAAACCTTATGTTTAAGGAGGTTAATTAAGTTTAGTATGTCTTTAAACCTAATTAAGGGAGTTTAGTTTTGATTAATTAAGTTTAATATGTCTTTAAACCTAATTATGGGAGTTTAGTTTTGATTAATTAAGTTTAATATGTCTTTAAACCTAATTAAAGGGTGTCTGGTTTTGTGTTACTTAAGTTTAATATGTCCTTAAACTTAAAGAGTTTAATTTTTATTAAACCTAATTTAGGTAAGGTCTAATAGGTTAATTAAGTTTAGTGTGTCCTTAAACTTAATTAAAAAAAAGTTTAATTTTATTAAATCTAATTTAGGTAAGGTTTAATTGGTTAATTAAGTTTAGTGTGTCTTTAAACTTAATTAAAAAGGTTTGATTTTTATTAAACCTAATTTAAGTAAGGTTTAATGGGTTAATTAAGTTTAGTGTGGCCTTAAACTTAATTTGAAAAAGTTTAATTGTTATTAAACCTAATTTAGGTAAGGTTTAATGGGTTAATTAAGTTTATTATGTCTTTAAACTTAATTAAAAAAAAAGTTTAAGTTTTGTTAAACCTAATTTAGGTAAGGTTTAATTGGTTAATTAAGTTTAGTGTGTCCTTAAACTTAATTAAAGAAGTTTAATTTTTATTAAACCTAATTTTGGTAAGGTTTAATTGGTTAATTAAGTTTAGTGTGTCCTTAAACTTAATTAAAGAAGTTTAATTTTTATTAAACCTAATTTAGGTAAGGTTTAATGGGTTAATTAAGTTTAGTGTGTCTTTAAACTTAATTAAAGAAGTTTAATTTTTATTAAACCTAATTTAAGTAAGGCTTAATGGGTTAATTAAGTTTAGTGTGTCCTTAAACTTAATTAAAAAGGTTTGATTTTTTGTTAAACCTAATTTAGGTAAGATTTAATTGGTTAATTAAGTTTAGTATATCCTTAAACTTAATTAAAGAAGTTTAATTTTTATTAAACCTAATTTAGGTAAGGTTTAATGGGTTTAAATGTCATTTTAAGCCTTAATTGAATCTAATCTTGTCATTTTAGACTCAAGTGAGGTTTATTATTAGCCTATCATAGAGCTAGAACCATTTTCAAACTTAGATTGTTGATGAAAATAGTTCAATTTTATAAAGGGTCATTTTAGGATCAAAATTATTTAATTAATAAATGATTTTAACCCTAAATTTCCAAATGTCATTCAAGATTGTTTCTATAACTTAGAAATATTTTTCCTAGGGTCATTGTCATGTTGCCCTATCATTCCTAGTCATTTGTATTTTTATTTTCTTAATTTTCAAATTTTTATAATTATTATTTGAAATAATTACAAAGAAACTTGAAAATTCAAGAAAAGTATCATAGGCATGTTTTCTGTTCTTAGAAAAATTATGGAAGGTCCCTAAGAACATAAAGATAAATGCCTCAAAGTTTCATAATTTTTTGATTTGTAAATAATTTTTCATAATTAAAATACTCCAGAGAGTATTTAATTAATTAAAAATTAAATACTGAGAATAAAATTATGATTTTGGTCTCATAATTTTCTCCTCTTCAAGAGCTTTCCAGAGGTATTTTTATTTTATTTTTATGACCTCTGGATCAAAAGATATGAATTTTTTAAGTTTGAAGGGTTAAAATGAATTTTTCTTTTTTTTTTTAATTCTGCGCCGCCAAAACGCTCCGAAGACGACACGCGTCCTCGGCAGCGTCGAAGAAGCGGGAAGATCCCGTGCAGGCAGCCGAACAGCTGATACTGCGGGCGCAGATCAGCGCCGTCCATCCCAAAGGCGCGGGATCGGACGGCTGAGAAAATTTGGGATTTATTACGAAAATTCTGAAACCCTTAAACTTCAAATGTTAATATCTCACTCATTTCTTGACGAAACTGAGTTATTTTTTTTTAAATGCTCATCTGGATGAGAGGTATCTATCCATACGGTGATGATACACTTTTGAACCAGTATGGCACATGATTTATCAAAAATACGATTTTTTTTGCAAAGATAAATTACATACCTTGGCCACAAGCAAATCAAGCTAGATCAGACTTTATGGTTGCCTTCTAGGACACCAATAGAAGATAATTGCTGCAGCAATTTGTTCCAGAAGTATGGCTTAGAGAGGAATTTGGGAAAAATGCCTAATTTGGGCTGTTTTTGAAAATTGGTCAAATTGGCTCAAATGGGCTGAAACTATGGCTTGGGATTGATCCTAAAAGATTATGGAAGCTCTTAGGAAGAAGTTTTGTGTTGGGAGCAAGAGGGTTTGAGCAGCCTACGGACCTCCCTAAATATTTTCTCCTCTCTTGCTAGTTTCGGCCATGGGGTCTTTTTATAGCGAGGGGTGGTGTTGGCTTGGCTTTGGGTCATTCTAGGGGATTACTTACCTCCTCATCAGCTCATAGGGTGATCAATTGGCTGAAGATAGGCTTTGATGCTTCTCCCTAAGTTTGCCATGATGAGTTCCATCTCTTTGGCTCTTGTCCATTAGCTATTGTGGGAGGTGAATGGTGAGCTGCCTATACCTCTCTTAAGAAGCTTACACCTCACTCCTTAGGCTTGGCAAATGGTGACACATATGTCTAGCCTTCATCATTACCTTTAACCATGGTGAGGGAGGGGTTTCATGTGTGGTTTTCCTCCCATTGGGTGGCTTGGGAGGTGGAGAAGATGGCCTTGTGTTGGCCGGCCACTTCATGGAGAGATGATGCTTAGGGTGAAGGAGGTGGTGACACCTCACCCCATGCATAACTATGGATGTTAAGCCATGGGTAATGGGCCTTAAGATGGGCTTTATTAATTGTTAAATAAGCCTTTAAGATGGTTTAGCCTAATTAATTATGAAGAGGCTAAAAGTTATTTCATTTCTTCTTTAATTCCCATTTTAATTAATTATTTTATTAACTAAAATTGGTGGAAATTATTTTATTAATCAATTTATTAATTGAAAATAATCTCAAATTAAGTAATTGATTAATTTTGTCATTTTTGTTATTTTATGATTTTAATTTAATTTTCATTTTTATTAATTATGTCATTTAATTAAAATTTTGAAAATTAAATCATTAATCATTTTAATTAATCAAAATAATTTTGAAATTAATTATTTGATTAATTTTGTCGTTTTAAGTTATTTTATGATTTTAATTTAATTTTCATTTTAATTAATTATGTCATTTAATTAAAATTTTGAAAATTAAATCATTAATCATTTTAATTAATCAAAATAATTTTAAAATTAATTATTTGATTAATTTTGTTATTTTTATTTCATTTTTATCTATTTTAATCAAAATAGATAGGTGTTGACCAATTTTGACTTAGGTTGACCCAAGTCAGCTCAAGTTGATCAAATTGATTTTAAGATGTCCAATTCTTGTGATTTTGTCATTGTGGTGTTTTAAATGTGTCAGTGGGTGAAAAGGTTGATTTATGGGTCAACGGGGTCGGTCATTGGGTATGGTCTGACCAATTTGACCAAAGTTGACTTTTTGGGTTAAAAGGTTGACCTATGGGGTCAATAGGGTAGGTCATTAGGTCTGGTTTGACCAATTTGACCAAAGTTGACATTTTAGGTCAAAAGGTTGACTTATGGGGTCAATAGTGTAGGTCACTAGGTCTGGTTTGACCAGTTTGACCAAAGTTGACTTTTTAGGTCATAAGGGTGACCTATGGGGTCAACGGGGTTGGTCACTAGTGTCAGTTTGACCGGTTTGACCAAAGTTGACTTTTTAGGTCATAAGGGTGACCTATGGGGTCAACGGGGTTGGTCATTAGGTCCGGTTTGACCAATTTGACCAAAGTTGACTTTTAGGACAAAAGGTTGACCTATGGAGTCGATAGTGTAGGTCATTAGGTCTGGTTTGACCAATTTGACCAAAGTTGACTTTTTAGGTCAAAAGGGTGACCTATGGGGTCAACATGGTAAGTCATTAGGTCTGGTATGACCAATTTGACCAAAGTTGACTTTTTAGGTCAAAAGGTTGACCTATGGGGTCAACAGTGTAGGTCATTAGGTCTGTTTTGACCAATTTGACCAAAGTTGACTTTTTAGGTCATAGGGTTGACCTATGGGGTCAACAGTGTAGGTCATTAGGTCTGGTTTGACCAATTTGACCAATGTTGACTTTTTAGGTCATAAGGGTGACCTATGGGGTCAACAGGGTTGGTCACTGGGTCTGGTTTGACCATTTTGACCAAAGTTGACTTTTTAGGTCATAAGGGTGACCTATGGGGTCAACAGGGTAGATCATTAGGTCTAGTTTGACCATTTTGACCAATGTTGACTTTTTAGGTCAAAAGGGTGACCTATGGGGTCAACAGGGTTGGTCCTTAAGTCTGGTTTGACCCGTTTGACCAAAGTTGACTTTTTAGGTTATAAGGGTGACGTATGGGGTCAACAGGGTTGGTGACTGGGTCTGGTCTGACCAATTTGACCAATGTTGACTTTTTAGGTCATAAGGGTGACCTATGGGGTCAACAGTGTAGGTCATTAGGTCTGGTTTGACCAATTTGACCAAAGTTGACTTTTTAGGTTAAAAGGGTGACCTATGGGGTCAACAGTGTAGGTCATTAGGTCTGGTTTGACCAATTTGGCCAATTATAAGTCCAATTTGAATTGTTAGTTTGACTGATTTCCCTGTCAAAAAAAATATGAAATAACATATCGATAGGAATCTCATATAATAAATGAATTTTGAAGTATAAAAGCTAAATAATTTCAAATCCAATAAGAAAATAATACCTTAAAATTTAGCTCTCATATTACATTCCTCAAAAACTTTCGATAAGCTGGAGCTGTCAGTTTCTTCTTTTTGGTTTTTAATATATTGGAGCTGTCAACGGATTCACTCATTCCAAGATTGAAACTCCCAATGCTGCTTTGGACTGAATTTTCATTTACAAATTCATGACAATAACTTTGATTTGTCATCACTTCAAAATAAGATAAATTTAATTATATCAAATACTTATTGTATCAAAATAAACTGAAACAAAATATAATATCATAGATTGAATTACTAGTAAGATATTCATAACATACCAGGCGTCCATGTCCTGCTTTCCTTTCCTGTTAGAATGACGAAATATGCAGGTGCAGTCAATCCTTTTATTCTCTTTAGTGTTGGAGACGGCCAAAGATCATCTTTTTCATCACTTTCATGGCTATCATTACTATCTAATTTATTTCAATTGATTTCTTCATTATTGCATGAGCATGCAGTCTTTTTAACTGTAAAATTACATATATAAAATATATTCTTCTCTACATGCATATACTCAAACTATCTATCTCTTTATAGAGCTCATGTATGTGTGTGATTGAGCAGGGTAAGCAATTACCGAAAAATTCATATGGACAAAATTTTTATTTTGCTGGTGCATGTATTCGTTTTCTATTTTTTAAAATAGAACAAGCAGTGTTCTCAAGCTCTTCATTTGAAGTAATGTGTGGTTCAGCTACCTTTGTTAAAGCCATTAATTTGATCTGATCACTGGCACAAATTTAGTATAATTCATTAATGACATATTTTATATCATAAATAAATAAATAAAATGTTAATTCAATTTAAAATGCTTGAAATTAGCGAGAAAGTTAAGCTGAAAGAAATTAAATCGACGTAAATTAATTAGTCTAACTCTTAAGATTCTCCATTTCATGTGAGAATCAGATTCAAAACTCTAATGCAATGTACTAAAAAAAGATCCTACTAAAATTCTAATACAATTTCATAAAAACAACGATGTAATTTTTTATTTTTAGCAGCTTCTGCATCTTAATTTCAGGTCAATTGAAGACATACATTGACACCCAAATAAAATATACTAAAATCATCGAATATGTAGTATGTATTCACGGGAAAAAAAATTAAGGAAGAACTAATAAATATGGAAGAAATGCTTTAATTACTATGAGAATCAGATTCATAATTAAAAAAGCAAAATGTTAGGAGAATATCTCATACTACACTAAAACCCTCGATAAGTTTACTGGATTCAAAATTGGAATAACAAGAGAATTCTCGATCTCAATAGCAAAGGAGGTGAAATCGATCTCGATCTGAATCTCTAATTAGGAAACAGTAGGCAGTGAACTCGATAATTATATACTTCTTAATTTGAAAGAAATTTCAATTGTATTTTCTGCTCATTTCTATAACATCTGACAACCTTTCATATATAAACGAAGACTCATTCAATTTTTTTTAAATTTCTCGGAGTTGGCAGAAAAAACTAGATACGACTTATCATGAATATATATATATATATATATATATATATATATATATATATATATATATATATATATATATATATTGTAATTGGCGGGAAAAATAAGATAAGAATTATTCTTATTGGATTTCATTAAATTGTCAAATATTTCACATAATTTCTCGTAATCATTAACGAGTGACTAATTATTTAGTGGTTGTTTAGATTGAAAAGATTTATTCAAAATCCAGATTTCGTACATTTTAAGGTGAGTAAATCTCAAAATGTGATTGAAATGATATATGTTTAGCCTATTAAATTTTTAATGCTTATGAAAAATTAAATCATGATTTTTGATAAAAATTACTAAATTTAAAAATATAAGGTTAAATAATATAAATTAATATCTGATTAACTAATAAATTAATAATTAATATAAATACAATGATATTAAATTAAACTAAACTAAATTGGTCTTATAATTGAATTATCAAAATTTATTATTAGAATAATAAAATACTTTATATAATTTTTTATTTAAGAGATTATAGATTTAATTTAATCTTAAACGTTGGTTGTGGTATCTAAAACCTCTTTTTCCTCATCAAACCATCATCTACCGCCTTCCACTCATTTTTGAAATCTCAGAACATAAAGAATCAAAGAAGTTTCGCTAGTAAAAATTGTTGCATACATTCATCGTAGGTAAAATTGCGTGTTGTCGTCCATTTAAAACTCATCCTACCCCAAAAAGTGTATGGTAAAAATTGATATTAATTAGGTGACGTTTTTCTATTGGAGACCTACCTCTGCATGGAAAAATCGCTCGTTTCGCTAGTCCTCCCGTAACTCTCTTTCATTTGTATATTTTTTCTCACTAAATTCTATCCATATGCAAAATTCTATTACTTTTCGATTAAAAATAAAAATTGCGATAACAACCATGCCAAAGTTCTTCATTCTATGATGTTTATATCAGTTTATGCACCCTATAGATTATATCATCATTTACATATTATTGAACATTTTTGAGAAAGTAAATGCATTCACCAATCAAAATAAAATCTAGTGGACGTATCAACCAAATAATTTCTATTCACAACAAAAAAATTATGGAAGAACCGATATTTGTCAACAAAATAATAAAAAATAATAATTGGATAAGTCAGAAAGAAATGCGTAATTGGATAAGATAAAAATCAGGTGCTTACCTAAGGTCAGAGGGAGAACAACTGACGTCCTTTCTGTAATTCAGGAAGTAATTATATAAAGAATGAGGTTTCTGTCATTACTTTCTAATTTATTCTAATTGATTTCTTCCTTATTGCATGAGCATGCAGTCTTTTTAACTGTAAAATTACAGATATAAAATTCTTTCTTCTACATACATATACTCAAAACTATTTACTCTTTATAGAGCTCATGTATGTGTGCAATTGAGCAGGGCAAGCAATTACCGAAAAATTCATACGGACAAAATATTTTTTTGCTGGTGCATTTACATGCTTTCTATTTTTCAAAATAGAACAAACAGTGTCCTCAAGCTCTTCATTTGATGTAATGTGTGGTTCAACTATTTTTTTTGAAGTCAATAATTTGATCTGATCACTGGTACAAATTTAGTCTGATTCATTAATGATACATTTTTTATCATAAATAAATAAATAAAATGTTAATTCAATTTAAAATGCTTAAAATTAGCAAGAGAGTTAAGCAGAAAGAAATTACATCGACGTATATTTAATTAGTTTATCTCTAAGATTCTCCAGGAACGCCAGTGCTTAGAAATAAATCAAGTGCACTTTAAGAGTCTCATGCACTGTATACACTATACATTTAGAGGTAAAGACAATTATGATTAGCCAATAAATTAGATATATAAATGACAAATATTTTAATTAAGAAAAAATAATTCTTTGGCTAGATGTTTTTTTCCTCTTTTTCGGGTAATTGAAACAAAAAAAAAAAACGAAAAAATTGCAGAATAGCATGGTCCTTTTTTGTGATAAATTGTCTACTTTCTTTCAATAAGAAACTTGACATGAAATGCAAGTAATAATAATAAGACCAAAACTTTTCAATCTATTAATTATATAAAAAAAATAAAAAAACATTCAGGTTTGAAGTAGATACAAAAAGAAAATTTCTAAAAATCTAAAAATTGGATGATTATATTTGTAATATACTCTACCCTTAAAATTAAGAAATGAGATATGAAATAATAATAATAAATGCAAAAACAGCAACACTTAAACTCTTCATTCGTTGACAACCAAAATATAATTTGGTGGAAAGCAATTAACACATAATTACTAATCAGAGGGAAAAAAATACAGAAAAACAGAACAGTTAAAAAGAAATTCTTCATTCCATGTGGGAATCAGATTCAAAACTCTAATGCAATGTACTAAAAAGGGATGGCACCAAAACTCTAATACAATTTCATAAAAACAACGATGTAATTTTTTATTTTTAGCAGCTTTTGCACTTTAATTTCAGGTCAATTGAAGACATACATTGACACCCAAATAAAATATACTAAAATCATCGAATATGTCGTATGTATTCATGGGAAAAAAAAATTTAAGGAAGAACTAATAAATCTAGAAGAAATGCTTCAATTAATATGAGAATCGGATTCATAATTAAAAAGCAATGTGTTAGGAGAATATCTCAGACTATACTAAAACCCTCGATAAGTTTACCGGATTCAAAATTGGAATAGCAAGAGGTTTCTCGATCTCAATCGCAAAGTCGATGAAATCGATCTCGATCTCGATCTTTAAATAGGAAAGAATAGGCGGTGAACTCGATAACTATATATTTCTTAATTTGAAAGAAATTTCAATTTTATTTTCAGCTCATTTCTATAACGCCTGATAACCTTCCAAATATAAACGAACTCATTCAAATTTTTTTAAATTTATCAGAATTGGCAGAAAAAAATTAGATGGCGACTTATCATGAATATATATATTGTAATTGGCGGAAAAAATAAGATAAGAATTATTTTTACTGTATTTCAATAAATTGTCAAATATTTCACATAATTTCTCATAATCATTAACGAGTGATTAATTATTTAGGGGTTGTTTAGATTGAAAGGATTTAATTTAAAATCCAGATTTCATACATTTTAAGGTGATTAAATCTCAAAATGTGATTGAAATGATATATGTTTAACCTATTAAATTTTTAATGTTTATGAAAAAAATTAAATCATGATTATTGATAAATATTACTAAATTTTAAAATATAAGGTTAAATAAATTATATTATGTTTAATTAGATTCACTGAACAGAAATTAATATCTGATTAACTAAATAAATTAATAATTAATATAAATACAATGATATTAAATTAAACTAAACAAAATTAGTCTTATAGTTGAATTATAAAAATTTATTATTAAAATAATAAAATAATTTACATAATTTTTTATTTAAGAGATTATAGATTTAATTTAATCTTAAACGTTGGCCGTGGTATCTAAAACCTCTTTTTCCTCATCAAACTCATCATCTACCTCCTACTCATTTTTGATATCTCAAAAGAGAAAGAAGCAAGGAAGTTTTGCTAGGAAAAATTGTTGCATGCATTCACCGTACGTAAAATTGTGTGATATCGCCCAATTAAAACTCATCCTAACCTAAAAAGTGTATGGTAGTGGGCCCAATTTTTTAAAATTTAAAATTTTTAAAATTAATATTAATTAGGTGATGTTTTTCTATCGGAGGCCGTACCTACGGCCTTTGCATGGAAATACTGCTCATTTCGCTAGTGCTCATTTACCTCTTTTCCATTTGTATATTTTTTCTCACTAAATTCTATCCATATGCAAAATTCTATTACTTTTCGATTAAAAATAAAAATTGCGATAACAACCATGCCAAAGTTCTTCATTCTATGATGTTTATATCAGTTTTTGCACCCTATAGATTATATCATCATTTACGTATTATTGAACATTTTTGAGAAAGTAAGTTTTTTTTGCGCAATTAAATGCATTCGCCAATCAAAATAAAATCTAGGGGACGTATCATCCAAATATTTTTTATTCACAGCCAAAAAAAAATGGAAGAACCGATATTAGTCAAACAATAAAAAATAAAATAATTGGATAAGTAAGGAAGAAACACATAATTGGATAAGATCAAAGTGTGGTGCTTATCTAAGGCCAGAGGGTGAACAACTGACGTACTTTCTGTAATTCAGGAAGTAATTTTATAAAGGATGATGTTTCCTTTTTTAAGACTTACTTAATTTGTAATAAACTTTAATTATATTCTTCTGCTTATCGGCTGACAACCTTTCAAATATAAACTTCTTACAAAATTTGGATAAATCGTTAAAAAGGTAACGGCTTACAGCCTTCCCAGTATAAACATATAATATACCTTAATCAAGTTAATAAATTTTTATTATGCCATTTAAACAATTTATTTTTTCCCCAAAGATATGTTTTCTTCTCAATAGTTCAAAAAATTAAGGAATAATTAATTTTGTAAGGCTAGTTACGCCCCTAACTTAAAATAGAGATAAAACTTGATCGTTGGAAGCATTTACTTTAAATCCGGCGTAATTTATTGTTACAGCTGAATACCAATTAATCTTTTGATGAATTACTAGCATTTTAATATCACATACATTTACTTTACAGTCAAATAAAAAGTTATCAATCTCATTTAAGTATTAATTATTCAATTTAAATTTTATGTAATTACATTTAAAAACAAAGTAAATACATATTTTGAGTATCATTAATTAATTTATTTTAAATTACTGATGAAAAATTACTTATATTAACTGAACAATATAATTAAAGAGAAATATTTATTAGTATAAATAATTTCTCAAATAAAAATAGCTTTTTTCACTGGGAAAAAAAAAGTGCTTATCACCATAAATTTAATTAAAAAAAAATGTGGCATTTAAATGCATACCACAAAATTCTTATGTATTACATATTTAACCCCTAAAGTTTACCTTCTACACTTATACCATACAAATCTTTCATATCATATAAAAATATCATTAATTTAAATTTAAGAAAATAAAATGCACCTTCATATCCAAAAATTATGTGGCTTGTATATGAACATTTCAGTTTAGATGTTAGATATGCAGATACAAATCAAATGATGCGTATGTAAATCTTCCAAAAATAATAAAAAAAAAAACATATTAGTGATATTGTGGTGGTATTATGTTGTTATTGTGGTAAACATGATCACGCTACCACTAAATCTGCACTTACCCTATCCACATGTAATTTTTCTTCTAAAGGGAGAAGGGGGAAGGGGGGAGGGGAATCTGACACCGGGAGCTACCTATTTAGGAAGGAGAATGAGATGGTGAGTGTGAGCACTCATTACTCATTGGGATCTCTGTGGATGCATACTGCCTTCTACTATTATTACTTAGCTTTTCTAGAAATTATATTCTACTGATCTTATTCGTCCCCATCATTGTGAGATCAGCTTTTCTTTGTATCAAACATGGCTGAGAAGCTTCATTTGCCTCATTTTCATACATTTTATCGCATTTTATCTACAAGTCAGCTTTGAGGTGGATCGTCTCCCCTGTTGGATTTTACTATGATTTTCTCACATTTTGTTTTGAATTAATGAATTCATTCAGTCTCTGTAACAACCTATCGTTGCCAAGAAATTGATTTTTTTTTCTTTTTTCTTCTGTCGATGTTTTGCTCTTAACTTAGTTTATAATTTTATGGTACATATTTATTTTGATTTTTTTTTCATTGAGAATAGTTTTGTTCTATTAATTTTAACTTATTAAAAAGTCTTTTTCGTAATTACAGGGTTATTTGTATATAATAAGACTGGGGTCGATTCGATCAATGAGGGCTGTCGATCGTCTGGTAAGCTTTGACTCGATCGATATCTAATCTGAAAGAGTGATCCCTATCATTCGTCATGAGACTGATTACAACTCAGCGAGAGCTTCTCCTGGCACCTTCTGCCGATCGTTCGAACAAAATGCTTCTCTTGCCAACATTCATCCAAAAACAATCGTCGAAGGCTATGTTCATCTTCTTTCTGTGTCATTCATCTGTTTTGAGATTTGAGCATATGTACAACTGAAAAGCATAAAATATAATTAAATTCAAAGTAAGAAAATAATACATTAATGTCTTCTTGCTCATATACATCTTACAATTGTAAGGTGTGTACAATTGAGAGTTCAAGGCTAAATCTGAGTTTACGACAATGTTACAAAATAGACGTGAATGCATCATCTTTAAGGGACCCGTAGACCTTTCAAATACAATTAATCCCCAATCGTCCATAAAGCATAGGCTTGCCTTTATTGATAAATAAACTTATTTTTAAAAATAAACTAGCTTTAGAAAGTAATTAAATTATGCAAATTATTTGATTTCAAACTAAATTGAATAATCAAAGTGGAGCAACTAGACGTTAAGTTAAATTACACTTAGACCAAATTAAGAAAAATTAAATTGAATAATTAATACTTAAATGAGATTGATAATTGTTTGTTCGACTGGAAATTAAATAAAATAAGTCGTAATAATTGCATCATCACTATTTAGTATTAAAATTATATTTTAATTAACCAAATTATACGCCAAAAAATGTCAAATAGTTATTATTCAGAGTAATTAATAACAATAAATGTACAGAATCACTTGGTAAATATTTAATAACTCATTCTTGTCTTAAGCTATAGCTGTTTATGACGTCAAATGTTCGACGAGTTACGGAAATATAGTAAGAATAATTCATTCAAAAAAAGAATGTTTATATTAGGAATTTATTTCAAATTAAGAAGTCCTAAAGAAGGAAACCTCATCCCTTAAAATTAGATTTTAATTAACCAAATTATACCCAAAAAAAAAAAGAATGTTTATATTTGGAATTTATTTCAAATTAAGAAGTCCTAAAAGAGGAAATCTCATCCTTTAAAATTATATTTTATTTAACTAAATTATACCAAAAAAAGGCCAAACAATTTCAGAAATTTATTAGAAATCTATCTTTTGAAATAGTTATTGATGGTAATTAATTACCATAAAAAGTACAGAATGGAGATTTTAAGTTAAATCATATCAATTGATAGACAGCCCCTAAGTAATTAATAACTCCTTGACTTAAGCTAGCTGGTTATTTATTACGTGAAATATTTGACGATTTATCGAAATTTAGTAAGAACAATTCATTCAAAAAAGGATGTTTATATTTGGAATGTTGGTAGTCCTTGTTGAAATAAGTAGAAGAATATAATTGAAATTTATTTTAAATTAAGTCTTAAATAAGGAAATCTCATCCCTTTATATAATTACTTAGAAGTCTCCCTCAATTACAAAAGTTCGTCTACTCTACTGCTCACCTCTCGCCTCCGGTAAGCAACAACCTTTTATCTTATCCAATTATGTGTTTTTCCTGAAATTCAATTATTTTTCTTTGAATCGTCTCTAGTAAGCACTAGGATTTTAATCATATCATATTTTAGTACATTATATTTAAATATATATATTTTTTTTTCTATATCTTCTTTAGTCCTATATATTCAATAATATGAGAATGTTTTTTTAACTCATCAAGATAATGTACAACCACAATATTTGGAAATGGGGGGTTGAATTCTCTTCGTGTCGATCAAACGTCTCAGAGGATCACCAATGGTTCGTTATCACTGCAAAACTGGCTGACATGACAAGATCAAAGGTGAAGGAGATCAAATGCTTTGATCGCCCTCCCAATGTCGTTGACACCAAGCAATCAAGGGAAAAGTTGGGGTTCATAGAAGACAGGGAGTCAAGTAATGCTGACTACGTGAGCAACTTCAAGACGAACGCTAGGATTACCAAGTGTGATAATAACATCCTACTTGGCAGCAGTTCTTCTAACAATTGTTTCAAGACTTTTCCATCAGCTGAGACATTGCCATGGAATAAGATTATCGGAGGTTATATGTTTATTTGCTGCAATGAGACCATGGAGAAAGACATTAAGATGCAGTTGTTTTGTTTGCCACTAAGCTATTGTGACTCTGTCCGGCAAATTACTCCTGGAATGCCTCTTTTCCTTTACAATGAAACAACTCGTCAACTTCATGGAATTTTTGAAGCAACCAGTTATGGGGGTTATAATATAGATTCAACTGTTTGGGAAGATATCAACTATAAGGGCAGGTCTATGTTTCCCGCACAGGTGAGGATTCGTCTTAAAAAGCTCTGCAAGCCCCTTGAGGAGAAGGCATTTAGGCCAATTTTACAAAATTATTGTGACCCCACAGTTAGCTTTGAACTCTCAGTTGCAGAAACCATGGCCCTGTTAGATTTGTACGAGAAATAGGGTAACAAGCGGCACCTAAAATTTTGATATTGATACCTAATACTCTGAAGCTTAATGGAGCTTTTGGGAAGAGCAAACTGCAAGAAATGATGATGTACCTAGATAAAACAAATAGCTAGCTTAGATTGAGTATTATGTTTGTTGTTATAATTCTATAGTTAGTTTGATTTTGTGGTTTTTGAGTCCTACTTGTTGTCCTTTTTACGTGTTTAATTTTCTTCTATTATCAAAGGGTTATTGCACGTTTCATGTGATATTGATAAAATGGTTGTCTCACTGCTGCAAATACTGGATGGGATGTTTCTTTATCTTATTTTCACTCTTAACGTTTAATAGTCAATTATATCCTAACTTTTGACTTCAGGCCTTCAAAAATGCTATACACACGTCTGCATGCAACTTCAACGTTTTTCTTGTTCGCCAGGTTCATGTTTGAATCAATTAGCCTACAGTACATTGTAGGATATATATATATATATATATATATATATATATATATATATATATATATATATATATATATGTTATATATATATAATTATTAAGGCAAAATTATAAGTAAAATTACAGAAATATAATTGCATGCATTTCATTGAAGAAACAAAGTTAAATGAATTCTTTCCCACTTGATCATTAAGATGTAAATTTAATTTTCGGTCTAATGTTAACTATTTACAATTAAAATTAATTATGAAACCCTTAAATATTTAATCAAATCATCGAGGATGATCATTTAAAAGGAAAGCAAAGATGAACTTTAACACGTTTAATCCCAAACATTTAATCAGTTAAATTAAATTAATGCTAAATAAAAATCCATTAATGTTGTGCTTTTCGATAAATTCAGGTTTTATTATTATTATGTTCATGATCTCAGATGAGAGAAGGGGAAGTTACCTAAGAGTCGATCTTCAGTGCAGATAAAGAGAGTAATGATGAGCAATGTGCAACAAACGAATGATGCATATGATTGGTCACTATAACGATAAGCTATATATCGCAAAGTGTTGGACACCTTAAGTTGAATATTTGGAAAATAGAAATATTCCTTGGGCATATATATGCTTTGGAGGTGATTATCTCTGCTGAGCTTACTCGGAAGCTCTTTCAAATTAAGTCGTCGCTATTGGTGGTTTTACATCTTCATTGACGCACCATATTAACTCATTGGATATAATGGACTCTCTCGCAACTTAAACGCAAGTTTATTGCAAAAGGGGAATCGAGTTCCGTTACTAAACTTCATTTGCAAGTGAGTATCTAAAGGTAAGTGGTTATTGGAAGAGTTACATTTCCTTGACGAATTGTGAGCGCCTTAGTATATGAAGACAAATCTCCGAAAAAGTAAATGTAAAACTACAAACTTCTATAAAAAAAATTGAGGGTTTATTTAACATCATTCAATCGGTAAATGTTCTTTATTCTTGAAAGACGAGACAAGTGATTTAGACAAGATGAGATGAGTGATTTCTTACCATGTACCAACTATTCATCTTTCTGGGAACACTTAACTCACTTTCAAGGAATATCCCTCACAAATCCTTTGGGGGAGCAGCTAACTCTCTTTCAAGGAATAGTTTTTGATATTTCAAGCTCATCCTCATGCCAAAGTGGCACAATCCATTTTGCTTGTTCCCACTTCTATTAATAGGCTTCAAGAAATGAAGTTTACCGCACAAATTAATATGAAATACATATTAACATTTTAAACACCTATTCCCAAGCTTTTATTTACTCGGTATAGACTTCCACATACTATACTTCAAATTCAAAAAACTACGAGGAATATTAACAACTGAATAGAAAGATTTCCAGGCTATCGCCACTACAAGTCTTCGTAGCTTCTAGATTAGTGTATGTTTGTAAACCGGAAGAAACTGTTCCAACTCCTTTAATTCTTTACAGTCCCTTCCAAGCCCACTTCCAAACAGTCAAGTCTACCATCTTTAAGTGGGCTTGATAATATTCTCCTTTACGTGTGACTTCTATCATCCTCCTTTGTCTCTTCTTGCGTCAATGAAAATTGAGCTCGATATTTTATCACAGTTTCAGTATGTATGGTGTTTGTCTGATAAAAAGAGCGCTCGGATGCATCCACATAATTATGCATTAACAGGCAGCCCATCTGGGATGGGTTTAAACTTTGTTTCTCCTTTATTGGGTGAAAGGATAGGTGCATGGTGACTCAACCAAATCATCTTCCATGGATAGTATATTTGATTGACACCTTTGAAACTTTCTCATTATAGTGTCATGATGAATGTCCCTCTTAGTTAACCATGGTAAAAGAGAGGGTTGAAGCCATGTTCTCCTTCCATTGGGTGGTCTAAGAGGTGTATGATAAGCCTTTGAAATGGCCGGCCACATCATCTCGAGGAAGGAGGTGACTCATGCTTTGAAATGAAGGGGAGATGCCAACTCAATTTCTTCATCATAATGCCTCCATAAGAACTTTTAACCATGGTTAAATGGCATGTCATGAGTTATTAATGGGTTGAGTTATATTGAATGGGTCATATGGGTTGTGTCTAACCCATATTGGGTCATTAATGATGTCATAAAGGGGTTTGGAATTTTTGAAAATCAATTATATCATAATTGGTGTCATGTGTTAAAATTTCATTTTATGCTCTTTTTAATTTAATTTCCATTTTAATTAATTATGTCATTAATTAAAAATGTTGGAAATTATTTTTATTAATTAATTAATTAATCAAAATAATTTTAAATTAATTATTTGATTAATTTTAAGTTATTTTTGATTTAAAATTAAATTTTGTCTTATTTCATGGCTTTGAATTATATTTTCATTTTAATTAATTATTTAATTAATTAAAATATTGAAAATTATATTATTAGCCAATTAATTAATCAAAATAATTCTGGAATAATTATTTGATTAATTTATATTATTTTTGGTTCAAAATTGAGTGTTTTGACCTAATTTGATGAGTGTTGATTAAGTTTAATCAGTATTGACACGGGTTGACCCAAGTTAACTTGGGTTGATCAATTCTAGTTCAAGGATATTCAATGTGACTTTCTCAACCTTGTCATGGTTGATTTGGTCATAAAATTAGTGGTTTTGTCATTTTGGGGTCTAAATTGGTCATGTTGACAAATTTAGGGTTTTGGTGAACCCAAAGGTCAGTGTGGTGATTTCTGGATTAATTTTTGGTAACTTTGATCAATATCAAGTTGATTATGTCAATGTCTATTATTGAAGTCAATTTTGTGATCAAAGGAGTATGGATTAGTCATTTTTGACCAATTTTAACCTATTTAGGTCAAAGGTTTGACCAAAGTTGTCTTTAATGTTCATGTAATGTCTTTAGGTGGTTAAATAGGTCATATTTGACTATTTTAATGTTTTGATTGACTTGGTAGTCAATGGTTGATCTTTGAGTCAAAAATTGATTAATTTGTTCAAAGTTATTTTTTAGGTCAAAAGTTGGCTCATTTGGTCAATAATTGGTCATTGGGTCAAGAATTGACTATTTTGACCAAAGTTGACTTTTTGGGTCAAAGATTGACCTGTCAAGTCACTAGAGCTGGTCATGGGGTCAGAATTGATCATTTTGACCAAAGTTGGCTTTTTAGGTCAAAGGTTGACTTGTTAGGTCAGTAGGGTTAGACATTGGGTCAGGATTAACCATTTTGACCAAAGTTGACTTTTTGGTCAAAAGTTGACATATTGGGTCAGTAGGGCTAGTCACTGAGTCAGGAATTGACCAGTTTGACCAAAGTTGACTTTTCAGATCAAAAGTTGACCTATTGGGTTAATAGGGTTGATCATTTCAGGGTTTGTCATTGATGATTAGATCATTTAAGAATTTTCATTAAAATTTGGATTAAAAAGGACTCATTAAATTTTTAACCTATTATTAGGGTTTATTAACTGTCTTTAAGACCTTTCACAAAAGTGAGGTAAAAAATAAGTGCAAAAAAAAAACTAACCAAGAAGCAAGAAAAGCAAAACAAAAACAAAAGGAAAAGAAGGGGTCGAGCCACCATCGCGGAGGTTCCGGACGACCAACAGAATCTGGGAAGAAGCTTTCCTCGAGAGAGGGGAAAGACGTCCATGCTCCGATGTACCTCGCAAGGAACACAAATAAATTGTAAGAGTATGTGTTAGCTTCATACATAAAGTCATAATTCGTAAAGATTTGTGATTGAGGATAAGTGACATTTACATGTATATCACAACTACTACATATTTAAATATCTAGCACTTACACATATACCGCACAAATCTTTCATATCGCAAAAGAAACACCACTATCCTACCTTACAAAAGGGTGAAATACACAATTTTATGCATTGAAAGAGGCATATATATATATATATATATATATATATATATATATATAAAATTGAGATTTATGTGTTAGACATGTGAATACCTAAGTGGCGCATGTAAAGCTTTAAAGATAAATATGAGATAATGTCTAATATGAAAACATATACACTATTAACTATCACATTTCTCCACGTATTCAATATCCTATCGAATATGCCACAAATTCTCATGTGTTTACCTAAACACCTAAATATTCATATCTGCATTCGTAGTACCCAAGTCACATGAAAAAAAAATACCATAATTAATATATATATATATATATATATATATATATATATATATATATATATATATATTTGAAGTAGCATAATCATATAAATGCTTCAAGCTATGATTAACCATGCCAGTACCGAAGTGTTCATCAGAGTTCTAAGTTCTAAAACATGGCAAGTTAAAAGTAGAGAATTTTTGCAGATTCCTTATAGAGTGCAGAAAAATATAAGACAAAATGAAAGAAATATTAAAGGAGCTCTGCATAACGTAAAACTTCTCTTTGCAACATATGCATCATGCCTGAGCATTACATTGGGAAACTAAAATTTCATGATGGAGAGCTTGCACAATAAACGTAATGCAAGGATTTTTTTAGCTTCATTAACATGCGTATTAGCTTAAAATATAGAAATAAATCTCTATCTAACATTTAAAATTCATAATATAATCTGATGAAATGCTGATGACATGATGCTGCTTACACGAATTGCTGAAAGCATTGAAGTACCCTTGTAGCTGCATGACTAAGGCACCGCAAATCCTCTTCTATTTGAAGACAAATAACTTGTACAAACAATTCTCCAGTCACTTCCCATCTTCAGTGGCTCCAATATTATATTAAGTCGTCAATCCTATATCATCTCCTTCTCTTCTTCTAGGTAATAGAAAGCTCTGACCAAAACTTGATGAAAGAGGAGGCGAACGACCAGAAAGGGTTCGGTTCCGAAATCACAGACTCTTTCGTAGCTATCTCCTCACTTGAAGAACTCATAAAGCCTCCACCATTCACAATCTTTCAAACGCTTGGATTAAAGAGAAGAAGAAGGGCTTGGCTCTTGAGAGGAGGAAGCGTGGAGACCTCGATGAGGCGGGGAGCTTCGGATGGTCGGCTGCGTCCGGGGTCACACCAACGAGGCAGGACAGCGAAGGGGGGAGGGTCGGCCAGCCAAGAAGAAGAAGAAAAGGAGCTCGGCGGTTCAGAGAAGTGAAGCTGCGGGTGGAGAAGGATGTCGACGGGCTTGTTCTCTTGCGAGGAGGGGTTGGCGGCGAGCTTCGGATGCGAAATAGGGGACCCGAGCGGTGACGGCGGGATGGATGGCTAGGGTTCGCGAAAACAGCTGCTGGGCTCGTGCCATCTCCTTGAAGGGAGCCATTATTCCATACGGACAACGTACGCATCCGCACGCATCTGTCCCTAATACCCTCCAATACCCTCTAATACCCATCCAGTACCCTCCAATACCCACCAATACTCTATCTAATACACATCCATACCCATCAATACCCATCAATACCCATCCATACTCATCCAGTACCCAAAAAATCCGCACCCAACTCTTGCGTACGTACTCCGGATGGAATAATTCGGCCCTTGTGGAAGGAGGGGAAGCGTGAGATTATATAGGAAAATAATAATAATTATATTATAATAATAAATATTATTATTATTTAAATAATCGTCGCTCAACTTATTTTTCGCCTGGACACGACATCATAGGAAAATGAATGTCCCCCCAAGGTAAAATTGAAGTTCCGGATGCACGGCGTGCTCTGTATCGTTATCCGAGGTCATCCAGAGTCGTGTAGGTCACATTTTCGGCAATCGGGAAAAAAATATATAATTTGCGTATTTTTAGCCAGTACACGTCCTCACATATAAGTGGATGTTCTTCTTGGCTAAAATCGACGTTTCGGACGCAATGGGGCAGTCCGTTTTGTCATCCGATGTCATCCGGACATCCTCGTCAACGGCCGCGTAAAAAATGCGTCGAATTCAATTTTCGTCGAAATTTCAGCTTGCGATCGATCGTTTTGAAAATTAATTATAATTTTGATTAATTTTGAAACAAATAAACGTGCGAGTGACGCAAAATTCAATGTTTAATCGTGATTTGTGCTTGCTGGGGTGTGAATTATGCACGGGACAACCCTATGGCTTAAAGGTCCTATAGGGACTCATTTTGAGCTTCGTCGTGTTAGTTTCGACCTTCTAAATGTTAGAGGTCGGCAACTATACATGCGGAACTTCAAAAACGAATAGGGAGTTGGTTTGAGCTTCTAAAACAAGGTGGGACTCATCTCTAGTCCTCTAGGATAGTCAAATAAGAATTCTATGGCTAAATCCTATGCACTAAGAAGAGAGAACGACGTCACAAAAAATGAGGTCAATAGTGATGTGTTGCGAGGAGGAGCAACAGTTAGCACCGAACAGGTTCGCGCAGGTTCTGGAGTTCGCGAACAGGCGAGCAGTTCCGCGGCATCGTGGTGTGCGAACATGTGGAGTTTGGTTCCGGTCAATAGTAACCATGTTTTGCGAACAGTGGAGTTCGTCCATTGGAGTTCGCAAGTTTGTTCCGGGTGGTTTGTGCAACAGGTTTTTGTTCGCGCAGGAAAGGATCGCCACAGAGCAGCTCGGTTCCAAGCTACGGCGGAACAGACTTGAGGGAACGAACAGGTGAAGCAGTTTAGTTACATGGCTGCGGTTCGGCGAGCATCTGCAACCAGGTGGAGTTCGTAGGTTTGTCGTAGAAGGAATTGTGACAGGTGGAGTTGCGATAGGTGGAGTTTGCAAATTTCACGAATTGTTCGCAGGTTTGTCGTAGGAGAAATTGTGGCAGGTGGAGTTCGGCTGGTGTCCACAGTATTTCGGCCGAATTATTATGCGAATAGGAAATGTGTTTCGTGTGAGAAATTTGATACACGAATCACGGGAAACTGTGGGAAAATTGCTGCATTGGCAGATGAAATTTCAGGTTTATTTGAATTTATTTGTGGTGTGTGTTTTGTTTCTATACAAGGCAGGAAAAATTCGCTGCAAGATTAAATTTGAATGATAATGTCAGGTGCAAAATTCGAGATTGTAAGTTCGATGGAATCAGAAACTTCAGATTATAGCAAAAAAATATGAAAGATTTGTTGGCATAATAAAGAATTTTGAAGGCATTGCGGGCTACAAAACCTAATGATAATATCTATCAACTGTTGGGGAGTACAGTTGTAGGTGGAGTTCACTCTGTCGGATCATATGATGGAAATGCAGCGGGTATGTTGACCAAGCCAGGTATTCTCAACAAGTTCTTGAATTGCTTGAACTTGTTGAATGTTAGCAGTTGCTAGTTGGCATGGTTGCCCAACCCACTTGGTTTAAGAAACTCCATGATGTATTTCTCCTAAGGGGCTGGATATTCGCCAAGGTGGAGATTTGTTAGGTATGGCTCATATACCGGAAGTTGGAGTCTCTTGAAATGGAGAGGTGTGTCTCCTGGAATGACAATGAGTGGCTCTTGATGTGAAGAGGTGTGTCTCCTGGAATGACAAGGAGTGTCTCTTGGTGTGAGAGGTGTGTCTCCTGGATTAGTGGGTTGGGGGAGCGAGGGCATGTTTGTAATTTATCTATGGGGTTTATCTATAAATAGATTTATAACCTTATGGGTATGTGAACCGAACAAATGTAACTCCTCTGAAATAGTGAAATTTGCTGCTCTGCTCCCAATGACGTACGCATGTCTTTGCAGAACCTCGTTAAATTTTTGTGTTCTTCTTCCATATTTGCGTTTTGTTCGCCATGAATCGCATAACAAAAAATAGCAGTTACTCTGAGAAAAAAAGAGTTCTCCCTACATGAGAAATAGAAAGAGAGAGTTCATGAGCTTCCTATTTATAGGAGAAGGAGGGATAAATTCTAATATTAAATGTTTGCCTCTAATTTGAAGGGGAGGGGAGAGTTAGCAGTTATGATTATCTTTTTATTAATGCTCCGATTTAATAAGAAAGTTATCTTTATGATAATTTTTTATTTTCATAATCGATTGTTTTTTATCTGTAACGTTAAATTATCTTGAGATTCGTGCAGATCCTTTTGAGTGCACACTAAAGTATTTCACTTCACCCATTTTGGCAATTGCAACAATAATGTAGATCGACTAATATTATCTTATCTTTGAGTCAATTTCCAATTTCTTGCTTAAGAAAAAAAATACCCGTATATAAAAGAATTTAAAAAAAGGCATTTTATACACATTAAAGTAGTGTACGTTGATGATGGCATTCAATATATAGCATTGTTGACACATTCTATCTTTCTAAAATTGAATTCAAATGCATTTAAAAAAAATGGGTTTTTAAAACATAGCTCAATAAACTTTAAATATTATACCTCATAAATTTAATAATCAAGCTAACACGTTATTAACGGGATTAATAAATCTTGTGTTGCTAGGCCTAAATGAAGCTCTCACTCACTCTCTTGTCACCATCATCTTGTCCTGTCCTTGAGAAAATATTCACGTTGTTGTCCATATATCCAAATGACAGAGGTAATATTTTCTCCTCTGCCTTACCATCGACATCGACACAGCTCACACTCAGCATCTCACTCCTTCTTAAATAAGTGGCTCCTGGTGTAGACACATAGCTCACACTCACCATAGAAAAGCTAATGTGGATAGGGTAGGTGTAGATTTAGTGGTAGTGTGGTGATATTTACCACAATAACAACACAATACCACTACAATACCACTAATAAGTTCGGTTTTCTTTTTTTTGGAAAATTTACAAACGTGTCATTTGATTTCTATTTGTCTGCATTGTTGGATCAATTATGAGACTATAATGTAATTAATAAATGTGTTGGGTCATCATTTAATAAGTCAAAATTATTGTGGTCTAATTAAGAATAAAATTTATGACTTAAGACACATTTGTCATGAAATTATAAGTGTGGATACTATAGCGGCAAATTCCGATTTGATGAGGGCGGAATTGGAATTAAGCAAAATTTAGTAATCACGCTTTGGTTACATTAAATAAAGAGGTAATGGTCCGTGTCACGGGCGTAAAATCTTTTGTACCTCACCAACGAGAGAGACTAAGGAAAACTCGGAAAGTACGCAGATTGGAAGATCGTTGCTTGTAATCGATCAAATGGATTCAGTACGCTTCCATTATTGTATCGATTCAGATTTTTATAAATATGAACGGGATTGCAAGATTCTCGTGGTGTATTCCTAATAGATTTTGATTCCATCAAAATCTATTTGAAAAATTTAAAGAGTTTCTAACATGCATATCTTACATCTAAGCTGAAAAATGTTTATGTATATGCCACCTAATTTTTGGATATGAATGTGCATTTTATTTTCTTAATGTTAAATTAATGATATTTTTATATGATATGAAATATAAATGTACAATGTAGCGTTTAGGTGTTAAATATGTAATACATAGGAATTTGGCGGTATGCATTTAAATGCCATTTTTTTTTTAAATAATGTTTACCTGAAGAGCACTTTTTTTTACAGTGAAAAAATCTATTTTTATTTGAGAAATTATTTTTACTGATAAATATTTCTCCTTAATTATATTGTTACTTAATTTAAGTTATTTTTCATCAGTAATTTAAACTAAATTAATTAATGATAATCAAAATAATTATTTACTTTGTTTTGAAATATAATTACATAAAATTTAAAAATTATAAAAAATTAATTTAATAACTTAATTTTAATTTAATTAAATGAGTTAAATAATATATTCAAAATTTGAATTAATTTAATTTTATGTAATTGTCTAAATAATTTAAAAAATGAAAATAAACTTTTTTTCAACAATTTTCACTTTAATTCCAACTAATTGTACCCAAAAAAAAAAAAGAAAAAAAAAAAGAAAAAACAAATAAACTTAGAGAACTCTATAACTCTGGACCAATTAAATTAATAAATAGATACATTTACAATCATGCCTGATGCCTCACAATTCTTACGTATTTACATATCTAATATCTAAAGTTTGACCTATGGTCCAAATCTTTCACATCACTTTAAAAATATCAATATTTTAATTTTAAAAAATGAAATAAATTTTTTATGCATATAAATCAAAACTATGGAGTTTCGTTTTTATTTTTACTTGAATATATTACGTGTTATCAATGCATCACATCATCACATTATCACATTATCATTAAAATTAAAAATAATATTATGATATAATTCAACTAATTAGTATTTAACTTTAAATCATATGATTACCCGTATATGTTAAATTACTTTATTGATTTAACTTCTCACCACTTACTAAATTTTAACTATTATATCACACATGGCATATATCAATTATTTTATTGAAGTTGAAGGAGTACTTAACATATATTAAATTTGATTTTAATTAATTTTATTAAATTTTAATTCAATTAATTTCTTTTAATCATTTTAACTCAAAACAGTGACTAATTTCACATATAACATTGTATTGATTAATTATTTAACTTCTCTTGAAAGATTAAAATTTTGAATAATTGGTATAGCTATTTATGAAAACTAGATTAGATTTTATATGTAATTTCATTAAGAAAACAATTAACTTTTCATTCTTCCATTCAATGAACGGGTAATAATACTGTAAAATTTAGTTTAAGAGGACAAAATAATTAAACTACTAATTATTTTGCTAAGATGTTGAATTTATTTATATGTGAGAAAGACTATGATTTAATTTTAACTAATAAGATAGTTAAGAATGATTATCATACTCTAAATTTTTTATTTTAAATAAACTGATTTATTAATTAGCAAATTTTCTATATAGTGTCACCAAATACTACTAAGATTATATATATATATATATATATATATATATATATATATATATATATATATATATATATATATATATATATATATATTGTTCAATTGCCTTTAAGTGATTTAGATCCTATAATATTATATAAGTAAATATAATGATTTATAAGTCAAAGATGTAAATACAGAAAAAGTTTAGGTCATTAATGTAAATCCTCCTAAAAATATTAATTTGTATTAAATCTTATTAGTACTTTAAATTTTCCAATTTGCATTAAATTTAAATGATTAAGTTTAGATCAAAAACTAAAATCACATCTTAATAACTAGCAATGGAAAAGTCTTTAAAATTAATTCTTAAATGAAATTGATGAAATTCTTTCTGTCATGTGATTTATCCTATAACACAACGCATTCTTTAGTTATAGCTAGCTGAATTGATCATCTACACTATAAAAATATTTAAGAGAAATTACATAAAAGCCTACAATGAGAGATTAAAAAATTTAATTTACAAATTATTATAACTAGAAGTGAAAATTAACAAAACAAATTAGTATTTTATAATAAAAAAATCATAAGCGAACGATGAAACAATATCTCATTCATAATAGAAGAGTTGACAATTATCAAATTAAAGAATGTAACAATAACATCTTGAGTATAAGATCCAACACATATAAAGTATGCATGGATTAAAAAAATAAAATTGATGAAAGCAACAAAACATAATTAGAGTTCATTAAACTGCATAGACTCAAAAACCATTTAACAATAAATACATGCACCAAATAACGGCTGCAAAATATTTCTGAAGTGCATATCAAAACAATCAGATATTCCCTAAAACTTCATTAAGATTCATGTATCAGACTTCATAATCAGATTGTTAGTTTGATTGATTTCCCTGTCAAAAAAAAAAAAAATGAAATAACATATCGATATGAATCTCATATAATAAATGAATTTTGAAGTATAAAAGCTAAATTGTTTCAAATCCAATAAGAAAATAATACCTTAAAATTTTAGCTCTCATATTACATTCTCTCAAAAACTTTCGATAAGCTGGAGCTGTCAATCTCTTCTTTTTTGTTTTTAATATATTAGAGCTGTCAATAGATTCACTCATTCCAGGATTGGAACACCCAATGCTACTTTGGACTGAATTTCATTTACAAATTCATGACAACAACTTTGATTTGTCATCACTTCAAAATAAGATAAAGTTAATTATATCAAACACTTATTGTATCAAAATGAATTGAAACAAAATATAATATCATAGATTGAATTACTAGTAAGATATTCATAACATACCAGGCATCCATGTCCTGCTTTCCTTTCCCGTTAGAACGGCGAAATAAGCAGGTGCAATCAATTTTTTTATTCTCTTTTTCATCACTTTCATGGCTGTCATTGCTTTCTAATTTATTCCAATTGATTTCTTCCTTATTGCATAAGCATGCAGTCTTTTTAACTGTAAAATTACATATATAAAATACATTCTTCTCTACATGCATATACTCAAACTATCTATCTCTTTATAGAGCTCATGTATGTGTGTGATTGAGCAAGGTAAGCAATTACCGAAAAATTCATATGGACAAAATTTTTTTTTTGCTGGTGCTTGTATCCGCTTTCTTTTTTTCAAAATAGAACAAACAGTGTCCTCAACCTCTTCATTTGAAGTAATGTGTGGTTCAGCTACCATTTTTGAAGCCATTAATTTGATCTGATCATTAGCCCAAATTTAGTATAATTCATTAATGACATATTTTATATCATAAATAAAAAAATAAAGTGTTAATTCAATTTAAAATGCTTGAAATTAACAAGAAAGTTCTAACTCTAAGATTCTCACATTCCATTCCATGTGAGAATCAGATTCAAAACTCTAATGCAATGTACTAAAAAGAAGATCCCACTAAAACCCTAATACAATTTCATAAAAACAACGATGTAATTTTTATTTTTAGCAGCTTCTGCACTTTAATTTCAGGTCAATTGAAGATATACACTGACACCCAAATAAAAT
This sequence comes from Papilionanthe hookeriana x Papilionanthe teres, assembly GCA_022702705.1. Classification (NCBI taxonomy): domain Eukaryota; kingdom Viridiplantae; phylum Streptophyta; class Magnoliopsida; order Asparagales; family Orchidaceae; genus Papilionanthe; species Papilionanthe hookeriana x Papilionanthe teres. The sequence continues at coordinate 43,933,243 of CM040426.1, read as the reverse complement.
ATACTAAAATCATCGAATATGTAGTATGTATTTATGGGGAAAAAATTCAAGGAAGAACTAATAAATCTAGAAGAAATGCTTCAATTAATATGAGAATCGGATTCATAATTAAAAAAGAATGTCTTAGGAGAATGTCTCATACTATACTAAAACCCTCGATAAGTTTACTGGATTCAAAATTGGAATAGCAAGAGGTTTCTCGATCTCAATCGCAAAGTCGATGAAATCAATCTCAATCTCGATCTTTAAATAGGAAAGAATAGGCGGTGAACTCGATAACTATATACTTCTTAATTTGAAAGAAACTTCAATTTTATTTTCTGCTCATTTCTATAACGCCTGACAACCTTTCAAATATAAAATAACTCATCCAAATTTTTTTAAATTTATCAAAATTGGCAGAAAAAAATTACATGACGACTTATCATAAATATATATATTGTAATTAGCGGAAAAAATAAGATAAGAATTATTTTGACTGTGTTTCAATAAATTGTCAAATATTTCACATAATTTCTCATAATCATTAACGAGTGATTAATTATTTAAGGGTTGTTTAGATTGAAAGGATTTAATTCAAAATCCAGATTTCGTACATATGAAAGTGATTAAATCTCAAAATGTGATTGAAATGATATATGTTTAACCTATTAAATTTTTAATGTTTATGAAAAATTAAATCATGATTATTGATAAATATTACTAAATTTAAAAATATAAGGTTAAATAAATTATATTATGTTTAATTATATTCACTGAATTGAAATTAATATCTGATTAACTAAATAAATTAATAATTAATATTAATACAATGATATTAAAATAAACTAAACTAAATTAGTCTTATAATTAAATTATCAAAATTTATTATTAAAATAAAAAAATTCTTTACAAATTTTTTTATTTAAGAGATTATAGATTTAATTTAATCTTAAATGTTGGCTGTGGTATCTAAAATCTCTTTTTCCTCATCAAAGCTATCATCTATCTCCTTCCACTCTTTTTTGAAATCTCATAAGAGAAAGAAGCAAGGAAGTTTCGCAAGGAAAAATTATTGCATACATTCACCGTACGTAAATTGTGTTGTAGCCCAATTGAAACTCATCATACCCCAAAAAGTGTATGGTAGTGAGCCCAATTTTTAAAATTTCAAAATTTTTAAAATTAGTATTAATTAAGTGACGTTTTTCTATTGGAGGCTGTACTTACGGCCTTTGCATGGAAAAATCACTCGTTTCGCTAGTCCTCCTTTACCTCTCTTTCATTTGTATATTTTTTTCTCAATTAATCTTACCCATATGAAAAATTTTATTATTTTTCGATTAAAAATAAAAATTGGGATAACAAACATGTCAAAGTTCTTCATTCTATGATGTTTATATCAGCTTCTGCACTTTATAGATTATATCATCACTCACATATTATTGAACATTTTTGAGAAAGTAAGTTTTTTTTTGCGCAATAAAATGCATTCGCTAATCAAAATAAAATCTGGTTGATGTATCAATCAAATAATTTCTATTCACAACAAAAAAATATGGAAGAACTTATATTAGTAAAAAAATAATTAAAAAATAATAATTGGATAAGTCAAGAAAAAACACATAATTGGATAAGGATAAAGTTTGGTGCTTACCGGAGGTCAGAGGGTGAATATCTTACGTACTTTCTGTAATTCAGAAAATTATTATATAAATGATGAGGTTTTCGTTTTTAAGACTTACTTAATTTGTAATAAACTTCAATTCTATTCTTTTGTTTATTGGCTAACAACCTTCCAAATAGAAACTTCTTACTAAATTTGAATAAATGGTAAAAAAAATAACGGCTAACAGCCTTGTAAGTATAAGCATATAATATACATTAATCAACATAAAGTTTTTTTCTTATGCCCTTTAAACAATTTATTTATTCCCAAAAGATATATTTTTTTCTCAATACTTCAAAAAAATTGAGCTTTAGTTATTTTTGTAAAGCTAGTTACGCCCCTGACTAAAAATAGAGACAAAACGTGATCGTTGGAAGGATTTACATCATATCGGGCGTAATTCATGATTACAGTTGAATATCAAACAACTTTTCGTTGAATTATTAGTATTTTAATATCACATACATTTACTTTACATTCGAATAAAAAATTATCAATCACATTTAAGTATTGTTTATTCAATTTAAATTTTGTTAATTTGGTACGATCACCTTAAACACTTGGTATTGCCTTCCTGGGCGGATATCAAAATAAAGACTTCTTTTTTTTTTCGCATGCTATTTTTTTCTCTCATCATTTTATTTTTTTATTTTTAATCTTTTAAATTACCTCTTTCAAGCTGCTAATAGGTTTTTTTTTGGGGGGGCGGGGGGAGTGTTGGGCGGGGGGAGTGTTTATATATAAGCCACCTCATTTTTGGATAAGAAGGTGCATTTCATTTTGTTACAGTTATATCAATGATATTTTTATATGATATGAAAGATTTGTGTGGTATAAATGCAAAATGTACAGTTTAGTTTCCTTTTGATATTTTTAACACATCGGAATTTGGTGGTACGGATTTAAATGCTACTTCTTTTTTTTAATTAAGTGCCCGTTTGGGGCAGCTTATAAGTGTGGGGGCATTTTTAAAAACGCTCCCGCACTGTTTGGTTCGCACTTATCAAGTGCGGATTTAAAAACTGAGTTTGTAATTTGTATTACACGCGACCCGCAGGGAGACCCCTGCGGGCCGCTGTTTCGATCGCGTTTCTCGCCTCTTTTACGCCCCTGCCCGCCCTCTGCCTCGCGATCGAGCTTGCAAAGCCGCTCCCTGCTGCTAAGCCCGATCCTCGCCCTAGGAAGGAAGCCGATGCTCTCGCTCTCCCCATCGCAATTCCAGAGCTCTGCCCTAGCGCCCTTCTTCTTCGGCGATTCCAGAGCTCTACCCTAGCTGTGCTGCCAAGCGTCCCCTCTTCGTTACTCCATTCCGTTTGTTCTCTACCCATCATTTCCACCAGGATGCTCTCAAATCCTTCTTATCCCTCTCTTTTCCTCGCTATAACCTTTCATTCTCTGACCCCTTTTGATCTGCATCAAGTAACAAGATCTACAAATCATGGCGCAACTATGGACGATCCTTAAGCAACTCTATGCGATTGCAGGGTAATCCGTTTTCCCCTCGTTATTTTGCCCTAGTTTATACTTGCCCTGGACTGACCGCTTATGGTTTTGCACCTAATTCACAGGCCCTGCGTGATGCTATTATATCCCTTGTGAGTGGAAGTAATTAGTTATACTTTCTGATTTTGTATAGAAGAAGAAGATTTCGTTTGAGATGGTTGCAGAGCCCTTACTGGCATGGTATTTGTTCTTTTTGCCTCTAATCTCTTATAATACATAATAGTTGAGAATCTTCTATGCGAATTGGAATCATTTTCAAAGAGTTTCTTGTGAACTAAATGATTAGGGAATGTTAATTATAAATTTTTATAAACTATATGAAATGAGCTAATTAGGAGAAGTTGCACATCTTTTTTTTGTTTGCATCAGGAGCTTAATTGAAGAATGTAAAAAAGGTGTATTTCACTTTTTAAATGTTAAAATGATGACATTTTTTGTGATATGAAAGATTTGAGTGCTATAAATATAAAAGAAGCAAAGTTTAGGTGTTAGATATGTAAATACAAAACAATTGGTGGTATATATGTAATTTTCCCAAACAACATAACAGCTTATCCAAAACAGGGACAAAATTGTCATTTATCCTGGATCAGCTGGTTTACAAACGCACAAACCAAACAGCCAGACAGCTTATCCAGATCAGCTGTGTATCAGCAGATTATCTAGATAGAACTGCTTATCAGCAGAAGCTGAATAAGCTGCAGCTGCCCCAAACAGACCCTAAGTTTAGTTTCCTTTTGATGAGCTGTATTTTTTTTTTTCAATACAGTGAAAAAGCTATTTTTATTTGAGAAATTAGTTTACTAATAAATATTTCTCTTTAATTATATTGTTCACTTAATATAAGGTATTTCTCATCAGTAATATAAAGTAAATTAATTAATTATAATCAAGATAATCATTTACTTCATTTTTAAATGCAATTACATAAAATTTAAAAATTATAAAAAATTATTTTAATAATTTAATTTGAATTAAATTAAATTGAGTTGAACGATATATTTTAAATTTGAATCAATTTAACTTAATTTAATTGTCTAAATAATTTTTAAAAATGAAAATGAAAACATTTCTTTCACAATTTTTTATTCCAATTAATTGTACCAAAAAAATAAAAGGGAAAATCTAGAGAACTCTATAACTCTTGACCAATTAAACTAATAAATAGAGACATTTACATACATGTCCGATAACAAACATTTCTTATGTATTTATATCCAGTACCTAAACTCTGACATAACGTCCAAATCTTTTGTTAGTGATAGTGCCCTAGGCCTATTATATGGATATGTATTTTGAACTTTTATGAATATTTTTCTATTTTAATTAGCGATGTTTATGATAGAAGATGAACGCTCGAATAGTTTCATGTTTATTATGAAGATTATTCTAAATATTCATAATCGCTTATTGTTGTGGGAATGATAATAAATAAAGATTAATATAAAGTTTGATGGATATTCATGAGATGAATATATGTATGAGGATACACATCGATTTATATGTATTTATTGGAGAACAAATGTTGGATAGACTCGCTTTGAGATTAAATCATGGATATAAGTCATATGTTAATCTCAAGTTAGAAGTGACATCGAATCCTCCGACTCGAGATTGTCATGGTTCTCAACATGAGGAATATTATGTTTAGACATAACCCAACGTTGTCTTCGACCGGATGACCATAAAGATTATGACTGGGCATAATGTGAATCATGTAGTGAGATATGAGTAATCGAGATGGAATTTATCCCTCTTATAATAAGAGAGATATCTCTGGCCCCTCGAATGATTTAGGTCGAGAATTGTGTGGCCACACTCAAATGAATTGATGGAGATCAATCGCATTTATTTTATCGATCTAATCGGAGTCGAGAAATTAAAGATAAAGAGATATAAGGTTGACATTATTCCATGCCTTATATTCTATCATGATATCACGTGATAAAAGGATTATGTCATTAACAATCGAGTTGTCTCGGATCTCGAGACTATTCATACTAACTTGGGTAGTTATAGTGTCTTGCTAGAGACCAACAATAACTTGTAGGTTTTTAAATGGTGATTTAAGCCTATCGCTAATGTTAATTGAACCTATAGGGTCGCACAAAATTTGAATGGACTAGAATGGTTGATGAACACTCTCTCTCTTGAGTAATTTATAATAATAATGAAGAGGTGTCATGAAATGGTGCCACTTCAATTAAAAGGAGGGTCATGGCTATGAAGTCAATTTTTTTATTCCTTTTGAACTCTTGCAAGAGAGGAAGAGAGTTCTTTTGGTTTTGGAGAAAACCCCGTTTCCGATCTAGCAGTTGGAAGCCATTTGGAAATCCGTTCGAGTGTGGATACCGGTAGAGGGCGGTGGTTTCAGCGCCTTAAAGATCCAAGGAAATCTAAGAGTAGAACTCTTGCATGGTATGATTTCTTGCACTTCTTTTTGGTTTATGTTTTGATTTGTATGAGCACATGAGATCCTTGGTGGTTTTGGGGAAATGACTTTAATATGTGTTTTAATTAATTTCGCTTCTGTTGCGCATGATCCCCAAAATCCAACAGTGGTATCAGAGCCAACTTGTGTTTTCATAGAAATCAATTTAATGGCGTTTTTGGACGTCGATTGCGGCGGCTATGGCCGCCGGCGGATTCGGCAGCGGCGGTTGGCCGACGGCAGCGGTTGGCCGTTGGCAGGCGGTTATGGCGGGCGGTCAATGTGGATTTGACACCAATAGGTGTCTAATGGGTTGGCACCTCTTGGTTCGTGAGGCCCAACTCCCTCGTGTCTATTCGTTCGAATGACACCTATTCGCATTAATTAATTTATATGATTAATTAAATTATGATTTAATGCGAATTTAAAATCTGGATTCAAATTTTAATAAGATTAAAGTGTTGAATTTATATCGCAATATTTATAATTTTTTTTGCATGAAATTCCTTTTAAATAATTTATGAAATTTTGGATTGTTTTTGGCAAAAATATAAAATTTTAGTATTGCGATGTACGATTTTAATTAAGAATTTTTTTTTTTAACGGTGGCGCCGCCCTCGACCCCGTCCGCTAACCGGCTATCGGAACCGCCGTTTTTATTCCTAACGCCTCATAAATTTAATTGTTTTAGAAACATCGAGCCAATTATCAAGTAATTTTTATTATTATTATTATTTTTTTAGTTTGTCAAACATGGATGTATTAATTAGATTAATACATGATGTATCGACTTGCGTGACACATAATATGACCAGATGACTTCGTGAATCGCATGGTTGTAATATTTTTAATTTTTGCAATGGGATGTAATTATTAATTATGGCTCGCGTGCCATTTTGCTTTGTTGTAATTTATATTACATGTATTTATTCTTGGTGAGATAAATCGTGAGAAGACAAAGCAAGGCACTTGAAGTCCACTATCCACCATGGTGATGGAGGAGCTAGAAGTCCATACAGGAGATGGTGATCTCGAAGGCTTTAGAAGTTACTTTTTACCCTTAGATTGGACTTTTGATCTTCATAATTGGCTTATGAAGATCATTCAGTTTTAGGGCCATATTTTGACACGCTTAATTATGCTTCGATTTTGATATTTTTCGTGATGTGGTTTAAGTATATGATACTAAAATAAATCATAACATCATTATAATTTAAAATCTATAACGATCCCTCATTTGAAATTTTAAGTTTTTCATGCCATCCATTATTATTAAACACCTGTCAAAAACTAATATCACCATGATGTGGGTTCTACCAAAGTAGGAGTACATTAGATAATATTAGCATGGCAGGATGAGTAATGGTGCTACTCATGTGTTTAAAATGGTAAAACTTAATTAGAGCTTACAAAATGGTTTTGGGCCTACAGGGCATGAGATGAGATTTAAACATGCTACGACATAAGATGTCAAAAATCCCATTAAGAGTTGCATTTGATGCAATTGGTAATAGTTACTTACCTAAATATACTTGATTTTAAGTGTCATGCCAAAGCCGACTTAAAATTAAGTATAATTATGGATCTTATACCACTAAAGTTAATATAATTTTAAAGAGGGATTATTAATTTAGTGGGAGTTTTTCATAATTAATATACTTAAACTTTGCATTTATTGTAGATGGCCAACAACAATAATAACAATTCGCATTTTCATTGCGATCGGTCCTCGAGAAGGACAAGCTTACTGGGGCTAACTTCCTCGATCGGTTTCGTAATTCGAGAATTGTTCTCAAACACGAAAGGAAGTTATATGTCCCTGGATGAACCTCACCTCGAAAAACCAGATGATAATGCCTCCGAATCGAAAAGAATGCTTATGAGAAGCATCATAATGACTCGTAGATGTTGCTTGCTTGATGTTAGTTGCCATGAGTTCCGAGATCCGTAAATATTTAGAACATATGGAGGCTTATAATATGATCATAAACCTAAAGGAAATGTTCCAAGCAACAAGCAAGGCAAGAAAGGTATGAAACTACCAAGGCATTGCATTCTTGCAAAATGATCGAAGGTAGTTCAGCTTAGTGCTCATGTATTGAAAATGAAAGGTTACATGGAGCACCCGGCAAGGATCGGATTTCCATCGAGCCAAGAATTGGCTACCGATTTGCTCCCGAATTCACTTCCTCGTAGTTATGACCAGCTTGTCATGAACTACAATATGAATGAGATGGACAAATCAATATCGAAGTTGCATACGATGCTTAAAACTGCTGAACAAAATATAAAATCCAAGCCTGGGCAAATCTTAATGGTTAAGCAAAAGGGTAAGGGTTTTAAGAAGAAAGGAAAAGGAAAAGGCAAAGGTTGGGGTGGAAAGTCCAATCCTAAACCTAAGCCCAATCTTAGTTCCAAGGCTAAATCCAAAAAGGATGATGTATGTTTCTTTTGCAATGAACCTGGTCATTGGAAAAGAAATTGCAAACTTTATAAGGAAGATCAAATCAACAAGAAGACTGGTGGGACCAGTGCTTCAGGTATAAATGTTATACAGATTCAATATACTCCTTCTAGTTCCTGGATATTGGATACCGGATCCGCATCTCACATTTGTGCAAATGTGCGGGGACTAAAGGGAGTAGAAAATCGAAACGGGCGAAGTGGATCTTCGCGTAGGCAATGGAGCAAAAGTTCGTTGCTTTAGTCGTAGGAAGTTATGAACTTTCTTTACCCAGCTGGGCTTTTGTTAGTATTGAACAATTGTTTTTATGTTCCTACAATGTGTAGAAACATTGTTTCAGTTTCTTATTTGGATAATGATGGTTTTGCTTTTATTATTAGGAATAATATTTGCTCCATTTATCATAAAGATTTGTTCTATGCAAATGCTGTTTTACTAGATGGTCTTTATGTTTTGAACCTTCAAATATCCAATGATTTTTCTGTATGTAACATTGCTACCAAAAAATTTAAGTCAAATGACTTGAATGTAACCTATCTTTGGCATTGTCGTCTATGACACATAAATGAGAAACGCATTTCAAAACTCCATAAAGATGGACTTTTGAATTCATTTGATTATGAATCATTTGATACTTGCGAATCGTGTCTTTTGCGGAAAATGACAAAGGAGCCTTTTACTGGACACGGTGAAAGGGCTAGTGAATTATTGGCCCTAATACATACAGATGTATGTGGACCATTAAGTATAGAAGCCATAGGAGGTTACAGGTACTTCATTACCTTTATCGATGATTTCGAGTAGGTATGGTTATGTCTATTCGATGAGACATAAATATGAATCATTTGAAATGTTCAAGTATTTTCAAAATGAAGTACAAAATCAACTTGGTAAGACAATTAAGGTGCTTCGATCCGATCGAGGTGGAGAATATTTGAGCCAAGAGTTTGGTGATCATCTTAAGAGTTGTGGAATTGTTTCACAACTTACTCCTCCCGAACACCACAATGGAATGGTGTGTCCGAAAGAAAGAATCGAACTCTATTTGATATGGTTCGATCAATGATGAGTGCATCGGATCTTCCACTTTCTTTTTGGGGTTATGCACTTATGACAATTGCTTTTACACTAAATAGAGTTCCATCCAAAAGGGTTGAAAATACACCATATGAGATATGGACTAGGAAGAAGCCTAGTTTGCTTTTTCTTAAGATTTGGGGTTGTGAAGCTTATGTAAAGCGTTTACATTCTAATAAACTTGAACCTAAATCCGATAAATGTATTTTTGTGGGTTATCCTAATGAGACTAAAGGATATTACTTTTACAATCCCATTGAGAACAAAGTGTTTATTGCTAGAAATGGTTTCTTTTTGAAAGGGAATTTATTTCTAAAGGAATCGATGGGAGTAAAGTACAACTCGAAGAAGTTCGAGAGTCACAAAATAACATTGAAATGCCTTTGGATGATGGTGGTCAACAAGGAGTTATTGACACACCAGTTGTAACACAAGAACTACGTAGATCTAATAGAATACGTTATGAGCCTGAGAGATATGGATTTCTCATGAATAATGATCATGATGTATTGTTAATGGATCATGGTGATCCTACTACCTATCAAGATGCTATGTTAGATCTAGACTGACAAATGGTTAGAGGCCATGAAATCTGAAATCCAATCCATGTATGATAATCAAGTTTGGAACTTGGTTGATCCACCAGATGATATTAAGATCATTGGGTGCAAGTGGTTCTTCAAGAAGAAAACTGACATGGATGGTAATATGCATACTTATAAAGCAAGACTTGTTGCAAAAGGTTTTAAACAAATTCATGGTATTGACTATGATGAAACTTTTTCACCGGTAGCCATGCTCAAGTCTATTAGAATTCTCATTGCCATTGCTGCATATTATGACTATGAGATATGGCAAATGGATGTTAAAGCTGTGTTTCTTAATGGAAACTTGTTTGAGGATGTGTATATGACACAACCTCGAAGGTTTTGTTCATCCCGAGAATTCGGTAAAGTGTGCAAGCTTCTAAGATTCATTTATGGTTTCAAGCGGGCTTCAGGAGTTGGAATCTTCGTTTTGATGAGACAATCAAAGAGTTTGGCTTTATCAAAAATGAAGATGAACCTTGTGTTTACAAGAAAGTTAGTGGGAGCACTATTGTTTTTCCGGTCTTATATGTCGATGACATATTACTCATCGGGAATGACATACCTACCTTGGACAATGTCAAAACTTGGTTGGGTAAATGTTTCTCAATGAAGGATTTAGGAGAGGCATCCTATGTCCTAGGGATAAAGATCTATAGAGATAGATCTAAAAGGCTAATTGCTCTAAATCAAGTACATATATAGACCTTATACTAAAAAGGTTCTGTATGGAAGAGTCCAAGAGAGGATTCTTGCCTATGTCACATGGCATAATGCTTAGCAAGACTCATCTGTCCTAACACTAATGATGAGCGAGAGCATATGAGTAAAATTCCTTATGCTTCTGCTATAGGATCTATCATGTATGCCATGTTATGTACTAGACCAGATGTTTCTTATGCTTTAAGCATAACGAGCAGATACCAGTCAGATCCCGGTGAAAGTCACTGGATAGCAGTCAAGAACATTCTTAAGTACTTGAGAAGAACTAAGAATGTGTTCTTGGTGTTCGGTGGATTGGAAGATGATCCGGTTGTAAGAGGTTACACGGATGCAAGCTTTCAATCACACAAAGATGATTATCGATCGCAATCGGGATATGTGTTTTGTTTAAATGGTGGTGCTATTAGCTGGAAGAGTTCAAAGCAAAGCACCGTTGCTGATTCTACAACTAAAGCCGAGTACATAGCGAAGCATGTGATGCAACAAAGAAGCAGTTTGGATAAAGAAATTTGTTTCGACCTTGGAGTGATTCCTAGTATCACAAATCCCGTCGAGATTTATTGTGACAACAATGGTGCTATAAGCACAAGCAAAGGAACCTAGGTCACATCGACGATCCAAACATATACTCGGCGTTATCATCTCCTTAGAGAAATTATTGAGAGAGGTGACGTTAAAATATGCAAAGTTGCAACAGATGACAATGTTGCGGATCCATTAACTAAGCCTCTACCACAAGCAAATCATGAGGGTCATGTAAGGTCCATGGGTATTAGATACATTGATAAATGGGCCTAATGCAAGTGGGAGACTGTTAGTGATAGTGCCCTAGGCCTATTATATGGATATGCATTTTGAACTTTTATGAATATTTTTCTATTTTAATTAGCATGTTTATGATAGAAGAAGAACCTTGAATAGTTTCATGTTTATTATGAAGATTATTCTAAATATCCATAATCGCTTATTGTTGTGAGAATGACAATAAATAAAGATTAATATAAAGTTTGATGGATATTCATGAGATGAATATATGTATGAGGATACACATCGATTTATATGTATTTATTGGAGAACAAATATTGGATCGATTCGCTTTGAGATTAAATCATGGATATAAGTCATATGTTAATCTCAAGTTGTAGTGACATCGAATCCTCTGACCTGAGATTGTCATGGTTCTCAACATGAGGAATATTATGTTTAGACATAAACCAACGTTGTCTTTGACCGGATGACCATAAAGATTATGATTGGGCATAATGTGAATCATGTAGTGAGATATGAGTAATCAAGATAGAATTTATCCCTCTTATAATAAGAGAGATATCTCTGGGCCCCTCGAATGATTTAGACCGAGAATTGTGTGGCCACACTCAAATGAATCGATGGAGATCAATCGCATTTATTTTATCAATCTAATCGGGAGTCGAGAAATTAAAGATAGAGAGATATAAGGTTGACATTATTCCATGCCTTATATTCTATCATGATATCACGTGATAAAAGGATTATGTCATTAACAATCGAGGTTGTCTCGGATCTCGAGACTATTCATACTAACTTGGGTAGTTATAGTGTCTTCCTAGAGACCAACTATAACTTGTAGGTTTTTAAATGGTGATTTAAGCCTACTGCCAATGTTAATTGAACCTATAGGGTCGCACAAAATTTGAATGGACTAGAATGGTTGATGAACACTCTCTCTCTTGAGTAATTTATAATAATAATGAAGAGGTGCCATGAAATGGTGCCACTTCAATTAAAAGGAGGGGTCATGGCTTATGAAGTCAATTTTTTTTTATTCCTTTTGAACTCTTGCAAGAGAGGAAGAGAGTTCTTTTGGTTTTGGAGAAAACCCCGTTTCCGATCTAGCAGTTGGAAGCCATTTGGAAATCCGTTCGAGTGTGGATACCGGTAGAGGGCGGTGGTTTCGGCGCCTTAAAGATCCGAGGAAATCTAAGAGTAGAACTCTTGCATGGTATGATTTCTTGCACTTCTTTTTGGGTTTATGTTTTGATTTGTATGAGCACATGAGATCCTTGGTGGTTTTGGGGAAATGACTTTAATATGCATTTTAATTAATTTCGCTTCCGTTGCGCATGATCCCCAAAATCCAACATCTTCACATCACATTAAAAATATCAATATTTTGATTTAAAAAATTAAAAATAAATTTATTTATGCTTAGAATGTCACATATAAACTAAAATTAAATGTTAGTTTTTAGATATGTAAACACATCATATTTTATTTATTTGCATGTAAATTTATCAAGAAAGTAAAAGCGATGCTGCCCTACGTCCATTCCAAGCTCAAACAGACAGACAAAGCATGTGTGTGTTCTATCTATATATATATATGTGTGTGTGCGCGCGCGCGCGTGCACATGCTGAATGATAAACGAACCACAAAATAATAAAATATCTCATTCATAATAGAAGAGTGGACAATTAACAAAATAATAAAAGTAACCATAGCATCTTGAGTATAAGACCCAATACATTTGAAATATGCATGGATTAAAAAAATAATGAATAATGCATTAAAACCTAATTAGAGTTTATGAAACTGCATAGATAAAAACTATTTAACAGCAAATATACGCATCAATTAACTTCTAAAAATTATTTTTGAATATTTGCGGATCAAAGCAGTCTAATCTTCCCTAATTCTTCATTAAGCATTCATGCATCCAACATAAGAGTCAGATTGTTGGCTTGGTTGACTTCCCTGTCAAAAGCATATTAAATAATATATAAAATATGAATCTCATATAATAAATGAAATTTGAAGTATACAACAAAAATAGTTCCAAATCTAATAAGAAAATAACACCTTAAGATTTTAGCTCTCATATTACATTGTCTTAAAAACTTCTGATAAGATGAAGCTGTCAATCTCTTATTTTCAATTTTGAATGCATTGAAGTTGTCATCAGATTCACTTATTTCAAGTTTGGAACTCTCAATCATGACAACAATTTTTATTTATTATCATTTCATAATAAGATAAAGTTAATTATTCTAAGCACTTATTGTATCACAATAAATTGAAATAAAATATAATATCATAGATTGAACTATTAGTAAGATTTTCAGAACGTACCAGGCGTCCATGTCCTGCTTTGCTTTCCTGTTAGAATGATGAAATAAGCAGGTGCAATCAATTTTTTTCTTTTATTTGTACTGTGAGGCGGTCACAGTTCATCATCTTCATCACTTTCATGATTGTCATTACTTTCTAATTTATTCCAATTGATTTCTTTCTTATTGCATGAGCATGCGGTCTTTTAACTGTAAAATTGCATTTATAAAATTTGTTTATGTCTACATGTATATACTCAAACTATCTATCTCTTTATAGAATTCATGTATGTGTGTGAATGTGCACGTGTGTGATTGAACAATGTAAGCGATTACATTGTTCAATTCACATGGACAAATTGTCCTCTTGCTGGTGCATCCATCTGCTTTCTATTTTTCAAAATAAAATAAGCAGTGTCCTTAAGCTCATCATCTGAAGTATTATATATGAAAATTATGTGTGGCTGAGCTACATTCTTGGAAGTCATTAGTTTGATCTGATTACGGACACAAATTTAGTATTATTTAATAATGATATATTTTATATAATAAATAAATAAATAAAATGTTAATTCAATTTAAAATGATAGAAATTAGTAAGAAAGTGAAGCTCAAATGAATTAAATTGACATATATATAATTAGTTTAACTATAAGAATTAAATTGACATATATATATAATTCAGAAATAACTTGTGTACTTTAACAGCTTCATGGACGGTATAGATATTTTATTTAGAGATAAAATAATTGTGATTAGTCAGTTAATTAAATATAATAAAAGATAATTATTTTAATTAAGAAAAAAAAAAACTTTTGGTAAATTGATTTTTTTTTTCTTTATCGAGTAATTGAAACAAAAAAATAAAAAATTGTAAAACCACTTGGTTATTTTAATAATAAATTGTCAACTTTTCTTTTAATAAGAAACATGATATGAAATGCAAGTAATAATAATAACACCAAAGCCCTTCAATCTATAATTATATCAAATAAAAAAAAACTTTCAGGTTTGAAGAAGATACAAGGAAAAAAAAATCAAATAAATGTTAAAACTGCATAATTGTTTTTTAATATATCGACGAACTTGTGATGTGAACTACTAATAATAATTTCAAGAAGAACAATGCCTAAACTATTTGTTTTAATTAAATTATTATAATTTTTAATTTTTATGTTATTGCATTTAAAACTGAAGTAAATAATTATTTTTGACTATAATTAATCAATTTAATTTAAATTACTGATGAAAAATACCTTAAATTAAGTGAACAATATAATTAAAGAGAAATATTTATTTGTAAAAATAATATCTCAAATAAAAATAGCTTTTTTCACTGAAAAAAAAAAACAGCTCATCACGTAAACATAAGTAAGAAAAAAAAGGTGACATTTAAATGCATACCACCAAATTCCTATGTATTACATATTTAACACCTAAAATTTACCCTTTGCATTTATACCACACAAATCTTTCATATAATATAAACATATCATCAATTTAACTTTAAGAAAATAAATCGCACCTTCTTGTCCAAAAATTAGGTGGCTTTGATTTAACACTTCAGATGTTAGATATGTAAATACATATAAATAAAAAGATACGCAAGTAATTCTTCCCAAAAAAAATAATGAGAGAAAAAAATAGAATGAGGAAAAAAAGAAGGCTTTATCTTGACTAGGAATACAATCCCCATTGTTAAGAGTGACCGTGCCAAAATTAGAAATTTTTCTTAAAAGATTTAACATTTTAATATATATTAACAAATTGTGATCGCTTCTTTATTTATTCACATTTGAGGTTTTCCATATAGGAGCAAGAGGGGTAAGGTGGGAGGAAATATCATGTGTGGATAACATATATACGAATTAGTGGTATTGTGGTGTTATTATAGTAAATATCACTACAATACGAGTAAATCTACCCTATCCACAGGTAGTTTTTCTTCCAAAGGGGGAGGAGGAAGGTGGAAGGGGGGGAGGGGGTATAAACACCGGGAGCTACTTATTTAGGAAGGAGAACTAGATGGTGAGTGGGAGCTATGTGTCGATGTCGAAGGGGATGCAGAGGAGAAAATATTACGTCTGTCGTTTGGATATGGACGACGGTGTGAATATTTTCTCGAGACTAAGATGAGATGATGGTGACAAGAAAGTGAAGGGAGCTTCATTTAGGCCTAGCAATGACAAGATTTATTAGCCCTGATAATAGTGTGTTAATATGATTATTAAATTTTTTACGTGTAATATTTAATGTTTATAGTGCTATATTTATAGATCCGGTTGACTCGGATTAATCCAAATCAACTTAAACCACCGGGTCAAAACGACCTAACTCGGGTTAACCCAAATCAACTTAAATCATCGGGTCAACCCGACCTAACTCGGTTAAACCAAAATCAACTTAAATCACGGTTTAATCGAAATCAACTTAAATCACTGTGTCAACCTGACCTAACTCGGCTTAACCCAAATCAACTTAAAAGACCGGATAAACTCGACCTAACTCGGGTTGACCCAAATCAACCTAAATCATCGGGTCAATCTGACCTAACTCGGATAAACCCGAATCAACTTAAATTACCTGGTCAACTCGACCTAACTTGGATTAACCCAAATCAACTAAAATCCTTAATGTCTAACGTTTCGCTCTGGAAGCGTGAGATAAACGACCTCAAGCTCTCGTTGGCTCCATGCTTCAGTTGCCACAGGGATCGGGCGCTTTTCCTAGGTCTCAAGGCACTGGCGAGCTATGATAGAAAGAGTCTTATGAACTTCACAAAACAGGTGATTACCCTCATGGGTAATCCGCAAATTACCTTTATGTGGCTGACCTCAACGTCATGAAGAAGGGCATCAGAAATTTTTAACAAGCATATGAACGATTCGAACTACTCGAGGTGGTCATTGGGATCCGACTGTCCTTTATACTCCTCTAAGCTCGACATCTTGAACTTCTTTGGAGGTTCAACTCCGGAGACTTGTAGGGAGAAGGCATTTTCCAGCTACCTTTGTACCTCGTTCCGTACTAGTCAATTCCTCTACTCCACGAGGGTGGATCCGGTGCTGCCTTGGTATAAACTATCGTCAAGCTTTTCTTGCAAGTGCATCCTCCTCATTCCATTGTTGGCTAGTGGTTCCCCTTGAGGGGGGTTAACTGTTTCTTATCGTGCTGGCTCTTCTCATAGAACTGGGGTCGCTGCTAGAACAGCGACCGCCCTAAGTACTTCTGTGAACTGTCCTAAAATCAGGTTGGTGATTTGAATTCTCAAATCTTGCAGACCTTGTTAAACGAATTCTTCCATAAACTCCTGGGTGCATGATACTTCTCCTACATTCCTTTGACTGGATTCTCCCTATTGTTTTCCTGGGCTTCTCTTCTTGTTGACGACATGTTTCCATGCTCACAACACCTTAAAAGATGTTAAATCCAAAAGTGTCTGGGAAACACACCCAATGTATGGAACGTTCTGCTAGGAAGTGATTAGGGAGAGAGAGAGAGAGAGAGAGATTGAGAGAGAGAGAGAGTGATAAGGAACAGAAAAAAGAGAGTATCATATTCAAGATATGGACCCCTATTTATAGGCCTAGGTCTTAACATTACAAAAGAACATATTAGCCCTCTCATTATTAACTTTTGAGAGGACTTTTGATAATTACATGAGTTATTTGCATATAATAAGATCGAGGATCGATCGAACAATGAGGTTTGTCAATTGTTTGGTTAGTCTTGACTCGATCGATATCTAAATTGAAAGAGTGCCCCTATTGATCATTGTAAGAGCTGATTATGGCCCAGTGAAAGCTTTTCCTAACGTCATTTGCCGATCGTTCGAACAAGATGGTTCTCTCGCCAACATTTATCCAAAAATGATCGTCGAAGGCTATGTTCGATCATCCGTTCATTTGATTTAATATTCAAGCAAATATATTTTTATATGTACAACTCAAAAATGATAAAAGATAATTAAATCCAAAGAAAGGAAATAGTACATTAATGTCTTCTTTCTCATATACATCTTACAATTGTAAGATGAGTACAATCGAGAGTTTAAAGTTAAATCTGAGTTTACAACAATGTTGCAAAATAGACTTGAATGCATCTTCTTTAAGAGACTCCTTAACCTTTTAAATACAAATAATCCTCAATCGTGCATAAAGCATAGGCTTGCCTTTATTGATAAATAAACTTTGTTGAAAAATAAACTAGCTTTAGAAAGTAATTAAATTATGCAACTTATTTGATTTCAAACTAAATCGAATAATCAAAGTGGAGCAACTAATTGTCCACGTGATGTTATGTTAAATTACGCTTAGGCCAAATTAACAAAATTAAAATTGAATAATTAATACTTAAATGAGATTGATAAATTTTATTCAACTGAAAATTAAATTAAGTAAGTCGTAATAATTACATCATCACTATTTATTATTAAAATTATATTTTAATTAACCAAATTATCATCAAATAGTTATTATTGAGAGTAATTAATAACCGTAAAATGTGCAGAATCAAGATTTGGAGTAAACAGCCACTAAGTAATTAATAACTCATTCTTGTCTTAAGCTATAGCTGTTTATGACGTCAAATATATGACGATTTATGGAAATATAGTAAGAATAATTCATTCAAAAAAAGGATGTTTATATTTGGAATTTATTTTAAATTAAGAAGTCCTAAAAGAGGAAACCTTATCCTTTAAAATTATATTTTAATTAAACAAATTATACCAAAAAAAAAGGCAGAAAAATTTCAGAATCTCAATTGGTAAACAGCCCCTAAGTAATAAATAACTCTCTGACTTAAGCCATCTGGTTATTTATTACGCGAAATATTTGGCCATTTATCGATTTTTAGTAAGAATAAATCATTTGAAAAAAGGATGCTTATATTTGGAAGGTTGGTAGCCGTTATTGAAATAAGCAGGAGAATAGAATTTAAATTTATTTCAAATTAAGTAAGTCTTAAATAAGGAAATCTCATCCCTTTATATAATTACATACAAGTCTCCCTCAATTACAGAAGTACGTCTACTGTTCAACACTCGCCTCCGTAAGCAACAATCTTTTATCTTATCTAATTATCCGTTTCTTCGTGAAATTCAATTATTTTTCTTTGAATCATCTCTAGTAAGCACTAGGATTTTAATCATATCTTAATTTAGTACATTGTATTAGGGTTTTAAGCTGATTAAATAATCCTTTTTTTTTTCTATATCTTCTTTAGTCCTATATATTCAATAATATGAGAATATTTTTTAACTCGTTATTTTTCTGTACTCAAGATAATGTACAACCACAACATTTGGAAATGGGGGGCTAAATTCTGTTCGTATCAGTCGAACGTCTCAGAGGATCTCCAATGGTTCGTTGTCACTGCAAAACTGGCTGACATGACAAGATCAAAGGTGAAACGGATAAAATGCTTTGATCACCCTCATAAAGTCGTTGAGACCAAGCAATTAAGGGAAAAGTTAGGGTTCATAGAAGACAGGGAGTCAAGCAATGTCGGCTACGTAAACAACTTCAAGACGAACTCGAATATTACCAAGTGTGATAATAACATCTTAGTTGGCAGTTGTTCGAACAACTATTTCAAGACTTTTCCATCAGCTGAGACATTGCTACAGAATAAGATTATCGGGGGTTATATGTTTATTTGCTGCAATGAGACCATGGAAAAAGACATTAAGATGCAGTTGTTCTGTTTGCCACTAAGCTATTGTGACTCTGTTCGGGCAATTACTCCTGGAATGCCTCTTTTCCTTTACAATGAAACAACCCGTCAACTTCATGGAATTTTTGAAGCAACCAGTTATGGGGGTTATAACATAGATTCAACTGCTTGGGAAGATATCAACTGTAAGGGAATGTCTATGTTTCCCGCACAGGTGAGGATTCGTATTAAAAAGCTATGCAAGCCCCTCCAGGAGAATGCATTCAGGCCAGTTTTACAAAATTATTGTGACCCCACAGTTAGCTTTGAACTCTCAGTTGCAGAAACCTTGGCCCTATTATATTTGTACGAGAAACAGGGTAGCAAGGGGCACCGAAAAATATGATATTGATACCTAACACTCTAAAGCAAATATTCTGAAGCTTTTGGGAAGAGCAAACTGTAAGGAAGGATGTACCAAGATAAAACAAATAGCTAGCTTAGATCTAGTATTATGTTTCTTATTATAATTATATAATTAGTTTGATTTTGTGGTTTCTTAGTCCTATTTGTTATCTGTTTTACGTTTAATTGTATTCAGATTTTATTATCAAATTGTATTCAGATTTTACTATAATTCTATAGTTTGTTTGATTTTGTGATTTTGTGGTTTCTTAGTTCTATTATCAAATTGTAGTCAGATTTTATTGTTATATGTTCATGATCTCGGATGAGAGAAGGAAAAGTTTAATATTTTTTTATGACATTTACATCTAATCTTTAAATTTTTTAATTCAAGTCAAATCTCTCTCTTAGATAAAAAATATAAATAAATAGAATTATTGTTGTAAAGCAAGACTTTGATTTGATTTAGAGTGTTTAAAGTTTGATTATATAAAGAAATATTTACGTACATACCACTTAATTTCTGTGTATTCACATATCTAACACCCAATCTTCAATTTTTTTTTATATGTATGCCATTTTTGATGTGATATGAAAATTTGGATGTATATAAATGTACAAAAGCAAAGTATAGATTTCAAGCATGTAAATACGTATGAATTGGGTGGTATGTATGTAAATATCCCTTAAATAAAATTGAATGAAACGTATAAATTTGTTTTTATTGAGACGTGCATATTTTATTTATGCATTATGCCAAATGCCGGAACATACTATGATATGCATAGAAAATAATATTTTTGTTACGGTATGGTATAATTAATTAATTATTTATTTATTTAGTTATAAACATTAAAAAATTTTAATGGGAAATTTAACACAGGATAAGAAGTATCAATTGACATTCTTGTATTGGACCAAAATTTGTCGATGCGCACACCACCTAAAGTAGAGAAAAGAAGAAGAGAGAAAGAGGCTTATTGCATATGAAATCATCACTTAGCTTTTATCTCACTATTGGTTTTCTTTCAAACTCGAAGATAATACGTAATAGAAAATAATATATTATTAAAATAATTAAAAATTACATAAAAATTAAGTGATGTTATAGCACATCTAAAAGCTATATAAAAGGTCATTCTTGTATGTCGAGTTGTCAACAATTGGGTTACCGACTTAATTGTCAGCTACGTGTACGCCATTTATTAGGTGAGCTGTTAGGCTCCAATAGTCGAGCTTTGAGGTATTGCGTGTTCAAGGCTAATTAGCAAGTATTGCACATCTTTTGCTTTATTCCACTAAACTAGTACTTGGTGAATATGACTAAAGTCCATTCACAGATCTCCCTGGCTTGTTAGTGGGTCATACTTGAGTTAATGCATATTTGAATGCACGTATTTAGTCTTCAGGTTTTCTTACCTCTTTGTAAGTATGCTATGAAAAGAATAAATGTATTAAATTTATCAGATAATCGATTAATAATCATTAGTCTTATGGTCACGATTAATGTGGTACTTCTTTTGCTTGTACTTCATGCCGCTTTATAAATACGGGTCCAGTGGCAATGATGAGGGCTCACATTTTTCCCTTCATTAAACCCCCCATCTCTTGAAGTATTTGTTACATGTGAAACTTGAAAATCTCAAATTATAAGATTGATGTTGTGGATGACAATATAGTCGCAGAACTTTTTTGGCTAAATGAGTTTTTTTCTTTTACAGGTAATTGATACAAAAAAATAAAAAATTGCAAAATCACGTGGTCCATTTCATGATAAATTGTCTACTTTTCTTTTAATAAGTAACTTGATATGAAATGCAAGTAATAATAATAAGAACAAAGCTTTTCAATCTATAGATTATATCAAAATAATAATAATAATAATAACATTGGGGTTTGAAGAAGATATGAAAAGAAATTTTAAAAATCTAAAAATTGGATGATTGTATTTGCAGTCTAAAAATTGGATGATTGTATTTGCAGTATATCGCCGAATTTTTTTCTTAAAATTAAGAAATGAGATATGAAATAGTAATAATAATTCCAAAAACAACAACGCCTAAACTCTTCATTCATTAGCAATCAAAATAAAACATGGTTGAAAACATGGAACATATAATTACTAATTAGAGAACAAAAATACAAAAAATTTGAAAAAGTAAAAAAGAAATACTTCATTCAATCTGGGAATTAGATTAAAAACACTAATGCAATGTGCTAAAAAAAGATCTCACTAAAACCTTAATACAAATTCTTAACAAAAATGATGCAGTTTTTGCTTTTTAACAGCTTCTGCACCTTAATTTCAGGTCAATTGAAGACATACATGGGCACCCAAATAAAATATGCTCAAATCGTTGAATATGTAATATGTGTTCGGGGGAAAAAATGTAAGGAAGAACTAATCAATTTGGAAGAAATGTTTCATTTAATATGAGAATCAAATTCAAAATTGAAAAGCAAAGTGTTAGGAGAGTATCTCAAACTGGATTCAAAATTGGAATAACCAACGATTTCTCGATCTCGATCGCAAAGGCGGTGAAATCGATCTCAATCTGTAATTAGAAAACAGTAGGCAGTGATCTTGATCTCTAATAAGTAATAATATACAGTGCGAGCTTTCCTTTTTTAAAGACTTCTTAATTTGAAAGAATCGAAGTCTCATTCAAATTTTTTTGAATTTCTCAGAATTGGAGGAAAAAAATTAGATGGTGATTTATCATAAATATATATATTGTAATTGGCTGAAAAAATAATATGAATTATTTTTACTGGATTTCAATAAATTATCAAAATTTTCACATAATTTCTCATAATCATTAACGAGTGATTAATCATTTAGGAGTTGTTTATAATTGATAGGATTTTGAATTGGATTTCATACATTTAATGGTGATTAAATCTCAAAATGTGTTTGAAATGATATATGTTTAACCTGTTAAATTTTTAATGTTTATGAAAAATTAAATCATGATTATTGATAAATATTACTAAATTTAAAAATATAAAGTTAAATAAATTAAAGTATGTTTAATTAAATTCACTGAACATAAATTAATATCTGATTAACTAAATAAATTAATAATTAATAATTAATATAATTACAATGGTATTAAATTAAAATAAAATATATTAGTCTTATAATTGAATCATTAAAATTTAGCATTAAAATAATAAAATACTTTAAATAATTATTTATTTAAGATATTATAAATCTAATTTAATCTTAAATGTTGGTCGTGGTATCTAATACCTCTTCTCCCTTATCAAAACCATCATCTACCCCCTTCCACTCATTTTCGAAACCTCAGAAGAAAAGGAAGCGAGGAGGTTTCCTTCTTTACTTCTCTTCCCTTTGTATATTTCTTCTTACTAAATTTTTATCAATATGCAAAATTCTATTACTTTTTGATTAAAAATAATAACTGCGATGACAACCGTGCCTAAGCTCTTCATTCTACACCCTACAAATTATATCAGCTTTCTCATATTATTGAACAATTTGAGAAAAGTAAGATTTTTTTGCGCAATTAAATGCATTCGCCAATCGAAATAAAAGCTGGTTGAAGTTATCAACCATTTAATTACTATTCACAACAAAAAAAATATGGAAGAACCGATATTAGTAAAAAAAAAATAATAATAATAATTGGATAAGTCAGGAAGAAACACATAATTGGATAAGATAAAAACCTGACGCTTACCGAAGGCCGGAGGGAGAACAGTTGACGTACTTTCTGTAATGAAGGAGAGACTTGTAAGTAATTATATAAAGGATGAGGTTTCCTTTATTTAAGACCTACTTAATTTGAAATAAATTTCGATTCTATTCTTTTGCTTATTTCAAAAAATATTTAGATTTTAACTATGTATATATGTACAAACTTAATGCTATTTATGTAAAACCCCCCTTAAGAATTTCATGGAAGCCTTGAAATTGGTTTTCATTAGTGTTGATCAACATCTTGTTGCGTTGTCATTGATGATTATAGGATGAACTTGAGCTCTAATGCCAATCAATGTGTAGTTACAATAGAAGATATGAATGAAGCTTTAAAGGGGTTGAGGAATAAGGTTGAAAGAGGAATAATATGAAATTTAGCACAACTTAGAGGCGGTATAAGCCGTACGAAATACGCTCATTCATTAATCATAATCTAATTATTATGCGTATCATGAAGCTTTATTTATAGTAGGTCATGCAATATAATATTAAATAATCAAACATATCCTTGAGCGTCTATGATTTAATTGCCTATGATGAATATAATAAAGACATCAATTATATATATGGGATACGAAAAATACAATGTCACAATCATAGTTGTCCTTCTCATATAGACATACATGTCAAAATATTTTGTTCAAATTAATTTGAGTTGAATTAGATTAATTTCAATCAATCCACCCTCAAGTAGAATTAAATTAATTTCTCTTCAATTCAAAATCCAAATATTATTGAGCTATTTTCTCTACTTGAAAAACATTAACATCCTGCATTTCTGCTATATAGTATTGACCACGTGATTATTATTCCACAAATAAATAAATCAACGTTTTATTGATCTTTCATTGAAAAATTGCGGTGAACTGATGCTGAACTCCATCTCAACACCATCGTTTCTTATTATACTCTTCGCTATTTCTAAGCCAGATGTATTCAAAGGCCCAAACTCGTATACTTACATAATATTTGGCGAAGCAAACCTTAGCTCCCAATTGCAAACCCAGGAATCATATTACATATTGATTTGATGTTGCTCTTCAAATAATATCCAAAAAATAGTCCCACCTTCAAGAGCACTAAAATAAACAATTTTGTTGGAAGATATTGAGATGTCTAGCAACATAAAATGATCAGAATGGATTATTTTTTGAAGCATCTATTGGTGTATCTAGATTTTTGATATAAATGATCAGAACACATCTCCAAAATCCATATATAGGCCATACTTCAACATCTTGGAAGAGGACATTTGGATAAATATAATGTTGTGGTTACTTTTGTTAGAATATAATAAGAAGATAATCATCTGATTAAGATTAGTAGGAAAAAAAAAAAAACAAACAAATAGAAAAAAATTGTGAAGTGTTTGGAAAACTACATACAAAAAATATAGTGCTTCAAACGAACCAAACATCTGATAAGCTGTTCGTAGCTCATACTTGATAAATGCTCAGCAAACATAGCACTATAAACTTTAATTATTACATGTCAAAAATTTAAT
This sequence comes from Papilionanthe hookeriana x Papilionanthe teres, assembly GCA_022702705.1. Classification (NCBI taxonomy): domain Eukaryota; kingdom Viridiplantae; phylum Streptophyta; class Magnoliopsida; order Asparagales; family Orchidaceae; genus Papilionanthe; species Papilionanthe hookeriana x Papilionanthe teres. The sequence continues at coordinate 43,908,436 of CM040426.1, read as the reverse complement.
AATCACACTAACACACTATTAACGGGATTAATAAATCTTGTAGTTGCTCAGCCTAAATGAAGATCTTACACACTCTCTTGTCACCATCATCTCGTCTTAGCCTCAAGAAAATATTGACGCCATCGACCAGACATCAAAATGTCATCGTCCATATAAATGTCATCCTCCATATATTCAAACGACATCGACAAATAGCTCACACTCACCATCTCATTCTCTTTCCTAAATAAGCGGCTCCCAGTGTCGATCCCCCCTCCCCCTTTAGAAGAAAAATTACATGCGGATATAGTAGGTGCATATTTAGTAGTATTGTGGTGAGATTTACTATAATAACACCATAATATCACCACAATACTATTAATTTACACGCATATTATCCACACATGATATTTCCTCCTTCTAGACCCATATTGCTCCTATCACCAAAACCTCAAATATGGAGAAATAAAGAAGATATGACAATTTGCAAATATATATTAAAATGATAAACCTTTCAAGGAAATTTTTCTATTTGGCACGGTTGCCCTTAACACTTGGGATTGTATTTCTACGTGGACGTCAAGATAAAGGCCTTTTATTTTACGCGAGCTATTTTTTATCCCATTAAAAGTCCCTCAACAATTTTTTTTTAATTATTAATTTTTTACGTTACCTTTAATTATATTGTTCACTTAATATAAGTTATTTCTCATCAGTAATTTAAAGTAAACTAATTAATAAAATCAAGATAATTATTTATTTCATTTTTAAATGCAATTACATAAAATTTAAAAATTATAAAAAAATAAATTTAATAATTTAATTTGAATTAAATTAAATTGAGTTAAACGAAATATTTTAAATTTGAATCAATTTAATTTAATTTAATTGTCTAAATAATTTTTAAAAATGAAAATAAAAGAATTTCTTTCACAATTTTTTATTCCAACTAATTGTACCAAAAAATTAAAAAGAAAAATCTTGACCAATTAAACTAATAAATAGAGACATTTACATCAACGTTGATAACATACATTTCCTATGTATTCATATAGTCCAAATCTTTTACATCACATTAAAAATATCAATATATTGATTTAAAAAAATAAAATAAATATTTTTATGCATAGAAGCTCGCATATAAATAAAAAAAAGATAAGTTTTTAGATATGTAAACACATTAGATTTTATTTATTTGCTGTGTTCCTCTGCCTCTCTCTCTCTCTCTCTCTCTCTCTCTCTCTCTCTCTCTCTCTCTCTCTTTATATATATATATATATATATATATATATATATATATATATATATATATATATATATATATGCTTAATGATAAGCCAACCATGAAATAATGAAATATCTCATTTATAATAGAAGAGTTGACAATTAACAAAATTATGAATAATAGTCATAACATCTTGAGTATAAGACCCAACACATATGAAATATGCATGGATTAAAAAAATAAAAATGATGAATGCAACAAAACTTAATTAGAGTTCATGAAACTGCATAGATCAAAACTATTTAACAACAAATATATGCACAAATTAACTTCTAAAAATTATTTCTGATTATTTGCATATCAAAGCAATCTAATTTTCCCTAATTCTTCATTAAGCATTCATGCATCCGACATAAGAGCCAGATTGTTGGTTTGGTTGACTTCCCTGTCAAAAGCATATTAAATAATATATCTAATATCAATCATTTGTAATAAATGAACTTTGAAGTATAAAAGCAAAATAGTTTCAAATCTAATAAGAAAATAATACCTTAAGATTTTAGCTCTCATATTACATTCTGTCAAAAACTTTCGATAAGCTGGAGTTGTTAATCTCTTCTTTTTTATTTTGACTACACTGGAGCTGTCAACAGATTCACTCATTCCAGGTTCAGAACTCCCAATGCTGCTTTGGATTGAATTTTCTTTTATACATTCATGACAAAAACTTTTATTTCTCATCACTTCACAATAAGATAAAATTAATTATATTAAGCACTTATTATTATAAATGAATTGTAACAAAATATAATATCATAGATTGAATTATTAGTAAGATATCCAAAACATACCAGACATCCATGTCCTGCTTTCCTTTCTCGTTGGAATGGAGAAATAAGCAGGTGCAGTCAATCTTTTTCTTCTTTTTGGTGTGGGAGACGGCCACAGATCATCTTCTTCATTGCTTTCATGGTTGTCATTACGTTCTAATTTATTCCAATTGATTTCTTCCTTATTGCTTGAGCATTCAGTCTTTTTAACTGTAAAATTACATATATAAAATTCATTCTTCTCTACATGCATATTCTCAAACTATCTATCTCCTTATAGAGTTCATGTATGTGCCTGAATGTGCGTGTGTGTGATAAAGCAAGGTAAGTAATTACCGAAAAATTCATATGGACAAAATTTTCTTTTTGTTGGTGGATCTATCTGCTTTCTATTTTTCAAAATAGAACAAGCTGTGTCATCAAGCTCCTCATTTGAAATATTATATTTGAAAACTATGTGTGATTCAGCTGCCTCCATGGAAGCCATTAATTTGATCTGATCACTGACACAAATTTAGTATAATTCATTAATGATATATTTTATATAATAAATAAACAAATAAAATGTTGATTCAGTTTAATATGCTTGAAATAAATAAGAAAGTTAATCATAAATGAATTAATCAATATATATTTAATTAGTTTAACTCTAAGGTTCACCAGGAATGCCAGTGTTCAAAAATAAATCAAGAGTTTTTTAATAGTCTAGTGCACTATAATGATTTTTCATTTAAAGGTGAAACAATTGTGATTAGCCAGTTAATTAAATATAGTACACGATAAATATTTTTATTAAAAAAAATAATCTTTTGGCAAAAAGATATTTTTTCCTTTCCTAGCAAATGAAACAAAAAAATAAGAAATTGTAAAATTGCATGGTCCTTTTAATGATAGATTGCTAACTTTTCTTTTAATAAGAAACATGATATGAAAGTCTAAGTAATAATAATAAGATCAAAGCTCTTTATTCTATGAATTATATAAAAAAAGAAAACGCTTTGGGGTTTGAAGAAGATTTAAAATAAATCCTAAAACTGCATGATTTTTTTGCAATATGTCACTGAATATTTCCCTTAAAATTAACAAAATGTGATATGAATTAAGTAGCAATAATAAGACCAAAGGTCTTCTATCTATAATTATATCAAAAAAGAAAAAAAAAAAGTTCGGATTTGAAGAAGATATAAAAAGAAAAATTAAAAAAAATCTTACAACTCTCCGAAATGTAATATAAAAATTAAAAAAAAAATGTTCGGGCTTTTTTAATATATCTCTGAAATGTGATTTTGAAGTAATAATAACAATTGTAAAAACAACAACACCTAAACTATTCGTTCATTGACAACTAAAATAAAACATGGTGGAAGCATAGAACATATAATTACTAGTCAGAGAAAAAAATAAAGAAAAACTAAAAGATCAAAAAGAATTTCTCCATTCAATGTCGGAAACAGATTCAAAACACTAACGCAATGTGCTGAAAAAAGATCCGAATAAAACGCTAATACAAATTCTTACAAACAACAATGCAATCTTTGCTGTTTAACGGCTTATGCACTTTAATTTCAGGCCAATAAAATATATTTATTGGCTCCCAAATAAAATATGCTAAAATCGTCGAATAGATAATATGAATTTCGGGGAAAAAATTTTAAGGAAGAACTAATACATCCGGAAGAAGTGCTTCATTGAGAATCAGATTTAAAATTGAAAAGCAAAGTGTTAGTAGAATATCAGACTAAATTAAAACCCTCGATAAGTTTAGCGGATTCAAAATTTGAATAACAAGAGATTTCTCGATCGCCGAGATGGTGAACTCGATCTCGATCTCTAATTTGAAAACAATAACCAGTGAACTCAAACTCGAACTCAAAAAGAGTTTTAGAGGAAATTAGAAAACAGTAGGCCGTGAATTTGATCAATAATAAGCAATTATAAACATGATAAGTTTTCTTTTTCAAAGACTTCTTAATTTGAAAGAAATTTCAATTTTATTTTTCCGCTCATTTTTATAACACCAAACAAACTTTCAAATATAGACGCAATCAAATTTTTTTGACAATCGATTTATCATTCAAATATAGTTTTTTTTTAATTGACACAAAAATTAAGATGAATTATTTTCACTGGATTTCAATAAATTGCCAAACATCATTAACGACTAATTTGTTATTTAGGGGTTCCTTAGAATTGATAGGATTTAATTAAAAATATGGATTTCGTACATTTTATGGTGATTAAATCTCAAAATGTGTTTGAAATGATATATGGTTAACCTATTAAATTTTTAATATTTACGAAAAATTAAATCATGATTATTGATAATTAAATAAATTATATTATTTGTAATTAAATTAACAGAACAGAGATTAATATCTGAATAACTAAATATATTAATAATTAATAATTAATATTAATACAGTGGTATTAAATTAAAATAAACTATATTAGTCTTATAATTGAATCATCAAAATTCAGTATTAAAATAATAAAATACGTTAAATAACTTTTTAATTAAGAGATTATAGATCTAATTTAATCTTAAATGTTGGCTCGTGGTATCTAAAATCTCTTTTTCCTCATCAAAACCATTATCTACCCCGTTCCACTCATTTTTGAAACCTAAGAAGTGAAAGAAGCGATGAAGTTTCGTAAGGAAAAATTACCGTACACAAAACTGCATCCAGTCGCTCAATTAGAACTCCACCTACAACAAAAACTATATGGTAGAGTGCCCAATTTTAAAAATTTAAATATTTTTAAAATTAATATTAATTAGGTGGTGTTTTTCTATTGGAAACCGTCGCTACGGCCTCCGCATGGAAAAATCGCTCGTTTTGCTAGTTCTTTACTTCTCTTCCATTTGTATAATTTTTCTCACTAAATTCTATCAATATCCAAAATTCTATTACTTTTCGATTAAAAATAATAATTGGACCACCCAGCTTAAGCCATTTATTCTATGTTTATATCAGCTTCTACACCTCATATATTACATCATCATTCTTATATTATTGAACATTTTGATAAAAGTAAGATTTTTTGTGCAATTAAGAGCATTCCAATCAAAGTAAAATCTGGTGGAAGAATCAATCAAATAATTACTATTCACAGCAAAAAATATGGAAAAACCGATGTCAACAAGAAAAAAGGATAAGTCAGGAAAAAGCTGGATAAGATAATAGCCTGGTGCTTACCGGATGCCAGAGGGTGAATAGTTTACGTACTTTCTGTAATTCATTGGAGATTGTAATTTCCTTCACATATATAAAGGACAAGGTTTCCTTTTCTAAGACTTACTTGATTTGAAATAAATTTCAATTCTATTCTTTTGCTTATTTTAACGTTCGGCTAACAACCTTCCAAATATAAATTTCTTACTAAATTTAGATAAAATTAAGCAATAGTTAAATTTGTAAAGTTAGTTACACCCCTTACTAAAATAGATATAAAACGTGATCATTAGAGGGATTTACGTTAAACCCACCGCAATTCATGGTTAAAGCTGAATGCCAAACAACCTTTTGATGAATTATTAGTATTTTAATATCACATTTATTTACTTTACAGTCGAACAAAAAATTAAAAATCTCAATTAAGTATTAATTATTCAATTTAGATTTTTTTAATTTGTTCTTGGATCCAACAACCTTGGAAGATACCACCCATAAAGGCATGTCTATGCTTTATGCACGACTAAGGATTATTTGTATTAGAAAGGTCTACAAGTCGCTTGAAGAAGATGGATTCATGTCTATTTTGCAACATTATAGTAAACTCAGATTTAGCCTTAAACTCTCAATTATAGATTCGTTACAATTTTAAGATGTGTATGAGAAAGAAGGCATTAATATATTATTTTCTTACTTTGGATTTAGTTATCTTTTATGTTTTCTTATCCATGTCATGAATAAGACTATGTCATGAATAAGACCGTCTTTTTTTAATGTTCCCTACCGCTCTCTCTCTCCCCCCCCCCCCCCCCCCTTTAATCACTCCCTAGCAGAACGTATCATTCCTTGGGTGTGTTTCCCTGACATTTTTGGATTTAACATTCTTTAAGGTGTCATGAGCGTGGAAATATGTCTTCAACAAGAAGAGGAGTTTAACAACAATAACAGAGAGAGTCCAATCAGAGAAACGTAGAAGCAGTATGCACTCAGGAGTTTATGAAAGAATTCTTTCAACAAGGCTTGCAAGGTTTGAGAACTCAAATCATCAACCGAATATCAAGACAATTTGCAGAAGCAATTAGAGCATTTGCTGCCTAGCAACGACACCAGTTCCAGATGAAGAGCTAGCACGAAAAAAAACACTCAACCTCCCTCAAGGGGAACCACCAGCCAACAATAGGAGGGTGATCCACCTGTAGAAAAAACCCGATGAAGGTCTATACCAAGATAATGCCGCATTTTCCCCCGTAGAGGAGAGGAAACGACCAGTACGGACCGAGGTATAAAGGCAGCTAGAAGAATGCCTTCTACATACAGGTCTCCAAAGTTGAACCTCCAGAGAAGAACGGTTAGATCCTAACTACCACCTTGCATTGTTCGAATCTATTGAGATTAGTGGAGATCTGATCCACTGCAACAATTAGGAAGTAATTAATATTTTCTTAATTTGCTTTCCAAGTATTCTTCCAGTGTCATCTTCTCTCTCCGTGGAACTACGGAACCGCAGAAAGCTCTCCGCGTCCCTCAGCTGCCGCTTATGTGATTTCCTTAAATGGGCTTTTCAGGTTATTATAAATTACAAGCTAAAAGCCCGCTAAAACAACCCCCACCTAATCCTTCTTCTAATCCCTCTTTGGTGTGAAGCTTACAGAAAATAAAATCAATTGTCGTGAGGCACACAAGTAAGAAGGAAAGGTTGTTTTCTTCTTGGATTTTGTTCTTTTTTCACATCTTCCTCTCACACGGTTCAAGAGAGAGAGGAAGAGAAAGTTTTTTTTTTGTAAATCGTCGAGGTGATCGACGGGTGTAATTTCTCAAAGTAATAAATCCTCTGCAGCTCCGTAGACGTAGGCAATTTGTCGAACAACGTAAAATCTGTGTGTTTCTCTCGTGATTTCTATTTTACGAATTTTTTCTCGATCTGATTTTTTCATCTTTTTTGCCACAATTTTTCACAACAACTGGTATCAGAGCTTTAGTTTAGATCTAAGGAAGAACAATGGGCGGTGAGGAAGTGATGACATCGGGGATCGAGAAGTACAATGACGTAGATTTTGGTTACTAGAGGATGTAGATAAAGGACTACTTCTATGGGAAGAAAATTCATCTGATGTTACTGGGAAAGAAGTTAGAGAAGATGGACGATGCAAAATGGAATCTGTTGGATCGAAAGGTTACGGGGTTGTTCGATTAACGCTGCCAAGATTCATTGCCCACAACGTCATCAAAGAGAGGACTACTACAGATCTCATGGCAGCTTTATGAGGCATGTATGACAAAACATCAATGAATAATAAGGTGCATCTGATGAAGAAGTTATTCAACTTGAAGATGACGGAAGGTGTAACTGTTGCTCAACATCTAAATGCTTTCAATAATATCACAAATCAATTGTCGTATTTTGAAATTGATTTTGACAATGAGATACGTGCGCTGATATTGTTAGCTTCATTGCCAAATATTTGGGAAACCATGAGGATGACAGTTAGCAGTTCTTCACGTAAATCTAAACTGAAATATAATGATAGTCGTGATTTAATTTTGGCTGAGGAGGTGTGCAAGAAAGATTCTGGTGAGACCTCAGGTTTGAGTTCGACACTGATTGTTGATTTCAGAGGGAGATCACAGTACATAACTCATACAGTGGAAGATCAAAATAAAAGTCTAATCAGCAGACAACCTGCTGGAATTGTGGCAAGGCTGGCCACATAAAAAGGAACTGCAGGAATCCGAAGAAGGAGAATGATAATGCAAATGTGGTAACTGAAGAAATATAGGATGCACTATTGCTGACAGTTCACAGTTCGATTGATGACTGGATACTAGATTCAGGGGCTTCCTTCCCTACATCATCTTACCGAGAGCTGATGAGAAACTATGTTGCTGGCAACTTTGGAAAGGTGCATTTGGCTAATGGAAAATATCTAAACGTGGTGGGGATGGGATATTGCACTCCCTAACAAGAGTTAATGGACTTTGCAAAAAGTCAGGCGCGTTCCTGAGTTGAAGAGAAATCTCATTTTGGTTGGGCAACTCAATGATGGTGGTCATTCAATAGTGTTCTCAGATAGCACCTGGAAGGTTGTCAAAGGAGCATTGGTGCTTGGTTCGAGGTAAGAGAAACGTACACACTATATATGACTGCAGGTGACCACAGAAGAAAAGTAGATTTGATGATCTATCATAGGTCACAGTGCAGGGCCATGATGGAAGCAATGAGAAGAATGGATCTAGGTCACCCATTCCTATTGTTCCGTAGACAGATTGTGGAGAACCACAGATGTATAAAGAATCTTGTAAGATAAAAATTCGAGAAAGTGGGAGCTGCCTATGAAGGAGGAGATGGATTCCCTACAAGGGAATTAGAGTTAAAAGTTGACAAAAATTCCACCAGAGAAGAAGACATTGCAAAACAAGTGGGTATACTGGGTGAAGGTTGTGCGTCACGACAGTAAGAGGTACAAGGCTGGACTTGTGGAAAAAGGCTTTCAGCTGAGGTAGGATATTGCTCATATACAGTGAGAGTTGTAAGAAGATATATGAGTAACTCAGAAAAGAGCTTCGAGGTACAAGGTTATGTTGACACTGTTATGTGAATTAAGGGTGTTACTCTTGAGAAGCTGAAGTTATGCTAGACTTCAGCTGGTCTTCTAGCTTGAAGACAGGCGTTTTGAGTTGCAGAAGTGGAGGATATCACGATTGAGGAAAAGGTCGGTACAACCAGCAAATAATACAGTCAGTGTCCCAGTCTCCAAGTTGGAGAATTGTTGAGATTAGTGGAGAACTGGTCCACTGCAAGAATTTGGAAGTAATTAATATTTGTTTAATTTGCTTTCCAAGTATTCGTTTCGCGTCATCTTCTCTCTCTACGGAACCCTGAAAACCTCTATGCATCCCTCAGCTGCTGCTTATGTGATTTCCTTAATTGGGCTTTTCAAGTTATTATAAATTACAAGCTAAAAGCCTGCTAGAAAACTCCCACTTAATCCCTCTTCTAACCCATCTTTCGCATGAAGCTTACAAAAAACAAAATCAATTGTCATGAGGCTCACAGAAAAGAAGAAAATGTTGTTTTTTTCTTGGATTTTGTTTTTTTTAACATCTTCCTCTCACGCGGCTCAAGAGAGAGAGAGAGGAAGAGAGAGAGGGAGGAAGGGAGAGAGAGAAAGGAAGAGAGAGTTTTTCTTATAAATCATCGAAGTGATCGACGGGTGTAATTTCTCAAAGTAATAAATCCTTTGCAACTCCACGGACATTGACAATTTGCCGAACCATGTAATACTGTGTGTCATTATGTTGTTTTTCTGTTTTACAAATTTTTTCTCGATCAAATATTTTCTTCTTTTTCACTGTCGTTTTTCACAACAGAATTATCCATATGTTTGTTGAAAATTTTCGATGTCCACATTTGAGGTCAACCAGATTAAAGTGGTATGACGGATTACCCATGAGAGTAATCAACTGTTTTGCGAAGTTCAGAAGACTTTTTCTATCCAAGTTCGCCAGGGCCTTGAAGCCTAAGAAAAGCGTTCAAGCAGGGAGCTAACGAGAGCTCGCAGTTGTTTATGTCAAGCTTCTAGAGAGAAACATTAGACATTAAGCATTTAAGTTGATTTGGATTAATCCGAGTTAGTTCGAGTTGACCGGGTGATTTAAGCTGATTTGTGTTAACCCGAGTTAGGTCGGGTTGATCCTGTGATTTAGGTTGATTTGAGTTAACTATAATTAAGTTGGGTTAACTCGATGGTTTAGGTTGATTCGTGTTAAACCAAGTTAGGTGGGGTAAGTTGATTTAGATTAACCTGAGTTAGGTCGAGGTGATCTGGTGCTTTAAGTTGATTTGGGTTCACTCGAGTCATTTCGACCAATAAACATAACACTATAAACTTTAAATATTACACGTAAAAAATTTAATAACCACACTAACACACTATTATCGAGTTTAATAAGTCTTTGTCGTCGCTAGGCCTAAATGAAGCTCTCACTCACTCTCTTATCAACATCATCTCGCCTTAGCCTCGAGAAATATTCATGTCGTCTTCCATATATCCAAACGATAGCATAATATTTTATCCTCTGTCGCCCCATCGACACGACACATAGCTCACACTCACTATCTAAGGGTCTGTTTGGGGCAGCTGCAGCTTATTGAATAATATGTTGATAAGCTGATTTAAAATAATCCGCTGATAAGCTAGGTGCGGTGGATATTACAAAATTTTATTTTTTTTTAAATCCAGACTGCTACCAGAAAGCTGTCACCGCACCTAGACATGTGCGGTGTGAAAAGGTTGTTTTCTACGTTTTGAAAACGCATAAGATGTCAAAACGCAGTTTAACCAAACAGGCCAGGTGTGTTTTCAAAACGCCACTGCACCAAATAAACTGCCCAAAACGGACCCTAATTCTCCTACCCAAATAAGCAGCTCCCGGTGTCCCCCTCCCCCTTTGAAAAAAAAAATACATGTGGACACGGTAGATATAGTGGTATTGTGGTGATATTTATAATAATAACAACACAATATCACAATAATACTATTAATTCGCACTTATATTTTCCACAGATGATATTTCCTCCCACCTTAATCTTTTACGTTACCTCTTTCACGCTGTTGCTAATAGCTGCTACTAATAAGTTTGTTTTTTTTTCGTGGAAGATTTATATACGTATGATTTGATTTCTATGTATTTACATATTTAACATCTAAACTGAAATATTTATATATAAGCCATCTAATTTTTGGATAAGAAGGTGCATTTTATTTTCTTAAAGTTAAATTAATGATATTTTTGTATGATATCGTCGGTCTGGTGAACTCGATCTCGATGTCTAGTTTGGAAACGAGTAAGCAGTGAACTCAAACTCGAACTCGAAGAGAGTTTTAGAGGAAGTTAGGAAACAGTAGGCCGTGAATTTGATCCCTAATAAGTAATTATAAACATGATAAGTTTTCTTTTTCAAAGACTTCTTAATTTGAAAGAAATTTTAATTTGAAAAAAATCCAACACATATGAAGTATGCATGGGTTAAAAAAATAAAATTGATGAATGCAACAAAACCTAATTAGAGTTCATGAAACTGCATAGACTCAAAAACATTTAACAATAAATATATGCACCAATTAACGGCTGAACTTTATTTCTGAATTGCATATCAAAACAATATGATATTACCTAAAACTTCATTAAGCATTCATGTATCTGACATCATAATCTGATTATTAGTTTGATTGATTTCTCTGTCAAAAGCATATTGAATAACGTATCGAATATGAATCTCATATAATAAATGAATTTTGAAGTATAAAAGCTAAATAGTTTAAAATCCAATAAGAAAATAATACCATAAAATTTTAGTTTTCATATTACATTCTCTCAAAAATTTCGATAAGCTAGCCGTCAATCTCTTCTTTTTAGTTCTCAATATATTGGAGCTGTCAAGGGATTCACTCATTCCATGTTTAGAACTCTTAATGCTACTTTGGACTGAATTTTCATTTACACATTGATGAAAATAACTTTGATTTTTCATCACTTCATAATAAGGTAAAGTTAAATACATTAAGCACTTATTGTATCAAAATGAATTGAAACAAAATATAATATCATAGATTGAGTTGCTAGTAAGATATTCATAACATACCAGACGTCCATGTCCTACTTTCCTTTCCCATTAGAAGGGTGAAATCAGCAGATGCAGGTAATCTTTTTATTCTCTTTGGTGTCAGAGGCAACCAAAGATCATCTTTTTCATCACTTTCATGGCTGTCATTACTTTCTAATTTATTCCAATTGATTTCTTCCTTATTGCATGAGCATGCTGTCTTTTTAATTGTAAAATTACATATATAAATTTCTTTCTTCTACATACATATACTCAAACTATCTATCTCTTTATAGAGCTCATGTATGTGTGTGATTGAGCAGGGCAAGCAATTACCGAAAAATTCATACGGACAAAATATTCTTTTTGCTGGTGCATGTACATGCTTTCTATTTTTCAAAATAGAACAAGCAGTGTCATCAAGCTCTTCATTTGAAGTAATGTGTGGTTCAACTATTTTTTTTGAAGCCATTATTTTGATCTGATCATTGGTACAAATTTAGTATAATTCATTAATGATATATTTTATATCATAAATAAATAAATAAAATGTTAATTCAATTTTAAATGCTTGAAATTAGCAAGAAAGTTAAGCAGAAAGAAATTAATTCATCGTATATTTAATTAATTTAACTCTAAGATTCTCCAGGAATGCCAGTGTTTAGAAATAAATCAAGTGTACTTTAATGCCCCATGCACTGTATAGACTATACATTTAGAGGTAAAGACAATTGTAATTAGCGAGTAAATTAGATATATAAATGATAAATATTTTAATTAAGAAAAAATAATTCTTTGGCTTGATGTTTTTTTTTCTTTTTCAGGTAATTGATAAAAAAACGAAAAAATTATGGTCCTTTTCACGATAAATTGTTTACTTTCTTTCAATAAGAAACATGACATGAAATGCAAGTAATAATAATAAGACCAAAAGTTTTCAATCTATTAATTATATAAAAAAAATAAAAAAAAATATTCAAGTGAAGAAGATATAAAAAGAAAATTTCTAAAAATCTAAAACATGGTGATTGTATTTGTAATATATCGCCGAACATTTCCCTTAAAAGTAAGAAATGAGATATGAAATAATAATAATAATTGTAAAAACAGCAACGCCTAAACTCTTTATTAATTAGCAACCAAAATAAAATATGGTGGAAAGCATGAAACACATAATTACTAATCAGACGAAAAAAAATTCAGAAAAACAGAACAGTTAAAAAGTAATTTTTCATTCCACTTGGGAATCAGATTCAAAACTCTAATGCAATGTACTAAAAAAAAAATCCCACTAAAACCCTAATACAATTTTATAAAAACAATGATGCATTTTTTTTTATTTTTAGCAGCTTCTGCACCTTAATTTCAGGTCAATTGAAGACATACATTGACACCAAAATAAAATATACTAAAATCATCGATTATGTAGTATGTATTCATGGGAAAAAATTTAAGGAAGAACTAAAAAATCTGGAAGAAATGCTTCAATTAAAATGAGAATAAGATTCATAATTAAAAAGCAAAGTGTTAGGAGAATATCTCAGACTATACTTAAACCATCGATAAGTTTACCAGATTCAAAATTGAAATAACAAGAGGTTTCTCGATCTCAAAGTCGGTGAAACCGATCTCAATCTCGATCTTTAATTAGGAAACAGCAGATGGTGAACTCGATAACTATATACTTCTTAATTTGAAAGAAATTTCAATTTTTTTTCTGCTCATTTTTATAACGCCTGACAACCTTCCAAATATAAACGAAGACTCATTCGACATTTTTTAAATTTCTCGGAATTAGCAGAAAAAAATTAGATGGCGACTTATCATGAATATATATATATTGTAATTGGCGGAAAAAATAAGATAAAATAGAATTATTCTTACTGGATTTCAATAAATTCTCAAATATTTCACATAATTTCTCATTATCATTAACGAGTGATTAATTATTTAGGGGTTGTTTAGAATTAATATTATTTATTTCAAAATCGGGATTTCATACATGGTGATTAAATCTCAAAATGTGTTTGAAATGATATATGTTTAACCTATTAAATTTTTAATGTTTATGAAAAATTAAATCATGATTATTGTTAATCCTGATATGGTGGTCTCTAATATGATTAATAATAAGAAGCCTTTTCTTGAAGATGCTTTGATTTCAGGTAAACTGCTAGTTTTAGATGTTGATAATTCTTTGAAGGAAACTCCTCTTCTTTCCTGCTTGGAATTGGCTGAAGGTTGGATGATTCTGAAATCATCCAAAAAAGGAAATTTCGTGGTTCCCGTGAACTTAGTTATGTGAACCCTTGTGCTAACTTAGCACTAATTTGGGTAAGGCTGATTCTTCTCACTCTCTTTCTGATTCTTTTTAATTTAGGTTCTTTTATTGTTTTTAATGATGAATTTTAATACTATTATTTGGAATGTGAGAGACATAGCTAAAAGTTGTGCTTCTAAGCGTCTTAAAAATTTAATCAGGACTTATAAGCTTAATTTTTTTAGTATCGTTGAGTTTTTTGTTAAGATGGAGAATAATGAGCATTATAGGAAGAGATTTGGTAAGTTCAAGTTTTTTGCTAATACTACTAATAAAATTTGATTATTTTGGAAAGATTGGTTGAACATTGACATTCTTATAAATTATTCTCAGTTTCTTCATGTTAGATTTCATTATGGAAATATTTTTTTTCTTTTTTCTATCATTTATGCTGGCTGTTCGAGGAATGCTCGTCTTGAGCTTTGGCATTTTTTTGAGACTATTAACCCCTCACATGAGGTTTGGTTAATGGGAGGTGATTTTAATATGATTTCTTCTTTTGATGAAAAGAAGGGTGGTGTCTCTCCTAATCTTGCCCTTATGGAGGATTTTAATTCTGCGTTATTCAAGGCTGGCCTTTATGATTTACATTACAATGGTAATCGTTACACTTGGCATCGAGGTAATGTTTTTGAGAGACTTGATAGGTTTGTTGCCAATATTGAGTGGTTTAATTTTTTTCCTTTGCATAAGGTCTATAATTTGCCAATAAATGCTTCAGATCATGCTCCCATTCTTCTTAAAGTTTGCATGGATTCTAATATGCAACCGTATGTTTTCGGTTTTTATAACATATGGCTTCAACACCCTTCCTACAACCAATGCCTTAAGGAGAATTGGAATAGTATGCCTAATGTTTCGTCCAGTTTTAATCTTTGGATGCTTCATAAGAATCTTGCTAAAGACCTTAAATCTTGGAATTGGAATGTGGTAGGTAACCTTCATAGAAAGGTTGAAGTTATGGAAGCTAAAGTTTTTTAACTTGAACTTGATTTTGCTAATGATAGAATTGAGTTTTCTGCTCTTATTCGGGGGCAACATGATCTTAATGCTGCTATTTCCATGGAAGAGCAGTTTTTTGCTCAGAAATCTGCTAAATGTCAGTTTTTAAATGGAGATAGAAACTCCAAATTCTTTCTGGCTTGCATTAGAATAGAATGATGATAAATTGGATTCCTAAGATTATTAAGGCTGATGGCTCGATTCTTTTGAATCGGGAGGCTATTTGTCATGATGGTGTTGATTATTTTTCTAATGCTTTTAAGAATACTGGCATTGATTTATCTCGTATTGATTCTTCTGTCTATTATGATTGCCCTTATATTGATAATACTGTTCTTACTTCTCTTCCGAGCTGTGAGGAAATTAAACATACTATTGATAGTATGGAGAATGGTAAGACTGTTGGGCCTGACGATTTTACTGTGAAATTTTATAAAAATGGCTGAGATGTTATTGCTAAAGATGTGACCCGTTTGATTCAAGATTTTTTTAAAGGAAATAATTTGCCTCTTTTCTTTAAAGCTGCTAATATTGGTTTAATCCCTAAAAAGCATGATGTTTCTTCTTGGGATGGTTTTAGGTCGATTAGTCTCAATTCTGTTATTTCTAAAATCATCTCTAAAATTCTGGTTAATTGGCTGCAACCTCTTCTTCAGAAAATTATTTGTAACAATCATTCTGCCTTCTTAAAAGGTAGGAGTATTTGTGATAATGTCTTAATTGTTCAGGAACTTCTTCTGGATGTTGATCTTCACAGACGTGGTGGGAACATTCTTTTTAAATTAAATATTCAGAAGGCTTTTGATCATATCCAGTGGGAGTTTCTTATGGATATTTTGAAGGCTATGGGTTTCAATTCTAGTTTTGTCAAATCATTTATTGTATCATCAGTGGTAATTTCTACTATGTTATTATTAATGGTAAGAAGCATAGTTTCTTTCAAGCTTTTAGAGGTCTTAAGCAAGGAGATCTTTTATCTCCTTATCTTTTTATTATTGCTTTAGATTACTTTTCCAGATGCTTAAATAGACTTTATATGACTAACCCCTTTTTAAATTATTTTCATAAGGGGAATTTATCTATTAGCCATCTTTGTTTTGCCGATGACTTGATTATCTTTACCAATGCAAATAAACCTTATATTAGGAATGTTTGGGAGACGCTGTTGATTTTTTAAAATGTTTCTAGCTTAACTTTTAATAAATCTAAATGTTTTTTCTATTGTGCTAAGAAGATTCATGTTTTAAAAAGGCATTGGATTGCAGATTTTACTGGTTGTAACCGTGGCATGCTTCCTTTAAATTATTTAGGTTTTACCTTGTACAAAGGTAGATCTTATAGTAAGGATTTTCTTGGCTTGTATGATAAGATTAAGAATAGAATTTTGTGGTAGGAGAATCGTTTTCTCTCGTTTGGGGGGCAGAATTACTATTCTTAAATCTATTCTTACTTCCCTGCTTCTTTATTCTCTTCAGTTTATAAAAATGCCCGAGTTTATTATTAAGAAGATTGAGTCTCTTTTTAATAAACTCCTTTGGGAAGGTTTTTATGGTTCGAAAATTCATTGGAAGAGTTGGGCAAAGCTTTGTAAGCCACCTGAGTCTGAGGGTTAGGCTTTAAAAGCTTAACTGACTCTATTACTATAAATTTCATGAAACTTTGGTACCGTTTCCGTAAGAATGATTCTCTCTGGGCCTCCTTTATGCATTCTGGGTATTGTGCTAATGATTATCCCCTTAATATCTCACCTAAGGCTACTGATTCTTTTATTTGGAAAGATATGTTGGTTGTTTCTCATAATACTGGGCTTTTTTTAACATGGGATCTGGGCAAAGGTAATATATCCTTTTGGTACGATGATTGGATGGGAAGTGGTGCTTTGGCTAATAGTTTTGAAGGCCCGGAGCATGTTAATCTGAAGGCGAATAATTTTTTGGTCCATAATAGTTGGATTTTGAATAAACTTTTGCGGTATGTTCCTTATAATGTAGCTAGTTTTATCTCTATCATTCCCCTTAATATCAACAGAGAGGATAGGGTGACTCTCAAAGGTAAACAAGGTATTTCTGATGCTAAAATCTTTGCTGATTCTTTTGTTTATACAGCTGGTTTTGATCTTAAATAGTTATGGAACAAATGGCTTAAGCCCTCTATTTCTTTCTTTACGTGACGTTTTCTGCATAATGTGCTTCCTGTTGATGACATTCTTAAACTTAAGGGCTTACATCTCCATTCTTGTTGTTCTCTTTATATGCATGATTATGAGTCCATTAATCATATTTTTCTGCATTGTTCGTTTGTTCGCGAGGTTTGGCTTCGTTGTTGTAGCATTCTTAGGATTTCTACTGATTATTTTCGGCATGCTACTATTATGGATCTGTTTAAAGATTGGAAGAAGTTTGGACATCTTTTGTTTAATTCCATTCCTGTTATCATTACTTGGTTCATTTGGGTTGCTAGAAATGATGTTCAGTTCTATGGTAAGAGACCTAATGTTGTTTCTACTGTTAAATTAATCTTTGGATATCTTTTCAAATGTTTGGTTTTTTTAACTTCTAAGGGTAAGCTTAACAGGAAGTTGTACAAGTTACTCCATAACTTGGGATTCCCTAATACTAGTAATGGGAATGTTTCTGAGACTATTCGTTGGATTAAACCTCCTGCTCCTTTTATCAAAATTAATGTCAATGGTTGTTGGGATAGTAGGTTTGCTAGTGTTGGGGGTTTTTGTCGTGATTTTGCGGGATCCAATCTTTACTGGTTTGCTTCTCCTTCTGTTCCTATCTCGTCCCTTGTGGCTGAAGCAGATGCTTTGGTTTTGGTTTGCAGCTGGTACGTTCGAAAAGGTTGGAAGTTCATTATTTTAGAAACTGATTCTTTTATTTTGTGGAGGTATTGTTTATTGCAGGAACGATATCACTGGAGTGTAAATCTTCGGATGAAGAGAATCTTGGATTTATCTCAGGAATTTGGTGGTCGAGTGGAGTCACACTCGACGTGAAGATAATCAAGTTGCTCATTGGATTGCTAAGATGGGACTTTATTTTCTTACTGCTTGGGTTTCTTCATTTATTCTGGTCCATTTATTTCATGTTACTTGTTGCGATATTTAGTTTTGTTGTGTTGTTGTTGTGTCATGGCACGTGAGTTGTTTTTTCTGTTTTTTCTGGAAAGAGGTCCTTAGATTCTCTCTTTTTTTTGTGTGTTGTACATGTGTGCTAGATAGGACCTCTTTCCCTGTGTTGTATTTTTATTTTTTGATGAAACGCGTAAGAAGTCTATGTCTCTTTCAATTAAAAAAAATCATGATTATTGATAAATATTACTAAATTTAAAAATATGAGGTTAAATAAATTATATTATGTTTAATTAGATTCACTCAACAGAAATTAATAGCTGATTAACTAAATAAATTAATAATTATTAATTAATATAAATACAATGATTTTAAATTAAACTAAACTAAATTAGTCTTATAGTTGAATCGTCAAAATTTAGTATTAAAATAATAAAATACTTTATATAATGATTTATTTAAGAGATTATAGATCTAATTTAATCTTAAACATTGGCTATGGCATCTAAAACATATTTTTGCTCTTCAAACCCATCATCTACCCCCTTCCGCTCATTTTTGAAATCTCAGAAGAGAAAGAAGCAATGAAGTTTCGCTAGAAAAAATTATTGCATGCATTCACTGTATGTAAACTTGTGTGCCTTCGCAATGTCGCCCAATTAAAACTCCTCATACCCCAAAAATTGTATAGTAGTTGGCCCAATTTTAAAAATTAAAATTTTTTTTTAAAATTAATATTAATTAAGTGACGTTTTTCTATTGGAGGCTACACCTACGGCCTCCATATGGAAAAAT
Organism: Papilionanthe hookeriana x Papilionanthe teres; assembly: GCA_022702705.1. Classification (NCBI taxonomy): domain Eukaryota; kingdom Viridiplantae; phylum Streptophyta; class Magnoliopsida; order Asparagales; family Orchidaceae; genus Papilionanthe; species Papilionanthe hookeriana x Papilionanthe teres. The sequence continues at coordinate 43,889,432 of CM040426.1, read as the reverse complement.
CGCTCATTTCACTAGTCCTTTACCTCTCTTCCTTTTGTATATTTTTTCTCACTAAATTTTATCAATATGCAGAATTCTATTACTTTTCGATCATAAATAATAATTGCGATAACAACAATGCCAAAGTTCCTCAGTCTATGATGTTTATATCAGCTTCTGCACCCTATAGATTATATCATCATTCACATATTATTGAACATTTTGAGAACGTAAGTTTTTTTTGCCAAATTAAATGGATTCACCAATCAAAATAAAATCTGGTGGAAGTATCAACCAAATAATTACTATTCACAACAAAAAAATCTGGAAGAAATGATATTAGTCAAAAAATAAATAAATAATTGGATAAGTCAGACAGAAACACATAATTGGATAAGATAAAAGTATGGTGCTTACCGGAGGCCAAAGGGTGAATAGCTGATATACTTCCTATAATTCAGAAAATAATTATATAATTGATAAGATTTCTTTTTATAAGATTTCTTTTTTTACGACTTACTTAATTTGAAATAAATTTCAATTATATTCTTCTGTTTATTTTAATAACAGTCGGATAACAACCTTTCAAATATAAACTTCTTACTAAATTTGGTTAAATTGTCAAAAAAATAACGCCTAACAGCCTTCAAGTATAAGCATATAATATACATTAATCAAGTTAATATTTTTTTCTTATGCCGTTTAAACAATTAATTTATTCCCATATATTTTTTTCTCAATAAGTCAAAAAAATCAAGTATTAATTATTTTTGTAAAACTAGTTACGCCCCTGACTTAAAATAGATATAAGACGTGATGGTTGGAAGGATTTACATTAAACCCGGGCGTAATTCATGGTTTATGTGATACAAAGGAATTTGGTGGTACGCATTTAAATGTCACTTTTTTTATTCTTAATTAAGTTTATGTGATGAACTGTTTTTTTTTTTTTTCCAAGTGAAAAAAGTTATTTTTATTTGAGATATTAATTTTTATCAGCTTCTGCATCCTATAGGTTACATCAATAATTGCGATAACCACCCAACCTAAACTCTTCATTCTATGTTTATATCAACTTCTGCACTTTATAGTTTACATCATCATTCACATATTATTGAACATTTTGAGAAAAATAAGATTTTTTGCGCTATTAAATGCAGTTGACATTCAAAATAAAATGTGGTGGAAGTATCCACCAAATAATTAGTATTTAGAGCAAAAAAATAAGGAAGAACCGATATCAATCAAAAAAAAATTGTATAAGTCAGGAGAAACACATAATTGGATAAGATAAAACCTGGTGTTTACCGGAGGCCAGAGGGTAAGCAGTTGACGTACTTTTTGTAATTAATGGAAGACTTGTAAGTAATTATATAAAAGATGAGGTTTCCTTTTTTAAGACTTACTTAATTTGAAATAAATTTCAATTCTACTCTTCTCCTTATTTCAATAACAACCGGCTAACAACCTTCCAAATATAAACTTCTTACTAAATTTCGATAATCATAAAAAAAATGACCTTCCAAAAATAAGCATATAATATACATTAATCAATTTAATAATTTTTTCTTATATCATCTAAACAATTTATTTATTACCCGTAGATAGTTTTTTTCTCAATACTTGAAAAAAATTAAGTAATGGTTAGTTTTGTATTAATTAAAATAGAGATAAAACTTGATCGTTGAAAGCATTTACGTTAAACCCGGCGTAATTAATGGTTACGGCTGAATGCCGAACGACCTTTTGATGAATTACTAGTATTTTAATATCACATATATTTACTTTACAGTCAAACAAAAAATTATCAATCTCATTTAAGTATTAATTATTCAATTACAATTTTATGTAATTACATTTAAAAACAAAGTAAATACATATTTTATGTATCATTAATTAATTTACTTTAAATTACTGATGAAAAATAACTTATATTAAGTGAACAATATAATAAAAGAGAAATATTTATTAGTATAAATAATTTCTCAAATAAAAATAGGCTTTTTCACTGGGGAAAAAAAGTGCTCATCACGTAAACTTAATTTAAAAAAAAAGTGGCATTTAAATGCATACCACAAAATTCTTATGTATTACATATTTAACACCTAAAGTTTACCTTTTACACTTATACCACACAAATCTTTCATATCATATAAAAATATCATTAATTTAAATTTAAGAAAATAAAATGCACCTTCTTATCCAAAAATTAGATGGCTTATATATAAACATTTCAGTTTAAATGTTAAATATGTAAATGCATAGAAATCAAATCATATGTATATAAATCTTCAAAAAATAATAATAAAAAAAAAACCTATTAGTAATATTGTAGTGATATTGTGTTGTTATTGTGGTAAATATCACCACACTACCACTAAATCTGCATGTAATTTTTCTTCTAAAGGGAGAGGAGGGAGGGGAATCGACACCGGGAGCTGCTTATTTTGGAAGGAGCATGAGATGATAAGTGTGAGCTACGTGTCGATGTCGACGGTAAGGCAGAAGAGAACATATTACGTCTATCATTTGGATATATGGACGACAGTGTGAATATTTTTCGAGGCTAAGACAGGATGATGGTGACAAAAGAGTGAGTAAGAGCTTCTTTTAGGCATAGCAATAACAAGAAGTATTAACCCCGTTAATTGAGTGTTAGTGTGATTATTAACCCCCCCCCCCCCCCCCCCCCCATGTGTCAACTATACTATATGTTAAATGCCATCGTCAATCTACACTACTTTAATATGTATAAAATGCCTTTTTTTTTTAATTCTTTTATATACGGGTATTCCTTTTTTTAAGCAAGAACTTGGAAATTGACTCTAAGAAAGGGTTTTATTACTATTCTTTTGTCTTTTTCTTCGTCCTTCCTCTTTCTGAATCTTTCCAGTCTCTCTAACTATAGCACTCATTACTCATTGGGATCTCTGTGGATGCATACTGCCTTCTAATATTATTACTTCTTAGCTTTTCTAGAAATTATATTCTACTCATCTTATTCGTCCCCATCATTGTGAGATCAGCTTTTCTTTGTATCAAACAAGGCTGAGAAGTTTCATTTGCCTCATTTTCATACATTTTATCGCATTTTATCTACAAGTTAGCTTTGAGGTGGACCGTCTCCCCTGTTGGATTTTACTATGATTTTCTCACATTTTGTTTTGAATTGATGAATTCATTCAGTCTCTGTAACAACCTATCGTTGCCAAGTAGTTGATTTTTTTTTCTTTTTTCTTCTGTCGATGTTTTGCTCTTAACTTAGTTTATACATTTATGGTACATATTTATTTTGATTTTTTTTTCATTGAGAATAGTTTTGTTCTATTAATTTTAACTTATTAAAAAGTCTTTTTCGTAATTACAGGGTTATTTGTATATAATAAGATCGGATCGATTCGATCAATGAGGGCTGTCGATCGTCTGGTAAGCTTTGACTCGATCGATATCTAATCCGAAAGAGTGATCCCTATCATTCGTCATGAGACTGATTACAACTCAGCGAGAGCTTCCCCTGGCACCTTCTGCCGATCGTTCGAACAAGATGCTTTTCTAGCTAACATTCATCCAAAAACAATTGTCGAAGGCTATGTTCATCTACTTCCTGTATCATTCATCTATTTTGAGATTTGAGCTGATATATTTTTATATGTACAACTAAAAAGCATAAAATATAATTAAATTCAAAGTAAAAAAATAATACATTAATGTCTTCTTGCTCATATACATCTTACAATTGTAAGGTGTGTACAATTGAGAGTTAAAGACTAAATCTGAGTCTACAACAATGTTACAAAATAGACGCGAATGCATCTTCTTTAAGGGACCCGTAGACCTTCAAATACAATTAATCCTCAATCGTGCATAAAGCATAGGCTTGCCTTTATTGATAAATGAACTTTTTTTTTTTTAAATAAACTAGCTTTAGAAAGTAATTAAATTATGCAAATTGTTTGATTTCAAACTAAATTGAATAATCAAAGTGGAGCAACAAGTCGTCCCACTTGACGTTAAGTTAAATTACACTTAGACCAAATTAACAAAAATTAAATTGAATAATTAATACTTAATGAGATTGATAATTTTTTGTTCGACTGGAAATTAACAAAAATTAAAAATGTCAATTAGTTATTATAGATAGTAATTAATAACAATAAATGTACAGAATCACTTGGTAAATATTTAATAACTCATTCTTGTCTTAAGCTATAGCTGTTTATGACGTCAAATGTTCGACGATTTAAGGAAATACAGTATGAATAATTCATTCAAAAAAAGAATGTTTATATTTGGAATTTATTTCAAATTAAGAAGTCCTAAAAGAGGAAACCTCATCCTTTAAAATTATATTTTAATTAACTAAATTATACCCAAAAAAAGGCCAAACAATTTCAGAAATTTATTAGAAATCTATCTTTTGAAATAGTTAGTGATGGTAATTAATTACCATAAAAAGTACAGAATGGAGATTTTAAGTTAAATCATATCAATTGGTAGACAGCCCCTAAGTAATTAATAACTCCTTGACTTAAGCTAGCTGGTTATTTATTACGTGAAATATTTGACGATTTATCGAAATTTAGTAAGAACAATTCATTCAAAAAAGGATGTTTACATTTGGAATGTTGGTAGTCCTTGTTGAAATAAGTAGAAGAATATAATTGAAATTTATTTTAAATTAAGTAAGTCTTAAATAAGGAAATCTCATCCCTTTATATAATTACTTAGAAGTCTCCCTCAATTACAAAAGTTCGTCTACTCTACTGTTCACCTCTCGCCTCCGGTAAGCAACAACCTTTTATCTTATCCAATTATGTGTTTTTCCTGAAATTCAATTATTTTTCTTTGAATCGTCTCTAGTAAGCACTAGGATTTTAATCATATCTTATTTTAGTACATTATATTTAAATATATTTTTTTTTCTATTTCTTCTTTAGTCCTATATATTCAATAATATGAGAATGTTTTTTTAACTCATTATTTTTCTTTACTCAAGATAATGTACAACCACAATATTTGGAAATGGGGGGTTGAATTCTCTTCGTGTCGATCAAACGTCTCAGAGGATCACCAATGGTTCGTTATCACTGCAAAACTGGCTGACATGACAAGATCAAAGGTGAAGCAGATCAAATGCTTTGATCGCCCTCCCAATGTCGTTGACACCAAGCAATCAAGGGAAAAGTTGGGGTTCATAGAAGATAGGGAGTCAAGTAATGCTGACTACGTGAGCAACTTCAAGACGAACGCTAGGATTACCAAGTGTGATAATAACATCCTACTTGGCAGCAGTTCTTCTAACAATTATTTCAAGACTTTTCCATCAGCTGAGACCTTGCCATGGAATAAGATTATCGGAGGTTATATGTTTATTTGTTGCAATGAGACCATGGAGAAAGACATTAAGATGCAGTTGTTTTGTTTGCCACTAAGCTATTGTGACTCTGTCCGGCAAATTACTCCTGGAATGCCTCTTTTCCTTTACAATGAAACAACTCGTCAACTTCATGGAATTTTTGAAGCAACCAGTTATGGGGGTTATAATATAGATTCAACTGTTTGGGAAGATATCAACTATAAGGGCAGGTCTATGTTTCCCGCACAGGTGAGGATTCGTCTTAAAAAGCTCTGCAAGCCCCTTGAGGAGAAGGCATTTAGGCCAATTTTACAAAATTATTGTGACCCCACAGTTAGCTTTGAACTCTCAGTTGCAGAAACCATGGCCCTGTTAGATTTGTACGAGAAACAGGGTAACAAGCGGCACCTAAAATTTTGATATTGATACCTAATACTCTGAAGCTTAATGGAGCTTTTGGGAAGAGCAAACTGCAAGAAATGATGATGTACCAAGATAAAACAAATAGCTAGCTTAGATCGAGTATTTTGTTTTTTGTTATAATTCTATAGTTAGTTTGATTTTGTGGTTTCTGAGTCCTATTTGTTGTCCTTTTTACGTGTTTAATTGTCTTCTATTATCAAAGGATTATTGCACGTTTCATGTGATATTGATAAAATAGTTGTCTCACTTCTGCAGATACTGGATGGGATGTTTCTTTAGCTTATTTTCACTCTTAACATTTAATAGTCAATTATATCCTAACTTTTGACTTCAGGCCTTCAACAATGCTACACACGTCTGCATGCAACTTTTAACGCTTTTCTTGTTCGACAGGTTCATGTTTGAATCAATTAGCCTACAGTACATTGTAGGATATATATATATATATATATATATATATATATATATATATATATATATATATATATATATATATATATATATATAATTATTAAGGCAAAATTATAAGTAAAATTACAGAAATATAATTGCATGCATTTCATTGAAGAAACAAAGTTAAATGAATTCTTTCCCACTTGATCATTAAGATGTAAATTTAATTATCGGTCTAATGTTAACTATTTAAAATTAAAATTAATTATGAAACCCTTAAATATTTAATCAAATCATCAAGGATGATCATTTAAAAGGAAAGCAAAGATGAACTTTAACACGTTTAATCCCAAACATTTAATCAGTTAAATTAAATTAATGCTAAATAAAAATCCATTAATGCTGTGCTTTTCGATAAATTCAGGTTTTATTATTATTATGTTCATGATCTCAGATGAGAGAAGGGGAAGTTACCTAAGAGTCGATCTTCAGTGCAGATAAAGAGAGTAATGATGAGCAATGTGCAACAAACGAATGATGCATATGATTGGTCACTATAACGATAAGCTATATATCGCGAAGTGTTGGACACCTTAAGTTGAATATTTGGAAAATAGAAATATTCCTTGGGCATATGCTTTGGAGGTGAATATCCCTGCTGAGCTTACTCGGAAGCTCTTTCAAATTAAGTCGTGGCTATTGGTGGTTTTACATCTTCATTGAGGCACCATATTAACTCATTGGATATAATGGACTCTCTCGCAACTTAATGGAAGTTTATTGCAAAAGGGGAATCGAGTTCCGTAACTAAACTTCATTTGCAAGTGAGTATCTAAAGGTAAGTGGTTATTGGAAGAGTTACATTTCTTTGGCGAATTGTGAGAGCCTTAGTATACGAAGACAAATCTCCAAAAAAGTAAATGTAAAACTACAAACTTCTATCAAAAAAATGAGAGTTTATTTAACATCATTCAATCGGTAAATGTTCTTTATTCTTGAAAGACGAGATAAGTAATTTAGACAAGATGAGATGAGTGATTTCTTACCATGTACCAACTATTCATCTTTCTGGGAACACTTAGCTCACTTTCAAGGAATATCCCTCACAAATCCTTTTCGGGAGCAGCTAACTCTCTTTCAAGGAATAGTTTTTGATATTTCAAGCTCATCCTCATGCCAAAGTGGCACAATCCATTTTGCTTGTTCCCACTTCTATTAATAGGCTTCAAGAAATGAAGTTTACCGCACAAATTAATATGAAATATATATCAACATTTTAAACACCTATTCCCAAGCTTTTATTTACTCGGTATAGACTTCCAAATACTATACTTCAAATTCAAATAACTATAAGGAATATTAACAAATGAATAGAAAGATTTCCAGGCTATCGCCACTACAAGTCTTTGTAGCTTCTAGATTAATGTACGTTTGTAAGCCGGAAGAAACTGTTCCAACTCCTTTAATTCTTTACGGTCCCTTCCAAGCCGACTTCCAAACAGTCACGTCTACCATCTTTTAAGTGGGCTTGATAATATTCCCCTTTACGTGTGACTTCTATCATCCCCCTTTGTCTCTTCTTGCCTCAATGAAATTTCAGTTCGATATTTTATCACAGTTTCAGTATGTATGGTGTTTGTCCGATAAAAAAGAGCGCTCGGATGCGACCACATAATTATGCATTAACAGGCAGCTCGTCTGGGTGCGGACATCGCGCCTATATTTTATCCCTGTAAAGGTAGAGAGTGTAATGCAAACTGTCCAAAATACTAATGGGAGCAGTTTGAACAATTTTCTTTTGTTGCCTTTACAGTTAAACCAATCCAGCCAACCAATCTGAATGGAGTTTTAAAACAATGCGGCTAATGTCAGGGAGTGTGAGAAGAAAAATCATCCCATCAAAAGAAGAGGATGGCTGGAAGTGTAACAGAGTTCAAAAATTGAAACATAAAAACAGGATCAAGCCACTTAAAATGAGCCAAAAGAATCATTCCATAGCGCAGTCATCACAGTACACCACAGAAAGCCTGAGAAATGCCACATAGTAACAGATGGCACAACTTTGCAGTTTGAGCGAACTCTTGCATGGCTCAGAAGCTCAGTGAAGATCATTAACTAAGCACCAAAAGTTTGATAACACAGGTTAACAAAGGGAACATTGGATGCAATCAATATGATTCAAGCTTCTCAAAACACTCCACTAGTCATTATGCGTCTGTGTGTGTGTCTGAGAGTGAGAGAGACGACTATTGGGAATTTTCAGTTTGAAATTAAACATTTCAATAATTTCCAATTCATAACAGGTGATATGGATTTGAAATTATATCATTTTTTTTTTTTTGGCCCCAGATGAGCGTTCAAAGCCTACTACTAGAAATTCTGCATTTCATATCCAACTAATATGCTTAATATTTGAGCACAAATGAAAACACAGAAGCCCAAATGAGCCATATAACAGATACATAACGATGAATCTAAAACGGTATTCACCTTAGCTTTCATTTGAAACAAAAGGTTTGCAGACACTCAGTGGAACATATAGCAAAAATTTCTACCAAAATGATACAACAATAAATTAAAATTAACTTAAAAGAGAACAAAAACAATGCCCAATCAACTAATTGATTGCCAGCAATTTGAATAAATTGAAAAGGCTGATCATCTGCAGTGTTCAGAGATTCTCATATAACTGACTTCAAAGCTTTTCTCAAAACATATATCAATTCTCACCTTCATTTTTCCTCTTCTTCTTCTTCTTCTTGTCACCGGTAGCCATTTCTATATCACCAACATTTGCCTCTTCTCGGTTTTTCTTTTTCTTTTTGGGAGTTCCATTTTGATCAGTATCATGACCACTTTCCAAGTTCACTGCTACTGCAACATCCACCTCCTCTACATCCTTTTGCTTCTTTTTCTTCTTCTTCTTCTCTATTCCAAGCTCAGCAGAAGTATATCCCTCCACCACATTAGAAAGCTTATCCTCTTCCATTGGATCTAATTCCTGGACCTCTTTCGTTTTGTTCTTCTTTCTTTTCTTTGCAGAATGTTCTGCATCTTTCTTTTCAACACCTTTTAAAGGCAAATTAAAAGTTAATGCACATGACAGGAAAAAATAAAATGAATAAAACAACAGAAGGTGCCACCGTGTATATAAGAAAAAAAAGGTCAAATTTTTTTAAATATATCAGCTCATCCACAGTGAACATTAGTCGCGGAACAAAGCAAATCAAATTAAGTGCTGGAACTCATCAACCAAAATACTGAATTAATTTTGGGAACTTGGATTGGGCACAAATAAAACTGAATGTGGCAAAGCCTTTTTAATCGAATAAATTTTCTATCTGGTTGTGAGAAAGCTGCAGATCAGAATGTAAAATAGTGCAAGGACTACTCAAACTGACCTTTATTAATCAAAAAAGTATTTCCTTACATCTGTCTCCTCAGGTTCTCGAGTGTTACAACTTCTCACATACATTCCCCCTCACTTCTCTGCCATAAGCTCTCCCCCAACATAGAGATGCTAAGGAGCTAACGTGCATGGTATCCGGATGGATCGGAAGAGGTAAGCTCCACGCCCTGATTGCTGCCTTGACGTTACCTATGAGGACGATGTGAGTATGGCTCCCAATCTTAAGCTGAGGAGCCATGTATTGGACAGTCATCTTGTTGGAGATGAGTCTGTGTCTAGATGAGGATAGGGATTTGGTGAAAATGCTGGCTATATGATCTGGGATCATGATGTGGTGTAAAGTAATCTCTATATGTTTAATATTGTTTCTGATGAAGTGGTAATCAACCTCGATGTATTTGATTCTAGCGTCGTAAACGGGATTGTGTGCAATTATTGCGGATGTGTTGTCACTGTAAAAGGATGTGTGCAGAAGTAATGGGATGTGGGCGGAAGCTAGGGATGTGAGAGTTCTTGTAGAAGGTGGCTTGGCCAGATAATGTCTGTTGTGACTGAGGCCATTACTCTGTATTCTGCTTCGGCAGATGATCAATCTACTGTTGGTTGTTTTTTGAAAACCAAAGGAGAAGATTTGGTCTGAGAATGATGCAAAATCTCGTAATGGAGCATTTGTCTTCGGGATTGGTGGCCCAATTTGCATTTGCATATGCTTGGAGTGTCAGGTCCCCTGAATCAATTGGTGCTCTGTGATATCTTGTGCCATTGAGGTAACTTGTAGTCGTTTGAGTTGAGCGTAGTGTGTGAGAGATTGATACACATGTTGGCTGAGAAATTTTACAGTGTAGGTGATGTTGGGTCTGGTTGTGGTGAGGTATTGGAGAGAATCTATGGTTTGGCGAAACGTTTGTGGGTCATTGCAAATGGGATTTTCAGGGTTGGGTTTGAGGGAGGAGGGTAAGGAGTGAGGATAGGCTTTGATTCGGCTATTCCAAATGCTTTTAGTATATCTAGTAGGTATTTGATTTGTTCAAGCAGCCGCTGGGTCTGTGATGGACTTGTAGTCCTAGGAGTTGTGAAAAGGGTCCTAGTTGCTTGATGTGAAACTGGTTTCCTAGTTTGTGGATGAGTGATGTAATAAATGTTGGCGAGTCGCCTGTGATGAGGATATCGTCAACGTAAATGTGGATAAATCGGTGATGCTCCGTTTGGTCTAGATGAAGAGGGAGTGATTTGTGGCGCTGACTGTGAAGTGTTGACTATAACGATAGTGGCAGAATGTGGAGTGCCATTGCATGGGGACATGTTTCAATTCATAAATTGCTTACTGCAGGCGGCAGAAAAATCTGGGTTTTATGGGTCATTCAAACCTAGTGGTAGAGACATGTATATTGTGTCTTCAAGCTCGTCGTGAAGAAAGGCATTGAAAACATCAAGCTGTTGAATGTCCCACTTATTTGTTGTTGCAATAGCCAGGAGCATGTGTACGATAGGGAACTTGGCCACTGGGCTTGAATGTTTGGTAGTAATCAATGCCTGGTTTTTTAGCACAGCCTTGCACTACTAGTCGGACCTTATATCTGGCAACCATGCCATCATTTGTTGTCTAGAATGGTCTAGCCTTTGGGTTATGGTATTAAAGTCCAGGTGCCCTATTGTTAAAGGGCCAAAAATTTAGTGGACATTTCCTGGCGCCAGTGAAGTAGCTTACAGGCTTGGGAATGGAAAGTTGGGTCTGGTGAGGATATGTTGTGGTTGACGACGAGTATATGGCGTGGTTTGAGGGATCCTATATGTTGTCGTGTGATCATGGGGTGTTGGGGGTTGGGCTGAGGAAGGGAGATACTGGTTGAGGAATTGTGGTGATGGATTGCGAGTCTGATGAATGGGTTGGTGTGTTGGGGAAAGAAGGTTGGCGGTTGACAGTTAGCTGAGGTAGAGTTGATATGGGAACAAGGAGAGATGGTGGTGAGGGAAGCAGCTGTTTTTTTGTGGAGGACGTGAGTTTGCTAAAAGGGAAAGTTTTCTTCCATAAATATGACATGTATGGATACGATTATTTTCTTGGTGGTGGGTCCTTGTATCCTTCGTGTTGGGAGATGTAACCATGGAAATTCATAGGAGTGATGTTGTGTTGAGTTTGGTTTGCCTTTGTGGTTGTTGCCATGGAAAACAGGTGCATCCAAAGGTGCAAAGATGGTCGTAGGGGGGTTTTATTTGTAGAGTATCTGGTGGGGTGATTTGTTCTTGGTTGTTTTGGATGGTAGTATGTTGATGAGATGTATGGCGCTAAGAACTGCTTCCATACAAAATGACAGAGTTATGTGGGTTGAATTGAGTAGAGTTTGATTGTTTCTATGATCGATATATTCTACAAGATTGTTTTGCTAGGGAGTGTATGGGCATGAGAGTTGTTTGATTCCATGATTTCACAGATATTTTTTTAGCTGGTCAAAGGTGCATACACCTCCCCCATCATTGTGCAGTATTTTAATGTTTTTTGTTAAAAATGGTTAAGTAAATATTTGTGTAGGTGAATGAGTGGTTGGTTGTCTCAGACATCGTGTACATTGGAAAGTTCTAGCAGTAACAAGAATAAGCATTAATGAAAGAAACATAATATGTATATCCATTGATTGATTTAACGGGGAAAAGGGCCCCATACATATGAAAAAATAAGTTCCAGAGCGCGTAAGCACTATTCCTTGTATGGAAAACTAATCTATGACTTTTGCTTTCGTGGCAGGTGGAGCACTATTACTGAGAGGTGGGAATTTGGAGATGTGCTGAATCTCTGGATATTTGGTTGAGGACTTGATGGTGTGGGTGTTCTAGTCGTTGATGTCAGTTGATTGAAGAGGGGGAGTTATGGAAGGCTGAAATTGTGTAGAAACCCTGCTTAGCTGGGCTGGTAAGTAGGTTTTTCTGTGAAGTTTGATCCTATATATAGTAATTGTTAACATCAAAGAAAAGAATGCATTTGTTGTCTTGGGCTATCTTTTTAACAGAGAGAAGGCTATGAGAGAGTTGAGAAACATGCTAGATAGAGAGGAGATAGATCTTACTAGTGGGAGTGGGAATGACGTCTGATCTCGTGTGAGAGATGCTAGTGGCTTGACCATTGCCTATGGTGTGCCTTGATAGGGACCGGGAAGGTGTAGATTTTTTAGGTGAGGAGTGAGGTGTGCGGTTGCACCTGTGTCGAGAATCTAGGATTGTGGTGAGGAGTAGTTGGTTGTTGTGAGGGCAGTGTGATGAAAAGGTGGGTTTGGTTTGTATTGGATGTTGGCTCGGTGCCAACATTGTGATGCTGAGTAGCCTGGTTTGAGGCAAATTTGGCATGTGGCGATTTGTTTTGGTTGGTTGATGTTTGTAGGAATTGCTTTGGTTGGGTTGACAACGGGTTGATGGGTTGGTTTTGGTTTCTTTGTGTAGAGAGTTGTGGTGTGTCGTTTCATGGGTTATGTTGCCAATTTCGTTTCTTCACTAGGGGTGTAAACAAGTCGAACACGAGCGAGCCCAAGCTCAGCTCGTGTTTGGCTCATTTATATTTCGAGCTCAAAAAGTGTGTTCGTGTTCGGCTCGTTTGCTTATCGAGCTAAACACGAGCTGTTCAAGAATAAAGTCGTTTTGACAATCCTAATCACATAACCATAAGATGTAAGAGTTGGGGCAGATTTAAAAATTATTGTTTATATTAAAACATTATTTCAATCTAATTTAATAATTTATATTCTATTTTCTTAATTAATACATTTAATTGATTATAAATCTTTGTAGCCTTGTAATCAATTAAAGTTTTTAAAACCTACTCACCAATATAAAACCTACTCACAAATCTTTGTTCGTGTTCAGCTCGTTAACTTAGCAAAAGAGCCGAACACGAGCTTCTTAACGAGTCGAACACGACCTGTTCGCGAACAACGAGCCATTTTGACAGCCCTATTCTTCAATTTGAAGAATAGAGTAAAATTATTCAAGCATGATGGGATTTAATTTCATGTGTATGATTGTTTTGAATCCTTGATATCGCAAATGTGTCTAGATTCATTGTATCACATGTCCTATATCATTCAACGTGAAGTATGATAATGTTGGTTAGAGCTCTTCCGGTGGCAATACTATCGACCATAGTTTTGATGTTTGTTAGATATTGGGACAATGTGTTTCTCCCCTTTGTGATCTTATGTAGCTTGTTTTTTAAGCTAAATGACTTTGGACCTATTCACCGATTGGAATCTCCATTCAAGTGTGAACCATATTTCGTTTGTGCTATGAAGGTTTAACAAATATGGTAGGATTGATGTGGAGATGGCTGATAAGATTGCTACTATAAATTTTTGATTGACCAGGTTTCCATAATTTGAAATATCAATTTTCTTCATAGTTGAAGGAATCATTGCGTATGAATGGAGGGGCAATAGGTTAGTTCTCAGCAAGAAATTCTTCAAACACATTTGCGATAAACAATTAATGTATCTTAGTTTTCCATACCTGATAATTATCAAATTGCAAGGTGATGTTGCTACTGTTTTTATGTGAGACATCAGATATTTGAGTGGTGCAGGTATGCTGATCTCCATTATGTTTAATGGAATAATGTATTACTGGCTTGCTCTGATGGCAGAGAAGCCTGAAGCTTCCATAGATCAATTGCTGTCAAGCTATTGCTCTGAAACCATGTAAAACAGCACAAAGACTACTCAAGTTGTCCTGTATTAATTAGGTAAGTATTTTCATACATCTGTTTCCTCACATTCTCAAGCTTTACACCTTCTCACATAATTTCCCCCTTACCTTCTCTACCCTAGCTATCCGTCATTTATAGATAATCTGGGGAGCTGATCTTCCTAGAGCTACAGTAGAAATAGCGAGAAAATGAAGTGCACGTGGTATGCGGATGGATCAAAGGAGGTGAGCTCCACACCCATTGAGGTTATCTATGGGGGGCCATGTGAGTATGGCTCTGTTTGTAGATCAACCAAGCTCCCAATTCACTGATTTCTTTGAAATATTAGCTATATATATATATATTCTTCCAACTCTACAAAAGACTAATAACATAATTCAATGGTTATGTGGCTTGTTGAAAATTTAATTGTGGCTCCTCTTCCAATAGGAACAAATTTGAATCCCGAACACATCAAGTTTTGCATGTTTTGATGACTAGAAAATTAAAGATTCATGGATTGATGACAACAGCTCAATCATTTTTAACTTTATATGTATGGTTTAGCGTCTTCGCTTCACCCATCGATATTCATCTCCTTCACACTCGCATCTTTCATAAATCTTTGACTTTATGGAAAAGCACCAAAGAAGAACCAGCTCATAATAAAACAAATCGGTTTGAGAAAGACAGAAATCATAAGCATTTGATTGACAAGCCAATCTTGAGCCAACTATTATTTCATCGATTAACTCTCAATTTGAAGCTAAATATACTCAAAATAGGTGCATTCTCGCTCCAAGTCAAATTAAGCCAATTTAGTACTATGCTATTATGCTAAATGCTTAATTAAATGCGCAACCAAAAGCAATAACATCAAATAACTGTACTTGCACTTTGAAGCGCAAAATAAATAAATATAATAATAAGAAACTCTAATAATTGATAAACACAAACCTTCTTCCTCATTTTGTTGTATTGTAGCTTCAATGGCAGCTTTCATGACATCAAGATTCTTGCGAGGTGCAACTCCTTTATCATAGAAGTCCAACCTCTCTTCAACCTGTTCTCGAAGTTTCTCTCCAAAAATGGTGGTATTCATGTCTTAAAAAAATAAAGTGTGAGCGTCAAAAAAGGCAAATGTTGTTTGAATATGCAAACACCATAAAAAAATAAGGATTTTTATTCAATGAGGATCTGCTTGCCTGAAAAACAGTCAATACGAGATGCAATTGAACATTTGTTTGCAAGATATCGAGCTAAACGTCCTTTGTTCCGAGCAGAAGCACGTCCAATAAAAGAAGAATGGAATATTAAACCATACTTTGGAGTATTTCCTTTAGTTTTTAATGCTCTAAAAGACCAAAAATGTATAAACATATTAACGATGATCAGTAATACAAAATAGATAGTAACACTAAAAGGCGTTTGCAGTAACATCTGTTCAATATGTCACAAGTAGCATATGTACTACTACAATAGGAACAAACTTATCAAAGATACATGATTAATCATTGAATGCATATAAATGACAAAGTACAATGCATGAAATTTCATAACTGCAACATGAAAAAACTACCCTTTCAAAAAACTTAACAGAATACCATTTTCTTAACATTACTTCTATAAAAAAAGACTAAAATTTTCAAATAGTAACCTGAAAAGCGCTTTCTCAGCACCAAGTATCTGAAGAGTTGAAGAAGGGCACTTAGCTAAATTTGAGAGGCTTCCGGCATGGGAAATAAGTCTTGCTCCCACAATTTCACCAATTAAAGAAGTCAAATTTGGTGCAATGTCATTCATCTTTATGAGTAGATACTGATATAACTTATTCCTATATGCAGACAAATCCATAACCCTCTGTGCAAACCGCTGGACATTAATCAAATCAATTGGAGATAGGTCCTGTCCTGTAAATGCAGAATAAGTGGAGAATAAAGTCAGTGGAATTAAGCACAAAAAGAAGATCTTTAATTTTCTTTTACCCATGGATGCTTTAGCAGCTTCTACAATGTCCTTCGCCTTCTCCTCATCACCAACAATATCAGCCAACAGTGGAACATGATCTTCAGATAAATTTGATTTGTCATCAACAAACTTCGCAAGTTTCGCATACAGGTAGTTATCATTGACAATTTTAACCAGTTCTGGAAAATGCCATGAATACCACTCCCTAGAAAAACAATTATAAATGTAAGCAAAAAACCAGTAAAAACCAATAGCAATAAGATTTCAATGTACTGCGCCATCAAAGGCAAACAAACCTCACTCTCATTGAGAAAGTGTTGATATCTTTATCAAGGGTATCAAGAAGAAAAATTGCCTGAATGACCATGTTATCTACCCTGTTGACATTGAACTTGACCTTCGCTCTGCTATAACTATGGCCCAAACCAAGTTGAGCTTTCTCCAGATCGTTTGGCTACAAAGTAACACAAATAAGAAATTTTAAGTAAAAATTACACTACCGTCAATAGTGAATCAACAGAAACCCCAAGCCCACCTTTAAATCTTTGATCAACCTATCAAAGTGCAGCCGGACACCACGGAGAAGCTCCAGGACGAAATCATTGCTCTGGCACGGAATCTTCGTCACCTCCAAGATCTGTGACCCGACCTTCGGCTCGGAGACTCCGAGGCTAAATTTGGGCTTCTTCCCTTCCTTACTCTTAGGGAGATTGAGCTCCAAAAAATTCCTCAACTCATCGGTCATAATTCCTGCATCATCAAATCATTGATCTCGATAACTCGATGATGAAAGGAGAAGCGCGGTTAAATCTAGAGCTAAAATCAGAATACCTTCGGAAACAGCGTTGCACTGGTTGAGAGCATCGAGTGCAGAGGAAAAAGGGTTGAAAGCTACAAGCTTGACAACCTTGCCGAAGCGACTTAGGTCGAGAACCGAATCGCGTATAGCGTCGACGCTCTGGCCGATCTCGTCGAGGCCATGAGCGAGGAAGAGAGAGTACCCAGAGGCGGATTCGAAGAGGAGGTAGAGTGCCATTCGCACGGAAAACAGACTCCCCCTCTTTCTTTGTGTGCTAGGGTTTATCTCGGGGTCGGAATTTGTCACCGAGAGGAGAAAATTCTGTGGGGGCTAGCTAGGGTTTTGGGAGGTAACATGGGCGGAGCTTAATTAATTAATAGAGTTCTAATTTGAGCTCTTCAAACTTAATTTTATAAAATTGAGTCTAAATATTAAAAAAATATATTAATTTAAGATAATATTATAAAATTTTGGCATATAAAATTAATATTTAGGAGATAATTAATAAAAAACATGTAATATTAAATATTAAATATTACGTTTAAATATCTTTTATAATTTAAAGATAATTTCTTAAATTTTTATATATTTTGAGTATATTTTATATTAATTGTTTTTTAAATGAGCTAGCTCTCGAGCTAACGGGTCGAGTTGAGACTGACTTGCGCTTGGCTTGTTAGTTCATCAAGCTCAGTTTATGAGCCACTTATTGAGTAGAGTTTGAGCTGGCACATGAGTCGACTTGGCTATGTTATAACCCTAGTTCCGCCCTTCAATCCTCGATTTGGCTTTGCTATGAGTAGTATGAGTTGTGTATGCGAAATAGAATATAGTTGAGCATGGTGTAAAAATGGTTAGTTTAGATGGATTGATTTATACAACAACAAACCTTTATCCCACTAAGTAGGGGCGGTAACATGAATTCTTTTTCTTATTAGTGTCCTATTGAGTGTCATATTTTCATTTATTTCTAATAAATTAAGATCATTTCTATACAATATGTCCAACTCTTTCTAGGCCTACCTCTGTATTTCTTAATATAAATCGAATCTAAAACATCTACTCTTCTAACAAGGTCATCAGATGGTCGACGTTTAATGTCACCAAACCATCTAAGACGACTCTCTCTAATTTAATCTACCACTAGAACTACAACAACCCTATAACGAATATATTCATTTCGCATTAGTGTAAAACCACTCATTCAACTAAGCATTTCTGATCTCGACAACACTTAACTTAGTTTTATGCTTCTCTTTTAAAGAACAACGTTCAAGGGCCATAGAGCATTGTTGGTCTCACCACCATCTTATTAAATTTTTCTTTCAGTCTAAACGGTACTTTTCTATCACACAAGATGCCCGAAGCATTTCTCCACTTCAACCAACCAACTTGAATTATACTAATAACACCCTCATCTATATCACCATCACTTTGAATAATAAACCAGAGATATCTAAAGCGTTCACACCTTTTAATAATTTGATCACCCATAGTTACAACTCTGTCTCTAGAGCCACTACTAAAATTACACTCCACGTATTCAGTTTCAGTTCTACTCAAATGAAGACCTTTAGACTCCCATGTAGACCTTCATAACTCAAATTTTTCTTGAGTTTTTTTTTTCTCTAGTCTTATCCACAAGAAGGATATCATCAGCGAAAAGCATGCACCAAGGTACATCCTCCTGTAAATGTCCAGTAAGAGCATCCATTGTTAAACCAAAAAGATATGAGTTTAAAGCCAATCCCTGGTGTATTCCAACTGAAATAGGAAAATATTTGATCAATCCTCCTTCTGTTCGAACACAAGTAACAACTCTAGTATACATATCCTTAATGACTTGAATATATCTTTCTTCACTATAACTCTCCAAAGGATATATCTTGGAACATTATCGTACGTAGAACCTCCTTATTCTCTTTATACTTCTCCATCAAACCTCGCAATAAATGTATAGCTTTCATAGAATACCTGCCCTGCATAAATCTAAACTGATTATTAGAAATCTTTATAATACGTCTTAAAATGTGTTCGATTACCCTCTCCCATAACTTTAAAGTATGATACATCAACCTAACTCCTCTATAATTTGCACACTCTTTTGCATCTCCTTATTTCTTAAAAATGGGGACCAAAATACTCTTCCTCTACTCATCAGACATCATTTTAGTTTTTAGAATAATATTAAAGAGTTTATTGTACCAAGAAACTCTCAAATCTCCTAAATATTTTCACACTTCAATTAGAATATCATCGGGTCCTACAGACTTTTCACCCTTGGTTTTCTTCAAAGTCTCCTCTCAACTTCTTGTTTACTAATGCGATGGTAAAAATATTTTATTATTATTAACGATATTAAGATCACTAAGGTTGATCGTATTTCAGCTTGTTAAAAAGTTTATCAAAATAACTCACCCACCTTTGTTGAATATCTTTTTTAAGAATAACAATTTTTTATTTTCATCTTTAATATACTTTACTTGAGTGAAATATTTACTTTTATTTTCTCTTTGTTTGTTTAGTTTATATATATATATATATATATATATATATATATATATATATATATATATATATATATATATATATTATTCACATTGTTTAGTATTTAATCTATTATAAAATCACTAAAAGCAAAATTTTAGCGTCACAAATTATTCTCTTAGACTCCCCAAAGTCAATTTTATATTTTGTCCAGTTCTCTAAGCTTTTGCATTTAAACCAGTTTTTATAACATAATTTCTTATATTTTATATTTTCATGCACATTATTATTTCATCAGCAACTTTTTATTTATATAAACATTTCCTTTTTATTCTCCATGTACATCTTTTGTCATTTTTTTAATAATATTTGTTACTTTATTGCACATAAAATTTGTTTCTTCATGAACATCTCAAATCTTTAAATCTTGAAGTTTACTGACAAAAATAATTTTATTTGTGTATTTTAGTTGTCTCTATCTAATTTTATGACAAAAAATGTTTAGTATTTTTTATTTTACAACTCTTCATCTTAAAATCCAGAACTAATAATCGATGTTGAGTACTTAAATCCTCACTTGGAATGACCTTACAATATTTACATTCTAGATGATATCTTCTTCTAATAAGAAAATAATCAGTTTGTGTTTTATTAAATCCACTCTTATAAGTAATAATATGTTATTCTCTTTTCTTGAATAAAGTATTATCAATAACAAAACCATACGCTAAATCAAAATATAATATTTCTCTACCTTCTTCATTAATCACTCCAAAAGTACAGCCTCCATAAATATTTTTAAAATCTTTAACTACTTTGCGGACATGTCCATTTAAATCTCATCCAATAAAAATTTCTTCTTCAAGAGGTATCATTTGTATCAAGTCTTCTAGGCCATTCCAGAATTTTTCTTTAGAACCTATATCTAAACCCACCAGAGGAGCATAATGTCACAGACTAACTTTTCTATAGTTACCCGTGCGGCTTTAACGCTCCCCTTTAGCACTAAATGAGCCTAACCCTCGCAACGCTATAGCTTGAAAGCACAAAATGCTCTTAGAAGAAGAGTAGAGAGAAAGGTACACTTCACACTTGAATACTTGAAGCTTTGATTCAAATGCTTAGGTGATTACAAATGAGGGAGGGGATACCTATTTATAGTCCCCTCCAAACCATGGGAACATTCTAGAATACAATAAATTATTCTAGTTTCTAGAGTATTCTATATTATTCATATATTACATGCATATCCCTAGAACTTTATAGGCTACACTTGGCTTCTCCTTGAAGCTACTCTTTCTCCTCTTCTCTAGAATATGGTAGAAGTTGCTAGAATCCCCTTGATGACTCCCCATATTTTGGCCTTCTCTAGAATCATCCACCTCATGCTTGCCTTGCCAATTTCTTGAATATGGCGGAGCGTGGCACTCTCCCCCGCTTAAACCCTCATTGCGGCTTCCCCCGCACCTTCGAAACTGCCTCCTTGGTTTGTCTCCAGGTTTGACAAACTTTGGTTTCTCCTTGGTGTTATGGGACAGGGGTGTCATGCAACAAGTCTTCCTAGCTGGTGGCTTGTTCCTTGCCTCCAACCTTGTTGACAAGTTGTCCTCTTTGTTCCGTGCAATGATATCCTTTAGCTGAATTGCTGATAGTGTCTTGGATCTTTGCTTGCTTACCCTTATCATTGGTACTGAGCAAGCTTGTCCTCCTTCCGTGATGCACAAGCAATTAGCAAATGGCATTGGGAATGCTTTTGCTTTCTCCAAGAAGCTCAACCCCAAGACAAACTTGTAATCATCCAAAGGAATAATTGAGAAGTCTAAAGTACCTGACCATGCCCCAATACTTGTCTTGACTCCCTTAGCCATTCCCTCAATTGGCTCCGCTACTGAGTTGACGACTTTGATGGAGCCCTCTCCTTCAGTCGTCTGTAACCCTATCCTCTTTGCTTCCTTCCTTGAGATGAAGTTATAGGAAGCACATGTATCCACCATCGCCTTGGTGGTCTTCCCTCTGATTGTCATCTCCACAAAGAGTATCCCCTTCCCTTGGGGCTTTGTTGAGGCTTGTATCCTGTTCAGCAGTTGAAGAGCTCCCACCTGTGCTTCCATGTTATTCTCCCCATCACTTTCCTCCCCCTTATGGCTTGCAAGGAGAGAGTTAATGGCCTTCTTCTGAGGGCAATCCCTTGCCCAATGAGGTCCTTCACAAAGAAAGCAGGTGTTTTGATATGGCTTGTTGGTCCTCCCCCTGTCCCTTGCCTTTGTTGGGGATGATTCACAACGTCTCTCCTCCTTCTGTTTGCCCTTGTCATCCCCACCTTTGTCATCAAAACTCTTTCTATCTTTATGCCTGCTAGACTCCTTTGAATAATACACCAAGCTTTCGGCCACCGCGATGGCAGTGGCAAGATCTTGCACTCCTCACCTCCTAAGCTCGGTTTTTGCCCAATTTTGGACCCATCCATGAAGTTGAAGAGAGCGTCCTTGTTTGACATGTCGGGAATTTCAAGAACCAAACTCGTAAACTCCTTGATGTACTCTCGAATTGATCCCTGTTGCTTGAGCCTTCGCAGTCGGGCTCAAGCCTCATTCTCGGGATAGAACTGGACATGGAGCACAAACCTTTCTCTACATCCCCTTTTCTTCTTCTCCACCAAAACATGGCGATGTCCGAGAGATAAAGAGAGGCAAATTGTATTTTTTGCATCTTCATCGTCATTCCCCATCGCTCCAAAGTATTACTCTAGTCTCCATAAGGAAGTTGTCTACTTCCTTTGCGTTGTGAACCCCTCCAAAACTCATAGGTTTTGGAACTTCAATCCTCTTGGCTTTGAAAGTTGGATGGCTTGTGGATACCGCTAGTGCCTTCTTGAACAACGACATGTCTCCACGCATCTCCTCCAAGCTAGCATGCAAGTCGCTCATCTCCTCCTCATGGGCTCTTCGCACCTCTTGGAGCTTCCCCAACAACTCCTGCATCTTAGCCATATGACCCATTAAGGTCTCCTCGAGTTGAAGCATCATATCTCTGATCATCGAATGAATGGTGACGTCCTCCTCCTCGAGTCCATCAACCCTTTGGCCAAGATCCTCTATCTGACCCTCCACTCCATTCATTTCCTCCTCCACCCGAGTAAGGCATGATTCAAAACCATGCATGATCTCCTTAGACCTTCCACGTGACTTGGATGCAGCGGGATCTCTTTGCTCCTGGCGATCTTGCCCATGTTGAGATGTTTCCACGTTTGTGGCTTGGGACACCATTGTGTGCTCCCTAACGCTCTTTGTCATTCCTTCGAACCAAAGCTTTGATACCAACTGTCACAGACTAACTTTTCTATAGTTACATGTGCGGCTTTAGCGCTCCCCCTTATTACTAAGTCAGTATAACCCTCGCAACGCTATAGCTTGAAAGCACAAAATGCTCTTAGAAGAAGAGTAGAGAGAAAGGGACACTTCACACTTGAATGCTTGAAGTTTTGATTCAAATGCTTAGGTGATTACAAATGAGGGAGGGGATACTTATTTATAGTCCCCTCCAAACCATGGGAACATTCTAGAATACAATAAATTATTCTAGTTTCTAGAGTATTCTATACTATTCATATATTACATGCATATCCCTAGAACTTTCTAGGTTACACTTGGCTTCTCCTTGAAGCCACTCTTTCTCCTCTTCTCTAGAGTAAAGTATAAGCTTTCTAGAATCCCCTTGATGACTCCCTATATTTTGGCCTTCTCTAGAATCTTCTGCCTCATGCTTGCCTTGCCAATTTCTTGAATATGGCGGAGCGTGACAATAAGTACTTATAATATTAAAAATCATATTATCAATAATAATTTTAAGAGCTATAATTCTTGCTCCAATTATATTATGTTTTGCAACATTATCTTTCAAACCTTTATCTATAATTACATCTACAATATTTCTAATGTGAATCTTGCCTAAAACCCAAATTTTAAAACCTTAGTTATCAATCTCTTTAACATTTTCCCCAACCCATTTAGTTTCTTGAATACATAAGTTATTTATCTCTCTATGAATCATAAAATCAACTAATTCTAATTAATTTACCTATGAGAGTACATATATTCTAAGATCCTATATTAATATTAGTTTCATTGACTAATTTTTTTACTCACATATAGCTGTAATTTGGGAACTATTGCTTACTTGACACTATACCCTGGCGCTGAGATAAAGACCCTTGCACACTTTTCACTGTATTCAGGACACACAGTGCTTCGCTTTCAGGGGACCTCCTAGCATTTACACAATCATCAAATGGATTCATGTCATGATTTTTTAACAAATTTTACACTGGTGTCGACTACCTAACATAACCCTCCACTTTTCACATCCGAGGCTTGGGATATGATAATGGCAATATTAGATGGATCGATTTATAAATTAATCAAATTGAAACTAAGTTCTTGTTAAAATCAAACCAAATCAAAACCAAATATATTTTGGCTTAATCCTTTCAATTTGGAGTAGACTGAAATTTAACAGTTTGTTATATTTCAAACCGAATTAATGACACCTTAAGGCTCTATTTCATAATTAAAATTTTATTTTACTTTTTTAATCTCCTTACCACCTCTTTAAAAATATGGATTTCAGGCTAAACTAAAAAGGAAATTTACATAAATAACACACTCATGTATTTTCATATTTAATCGTCAAAGTTTGATATTTACATTTATAATCTTAGTGTCATAAAACTATGCATGAAAAGGTATGTTTCTCTTTTAAAGGGTAGTTATGAGGGTATCTGTAATTAAATATTTAGATGGTATACGGGAAAAATATGAATATTTAAGTGTTATGTATTTAAAGACACAAAGAATTGTGTTTTATGTATGTAAATGCCCCTAAACTAAAATAAATATGTTTTATAATCGATTTATTTTTATTTAAAATGAATTTAATTTTTAATCCAAATATTATATAGCTTTTCAAATATTCTTTGATTTAATGAATAT
The DNA here is from genome assembly GCA_022702705.1 of Papilionanthe hookeriana x Papilionanthe teres. NCBI lineage: Eukaryota > Viridiplantae > Streptophyta > Magnoliopsida > Asparagales > Orchidaceae > Papilionanthe > Papilionanthe hookeriana x Papilionanthe teres. The sequence goes on along the minus strand of CM040426.1, from coordinate 43,864,964 downwards.
TAACACTGAATATTCAAATATTTAAAACTAAAAATAAATCATTATTTTAAAACCAGGCAAAATAAACTAAATGTGTTCTCCGTAGTTCAATTTCTCATTTTTAACCAAACAAAGCACACCCCTCTATCTTGTGCGAGTAGACAATGTTGTTGCAGCTTCTTGCTTGAACCCTTCTTAGTCTCCAACTGCAAAAGCCTTAGTCGAGCTTGCAATTCTACCTACAAGCATAACCATAATGGAAAAACAACAAGAGTAGGCACTAAAATTAGACTCTATCCTAAATTTAAACTTAGCCCAACTTCTTAGGTCAAACCCGCATTAGACCTAAACCTTAGGTAGCCCAACATAGACCTAACATAAGTCTAACCTAAACCAGACTCTAACCAAAATTAGACTTAGTTCAAATTGAACAAACTTTAGCTCTAGCCCAACATAGTCCTAACCTAAGTCTAACATAAATTAGACTTAGTTCAAATTAAACTTCTCCATTGGTCTAGCCCATCCTAGACCTAATATAAGTCTAACCAAATTTGACTTAGTTCAAATCGAACTTCTTCTTAGATCTAACCTAACTTATAACTAACCTAAGTCTAACCTAAATTGGACTTAGTTCAAATTGAACAAACCTTAGGTCTAGCCCAACCTAGGCCTAACCTAAATTAGACTTACCTAACCAAAGTCTAACCTAAATTAGACTTAGTTCAAATTCAACAAATCTTAGGTCTAGCCCAACCTAGACCTAAAGTAAGTCCAAACTAAATTAGACTTAGTTCAAATCGAATTTCTCCTTAGGTCTAGCCCAACCTAGACCTAACCTAAGTCTAACCTAAATTAGACTTAGTTCAAATTGAACAAACCTTAGATCTAGCCCAAACTAGACCTAATCTAAGCCTAACCTAACTTAGACTTAGTTCAAATTGAACTTCTTCTTAGGTCTAGCCCAACCTAGACCTAACCTATGTCTAACCTAACTTGACTTGGTTTAAAGTGAACTCCCTTTAGGTCTAGTTTAACCTAGACCTAACCTAAGTCTATCTCAACTCAGACTTAATTTAACTTAAACCCTTTTGGGTCTAACCCAATTTAGACATAAATTCAACATGAAACACCTTTAGGTCTAACCAAACTTAGACCTAATCACAACTTGAAATGCTCCTACGTCTAGTTTAACTTGGACTTAATTCAATTAGAACTCTACCTAGGCCTAATCTAACTTGTACCTAGTCCAAGCCCAACCTAACTTGGACTTAAGTTCTCTTGAGTTTAACTTAATTGAGACCCAATACAATTGAACTTTTGGGTTAACCTGACCTGACTCGAGTTAACCTAATTCAATTGAACTTCTAGGTCAACCTGATCAAGCTCAAGTTAACCCAATTCAACTGAACCACCGGGTCAACCAAACCTAACACGGGTTAACCCAATTCAACTGAACCACCAGGTCAACCCGACCTAACACAGGTTAACCAAATTCAATTGAACCATCGGGTCAACCGACCTAACTCAGGTTTACCCAATTCAATTAAACTTCACGGTCAACCAGACCTAACTCAAGTTAACTCAATCTTCAGAATAGCCTGACTTAACTTGGGTTAACCAAAAATCAACTCAACTCACTGGGTCAATCTGACCTAACTCAGGATAACCCAGAATAACTTCTCTTCGGATCAATCAGAATTCACTCTGATTGACTCGACTTAAGACTTGAATTCAAGCTTAACTTAGAGTAGGCTTAACCACCTCTGATAATAAGTAGATATGACCTCGAGGCGACAAAATCATGAACATCTTGACTGGGATGTTTTAAAAAAATAATAATAAAATTAGCAAACAAATACATATTTTCTGCTAAATTTGTTTTGCAGGGTTGCTGAAAACAAAAGACGGACGTCACCCTAAAGTTACTTTGCATGTTATAGGGTGTGCTAACTCCATTTTGCAGGAATAGTCATTCGAGCTACCTAAAACCTGGAGCAGAGGATAAACCTCAACTAAACTATTAACAACAAAACAAAACTCTAAGATAAATTAGAATCTTTAGGAGTCCACTATAGGATTTGGAAATTCCTTTCCTTGACAATGATATTTTTTCTTTTGAGAACAAATAATATAGTAATCTTGACTACTTAAGATTCAATTAAATATAGGGACTTGTCCTTATAGGAGGAAACAAACTCGAGACTAGGTGCATCAACCTGTTCTCGGAAGTTAGCTTTCGTAAAGTCTCCTTCGCAATTATGTCTCTAAAGCATAATGAGTTGATCTCACTTTGAACATATGCTTTGGAACTATCAATGCAAAAATTCATTTTAGGAAGTCTACCCAAACAATTCTTTTATTTGTTCTCGTTATTGTCTGACCCAATTCTCTAATTTCTCACCTATTAGTTAACCAACATGATCTAAGGTGAAGAACTATTCGTAGAAGAGGGCAACATAACAGAAAACAAGCTGGCGACTCCTAAATGACGACGACAACAAACAAAAGACGGAATAAAGACGGCGGCGCAAAAACGAGCGGTACCAGGGAATTTAAGAGTATAATAGCCACTTGAATATGTAGAGGCCTACAAAACCTGAAGATTAGGCCAAATGAAGCTAGGGAGAGAAGGCACATGAAAGGAAAGAGGAATGGCCAACTAGGAGGTGAAGGAGAGCATAAATGGAACACTAGGAAAATCCTCAACTCACTTTGCTAATTTGCTATAATCACTAAGCAATGAAGTTGCACTGATATCAATTTTCTAATATCAAATCCTATAGCATACTCGTTCATTTTTTTCTTTAAATTTATCTACACAAAGATGAATTTAAGCTTTTTAAAGTGCAATAGGATTTTGTGTAAACCCATTTTCTTTCTTTTTCATCACTAGATTCTTGGCTAGCAAACTTGTCAAAGTATTTGTTTATCCTTGGTTTTAATATTTTCCCCTGTATGCATGGATGATAATTACAATTACCAATAATGGTTCAACAAGCAAATACATAAAATTTGCACAACTTCATATAAACCATAATATTTATCACTGACTTCTCATCAAAGGACCCAAAGAAATTTCCTAGCCTTCTACTAGCCGTTACTAATATGAAACTGTTTAAACACATAGGAGGAAATGCTGGGAATGGACAAATCCTTTTCAAGAATAGTTGATCCCTGAAATGGGTGAACAAATAGAAAATGCATCTTCTCTTCTTCATAATCAATTCTAAGCGGGTGCTCGAATATATAATGCATTAGTTAAAAATAATACGAATAATCTCAAAATGTCGAGTTCAAGTGCTCACCCCACCCTTAAAATAATAATAATAATAATAATTAATAAAAAAAAAACACAATCACGAGTGGTTGAAAGCTTGAGCTTTTTAATGCAAGTTTGCTTCTCATGCATGTCCTTAAAACATCAATACTCTTCGTATGACTATGTTTTTTGTGTAATTACATCGGCTTGATGTTCTAATCTTTTTATTGTGAATCTTAAAAGATAACTTCACAACTCAGGGAACCTCAGCAGCCATTGCTTTCGATATAATCAATAAACGCAACTACTTACTACATATTAGAAACATAAGAGCATTCAAAAAATCACTATGGTCTTCTAAGAGCATTCAGGTGAAATTTTCTGGGTTCATATTGTATATAAAGTGATGTGGGATGTACCTTCTTTTTCCTTTGTAGCTGTGTTCATGTGGTAATACTTTTGTTATTGAATGAAAAAATTGTTACACAGAACTTCAAAAGATATATCCTTGATTCAATTGTTGAAGTGACTACACTTTTGATGTAGAGTTTTGTTGTCAGTAATTGGTCCGTTAATTTTGAGACATTTAAACATAGGATCGTAAATCACTATAATGTTTTCTTAGTCCTACTGGCGACCATCTACTTGAGCATGTAAAAAGGGTGTCATACAAAAAATAATTATTATAGCACCAAAAAATTGCAGTTAAATATTTTACCAATATTATTGTTAAGAGCTCCATACAAAAATTATAATCTGCAATTTAATTATTTAGTGATTATTAAGAAAATTTTCGCAACTACAAAACTGTGGTAAAAAAATGCATCGATAATTAAGTAATCCACAACGTCTTTTCTCAATATTTATTAAGCAAATTGTCACGACTACAACACACAGTAGCTCATCGTCAACCTAAACAAGATTTCAATATTTTGAGATTCAGTAATTGGGAGCAAATGGGATGATCCAATCCAGAGTGGAATAAAACGTTGAAGAGTCAATTACATGGCAACATTGGGCGATTGCATACATAGCACTTGAAACAATACTATTTACAAATCTAGCACTCTCTTTCATCCACTTTTTAAATTCTCGCTCAAATATTATAAAACCCATAATCATTTTTTTTTCATTTTTATCAAATTCTCGATGATTTAATCGTGTCATGAACCACACAAATGCTTCGGTTATGTAGTTTAGGAAAATCATTTGGGTGCTAGTTTTGTACATAGCAATGTTTTCAAGTGCTATGTAATTGGTATTGGGATGCAATAACAATGCTAAGATCAATTCACTCCTAACCCAACAAAAAGGGTAAAGAATATTACTTTTACAAATTGCAAGGAACGAATAAAGGCTGGCCATGATTCAACCAAATTCGAACTGGTTGTCTGATTACGATTCGGCTGCGATACTATTGATTCTAGAAGCAATCTTGGCAGTTCTGTAGTCATCTCTAAGTTGAACAAATCTACAAAAAAGAAATGACATTTTAAGCCATTCATTCTGCCAGGAAAGAAAATTTTATGAAAAAGGGAAGGGCATACCTTAATCCATCCTTTTGTATGCCTGGAGTTCCTTCAAATAAGGAAGCAAGGCTTTCGGGTGCAACAATAAACACATTTGCCATGCTGAAGCCAAAACAAAGAAATGCAAACTAGGATTTGTCAAAAACTACAATAACTACAACAATGCTGAAAATCATAGTAACAAGATAAGTTAAAACAAAGGTCAGGTGTGATGCATACATGCCCAACAGTTCAAATTTTTCATCAATGCTTGGAGCATTGAAACGCCTGACAAAGTCGCCATATTCTGTTATGTCTCGTTTAAGGCGCAAACCACCACTGTAAAAAGTTAAACATACAAAATTTTGCAATGAATCAGACACAAATAATGTTATATTTCCTAGAAATAGGTCTTAGTAATGGGGGGAAGTACATAAAATCATAATTTTCTTTTGGTTTGAAAAGCACTGTATTATTTAATCACATCTACTAAGAAAATAAATAGCTTTTCTGTCTTTCTGAAATTAATGTTTTGCAGCGAATAGTAAAAATGAGTAGAATTTAGTTGGGGGCTGTTTGGCTGCAATCATATAACTTATGTGAGTTAAATTCTGAAAATTATTTGGAATGATAGGTGTTAAATCCATTTGAAACTACGTAAATTGTTTGTCTGCTTGTTTCAGGATATAAGGATATATATTCTTAGGGCAACTCATTACATTTACTCGTATTAAATTTAATTATACTAATTAAATCATACATAATCAAATTAATCATCTCAATTAATAATAAATTATTCATTTACAAAGCTAGTTAAATAATAACAAAGATTTAGACCATGCATGCACATAATTTATTTGATTAGATATAAATAATTTTAAAAAATAAAACTTTTACCAATACTATTGTTAGGAGTTGTACCAGGAAATAATCTATTCCTGTGAGAAATTATGAGGAGTAAATTATTTCCTTGAATTGAGGAGTTATTTCCTTCCCTATTTTATATTTATTTCCTTAAATTAGGAGCTATTTCCTTCCTAATTTAGACTTTCCTATTTTATGTTATTTCTTTTTTTACAAATAATTAATACGATTTAATTATTGAATATATTAGGTGATATATCCTTTCTTTTTAGGTTATTTATTTTTATTATATTTTCTATTTTGGGATTCATGTAAGAGTTATTTATACCCCCTCATATCAATAACATTATTATGTATTCCACTTTATTCCGCATTATTCTAAATTTCAACATGGTATAGAGTCAAATTTCGTACCCTAGTCATCCGACTCCCTTCCTGTCATTGTCCTTACAGGGAGGGAGAGACTCTTTCTCTCCGTGCAGGCCCTCGCAGCCTGAGCAGGGATCTGCAGGTCCTCCCTCGCAGCGATCCCAAGCTACGGTCATGCGAGTAAGTAGAGTTCAGACTGCCCTTTGCGATCCCAACTCATATCTTTGCTTTGTGATCCTAAAGTGTTTTTCTCTCTGGTAGAAATCTCTGCAGCCTATCCATCTCTCAATGACTTGCACCCGTCGCGTGCGATCCCAAGTTGTGATTGCCCTTTGCAATCAGAAGCCGCGGGAGCTAGCTATTCCAGAATGATTTTCTGGGCTACCTCTGTGGATCTCCCGTTAATCTGCGCATGACCTCTACGATCCTCAGCTGTGACTGGACCCCGTGATCGCGAGCTGTGACCTGCACCTACCATCAGCTTCCGGAGAGGAAAAATCCTAGTATGGAGACGCCAAGGGGGTGAGGGGTGACTTTCTCTCTCTAATGGAAATCCCAGATCTGTTTTTAAATGGGATTATCCCAAGGCATCTTAATTCTACGAACAGATGTGTTCGTCGTTGTCAGCTATCCCTCCAAAATAAGTTTTTCAGCTGCCGGAACTTTCTAAATGCGGAGAAGGTGGGTTGGGCGACTCTCCTCCCGCTAGAGAAATCTCGGAAAGGGAAAGCTATTTTCCTGGTTGTTTTCCCTCCAAATTTCAGCCACCGTATTAAGAAAGGAGGACCGCTTTTTTCCATCCAGTTGTTTTTTATTGCGCCTGCTCCCTGCAACAGCCAACAGTCTGACTTTCTTGATTTCAGCTTTCCCTTGAGGTGCAACTGTACCGCTGCCTTCCATCTAGATCATTCATGTTATTTTTTTGGCAACTGTTCCCTGCAACAGTCTGACTTCTCCGATTCCCTAAGTTGCTTGGCGCTGCCACTCTGGCTTCCATCACGATGGTGAGGGCAGGCAGGGGGAGTGTCCAGTGATGGACTTAGAATACCTTTCTATATAGTTCATACAGTGGTTTATTTAGTGCAGGTATGGCTGCTTATGTGGTGGAAGCCCATTCAAGTCATTATCATCTTGTCCGAGATATTTTTTGCAGGTGCCTCATTTCTTACTGCCCTTGGTTTCCTTCATTATAGTGAGAAGTTTTTTCTTGATGTTGCAGCACTTTCGCGTCGAATGGAAAGGAAGACGCGAGAAATTGCATGATGTTGGATATGTGACAACCATATGCTTTAGTTGTTTCTTTATTAGATGCATCATGCTATGCTTCAATGCATTTGACAAAGCTCCAGAGCTTTTCCTGCAACAGACCCTTCCTCTGAAGCCTTTCCTGCAGTACGCTTTCCTTCGAAGCATTTCATGCAGCAGACCCTCCTCCGAAGCTTTTCCTGCAGCAGACCCTCCTCTAGAACTTTTCTTACATCAAGCCCTCCTTTGGAGCATTTCCTGTAGCAGGCCCTCCTCCCGAGAAATTTTCTGTATCAGGCCATCCTCCGAAATTTTTCCAGTATATGGCCCTTCTCAGAACTTTCACTGCAGCAGCCCTCCACCTGAATTCTTCCACCAGCACGTCCTCCTCTGGAGCATTTTCTTGCAACTAGGCCTGCCTCTTGGGTTGTTTTTTCTCTTCTACAGGTTATACCCTACAACTTTTCCTGTTGGTTGTCTACTTCCCTGCAAACTCTCCTGTAGTATTATCTGTAGGAACTATAGTCAAATGACAATCAAAGTTGTCTACTTCTCTGCAAACTCCGCTGCAAAGATTACCTGTAAGAGCTTTCCTTCTACCTAGAGACACTACACGAACTACAACCATTGTTGTCTACTCCCGTACGAAGTCCCTGCAGCATTATCTGCCGTCTACCTACAGGCACAACAGGGACTGCAGTAAAAAATAGCAAAGAATGTGGGATAAATACTTCAAAATCTACTTCTCAGAATCTTCCTCGCCCATTGTTTGAAATTTTCAAATCCAAGATGATCATGATTTTCAACCATGTTTCAACTTGAGGAGGTGTGTTAGGAGTTTTAATAAAAAATAATTTATCCCTGTCAAAAATTACAAGGAATAAATTATTTGCTTCTCTATTTTATATTTATTTCCTTAAATTAGGAGTTATTTCCTTCCTATTTTAGGCTTTTCTACTTTCTGCTATTTCCTTTATCTCCAAATAATTAATATCATTAATTATTAGAGATATTAGGTGATACATCTTTCCTTTTCATGTTATTTCTTTTTATTATTTTTTCTATTCTAAGATTCATGTAAGGGTTACTTATACTCCCTCGCACACTTTATTCTTCAGTATTCTGAATTTCAACAACTGGTTTTGTTAATTTAATTATAATTAGAAGAGATTACAACTCGAATTAATCATTGATTAATATTTATAAAATTCATTAAATATAAGAAATTCTATTTAACAAAATTAATATTAATATTTTAAACTAATGTTTCTTTGATAAATTAATATTAATTATTGAGTTTAATTTAAAATAGTAATATAAATTATTCAATTATTTTTAGTCAATATATACGAACTTGACCTTTCTACCCCAAATCCTCAAAACCCTCAACAACAAAAACCACGAAGTCGGGATGAGAGCACACTAGAGAAGGCATCGGTGAGAGTACCTGACTTGCAGATTTGTTAAATATGCCCAATGCCATAATTTATTAAATCTAAATTTAATCAGGGAGAAGAAACTGGATTCAGGATTCTAGAATGGTCTTTGACAATTTGGCATAATTTACCTCAAATTCTGTCTAAATCCTATTACAAAACAACCCATTAGTGTTATAGACGCCCTAATGTCCTCCATCTCATTTTTTCATAAAGCTTCTATATTAACATTTTAAGTAATTCAGCATAAAAAAAACAAGTTAAAGCAGTGTTGCACGTGCAATGCTGCAGGTTTAAGGATCAGCAGACCACAGAAATTCAGAAGCACATTAGCTGTACAGGAATGTAGATCTTTAAAAGCAAAATATGGAAACATACGAAGGAATGAAATATTACCTTGGGTTGAAGGTGAACTTCTGCCAATGCAATAACAAACCTCTATGCAAGCGATCACCCTAAAAAAAGCATTGCATTTTCAGCTCAAAAAAGCTAATAATATACTAGCTTATTAACTGTCAAGACTTGAGAACAGATGTCATCCCAATAATCTCAAAAGAATAATTAAAAGAACGGATGGAAGAAATGAAGCAAAGAAATTACTCAAATCCCAGTAAAACCTCAATCATTTAGAGTGTGGGGATGTAAGCAAGGTATTGAAAACTGGACCAAATCGATTGGTTCAACTGTGATCCGCCCATTGGTACGGTTCCGATTCATACAAAAGCCCTCTCTCACATCAAACCGCCAACTGTTACCTCGAATCGGCGGTTCAGCTGGCAAATCAACAAACTGGTAGCAGTTTGAAAGAGCCAGCTGGTTCATTTGAGTTTTTGCAAGATTTAATTCAACAAAATATTTTCACATTTAATTAATAATTTATATAAAAATCCCTAAAACTGCAAACCCAATCAATCTTGATCCTGCTCCTCTTAACTCTGTGTTCGTATGTGTGAGGCCTCCCTGCTCAACTGCTTCGCCGCCATTCACCATTGGTTCATGCCAGCACGTAGTTCTCTAACCGCAAGTTTGCCAGCCATTTGCCGATGTTCTTTTCGCTCTTTTCAGCCAAGTCGTTAAGTATATTTTGCATTATTTTCCAAAAAAATACATAATGCTGTACCTATTTCCCTCTTCAATTCTTTAGTTCTTCCTATCCCACATGAAACCATTATATGCCGAAGCTAAAGGAGTGTTGAACAGCTCAAGCTATTATTGCTTGCAAGTTTCTGAATTGCTGTGAGTTGCTTCTACGCCAGCAGTGACGGTCAAGGAATGCGACGAAGATTCCGAAAGAGAGTCTGCGGCATCCGCAGAGGCAGTAACTTTTTGTTTTTTTTCCAAACTTCCTTTTTCATAATTTTGCCAATATAGCTCTTCTTCATTGGGTTAAACTTTTTAATCTTTTTTATGATATTATCATCTTGTTTGCTTCTGTTGATTATCTTGGAAATTTAAATGAGCTATACTGAAGAAATCATCACATAATTTTCCAATGCAATTGATGTTTATCATATGTTGATGTGAGCTGCATATTGTATTTTCATTGCACAATTGGATGGTTAATTAGTTAGTGATCACTGGAAAATATTAGCGCAAAAAAATTCCCATTAAACTCATAATGGCAAAATAGGAAAATCGTTTGATGGGGTGAAATTAGATTTTCAAGACCTATGGTTAGGCAAAAATTGACATGTTCTTTGAAAGCAAAATTTGTTGGGTGAAATCAAATTTTTTATAGATCTTTACATTATCATAAAATGCATCTCGTAGCATTTATGTTAGAAAGAACAGTGAAATGAACATACAAAATTATCATTCTGTCCCGAGCATCATCACTAAATCAAGTGATTAGGAATCTTAAGAAATGCTCCCTTCAAGCACAAAAGGATGTAACCATATAAAGAAAATCCAAGCCTTCCAATCTTTTCACTTTTGTATTAGGTTTTAACTTCCAAAAGAATTTGAAATCATATTATTTATCTACTCATAAAAGATAATTGTCATTACTTACTAGAGGTGTGCATCATCTTTGCAATAAATTTGTTTGAATATAAGGGCTAGTAATTTTGTAACTTTTTTTTTTTTTTTTTTTTTGAACGGAACGTCTACAAGTTAACCATTGTTTCTTCCTATAATGTTCGTGAGAAGACAAATCCAGTACGAAATCATTTCACTGAAAATAAGCCTCCTAATTGGAAGGAGTTTAAGTGTTTGCATTGTCGACTAGTGGAAGTACAAATAGGATGGAACAACATTTTGTTGTGTCAAGGGAAGTATTGCGCCATATAAAAAAGTTTCATTCGATGTTCGCTATCAAATATTAGAAAATTTCAAAGAAAACAAGAGGGAAAAGAAGGCAAAAATGATATGCACCTATATGGTGAACATATCATTGAAGAAAAGAGATATTGTTCCAATTATAATTCACATTTGAAAAACCTTAAATAGGCTCGATCATATACTAGATTATTTGCAATATTTTTATACTTGATATTTTATTATTTTGTGTTTCTTGAGAGAGAATTTTTGGGAATAGAATATTATACTTCATGCAATAAAGGTGTCTCATGTCTGCTGAATTATGAATGCCTTAATTTAAGAGCATTTTTATTAGTATTAAATGCTTATTATAATTTGCTATGCATTTATACAATTGAGTATTAAGTATTATTTTATTTCATCTTATATTTGCTTATAAATCTTGTTGATGCTAACTTTCTCCTCTTTTCAACATTTTTTAGAACCAATTTGTAGAAGGAAATAGAATGGAATACTATTGAAGAAAACGTTAGTAATTTAAATGAGTTATTTAATTTTAAAATTATAGAAGATAATGTTGTAAAAATTAATATAATTGGAAATAGGATTATAGCTCTTAAGATTATTATTGATACTAAGATTTTTAATATTATAAGTGCTTATGCTCCTCAAGTAGGTTTATATATAGGTTCTAAAGATAACTTCTGGAATAACTTGGTAGATTCGGTACAAATGATACCTCTTGAAGAAAGAATTTTTAATGGAAGAGATTTAAATGGACATGTCAGTAGAAAGGTAAAGGATTTTAAAAATATTCATGGTGGCTACGGTTTTGGAGTGATTAAATAGTCATATTAGATTTTGCTTAGCGTATGTTTTTGTTATTGCTAATACTTTATTCAAGAAAAGAGATGTGCATATTATTACTTATAGGAATTGATCTAATAAAAAACAAATTGATTATTTTCTTATGAGAAGAAGAGATTGCCGAGAATGTGAAGATTTTAAGGTCATTCTAAGTGAAAATTTTAGAACTCAACATCGATTATTAGTTCTAGATTTTAAGATGAATAATTGTAAAATAAACAATACTAGAAATAGTTGTAGTAAAATTAGATGGGGGCACCAGAAAGACACAGATAAAATTATTTTTATGAGTAAACTTCAAAATTTCAAATTTTGGAATGTTCATGAAGAAGCAAATTCTATGCGAGATAAAATAACAAACACTATTAAACAAGTGACAAAAGATGTCCTCGAAGAATCAAAAGAAAAAGTTCACATAAATAAAAATAATTGGTTGTGGAATAATAATGTGCAAGAAAAGATAAAATATAAGAAATTATGTTATAAAAATTGTTTTAAATGCAAAAGCTTAGAGAACTGGGAAAAATATAAAATGTCGTTAGGAGTCTAAGAGAACAATCTGTAACGCAAAAAAATCTGCTTTTATTGACCTTCATAATATATTAGATACAAAAAATGGTGAAAAATATATGTATAAGCTAGCCAAACAAAGAAAAGAAAAACAAATATTTAACTCAAGTAAAATGTATTAAGGATGAAAATCAAAAAGTATTTTCTTAGAAAAATATATTCAACATAAGTGGGTGAGTTATTTTGACAAACATTTTAATAATGTTTCTAAAAATATGATCCATCTTAGATCTTAATATCATTAATAATAATAATATTTTTCATTTTTACCGTCGCATTAAAAAAGAAAGTTGAGAAGTCTTTAAAGAAAATCAATGGTCGAAAATCTATAGGATCGGATGATATCCCAATTGAAGTGTGGAAATATATAGGAGAATTGGAAATTTCTTGGCTTACTAAACTCTTTAATATTATTTTTAAAACTAAAAAGATGCAGCAGGAGTAGAGGAAGAGTATTTTGGTCCCTATTTTTTAAGAAAAACGTGGATGCACAAGAGTGCAAATTATAGAGGAATTAAGTTGATATGTCATACTTTAAAATTATGGGAGAGGGTAATTGAACATAAGTTAAGATGTATTATAAAGATTTCTAATAATCAATTTCGATTTATGTCAGACAGACCTATCATGGAATCTATACATTTATTGAGAGGTTTGATGAAGAAGTTGAAGTTCAGAGAGAATAAGGAGAATCTACAAATGATTTATATTGATTTAAAAAAAGCTCATGATAAGGTTCCAAGAGATATCCTTTGGAGAGTTCTAAAGAAGAAAGGTGTTGATATGACTTATTGTAAGTCATTAAAGAAATGTATACTAGAGTTGTTACTTGTGTTCGAACAGAAGGAGGACTGGCCAAATATTTCCCTACTTCAGTTGGATTATATTAGGGATCGGCTTTAAGCCCGTATCTTTTGTCTTTAGTTATGGATGCTCTTACTGGATATTTACAAGAGAATGTACAATGACGTATGTTTCTCGCTGATGATATATTTCTCATGGATAAGGCTAAAGAAAATGCTTAGGAAAAACTTGAATTATGGAGGTCTACATTGGAATCTAAAGGCCTTCATTTGAGTATTAATAAAACTGAATACATGGAATGTAATTCTAGTAGTAGTAGCTCTAGTGACAGAGTTATAACTATGGGTTATCAAATTATTAAAAGATGTGAACGCTTTAGATATCTCGGGTCTATTGTTCAAAGTGATGGTGATATGGATGAGGGTGTTATTAGTAGAATTCAAGTTGGTTGGCTGATGTGGAGGAATGCTTTGGCTCTATTGTGTGATAGAAAAATACCCCTTAAACTGAAAAGAAAAATTTATAAGATGGTGGTGAGACCTTCAATGCTTTATGACGCTGAATGTTGGTCTTTAAAAGAGAAGTATAAAACTAAATTAAGTGTTGTCAAGAAGAGAATGCTTAGGTGGATGAGTGGCTTTATACTTGAGAGACAAGATGCAAAATGAATATATCTGTGATAGGTAGTGGCGGACAAAATTAGAGTCATCATAGATGGTTTGTTCACATTAAACATAGACCATCTTATGATCTAATTAGGAGAGTAAATGTTTTAGATTCAACTTATGTTAAGAAAGGCAAAGGTGGACTTAGAAAGACTGGAGCATACTGTATAAAAAATGATCTTAATTAATTAGAATTAAATGAAAATATGACACTCAATAGGATGCAGTGGAGAAAAAGGATTCACGTAGCCGATCCCACTTAGTGGGATAAAGGTTTGTTGTTGTTTTGTTGTAGAAGATATTTTTGCCTATGATTTATATTTCATAATTTATTTTTTCTTATACTACACATATCACATCATTATTATATCATCCAAGTCATATTTAAATATTTTTAATAATTATGTTGTCGACCGGTTCAACTATAATTCAACCTTCAAACCTTGGACTTCTCTATATTCCAGTTCAATGTCCGCTCTAATTTTCAAATCTTGGATGTAACTGCTAAAAGAAGCATGTGACTACAATTGCATGTGTGTATTGACAATAGTACAATAATGACAGTTCCATCGCTTGGAGGTTGATCTAATGCTCCATCAATGAATCAATGCACATAAACTCGATGATGGGGCATCTCAGACCATCTAATAACACAAGAAATAACTGCAAGGCATGAAAATAACTGGAGACATGAATATATTAATTTATTTCATTATTGAAAAATCAATCCATATTAAGAAGAGAATTTTCCTTTCTAATGTGATCACAGTAGTTTTTATATTGCTAAATAGGTAGACAGAAAATCCTATGCCTCTATTCCTCCAGCTTTTGTAAATTTCCAACATATGGTAGCTACACTAGAAATGAAGCTGAGATTAGAATCTTAAACCTCCGCATTAGAGGTCAAAGAAAAAAGCACTCAACAAGTGGTTGATAGTTTCAAAAAGGCAGGATAGTATAGAAATGATTGTATGGACTTACCAGCTCAGTCAAAAAAGATTGTTTGTTGAGACCTTCTAAAGCAGAGAATGCAACCTCTATCGCTCGAGATAGGTAGCCTACAACTCTAAAGCGAAAAGAGAAAAATTAAAAGGCTAAGTAAAAAGGGAAAAAATGAAAAGGCTAACATTACCATTTCAAATAACAAAAAAATAACAAATACCGCATGCACGCATTTGTTGGTCGATGATCAGGAAGATTTCCATCATCAGGTGAACGGTAATCAATTGTCTTCTGCTCCGTGGAAAGCAGTCTCTCTACCTGTGCGAAAATTAAAAAAAGAAAAACAGCAAAAATCAAGGTTTTTTATGTAAAATCAGGGTCGTAAAACCCTTCTTATCAGAGAAAAAATTAGATATATACAAACTAATCAACGAAAATTTAGAGAAAACCCAGAAAAAACGGACTTTTAGTACAGATGGAAGAAAACTCGAAACCAGACAATTGCATAACAGTTGAAAACAGAAATTAAAACAACAAAAGTTTCGTTCATGATGAATTTCTTAACATCAGTTTCCATATCAGAATCCTTCAAAATCTTTCACGTCACCATATCAAGATCCTACAACATCTGTTCATACTATCTTCTTCTCACCCGGATTAATCTTTGATCCACAAAAATAACTTGTTGAGCTTTTTCATATCTAGAACGGTCATTAAAACTTGTGATATTTCTTTCATTCCAAATCACTTGAGAAGCCGCAAAAGGATAAGCAGTATATAATTAAAGGCCTATTCTGCCTTTTATCAGAATAGCAGTTAACACATTATTATCAACCTCATTCAGTAGATCAGTATAACATCCGAATTAATTCCAAAAGCTCGTGCGAACTGCAATGTAAGAAAGTTATCAAAGAACCCAACAACAAAGCATTTGATAGCAGCAATATCAAACAATTTATAATTTTGTTGCTCTTATATATTGAGTGCCAAAGAAGGGTTAATAAAGCAAAAGCCCAAACAGCAACAATAAGGCAATGCATCACTTCATTCCTTTAGATTGAATAAAATCATAGGCTCGTCATCACTAAACTTGGTATAAGTGCCTAAGTAAAATTGTAGTTATAGAAATTAGGAAGAGTTCCCAAGGTACACACCTCAGCCATTACAGAGTCAATACACTGCAGAAGTCCCTTGCGCACAGCAACTTCAACATTAGATATAGCTGTCCCCATCTCTTCACAAGAAGATGCATGAGCACCATCCACGGGAAGTAAGAGGCGGGCAATACTATTTGAAAAATACTACAAAAAAATCGTTATTGGTGCTGAATATACAATTTAATTAGAAAGAACGCAAAATACAAATGGATACCTGTTGAAGTATAGCTATGCTACTGGCACATCGTTGCACGGCAATCATGAAGGATTTGAAACTACTTTCTCCGGCAGCCGCAGCCGCCTCTGCCTACAGAAACTTGAACTTAAGAAATTATATACGAGTTTCACTATAGACGTCAGTAAAAGTAGCTGTAGCTCAGTATCAGAAAGCTTGATTGCAACTAGATTATGAGGATCACTTCAGTATTTTTAACAGAGTTTCCTGAAGGTCCCCACAGTCAGATCAAGTGAGGGCCAGGAATAAAACTCTTCTAGAAGCCAATAATGTCATTTTAAAACATTTGTAGAAAGATGGAAAACATCAAATATGCTCCAAGACATTTCGGATCATCATCTTAAATCTTTGCTAGTCTTTTCCAAGTTATTCGAGGCAAGTTTTATGAACCCCCATCCTAGTAAGTTAAACTTAAGCATGCACGAATTTTGTACCACTGATAACTGTTTGATTTTGGTCCACCCATTTTCCTTGTTCTGCATACAATGTTTCTATCCCTGTTTTTAGTGCTTCTTTTGCCCTCTATTGTATAAGCCAAAATCACCAAGTTTGTTTTGGACTACCTTATTTCTATTAAGTGTTACTCTTAGTATCTCCCTAATATAGTCGTTTCTCAATTTAATCGTTGTTGTTTTACCATGCATCCACCTTATGTTCCCATGTCAATCACACTCAACTTGGTTATAAATGACGTCTTTATCACAAAACACATAGATTGATGTTGCATAATTGGTATAATTACAATTTATAAAATTCATCAAAAATCTATGCTTTAAACATCCAATCTAAATAAAATAGAGTTATATCTTTATACTTCTACATAGTATATCAAAGATATTTCAGTCAAGCACCTAAACATCACTTTATCTTTAGCCAATATTTACGGATAACTATTAATTTCATGCCCACTAAAATTATATGTATTATATAATTAGCCTTTTGTTCTTCTAATTCCAAAATACTCGTCTCAAAATTTTCTCTGCTATTTGAACTCTGATGCATGCTAAACATTTAAAAACAAGCATTTATTTTGTGTTGAGAAAACGGAACAGCATAAGAAAGGGGAGCTCAGTAATGTAAGTCAAGAACAAGTCCCTGACAGTGACACCTACAGGACACCAAGAGTCTACGAATTAAACTAGCACCTGCATCACTATAATATATATATATATATATATATATATATATATGTGGATTTAATCATAATAACGAGTAGAGAATGTTCATACAGCAGAAGCCGCCGCTGCAGCCACCCTTCTACTGACACTTGCACCAATGATGAACCTATCCCTCAATGCAGCTGCTTCATTCAAACTCTCTCTGGCTCGCTCTAGCCCTTCAGTCAAATATTGGCTTACCTGCATATATGTCAGCATAGAAATTAATGGAAAGATCCTCAAGAGAGCTCAGCCTTATTACAAAGAGAAGTAAGAAAAATGATAGCAAAAAACTGCAAGCACAACTTACTTGATCCAGCAAGCAATTAAAAACAGATTTTACTGTAGCGGCAAGAGTTACTGGCTGTTCAACAGGAAGAGACAAACAAAATGGCATTAAAGTTCCAGAAGAGTTTGCAAAAGGAATCTATACAGCTTCCACTACAAAATGATTACAGTAACATCAGCACATTAAGATGAGCTGATGAAAAATAAAAGAAGCGGTGTACCCAAAATCAATAGGAAGATTGTACTCAATAGGAAACGAACTTCAGCAATATTGCCAAATTGTCAACATATATTAAGGATCAAGAGACACGTGCCTAGAATTATAATAACAATTTGTGTGCCTTACAGGACAAGTATTAAAGTACTAATCTCCGTATCCATGTCTCTTAAATTATATCCCTTTCGCTTTCCAGGATATTGCGCTAATTCAAGAGTTAGTACTATTTCTTGTTAGAAAACTCGATGTATCTGCAGATAATCACATAAGAAGGAAATTCTTCCAATTCAAGAAGAAAGAAGCATTTACATTTTATTTACAAGAGAAAAGATGACACGCAGAAAACAGTGATAACCTTTAACTAGCGCTTACAATAGATTTTATTTTGGGTTATTGGCAGAAATAATTATGACAAAGCTGAAAACACAATATAAAAAGATTCAAGTCGAAAACTTCAAATTAAAGAGGGACCACCATGAACAATGTAATAACTAAATATAAGCCAGCTAATACAGAATTACAGAAAATGGATGAACACTACAAAACATCATATGATTTAGGTTGTTGTTCGAAAAGTACGGTATACAAGGTATGGTGCTATTGACCTCACTTTTGTCGAGGTTTAGCTTTCCTCCTAGAATTTAGAGTTCTAGCTTTAGGAGCTTCCCCGACGATCTTAGATTCTTAGCAATGGGCCCACCTCGTTTTTAGAATGCTCGAAACCACTTCGACACTCTTTTGGAATCCCGGACGAAATTCCTGACCTCTAGCTCACAGCGAGTAGGTTGGAATTGGCGTTAGGACTCCAAATCGAGCTCCTACGCGACCACCTGGACCTTAGGATGGCCTCGTGCACATTTTCTCAGCACTACTGAGCACAAATTCCTCGAGCCACGGCCTCGACGTCTTCGAATTCTCCGCAACCGGATCGAGAGCGAGGTCGGAATGTCGAACGAGCGACGTCGAGTCGAATTTCAGAAAATGTCGGATTTAACGCACTTTCGACGCGATCGTCGACGAGGTTGCCCGAACGACCTCGGATGACGAAACGACTGCGCTGTTGCGTCCGGAACGTCGTTTCCACCTAAAATTGATATTTAATTTGCGAGGATCGCATGCCGGAGCGGAAATTGCGATTTTGGGCTTATTTTAATAAAATTAATAATATATATATATATATATATATTTAAAACTTATTTATTCTATCCTAAGCCCTAATCCCTACCCATTCGATCGGCTGGCTCTCTCTCGCTCGTTCGATGGGGCTCCCGTTCCCTGCTTCTCCTGCGCTCGAGCGCGCCTCTTCCTTGTAGCCGTTGCTCTCTCGAGCCTCGCGTGGTTCTCCCCATACCTTCTCGAGTATTATCCTCGCGCGAGGTCACCTCGCGTGATCCGCCGCTCGATCCTCGCTCCTCGCCGCCGAGCTTCGGCTCTTGGCCGCGACGCTTTGTCGCCTTCTTCCCGCCCTTCCCCACTTGCGTCCGGCTCCACAGGTAAGGAGCGGCCCTCTTCTCCCTCCTCTGCCTATAAAGGCCCCGTTTTTGGATGGATTTAGGGTTGGTTGGTTGGCCGATTCCTCTTGAGAAGTTGGTGTTGGATTGGAGCCTCATTTTCTTTTGCTTTTCCTGCGTGCTCTACGCTAGCTTGGTACTCTCTTCCTCCCTTTCTCTCCTCTCGGTTTGGCCAGTGGTGTTCGTGGCCTTACTTTTGGTTCGGCTTTACCTATTATAGTTATGGTTGGATGTTTATGTGTCATGAAATGGCTTGCTTGATTGCTTAAAATGGTGTTTTCTTACTTCTTTTACATAGTGGCATGTTAGTATGGGTTCATATGAATGTCCGGGAGCCCCTTCTTTCATTTCTCTGTTTCAGTTACATGGTGGCTGCCCCCCCTATACGTTTGGGAGCCTTGGTGGTCTTGTTTTGGGTGTTTTGCTTGACTCGGGTTTTTCTCTGTTTCTGTTTCTAGTGGCTGCTCCATTTGAGAGCCTGTCATTTTCTCTTTTCTCTTTTCTTTTCTTTTACCTCATGGTCGCCCTCGTGCACCTACTTTGAGGGCTCGGTTTTCAGTTTCGTCGCTCTTGCAGTCGCCCCATCGCACTTGAAAGGGGCTCGGTTTTGTGTCCGGCTGCCCTGCAGCTTCCTTCGGCATCCGAACTTGGAGATTGCTTTTGTCTTTGTGTTTTTGTCGCTCCCGTGCACCGTTCCCCTCTATGGCATTTGAATTTGGGAGGGGCCTTCTTTTCTTTGTCTGCTTCGTCTTGCTATTCCCGTCCCTCTACGGCATTCGGATTAGGGGCCCTTTGTTGCTTGGTTTTGTTCGTTGCCTAGCACTATCCCCACGAGATATGGGGCTTGGTTTTGGTTCCTGTTATTCCTGCAGCCTCCCCCGGTGCAGCCTTTGAACGGCTCGGGTATAGGTCTCTCCTGGGCTCGGGTTTGTGCTTCTTTTAGGCTGTAGGTGGGCTGAATTGCTTGGTTGCCCTATGGATTCATTCCTATGCATTTGTGGTGATTTTGAATCAGTATGGGTGGTTTGTCGGGGCATGCCGTAGCCTCATCGTGGTGATTTGGATTGTCGTGGCCTTACCTCTTCTGCCCCTTTGTTGTAGCTCAGGTCGTGAGCCTTTGTTCGCTTTTAGCACTGCCGAGAGCCTTATTAGGGTGATTATTGTGATGGTGGCTTTGCTCTTTGCTTCACTTGTCTATGGAATCGATTTAATGAATTTGGAAGAGCTCCTAGACTACTTGTGGAAATAAATCGAGCACGATATTCGAAATATGTCTTGAAGTTTTATTTGGTGGAATTGATGCTAGTATGATGGCATTATGGTCATTCATTCTCTTTCTTACGTATTAAAAGTTTATCGATTCCCCTATTGCTTATAGCTTGAGTCCCGAGCCCGTGGGAGAACGTACTAGTGAAGTTTGTGTTTCGGGAATCGAAAGTCGATGTGGTACTTGGAGTTCGGAGGAATCCCGAGCAGATGGCCTGCAGTCCAGGACTTGGTCGGTGTCTTTGCTCGTTTGTCATGCTTTACAACTGTCGTTTGGGGAAAGGGTGTGTTCCCTAGTGTCTAAGACATCTTCTTCGAGAGCGTCGTGGTGCGCTTAGGCCCTTTTCTAGGATATGTGAGGACGGTCTGGAAGTGTAGGGTGATTTACTTACTTGATCATTGGAAATCGGCTCACTCTTTTTCGAAATCGTGTTAGTGAACCGCTTTCCTCTTTCTTTCCTCGACCTCTCGTCTCTAGTTTTCACCTTGTTTTGGCTCAAAGACACACCTACAGGGACGTGTAGGTGTGCACATAACCCCTTGGGTTATATGTGGGGCCATCAGCAAGCGTCAGTGCGGTGGGGACAATGATGAGACTCGCAAAAGAAAAATTACGAGAATCATAGAACGGGGCCGCCGACTCGGATACTCCGTAGAGAAGTAGAGCGAGAATCACGGAACCGTTCGCCCGTCTCGGGTTTCTATCGCTGATAAGTCTAAGGATGTTTAGCAATCTACATCTATTAGTGATAATAACCTACGTGACTAAAATATTTTAAAACAAAAAAAATACATATGTTTGAAAAATATAAAAACTACCTCCACTACTACGCATACTTACTTACCTATGCTTTTTTTACTCGTATGCAAACCAAAAATGAAATGTATGAAAATTTATAAAGGTCCACTGGTTGGCTATTCGAGTCGGATCAGATCGCCTTCGCGGAAAGTCTGGCCCGTGAGTCGACGACTCAAGTCCGGATATTAAGCACAGCTTCGAGTCCGAAACACCACCGTCTTTACTGGTCTTTCTTTCCGGATGCTCCATGGCTTTCTTACGGTTTGTCGTGAGTTTAGCGGGCCATCTGTTAGTTTCTTCCGGTGTTCTTTGCGGTTTTCTGCGACTTTGTTTTGTTTTCCTTCGTGACTTTTCTCGGAGTTTTCTACGGACATTCTTTTTCTTTCTTTCTCGATCTTCTGGCTTTCTTCCACGATTTTATTCGCTCTCCGTCGTCTTTCTTTTGTTTTACCGTTGGGTTTTCAGTACTTTCGCTCCTTTCGTACGTACCGTAAGATTCTGCTCGAGCTAGGTTCTCGCCCATTACTCGTACTCTGCTTTTCCCGCGCTAACGACTCTTCCGCTAGAAATAAGAAAAATATGAAAATGATAATAAATGGGTAATAAGTGCAGACCATGGATGAGAAAAGCATACTAGTACTCCCGTGACACGTCTTTTACTTTACTTATCGCTTTACTTTTCAAGACATACTCTCGTTAATCTAGCTCGTCTACTTTCGCTTACTTTTTAAGTACATACTCCCATTGATCTAGCTGCTTACTTTCGATATACATACTTCGCTTAGCATGTTTTATCTTTCCCGTACTTTCTCCTACTTAAGATGTTATTTTAGACGTTTCCCGTTTAAGCATAAGCATGTTTACTCGTTTAGTTTACTATAACGATGCTCTCCGTTTATCGCTTTTCTTTACACTCTGTCATCATCAGCACACACTCACTGTTGCAATAAAATGATAATAAAAACGAAATAAACAACTCGTACGCTCACTTTAACTTAAGACTTTAAATCTAAACCGCGATTCTTGCTACGACGTGGAGCTTGGAGCACGATGGCAAGACGACCATCTTCTTCAATGAAACCCGTGTCGACATCAAGTAAAACCATTCTTTAGTTTAAATAATAGCCCCTAGTGACTTCGAGTAGTTCGCCTAGCGCGCATAAATCCTCACTTGTTCTTTGTAGGCTTTGCACGCCCTCCCGTGCGATATAAGCCCTAACTCGCTTAGGTTTCCGAGGTTGTCGTCCGATACGACGTAAGCCCTCCTATCTTTCGTGTAGTTTGCGATAATCGGGACATTACGCAAACGTAATTCCTATAATTAATTTGCAGGATTGAAATTAAAATAAATCCCTTTCCAAAATTTAAAGCTCCAACCATGTGATAGTCGCGGACGTCCTCGAGGTCCTCCTCGAGATCTCGCGACATCCCCTACCCTTCTTCTTCGACTCCGAAATAACCGTTCCTCCTCGCGCCTTTCACCTATCGGATTTCTTACTACCTCATTTCGTCGAAAACCCTACCTTTCGAATTCGTGAAGATAAAACCCGCGATCTAAATCGAGAGTTCTCTCAAGTTGACTTCTGGTCGTTTGAGGATAATTAACTATGAGGCTGCATTTATAAGTGAGTTTTAAAGACCGGATAATATAAACCCTATTTAATTCTTTTGTATTAAATAGTGAATTTGTCGATCCACATAAAGCGTTCGCGAGTCGTAACGGATGTCGTGAATTTTGTGGTTTATTTGATCGAGCAATATTGTCGAGTAGGGTGTCTATTCTTCGGAATAGATGTGTTACTCGCGATATTACGCTCGTTCATCCAAACTACTTAACGAATGAGATCCGTCTTTTCTCATTCTCATATTTTAAAATTTAAAAATCTTATTTTCAAAACTAATATACATATATCCATTAAATTAAATCTAAAAAAAAAAAAAGATGCAACTTTAAGTGGCCGACAGGTGCATGATAAAGAATCGATACCAGGAAGTCTGCAACTAGTTTGGGAAGGCTAAACTGTGAGTCAACACAAAAGGCTTCTAAGCAAGACCTAATAAGAGGAGAGGATTTAGAAGGCTAGCAAAATAAGCAGTAAAGAGTTTGAATTAGAATCAAAGCTAATATGGCATGGTTTTCCTCTGTAGTACATCCGAGCCAATGTTTTAAAACATGAAGATTCAGCCCATATAATATTGATGAGAAAAACTAAAGAGCGAGATTAACTTCTTTTGTGGAAGCAGAAGGTTTAAGAGTAAATATGGAGCAAAATAATAACAAAAGCATGAGACAGAGTAAATTTTCTGTTGTTTCCCTTAATATCAAGCGTACATCGATGACCGCACAGATCATACAGTTTCTACTATAATTCAAGACAAGTACATGGAGAGATTTCTACATACAATGGGTCATCACTTTGATAAAGATATAGGAAGAAAGACAAATCTCTTTATCACTTGCTATTGCTGGTGAGAAAATAAGCTTCAAATTGATCTCCCCGGGTTTCTACAGTTCTTTTAATTGACTACTACAGTGTTGTCGCCTACTACAGCCAACAGACATGACTCCCTATTTATTTTGATTCTCTACTCTAACATGCTCATTGAAGGTTGACAAAGGGTAAAATTTATAAATGAGAGAATAAAAATATGAAAATTCTCAACTCCACAAAGAAGCAAGCAGATCTCAAAATATCACAAAAATAAAAAATGCAATTCTTTAAGGGCCCGTTTGGGACCGCTTATTGGCTGCGGTGGCAGTACGAAAAAGCCGCTTCCGTGTTTGAAAAAAACGTTTGCAGGTGAGTAAAGTGTCTGCTACCAATCGCTTCTTCGTTTTGTTAAGAAGAGGCAAAGCTGTGAAGGGTCCGCGTCCCGCGTCCGCTTCGTGCGTTAGCTGAAGATTTCCTACGGTGCCCCCCTCGCCCTCCCCGACCTTCGGCTTCTTCGTCCTCGCGGAAAGCTGAAAGCGGAAAGCAGAAGCCCTAGCGGGCGTCCTCTGTCGATCTCCATCGCACCCGATGCCTCCATCGCAACGACCAAATTGCGCGATTCACCTTTTCCTTTGCTCGCTGACCTCATTTCCTCTCGCCTTCGTGACTGAAACTCCTCGCTCGCGAGCCCCATTCCCTCTCGTCCCTTCCCCTTTAATGGACGGTTCTTCCTCTGGTCGATACCTCAGCCACGAAGCTAGTTCGATGCTGCCCTTTTACGGTGGAATCAAGCCGACGATTCAAATTTCGAGGGGAGATCTTTCGGTGGGGAGGAAAGCTCCGGCTGGAGCAGCACTGCACCGATAGGAAAAGCGCTCACTAGTGTTCCATCCGGCGAAGGCGAAGAGATATGATGATCTGACGTGCTGGGGCTACTCGATCTCTCCTTACGGCAAAGCTGATGGTGAGCGTATTTCGATTCTTGTTTGTGTTCTCCCTTATTTCAGTTTTAGTTGATTTAAGATCAAAATGTGGGAGTATTGATTTGAAAATTAGTGATTTAATCAGTTTTTGTCATAATCTTTGATCTATTTTGTTTGTTAGTTCTGATATTGGCGTCGTCTGGTAGGATTCAAGTGAGATAGTTGAGTGTTCGAGCGAAATTTATCTTGTTAGAGCATGAGAGTGGTTAGATCTCAATGAATCTATTAACAAATTTATTTTGAATAAATTCAACCATATTCTTTTGAACAGAGAAGCGCAAGTTGAACTTAATTAGAAAGTATGTCGGAGAGTTCTAATGAATTTATTGTATTTTTTTCCTTGTGAATTGTCTTATACTCTAGGCAACATACTAGCAATTGTTATAGCATTTCTTTCCAAACATCCCTGCTTTCCTCTAGCTGATGACATTATGCTCAATTGTTTTATATTGTTGTTTAGAGTTTTAGCTTTTCAAGTGCCTTCTCATCTTAATTGTGATTGGAAGTGTTTATGAAATCTTTCCAAATCCAAATGTTGGAAATCAAGGAGATTGATGTGCTTGTTTCGTCTCCAATTTAGGCACAACAGTGGCTTTATAAAAGTAAGCTTATCTCTTTTTGAGCTGAACTTTATAAGTTTCAAACATTTACAGGATATTTCATTGTCCAAGTGAAACCTCTATTCCCTTAAAAATCCATGCATAGAAAAGGTTCCACAGCTCCTTATTTCATGCTATTGCGAAACATCCCCACCTTTCAGAGATTTTGTGATTTCAAGGAGGGGTTGGAAGACACAAGAAACATCTGCGATAGGCTTAGTTGCTGTAAGTTTATTAGGACTGAACCACCTTGAAAAGAATAAAGGCTAGCAACAGAATTTTTTTGCTTACAACCAACTAATTATTCTGTGGATTGGTTTACTCAATCTTTTACTAATTTGTTTTTTTAAGTTATCTGTAGTGATTTCGCTGTTCTGTTTGATCTGTTGCTTCAGTTTTTATCTATTTTTTCTCCTCATTCAGTTTTGTTTCAAATAAGTTATTCTGAATAAGTTCTCCCAAACAGTAAACAGCTTTCAGGGGCGGTTTGGTCATTAATCCAGAAACAGCTGCAAATAAACTGTTCTGAATAAGCTCCCCCAAACAGCAAGCCAGCTTGTCCAGATAATCTGCAGATTATCAGATTATCAGAATAATCTGCTTATCAGCAGATTATAAATAATCTGCAGCTGCCCCAAACAGACCCTAAGATTATACTCTCGTAAAAACTCAATTAAATGTCTATGTAGCTGGACTCATCTCCCTTTAAGTTTAGGGCCATTGCATCATAATGAAAACCATAGCTGACTTTTTCTTGCATCCATCATCATTAAAACCTCAACAAATGACTTTGTTGTTGGCAGTTAACACATAACCAAAACATTTCATTTAAAGCAAACTTCCTAAATTTTTTCCCATCAGCTTTTTATTTTTTGTTATTTTTTTTTTTATATTGTCCAAGCACAGTTGTGTATAAGTGATCATAACTTTCAGAAATTGTCTTAATTCCAACATACTTCGTAAGTTCAAATACATTGTAACAAATCTAATTATTGCACATCATACATTTTTTTTTTTTAAAGAAATTTCTCTTCAAAGCCAAAACCCACAAATGATTGTTGTTAAACTTGAATATATTCCTTGCTTTGCTAAAGGCGTTCTTGTGTTAAGTCACAAAATATCACTTAAATCAATTCTATACAGTATGCCACATGTGTCCAATAATATGTTCTCTCCTCCATCAACCTTTTTCTAACCGTCCTATAAGCATTAGCAATATCTATAATAGCTTGTACCACTAAATATTCTCTAATCTTCTGTTATTCCATTAAGAAGTTCAAAAATATACTCCACATCTTTAAAATTATTTGATATTTCAAATATTAAAAAAAAAATAGTGCCACAAGCATTACTTGTCAAAATATTGATCAAGATCCCATTCCTAATGTTAGACTAATAGTCAAATATGATCATCACTCCAGCCAGATTTCAAGTTCTCATAATCTACTAAATTTTTTTTGTTTATTCAGTTCCCTTTTTAATACCCAAGTTCTAAAATCATGCAAAGTTGATAGTTTTAGACATTAACCATAAAAATCAATAGAGCGAATATTAGTGTACTAGGAAAGGGGCATTGCCACATTAAACAGAATAATATTTCCAAAAAAGAACATTTGAATATCCACCCTGACAAGTCTGTGCATCTCTTGAGACTTTCAAGGCATGTCCTATAGGTTATCCTAGTAACATCATCTATATCATTCTCACATTTATCATGTAATGCTCCATAGGTTCTCTTGCAACTCTACATGATATCTTTGGCAAAAACAAAGACAAGGAATCAATATCGCTAGCCCCACCTCTATAATAGGAATCAGCATCTATTCTGTTTTTAAATTGTTGCTGTGTTAAATGTATAAACATTGTCAACTCGGTCATATATCCACCAAACTCTTCTTTCATTGCCACAGGCAATTTTAGCATTCGGTTTAACATTCTTATACAAGCTAGAAATATGCTCTTTCATTCTCATAACACTTCTTTTAACAAAAAATCTTCTCACAAAAATTGCACTTATGATTAATATATGCCTCATCATTTAATCTAAATATCAACTTAAACACTATGCCTCTATGCCAGATTGTTTTCACCGATTGCGGTTTCTCTCAACACTAATCATTTCTTATAAAGTCTTAAAATGAATTGTTCAATTCAAAAAAAAAAAAAAGAAAAAAAAAACAGAACTTGGTAATGTTCAAATTTACAAGAAACCAAAAGTATACATAATAATAATTAAAAAAAAAATAGTGTTTGGGATTGTCACCAAAATAAGAATAGATAAGGTGGAGGAAGTGAAGTTTCTTGAAAGAATGAGAACATGGCAAGGAGGAGGTGGCAACAATGGTCAAGATGGCTGACAAAATGCTTGAGAAGCAGTAATCATGTGCGAGGGTGGTTGCTCATGCACAAGGCTTCATTATTGAGGAAAGGATTGTGTAAGTGGGTATTATTTAAGAAAATAGGATATTTAATATTCATTAAAAAAACCTCTAACTTCTAATTACACATAAGAATAAGCCTCATTGTGAAGCATTGAAGCGCGTCTTATATTGTGCAATTTTAAACCAACATATTGACTCAGCGATCAAAGACACCCTAATGAGCATCTTCAAAATCTTTTAGATTCAAAGGACAAGTGTAATTTTACGTGATTTATATTTCACCTCATCCAAACATCCAAAAAGAGACCACCTCAATACCAGTTATAAAGCAAGACGGATCCATCAAAATGAAATAAGCATATGCCACTGAATATTTTACCTCCAAAAGGGTTATCAACTAATTATAAATGGCAAAATGGTCTGCTTGACACTAGGGCAAACTTTGCGATACAAATACAATCTGCTTGATCATCTTCATAAATTTGTCTTATATCTATGCCTCTTTAAATTTCAAAAACTTTCCTACAGCCCAGAAGCTATTCTACTTCACAAATGTCATGTTTCACAAAAGTAATTGAATCTGTGAGCGACAAAATTTCTTTTTAATTTTCCAATAGAAATCATATGTTGCATATTTTTATAGTCACTCCTCTCTCTACAAATTAGGAACATAGCTAATATAGAAAAGTTTTGAAATTAAATCTCCTCTAATTTACTTAATTTACAAGCTTCCTCATTTACAAGCATCCTAATTTACAAGCTACCTAAAATAAAAGCTTTTTACTTAGTATTTTCCATAACACTCCCTTTATGATTAAGCATAGATATTTATCATTCCTAGCTTGTTACAAATATCAGTGACTCTTGCTCTCTTAACGACCTTTGTGAAGATGTCACATAGTTGTTCCCGTCTTTACATGAGCTAAAAATCAAATTTTGCTGAATCTTTTCATGAACAAAATGACAATTTATCTCATTCGTTCATGGAAGATAGGGTTTGAAGCAATATGAATTGCAGCTTGGTTATCACACAGGTTTATTAGAGTGGTCATCATAAAACTAATTCTTGGTAAGTTGTTTATTAGGAACCATAGGAGTGTCGAATGGTTTAGCCCCTAATTTTCCTATTTATGCTAACAAATCCAAAATGTACCTCAGTCGAGATATAAATTTGCTCTTCTTGCTCCTTGATAACTCAATCCCCAAGAAGTATATCATGGAATACATATCTTTAGTATTGAATTGATTTTAAAGGAAATGATTATGATAAGATTCATTGCACATCACTTACCGTAATAATAATGTCATCAACATAAACCACCAATAGAATGCTTTATGAGGCAGATTGCTTATAGAGTACAATGTGAATACTTTTACATTTCTGCATCCCAAACTCTTCTACTGCTGGCTAAATTTTTCAAAGCCAAGCTTGAGGACTTTGCTTCAATCTTTATAAATACTTTCAAAGACGACATACTTTCCGAGACTACCTCTGAGCAATAAACCTAGGAGGTTGCTGCATGTATGTCATGTCAATGCCTAATTTAAGTGCAATTTAGTCTTGTATTAGTCTAAAGGCAACTTAATCTTTTATTCTTTATTGCTTTTTAGTATAAAAAGGGCTAAAATGCTTAGAGTTACGATTATGCATAAGATTATTGTTGTGATTCTTAGATTTGGGTTTAAAAGAAATTTCCTACATTTCGAATTATAGGAATTGGGACAAATCGGCTACCTCTTGAATTGTAGGTACTTATCTTTGTACTCGTCATGAGTATTAGATGTTCTTGCAATAAAATATGTGTTTGCCCTAATTTGTGTGGGAAAATCTATCTAGAATCCTCATAACATCGACCTGGGAACCTGAGAAGAAAGGAGGTCTATCGGCTCACATAAAAGGATTGTGGCACTTCCAGCAAGAAAAAGAATCATGGCGTACAAACAGATTGATCGCACACAAGTTCTGAAACAGCCTTGATTGGAGTGATGATGGGATCACGTCGTGATGATACAATCACGCTAAAGCTAGCTGAGAAGATCAACAAGGATGCGACATACAATACTCGTGTGATACAGTTGTGATCTGACCTAGCTAGGATGACAACAACGGGACCACAAGCACTTGCTAGGAAGCTGACTCAATTGCAGCATACAAGAGATCGATCGTGCGACTAAACTACGTAATACAATCACAATTTGAGCCTAAGAATAGAGATCGAGGCTTACAGTGACATGATACAATTGCTATTTGAGCCTGGTGGAGAGCGGTGGGGTCACGGCTTACAGTGACGAAATACAGTCGTCATTTGCGCTTGTCAAGGAGCCGATGGTATCGCAGCGTACACATCTCCATCTCATAATTTGATTGAACCATGCAATATAGTCGAGATTTGAAGAAACAAACGAGATCGCGTCGTATCGAGATGGAAGAGACACATGATACAAATTTGACAGAAATTCTAGTGATCGATAATCTATGGGATGAGCTTTTTGGAACTACAATATTCACTAAGATTGACTAGAAGTCCGGACACCATTTGATTCAGATGCAACCGAAGAATGTGCACAAGATGACATCTCGAATTCCTAAGTGTCACTACGAATTTCTTATTAAATTGAAAGAATTTTCAAATGAAGATGGGTCGTGGGTACTATAAGACTAATGATCCAGCAGAAGTTTTTCCTATCTTAAAGACAAGTTGTCTTTTGGGAGGGAAGTATTGTTACACCGATACCTAACCTAAGGGCAATTTAGTCTTGTATTTTCCTAAGAGTAATTTAGTCTTTTATTATTTATTATTAATTAGTATAAAGAGGGATAATATGTTTAAAGTTAGAATTATACATGAGATTGTTGTTTTGATTCTTAGGTTTAAGGTTTGGGCGAGGATTCCTACCTTTCGAATTGTAGGAATTGGGAGAGATCGCCTACCTCTCAAATTGTAGGCGTTTATCTTTATATTCATCTTGAGTATTGATGTTCTTGCAATAAAATATATGTATGCACCAAATTTTGTGGACAAAATTGTCTTGAATCCTATCAATATACTTCTTCTAACATATCAACATGCAGAAAAGCATTCCTCATATCTTGTTGGTGCAGGAGTCAATTATTCATTGCAAACAACAACAGGAGTAGGCCAACCAAAGTTAACTTAACTACTAGAGAGAATGTATCCATGTAATCGATCCCATGACTTTGAGCATAGGCCTTAGCCACTAGCCAAACTTTGAGATGAGTTACAAATCCATCAAAATGAAACTTGATTGCAACTACCCACCTAAACAAACAATCTTCTTACCATAAGGTAGTTCAACTAGTTCCTAACTACCATTTTCAGTTAAGACATTTATCTCATCAAGCATTGTTGCCTTCCACCAATAATGTGATAAGACTTGTAGAACAAATCTTGGAACCTCAATAGAGTCGAGAAGCAACAGAGCACGAAGTGGAAGATAGCTGACTATAGTTAACATGCAAGAGGAAATGGGATAAACGCATTGATGTGTATTTATTTGAAGAGCAATAGGTAAATCAAGATAATTTGAGAGATGATTCATTGAGGAAGATGATATCATTGCTAAACTAGGATGAGGGGAGTGAAGTCTTCTCAAGTAAACATTAGTGATAAGGGGTTTGGGTTGAGGCATTGAGCATTGAGTAGAAGCGGGATCTGAACGTATTATCTGATACATTAATAACTCATAAGAATCTAGTGAGGATTTAGAAGCTGATGAGTCGCCAAAGAATGAGATTTATTCATGTACCTATTTAATAGGGGGAAAATATCGATGCACATTTGCAAAAGAAAATATCCTAGAAAGACACCTTAACGATATGGGGTCAGGTTTAGACACTTGTGGACGGGTATCACGAACAAAACAAATACATCCAAATATGCAGGAAGGAGAAAATTGGCTGGAAATAAACCTTGGTAGGGTGTCGATACCAAACTAGGATGAGGAGAGTAAAATCTTCTCGAGTAAATATTAGTAATAGGTGTATTGTGCTGAGGCATTGAAAATGGAGCAGAAGAAGAATCTGAACTTATGATGTGTTACATTAACAACTTATAAGAATCTGGTGAGGATTTAGACACTAATGAGTCGCCAAAAAATAAGATTTGTTCATATACCTATTTAAGAGAGGAAAAACATCGATACATTTTTTGCAGACGAGAATATCCTAGGAAGGCGCCTTAATGACTTAGGATCAAGTTTACACATTTGTGGACGGGTATCACGAACAAAACAAGTATGTCCAAATATCCAGGAAGGAGAAAGTTGGTTGGACATAAACCTTGGTAGAGTGTCTAGTTCTATAGGAGAGTAGAAGGCATCTGATTGATCAAAAAATATGCAGTGGAGATTGCATCAACCAACATAAGAGCCCTAGTTGTCTCAAGAAAAATTCTATCTTTTCTTTCAGTCACTCCATTTTGTGATGGATTATCAACACAGTATGACGATTGAAGCATCCTATTTTGTGTCATGTATGTCTAAAAAAGTGCATGGAAATATAATTTGGCATTATCACTTCATAAAATCTTAATAAAAACATTGAAGTGAGTTTAAATTTCAGCTCAAAATGATTGAATGTGTGACAATAATTCAGAACGGGATCTCAAAAGGTCAGGTCAAATCATACGAGAAAAAACATTCACAAAAGAAATAGTATTGATATCTATTAGATAAAATAGAACAAGATCTCCATACATCAGAATGAACCAATTTAAAACTGACTGACTCATTAATTCTAGGAACAAAAGACAAATAATGTGTTTAGCAAATTGACACTACTCACAATCTAAAGATGGTAATAGTTGAAACTAAGGGTATACTATTTTCAGCATTGATAATGATGGATGTCCTAATCGACATGGAGAGAAGTTGTTGGAACATGCTACGGGTTGTGGTCCACAATGCATAACCCCCAGGATTCTCATCATTTACCAATAATCTTCTTTGTCATAAAATTCTGAAATAGGCAATGGTCAAGATAGAAGAAGATACAACAATTAAGATCACAGCTAACACAAACAAGATTAAAAGCAAAGTGAGGTAAACTAAGATAGAAGATAGAGACGATATGGGTGTTACATTGATGGTGCCAGAACCAAGTCTGCTCAAGTGACCAAAAAAATGTGCTTATGGAAAGTAGAAAAGAGTTTTGGATTATTTTTCATGTTATCTGTAGCACCAGAATCAATGACCGATTATGTGGAAGAGAAAAGAGGGCAAATATAATTGTAACCTGACTATGCATGGGCAGTGATAAATGGGGATTTGATGAATGCTTCCTGAAATTGATGAACTTGGTATATTCATTCATAGAAATCAAGAGAGTTTGACCCTTTGAGGCCTCATAGCAGAGACCATACAAGCTAACTGTGATTAAAAACCCTTTTGGTTCTTTTTGAGCAACTTTTAGCATGTTCTCTTTTATGACCAGGTTCATGATAGTAATTGCATATTATCTTTGATCCTTGATTTCTCAAATTCAGAGTTTCACTTTTATAATTGCCTTGAGACTAAGGTTTACTGATGTCTGTATTCTTCTGACTAGCAAGAGTACTAGATTGTTGAATGGATGAGGATCGAGTACTCGAAATTGTACGCAATAATATAGTATAAGCTTCTAGTATAATAGTACATCCAGGGTCAGAAAAGATTTGTGATTTGACACCATCATACTGAGAGTTGAGGCCAGCAAAAAAAACTCATAATAGCCATTTGTTCGCTCTGAGCCTGTTGAATCCAGACATGGTCATTGAAGAGCAAAAGTGCGTTCAATTCTTCATACACACATTTAAAGTCCACATAATTATTCAGCTCAATAGAACTACTTGAAAACATCAAAGATTAGAAAAATGTTTTATACCAAAAAAGACAAATGGCAATTCCTCCGTCACATAATTGGCACACTCCTAATGAGTAATATGATCGAATTAATTAGGTTTGATAGAATTCAGTATTTGTATCAATACTTGGGCATCCACCCTCATCAATTTAGAAAAATTTGATTCGGTCCTAGCTAGAGGATTATCAATGAAGTAAGAGTCATAGTTTTGTTCTAGCAAAAATAATTGATGTCATTTAATTTTTCATCAATAAGCTCAGTTGTTGATGAAATCAAGCCTGTTACAAGATATTTTTGTTCATCAATCATAATTGATGCCAATTAGTGCTGAAAAAATGGCCAAAATGCTAGGAGACAAATAATTCTACCACCCACGATCATAGAATAAATAAAAGACATTAATTAGCACAGTCGCAACCATAAAAGCCAAAAATAGAAATTAAGGGAATTGACCTAGCGAGACGAAGCAGACAGAGAAACACAACATATGTCGATGCCCTAATTTCGTCAATGCCTCATTTGTTGATGCAAGTGGATGCAGACAAACAACAATAGGAAACAGAGGTGTCGCCAATGAACCAAGCACAAACGTATTCAAAGCGTTTTGACGCAGATGTCGCAGATGAAGCTAAAGTCGAAGAAGTAGACGATGCAAATGGTGCCATTCGAATCAGGCGAAGACTGGACGAAGCCAGAACATGCCCGAACAGAAGACAATTGAGTTCAGCGCAGAAAGAAAATGACATCACAGGAAGCACACAGAGACATCGAGGAAGATGGAACGAGCCTAACCTGAAAGAAAAAACGAACGATTCTTAGAGGCTAAAATCGAAGACAAAAGATGCAAAGGGGAAGGATTTGATGGTGCACAGATACCATGTGAGCGGAAAACTTTCTTTCTTATTTTCCAAGTGAAATCATATGTTACATATTTATAGACACTCCTCTCCCTACAGATTAGGAATATACCTAATATTGAAAAGATTTGAAATTAAATCTCCTCTAATTAGGTTATCTAATATATAAGCTTCCTAATATGCAAACTTTCTAATATACAAACTTTTTCTTTTCTGCTTGATCATCTTCATAAATCTGCCCCATATCTATGCCTCTTTAAATTTCAAAACCTTTTCTACAGCCCAAAAGCTAATTCAGATTAACAAATTGCCATGTTTCACCAAAGTTATTCAATCCAACACATCACCACTAGATAATGCACTTTGCAACACTAAAGCCATAAAAAATATTAGCATCACTAAACAACCTACATCATACAATATTGAGAACACTTCAGGATATTAAATTTTTTTCGCAAATATGGTATATAGTTGACTCCAGCTAATAAAAAAATCAAACTACAGCATGTCCTCAACTTCACAGTGTTAAAACGTCTAGGCTTGTACGAAGCGTCATTTCCATAAATAAAAAGCCAACATAACTTAACTAATATATGATAAAAATCTTTAAATCAAAATAGACTAAAACAAACTGAGCCTAAAATCAACCAATCTTCGCACCTGTCTCTCCATTCACCAAAAGAGCATCGTCAGAACCAGACCAAGCTACAACCTACACTCGCATCAGCTAAGTTCTCCTCATGGTTGTTATATGCTTTTACTCTCCTTTCTTTACGGCTAAGAAAGTCCTTTTATGAACCAAGAAAAGAAATTACTGTGTGCAAGCTAAAGAAGCCTCTATGGTTTAAAAAAGTAGCCTGTCTATGGTACAAAAAATTTGATAGATTTATGAACAAGATCAAATTCTGAATATTAAAAACTGACCATTGTTTAAATGTCAAAAGCGAGATCAATAATATAGATTATTTAATTGCAAAGAATGACATTCAGAAGATGATTTAAAAAGACAAATATCATAGAATTTTGAAATGAAAATTTGGGGGACATAAAAGAATTATTTAGAAGAGAAATTACTGTGTGCAAGCTAAAGAAGCCTTTATGGTTTAAAAAAGTAGCCTGTCTATGGTACAAAAAATTTGATAGATTTATGAACAAGATCAAATTCTGAATATTAAAAACTGACCATTGTTTAAATGTCAAAAGCGAGATCAATAATATAGATTATTTAATTGCAAAGAATGGCATTCAGAAGATGATTTAAAAAGACAAATATCATAGAATTTTGAAATGAAAATTTGGGGGAAATAAAAGAATTATTTAGAAGAGGATAAATAGAAACAAGGCCGCAAACACCATAAGTATTTCACGATCATAGATATTGAAAATTTTGAGATATTTTAAGTAAAAAAGTGTAAATACATTGCCCGTTGGCCGCTTTAAATTATATAAAGAATATATGTAGAAACTGAAAAAGAGAGTAAATGGCCAAAGCCCCTTATACCTCAATCATCGGATCACTCATGTATGCAATGAATTGTTTGAGAACAGACAATGCACAAACAATGGGACCACATATACAACGCAGAAAAAGAGCCATGTGCAGATATCAAGTTAATACATGTTATCTTAGAGGAACATCGATTATTCTTATTAGTTTAAAATGATCCACTACAAAAAAAGATAGGGCTTCATTGACTCAAATCTAAGTGTAGCCATGACATAAATTGATACTCTACGTAGCACCCCAATCAGTTGGGTATCATAGATACATAAGATAGTCAACATTATCTAGTACAGAAATTTAATATGTAATTGTGGGGATCACTTAACATGCAATAATTTGTAAAAAGCTAGAAGACTTAGCATAAGCAGTGAGAACAACATATCTAACGTAGAAAAGAGCAATGTGAAGTTGTCAAGTGAATATTATACAATCTTAACGTACAATCAACCATTCTCTGAAGTTTAAAAAGGTAAACATGAATTGCAAGTCTAATTTGATAAATCAAGGTGAATAATAACACACAAAAAGGACTAATAATGGTTACATCTATGTTTATGGTGGCACCGCAATTAATTGACTGTCAAAGCTATAAAGAGATAGTCACACTGTCAACTATTCAAGTTGAATATGTGACAATTACTAAAGCCAAAAAAGAAATGATTCGGCTCAAAATCTTCTAGGAAGTACTCAATAGGAAATAGGAAGACACACATCTCCTTTATGATAGTCTAAATATCATTCATTGTCTAAATATCATTCACCTAGCAAAGAATGTTATCTTACACTCTTGAGCTAAGCAAACATAATTTAAAGTACATTACAAAAGTAGTTCACTTGAAGCGGATGCCCGACAACTCGTCAGGATAAAAGGAGTAGAAAACTCTTAACAATATCCTCACAAGTGTTGCCTGCTGATAAATTGGGGCATTGAGAAACATCAATTAGCCTTTGCTCATGATGAAATACAAGTATTGCACAAAGAAATGTTCAAAAACAAGAAACTAACTAGGTATAAAGGAAATTCTATCTTGAGGTGAAGGATTAAATAAATAGACCAAATTAATTCCACTACCACGTTCTCTACTTAAAATATTTTTAAATATCTTATCGTAATTGTAATATCTAATTGAAGATTTGATTGACTTTATAAGAGATGTAATAATATTATCTAATATTTTGGGTAATTTACGATATCACACGTGTAACTAGAGGTCAAGAGGCACTGAATAATAAAAGCTTGCTAGCATGAGGGATTTGGCCATGATTAACGAAGATGAAAATAGATTTAAAATATTCTACCTTTATGGCAAAAGGATAGCCTATAGAATCAAATTAACAATAATGATTGGTAGATCAAAAAATTATGGCAAAATCTCATTTAAAATTTTAAAATGTTTGTTTCATATCTCATCTTTAAACCATGATGACAAATTATGAAAAGCAAAGCTTGAAGTATTTAACATGATTGAAGCTCAGTTAAGAATGCTAAACATTATACTTTATCAATTCATTGTATATCGGTGCCAAAAAATCACAAGCTTCATTCATCATAAAGTCATCACTCGAATGGCATTTTTGTCAGTTATATGAAATTTCTGCTTTTATTAGGTATCCAGACATTGAAATCGCATTTATTGTGTTCAAGAATTTCAAGGACCCTACATGAGAAAGTGGGTTACAAAAAACGCATATGCTTCTTCGCATAGAAATTGATACAATATGAAACTAAAAGAATGAACAGAAACAATATTAGTAGTCTAAGCAAAAGCATGTAACAACAAATAATCAATCACCACTAAAATTGTCAACAAAACATAGGCCTGAAAAACTGTTAATTCACTACCGCTTATATCAATTTGAACATTGTCAAACATTTGCTAGCCTTATGAAAAAAAAGATTATGACTCCTTCCCCCACTCCCAATGGGTAATTCTCACTACTGAGCAAAATCAAGGGCTCCAAATAAAAGCAAGGGCCATGAGGGCAATCACAAGATCAAGTATAAGCCAAAAAGAATTTCATCTAACATGAAAAATTGAGAAAGCCTATATTTGAAGAGTCAATATTTGAGAAATTTGAAACATTATGCATAAGTTAAATTTAATATTCTCCTTGATGTGAAGCGTGAGAGGCGACCACTTGACAAAATACAGAATTGGAGTAGCCCTACCCCCTCTTTGTTTTGAAATTTCTGTCCTTTTTAGTTTCTTAATTATGACCTAATATATTAGGTTAAACAATTGATTCGATGGATAAAATTCAGCTTTTAGTGTTGATAAAAAATGTGAACACTGAAATAACTAGGGTTTTGTGCTTGGTGGCCGAAATCCCCCTTGGCTATAAGCTTGGTCACCAACTCTTTGAGCTTTTTTGGGTGGAAGATTTAAGTATCTTTTTATCTCTTACTGATGACTTTTCCCAGCCCTCTTCTTCCACAACATCTCTAGCCTCTTTCTACAAGTTTTCCCACCTCTAATAGCAACCAAGAAAAAAAAAACTTCTAGCAAGAGGTCAATCAAAACTAGGGCACTCTTGACCTAGTTGGGCTCAACCACCCCCTTTTCTATCACCGTCCTAATTCTTTAGATCTTAAACAAAACCTCCAAATCAAATCTTCATGGATCATTTTAACATTTTCAAGCTTCTTCAACCTCGAAAGACATCATTAAATCAATTTCCAAATCATGTATTTCAAAACTAGTCAAAGTTAGCCCAAGCACCTTGATCTAGTCAAGGTGAAGCCTCCACCAAACACACTTAACCTATTAGAACCTTCGAAAAAATTCCAGATCAGAACTCCTAATATTCCCTTAGAGCTTCCAAGGGGATCAATACACTAAAGCCCCATCCATAGCATAGCCCTCAAGGAAAAATTCCAAGGGCTAATCTTTGGACCTTGGCCCTATCTCAAACCACTTCCCTAGGCCTAAGCTTGACATAAAATTCTCCCACTCAAATAGGGTTCTTCCACACATCTTTGGTCACCTACTACAACACCAAATACACATCTCCAAGGTTTGGACATAAATAGACAACTTCATTGGCCTAGTGGATGAAAATTTTGGTTCGGGTGAGGGAGTGGAGAGTTAAACTACCGTAATCTTTTCTTCCATTGGTTCCTAATGCTGATTTTTTTTTAAATATCAAATAAACATTTCCTTATTTTTGCAAAAATAGTAAGTTTAGGAAAACCAATTGGTTCCCATGTTTAATTAAGTTGATCTTTTTTTTTTTGATAAAAACCTTCAAACTGAAAAATATAATAATACGCCGTGTACCTGTGAAAAAAATAAAGAGCATCTACATACTGCCTCCTCATTCCAACGAACAAACTCAGTTACTATTGTAACGGATATTTGCTGATGAGAAGATGCAGTGGACCCTGACTTTGAGCGTGAGACAGTTCCAGCTGCTTCAGATTGCTGCTGGGCTTCTGCACGTAACTCTTCCACCTGTAAGATTTACTCATAAATTCTAGTGTTGCTGCTCAGTTACCATGTGATAATAGATGACATCAAATTAACATGTCCAATAGAAGAAAGAAGAAAAAAATGAGCCTAGGATTTTGAGTTAGTATACAAACCTTCGCTTGATAAAGTTGCCTGAGTGATGCCTGCTCATATTCAGGATAATCATCTTTGTGAACAGAAAAAAGAGACTCGGTAAGACCTGGACAGCAAGAAAATTATAAGTTGAATATCAAAGAAGAAACTTAAAAAAAATGTGTTCGAGACAGAAATTTCTAGTGCTGGTACGGCACCAGTTCAACAGGATTATCATCCATTCCAAAAAATCGAAAACACATATCTTTCATTTTAAAGAAAAAAAAAAAAAAAGCAAGGACCAAATTCCTAAACCTTTTACCGATAGGGGCTAATTTAGTTTATTCTAGGAAAAAAAACCATTAAGGGCCGAAATCGCATGCAGGAAGCCCTGTCAAGTACTGCATAGATTCAGGAAATTCATAATTGCTTGAATTTAATGAGATATAATGGCAAGAATTAGTAGCAGGCATGCACAGACTAGTGTGGCGGTGAATAACAAGAAAATAAAGCATCATTTCTCAATGTACTTACTGCTGTGGTTTTGGCATTGAAGGATGAGAAACCGTTGGGTGTTTAACACACACAGCCTACACATGGCTTGCTTTCATAAATAAGCACACATACATATAAATGTAGAAAGACTACCATCCTTTTAGTTGGATGGATTCACGTTTTTCAACAAGAAATTCCATGCAAACCAACCCTGTGGTTTAATCCTGAGTTGGGTCAAGAAAGTGTTCGGAGCAACAAAAGAAATTGAAAAGCAGCTGGTGCAAGAATGAAGGGGAGAGAGAAACTTCCATGGAAGTGCTAAGCATTGCCTGAAAGTGCTAAAAAATCACCAGTCATGCAAAGGCAGGATCCCAAGCTTGAGATGGTTTGCCAAGCGGGTGATGCCTACTTCAGAAGGTTCCACACTTGCTTACAGTACTTTGATCAAGATAAGGATGAGGAAAGCACTAGTGTTTCGCATGGATTATTTTTCTTCTTCTTTTGTTTTTTTGTTTTTGTTTTTTGTTTTTTTGATTTTTTTTTTTTTTTTTACAGTAGGTAAAAATCCTAACCTTCTATTTCTTACGTTTATAATCTATAACTCATAGAAATTCAAAGTGGCTAACATTAAGTAGTGTTGTGCTAAGAAACCTATATCTAGGTTTATCCTAAAATTGTAAAGATTGTATTTGCTGATTCGAATGCATGAATACTAGATTTTGAGTGTGTTTCTAACTTTAGTTCAAGAAAAATTTAACCAGATTTTTTCTTAGTTTATACATAAGATTTTATTGTCATGAGTTGGTGATTAATTCTCAAGGCATTTATAAAATAGTTTTGTTAATGGCAGTCTCCGTGAAATATTTTGGACTAAAGAAAAACTAAGCCAAGATTTAGTCAAAATATATAAAGATAAGTTAATTTATTTATAAGGGCAATCATAGAATCATCTATTATAAGGATGTGTTTAAATTTGGGGGAAACCATAGAATCATCAACTATAAGGATGTGTTTAATTGATTTTGTGAGTATTCAGAATTTTGATGTACAATATTTTGAATTTATTACTAATCTAGATTCATTTTAATCTAAGATTTGTCAAGAACGAAAAATCAGTGCCATGATTGAAATGTTGGACTACTTGTGATTTCAGCCTATTAGGTGACTCTTTATTGGTTAAGAGATAAACGTACTTTCTCATTTAGGTCTCTTCATTTACATTTTTGTATTTCTCTATTGTTGATAATCTATTTTAGAATATGATAAATTTTTTCATAGCATTTCATGTGATCATATTGATATGATGTGATAATTAATTTTTTCATATTACATATTGCATATAATTCTAACCAAATATTATTATTTTGATTATTGAGAAGTAACTTTTGCCCATACAAATCATGAATTATATTTATAAGGAATCAAATTTGATAGTAATATATTCTTCATTAAGAATTATTGTTGTAGTATGAAATCTTAAAAGAGATGTTTGTGTGCCTAATGCATGCATTGTTGGGAAAACATTTTTTTTTCTATACATATATATATAAAGACAATGATAAATGACCGAAGAGTTTTTTCAGCAATTTATGCAATGTACAAGTATAGCATGTTTGTAAGTGTGAATATTTTTACATTGAAATAAAATGATCACTAGTTCGTATATAATTTTGTTAATAAACTATACTGCATAATAAGCACTATGAAATGTATATAAACTATATTAATAAGAGAAAATGTACAAATAGGTTGGAAGAAAGGGCCCAAAATAGACCCTAACAATCTGGCATACAACGCACACGTAGGAAACACATGTATACCCAAAAAACCAAGATTAAAAAGTAGACATAGAAATTGTACACCAAAAGTCTGCCAACACTGGCAGATTCAGTTAGCTTGAGAAAGATTCAATTTAGCCCTGCCTCTGCCTATTGTTCTAGGTCGGGAGTCAGCTAACAAATTGTTAAGTTTGTTGTCATTACCCGAATCAACCAATGTATCATCCCTCAAGTTTGGTAATACGCCTCCATTCTTCTTCTTCCTGAATGTATAACCTGTCATTCATCATCCGAAGATTGACTCATCTGCTCCATGGATTGGTCCAAAGATTGACGACAGATGTAGGTTGTTACATATCATGAATTTCATATGTCAGAGTCACAGTAAGAACTTGTTTTATCGGATGAGGCGGTAGAAACAGTGAAAGTATTGCCACCCGTTACATCAAAGTTAGATTCTAAGGCAGGTGAAGTGTGAAATGTATCCCCTGCCCCCACGAGAAGAGGTTCCAAAGTAGGACCTAAATCATGAGCTTTGTGTAGCATATTACCCACAAGGATAGTGGCATCTTGAGGAGTATTCTTCTGATGATCAAAAGCAACTTGGAGAAGATCAGGAGAAGGGGAAATCATAGCCTCTGGCTGAGCAATTTGCTTCTTTGGTCTTAGATGCGGGTGTAGATGGTGACATAGAGAATTGGAATGGTCGAACATTCGACAATTCGAGCAGTACGAAGGAAAAGACTCAATAACAACCTTTTGCCAATATCCTTGATGTTGTGAGTCTAACCAAATTTCCTCAGGAGCGATTGAAGTAATTTCCCTTTCAACAAGTTCCCTGACTTCAGAGGGACCGGAAAGATAACAGGAGTGTCTGTTTTGAGTGCGTTACCGTAGGCTAAGGCAATAGAGTACAATACTTATTGAGTAAAATGATGAATTTTCAGGCCAAGGAGGCGAATTAAGACCAGAATGGTTGGTGGTTCCGTCTAGGGGTCAAAATCCACCGACCATTTCAAAATCTTCATGGCTCTGTTATCAATCCAGATTAATTTTCTAGCAAATAAACGTGTGTAATCCTCTTCATTATTAAGTTAAATAAG
The DNA here is from genome assembly GCA_022702705.1 of Papilionanthe hookeriana x Papilionanthe teres. Classification (NCBI taxonomy): domain Eukaryota; kingdom Viridiplantae; phylum Streptophyta; class Magnoliopsida; order Asparagales; family Orchidaceae; genus Papilionanthe; species Papilionanthe hookeriana x Papilionanthe teres. The sequence continues at coordinate 43,822,033 of CM040426.1, read as the reverse complement.
GATGTGTCTTCCATCTAAAAAGCCAACTTTCCACTCCCCAACAAGATGCATAAGCTCAAATTTCATACGAATAAGCTCCATTTTTGGATGGTTATAAAGGAATTTCCCGACCAAATTCAGATGACAAGAGTGAGCAAGATGATTACATTCTATATGTATCTATATGTATTTATATGTATATATGTATCTATATGTGCGCGCGCGCGCACATACACACGTGCGTGTGTGTGTGTGTATTGTATATGAAGGGGTGAATTCAAGGTAGGGGTGAATTCAAGGTAAAGGTCATTACTTGCCAAGCGCGGTCGTCTTCGCTCTGCTAGGGTTTCGCCTCATGGCGAAACCTACATCTGCTCAAATTCTCTCACGTCGTACCCTGATTTCTTCCTTTTTGTCTTCGTCGTCGGATTCGTCTGCGTCGTCCGTCTGTTGTCCGGATCTTGCGTCTCTGAGGTACCTCGCTGCAGGCTGAACGGGTTCGTCTGCGTCGTCTGGAGCTTGCGTCTTCGTTGCAGGCTGCACGGTGTCTTCGACCTCGACAGCTCGCATCGTTTGTTGTGCCTCCCGGACCTCGCGTTTTTCGTGGTTTTGCTGCTGCAGATTGCGGCTTCAGTCTTCTCTCAACTGCAGGCTGACCCAGTGCCTCGTCTTTTGCAGTTTTCTGCTGCAGACAAAACGATTTTGTTTTCCCGCATCGAGTTTCTTCCTTTTCTTCTCTTTACCGCCGATCCATAACTCCACTCAGATGGAGAGGAGCTATGTTGCTGCTATGTCGGCGGGTTCAAAGCCTGTTTCTGCTATTGGTACGTCCTGCATTTTTTCACAATCTTTCCACGAGACTCTTGAAGTTGGAGATGGTGAATACAATTTCATCAAAAAGCTTGGTAAAAAAAATGGGAAACATGCACTTTTTCTCTCTAAGGCTGAAACCAGTATTCTTGTGTCTGCTTATCGTTTCGCTCTAGTGGTGAAATTCCTTTATGGTCACCCAAAAATTGAGATCATTCAAAAAGATTTTGAACCTATGAAGCTATCGGATAGTTGGAAAATTGGCTTACTTGACGGTTGACATATACTCATTCAGTTATCTAACAATACAGATTACACTCATATCTTTTATCGAAAGGTACTCAAGATTGATAACCGTTTTATGAAAGTTCTGAAGTGGACTGTCGATTTTGATCCAAAAGCAGAGTCCCCTATCATTCCTGTTTGGATAAAGTTCCTGAGGTTAAAAGTATAACATTTCAACTATGAAATTCTCTACTCCTTAGCAACTGCTTTGCGGTAAGCCTCTCAAGGTTGATAATCTCACGCTTACTGTCACCAGACACTCTGTGGCTTGTGTGTTAGTTGAAAAAGATATCACCCAACCTGCTCCAGATGAGGTATAGATTGGATCCAATCACAATGGGTATTGGCAAAAAGTTGAAATAGATTCACATCCACCTTTTTACTCTTATTGTAGTATGTTTGGCGGCCACAGTTCTACTACTTGTTATCGATTGCATCCTCATTTAAGGTCGGATATTGCTAATAAGATTTAATAACCAGCTCAGAAATCTACTTATACTGAATTGGGGTGGACGCTTTGTCGCCTACCATCAATGCTGAGGAGATGCAACCCGATCCTATTTCCAACGCCACACATACCTGTACTCATTTGCCTGACGCCTCTCCTCATGGGAACAATCCTGATGATTTTCCTATTCAAACCTTAGGTGTCTCAGATGTAGAACTCCATTCCCAAGTTGTTGCCTTAGAACTTATTATTGATACTATAGGTGGCAATATCTCTAATGATTCTCTACTGCCAAGTCGAGCAAGAGGTTAATGTTACTCAGGCAGATGGGGTTTTTGATGTGGAATTGCCTACACATGTCTAATCCACTGATCAGATTAGTCAATCCTCGAACGAGAAATGACAAGTTTACACGTCCAGAAGAAAGAAGAAGAACGGAAACCTACTTCAGCTCAGAAATCTGATGGATGAAACTTTGATTACTTCGGGAAATGGTTCACACCTCACCAATTTGTTATCCGGCACACGTCCGAGAACTAGAGGCAGAGACAGGACTGCACGTCACTAGTTTTTTTAGCGAGTTGGTATTTTTGATTTTTTATCTTATGAATCTTCTCTTTTTTTTGGGATATTGTGTTTGTTGTACGTATGGGTTTGGCTTTCTTTTAGGCCCACTCATACAACTTATCCGTATCTTTTCCTCTTTAATATATTAGCATTTAGGTTTTTTCAAATATATACATATATATATATATATATATATATATATATATATATATATATATATATATATATATATATTATCTATGACTTTTTTTGACATGATCCTTAATATTACATCCACCTCTTCCATTATATTGTCTCTTCGTTTATACTTCATTCAATGGGTTTTTTCTACCAGGTTTGTTGCTTTCACGCTCATACTATTATTTTATGATTTTCAGGTTATTAGTGAGTATCAATTAAAGAAAATTTTTAAAACACTTTCATATTCATCATTAGAAGTAATTATGATTGGTTAATTCAATAGTGATTTATTTTTTGAATGAATTCTTGTTGTAGTTAAAGCTCATTTATATACTTGATGGATAAATTAAAATTTGTTTTGATTTAGAAGCTCTAATGATTTTAATAGTGGACAAATAATATTAAAATCAAATATTTTTGCTTATTAGAATTCAATATCAGCTCAAGCTCCTTTCGAACCTCTAGATTTCCTTTTAGATGTTGTTGTAAGGGGTGATTTACCTTCCATAAAAGAGTTTTTTTATGCCTAAGACTAAAAGTAGCTAAAAATTATCATTTAGCTCATGTAAAGCTTGTCCACTCAAATTTGCTAATGGAGGCAATATACGTGAAAGGAAAGTGACTATCTTTCAAAAAAAAAAAAAACTCTTACTATTTTTTAAAATTATTAATCACTTTTAACTATATCTTAGTCACTCAAAAAGTTTTGATGGAGAATAATAATTAGTTCCAACCTATTTTTATATGAGGGATTTTAATACTTATAAACATAACATTCAAAGCTTTTTCACATAAAAAATACCACTATTAATACTTTTTAAAATAGAAACACACTTTCATGCATAAGTTTTGGTATGATTATGACAAAAAAATGTGTATATATATATAACTATTAGATGTGTAAATTGATAAATATCAAACTTTAGCTATTAGATATGTAAATGTATGTAAACTTTTCTTATCCACAGCCACCCACCCACACACGCACGCACGCCTGCCTCCCACCCTCACATGGCGCATGCGTGCACACAGAGAGAGAGAGAGAGAGAGAGAGAGAGAGAGAGAGTCATAAAAATAGCATGGAGTATGATAAAACTGAGTTGCCTTTTTTAGATCACACCAAGTGTGTAAATAACATCATCTTCGCCCAAGGCTCATGCTAGTGGGGAATTTATTTCACTATTTCAGACCAAAATATGGCTAAATAAATAACATAATACATCTAATACAACTATAAGTGTTTCATGTATGCAATACATATTAAAATAATTTATATTAAAGAAAAATAATAAGTTTCCCATTCATGCTACTTCCCTGATTTGTCAGGTCTACTCTACTGAAGAAGTCCATATGCATGTGGTCAGTGTAAACTAGTCTCTAAAAAAACAAAACAAGAATTGAACGAGATCTCTCAATACGCAAACTAGGGAACCAGTACGAAACACTAGATAGTCTAAGAAATGCAGAATACAGTTGTTAGATTCAAACAAGAAAAGGGGTTTAGAAAGTTTACTACAAGTAATTGGGACAAACTTAATGATAAGATGATGTTAAAATATTTTCAATTTATATATTTCCGAAACTTGACAGCATGTGCAATCTCATTAGTTGTGTACTATGATTAATTGCATCGGTTTAGAGTTTGCTTGCTGCCTTATCTAGACCTCTCATTAGGTTTACCACTTTTTTTATCAAGGCAAACAAGGATTAGGACTAAGGTAATGGTATCAAATTCTGCTTATTTTGCATACTGGAGAGCCAACAAATTTAATCCTTGTGATAATCTTCAATTTACCCTAATAAGTCTAAGAGTTTTATATCTTCAAGGTGAATTCTAGGCCCTAAAAGCACAAGCCTAGTTGCAATCCCCTAGGCATAATTCTACAAGCTCTAAATTATTTAAAACCTACCAATTCCTAGCAATTTAAAATGAAGGAAACAATTACGGTAAATGGAGCAAAAAGACCATCTCATTTCAGAAAACAACAACAGTTTTTAAATACCTTCAACATCTAAATCTCCACAACCAACTGCTCGTAAATCTTTAGCTAATTCCTGTGTCTTGTCGTATGCCACTGCAAGATTTCTCAAATACTGCAGAATAAATGCAAAATTACGTATGTGACCAATAGAGCCCCATGACGTTATATTCACTCAGCAATGCGTGCAAGCAACTAATAGCTTACAATTAGCAGACCACCATGTTCAACTGGAGGTAAGTTTACAAGAGAGGGCTTTATTAACAACTTATCAAGGATGGCTGTCACGCGCTGCTCCAATACACGCTGTACAAAGCAGTAAAATACTATTTGATGGAATGCTACAGGTATTAAAAAAATTGAAAGTTTTTGCACATAGATAATCAGAGAAAAATCCCTCAAAGCTACCTGCACAAGAATTGACATGACATCATTAGCAGAGGGGAACACGGCTTGTATAGTTGCTGACTCTTTGCGAACAGTCTCTGAAAGAATCTCAGCAGCTCAAGTCACATACAACTAATTACTACTCACATTTAAATTTGATGGGAAATTTTCATACACTATTCTCAAGTATTTACATATCGAACATCTAAACATTCATATATACATGCATAACACTCAAATCTTTAACATCAGATCAAAAATAACCCTATCACTGCCTTTTAAAATTGAAATACACATTTTCATACATAAGCCTATGACAACAAGGTGTTATAAGGGTAAATATCAAACTATAGGTGTTAGATATGTAAATACATAAGAATTGTCTAGTATGTATCTAAATTTCCCTAATTTGATTCGAAAGAGTTCTAGTAACCTGTGATTTCTTTGTAAAGTGCCGAAAGGCCACGTGCAATGTTGCTTGGGCCTGCTTGCAGACCCTGATCACCAAGAACCATTTTTGTGTCTGTGTTCATGATTTCCACGTCAATAAACATTGGCCGAGATGCGACATAATGTTGCATGGCACTGGTGCCCCTGTTAAACTGCAATCAATAGAAAAGGAGGAAAAAAATATAATGGTAGTCTACCAAAAATAAGTGAACCTATCTCTAGCCTTCCTAAACAGACAGGCTTAAAAACATTTCAAGTTATTTGGGGAGATATATTAAATTGCTTTTAAGAGTTTCCATGAAAATCTATTATGTAGGATCTACTAAGGCGAGTCAATAAATTGATCATGACAACAAAAATTGCATGGGTAAGACATGCTCAATTACCTGATTGGGATTCATACTACCAAATAATAAATAAAAACAAACAGTTAAAAAAAAGGTGATTTATATAAATACTAATATCACATCAAAAATGTCGCTAATACTAGTTTTTTAAAGTGATACATATTTTCATGCATATATTTTGATGTGATTATGACATTAATGTGTTCTATATAAAATATCAAACTTTAGGTGTTAGATATGCAAATACATAATAATTGTGTGGTATATATATATATATATATGCAAATTTCCCTTAAAATAAGGGTTGCAGAAAATAGCACAAAACAAATAATTATAAGAGTTATGATAATATCAAATGGTATGAATTTCATGATAACCAACACTGACACAGCTCAGTTACACATGAAGCTAAAACAAACACCATAACAAGACTCGGGGTTTAATATGCCATGATCATTCTGTAATTTGATCCCAAATAATTGAAGAGAAGATGCTACACCAAACAAGCTATGATTGTCATCTAGTTCAGCAATACAACAACAACAACAACAGAGCCTTAATTCCCACTAAGTGGGGTCGGCTACATGAATTCTTTTTCTCCATTGCGTCCTGTTAAGTGTCAAATTTTCATTTAATTCTAGAATTAAATGAATATTCCTAGGACTCCCAAAAACAAATTCAAATGCACCGTTGTTAGACCTATTTCAAGTCCAAGTCCCTGTTTAGAAGTTGCAGGTTCTTATCTTGATTTTAATAGGTAATGGCAGGCCTAATCACATAATAGAAAAATTAAATGGCTAAAGTCCGCCAATAACTTTCATCTAACATCTAGAATATATATCAAGGTCCATGATCAAACTACACACACGCGCACACACACATCCAATAATAACTTACCTCCACTTAAAAAGGCCTCCACCTTCTCCTGACTACAGATCTATTAAAAAATTCATAAAATGTCATATGAAGAATAATTTATTTGAAAGTCTGTCATTTGGAAAGAAATTCATACACACGGCCTTTTAATTTTTGTTTCCTAGTTCATCTCAAGTGTGAAGGTATGCATAAGATGATGACTCCCATACGAACGGAATGTGTTATATAATATGTTAAGTAGACTGTTAGAGTCTACACATTATGACACAGTTTGAACACAACCCGCCGAATTCTAATCAGCACATGGAGTTTAGAATAATTATCACAATGATAATTGTAATGTTATTCCTGTTTTCCACTAATTAATGTTGCAATTTCACTGTGCCATGGTTGTACTCATTTTGTCACCCTAGTAGAACTATGTTTCCCTCTATTGATATTTTGACCTGCTATTTTCGCTAGTTGTTCCAATAGTAGAGCCCAATCGCCACCGCTCATTGCCACCAACCATTGATGTCATTGCTTCAGGCCATATTAGTCTTCCCATTGTCTCACTTATGCTTATGCCACTATTCACACGCCCTCTTTAGCATCGAGTCATGCCGTCTCCTTGCTGCTTCTTTGTTTTGAGTTAATAGTTTCTCATTTGACAAGATCCTAAAGCAATTTAAGAATTGAAACAAAAGGAAAACTTTCTACTAGTAGAATTAATGAAGAATGCCTAGAAGCATAATATTTTTAATAGATTTTAATAAATTGCAAGAAGCACGTAATTTTTAGTTATTTTTTGTAGACAAATAAGAACATTTGGGTATATAAAAAAATCAACGGATACTGAATACTGAAATACAATTCCAATGTTTATCTTCAAATGTATGCTTATGGAACATGTATGCTTCAAATGCCGAACGGATATGATAGATCACTTTCGAGGGGAGAGTCCGTGTACCTAAATATGGTGTTGTTATTTCCTTTTGTAAAGAGAAACAGCTTTTATCTTTTCTTTTCAATTGAAAACTTATGTTACTTGTATACACTCCAATATCTATAGTTTAGGAAAATCTCAATAGGGGAAAGATTCTGCAATTAGATTTTCTTTAATTAGGTTACCTAATTGAAAAATAGATGAATTAGATTTCCTATAATTAAACTAGTTATAATCAAGCTTCCTAATATACAAGAATTAGACGTATTACTTTCTAGAACACTCCCCATCAAGCTAGAGCAACATGCGCAGCTTAATACAAATATAAGAGACCATTTGTGAGGATATCACCTAATTGCTCCCTAGCCTTATATGATCTGTAGAATTCAAATTTTGTTGAATCTTTTAACAAATAAAATGACAATCTATCTCAATGTGTTCAGTTCATTCATGAAAGACCGGATTGGAAGCAATATAAAATGCAATTTGGTTATTACATCACAACTTTACCGAAACCGTCATCCTAAAACTCATTGCAGATAAAAAATGGGAGACTCTCATCAATTCCTTGAAACTTATGCCATTACTCGATACTCAAATTTTGCACCGGATTGTGACACTAAATTTTGTTTCTTACTCTTCCATGAGACGAAATTAACACAAACAAATATACAATATCCAATAAAGGATCTCTGATCAATCTTGAAACTTGCCCAATCTGCATCAAAGAAAGATTCAATATTTTAATGCTTGTGATTTTGATATAGAATACCTTGTCCAGGAGCTCCATTGAGGTAACATAGTATAAGTTCCAAAGCTGACCAATGATAGACTGTGGGGGAAGACATAAAATACTTATAGTGCTAAATAAATAAACAATGTCAAGGCGACTCATTGTGAGGTAGTTTAATTTTTCACTACTCATATCGTTCAGGATCATTAAACGACTCTCCATCCTTGATAAGTTGCTAATTATGAAGCATCACAATGCCGCATAGTTTGGCCCATAATTTCCCAGTTCTGCTAACAAATTCAAAATATATTTTCGCTAAGATGAGAAAGATACCTTTCTTGCTCCTTAATACTTCAATACCCAAGCAATATTTCAAGGAACCCAAAACTTTAGTGTTGAATTAATTTTTAAGAAATGAATTTGATAATAAAATTCTCTGCACATCACTTCCAGTAATAATAATTTGATCAATATAAACCACTAATAAAATGCTCCCAAAAGCATATTGTATTACTTTTTTGCATCTCAAACTTTTCTACTCTTTGACAAAATTTTCCAAACTATACCCGAGAGCTTTGCTTCAATCCAAATCATGGCTTCCGAAGACGACATACTTTCCGAGACTCCCCTTGAGCAACAAACCTAAAAGGTTCTCCATGTATACCTCTTCTAAAAGATCACCATGCAAAAAAGTCATCCTTCACATCAAGCTCATGTAGGGGTCCAATTATTATTGCAGCTAAGGACAAAAATAGACGAACCAAAGTAAACTTAGCTACCAGAGAGAACGTATCCAAGTTGTCAATCTTATAAGTTTAAGTACGGCTCTTAGCAACCAACCGAGAGACAACCTAGAGATCCATCAGAATGAAAGTTAACTGCAAAGGCCCATTCAAAACCAACATCCTTCTTGCTAGAAGGTAATTCAGCTAATTCCCAAGTTCCATTTTTAGTTAAGTTCACTTGATCAAGCATTGTTGCCCGCCACGAACATAGTATAGGGTTTGTTGAACAGATCTCAGGTCCTCAATGGAGTCAAGAGAAATAATAAAAGAGCAAAAAGTAGAAGATCATTGATTATACCAAGCACGGGAGGAAATGAGATAGGCACATTGACGTTTACCTCTTCGATGAGCAATATGTAAGGTCACTACGAGGAGGATCCACTGAAGAAGATGATACCGGTGTCGGACTAGGATCAGGGGACGAGGTCTTCTAGAGTAAATATTAGTGATAGGTAGTCTTGGTCGAGACACTGGTGGTGGAGCTAGAGCTAAAGAAGGATCTGAACTGATGATGTGATATATTAACAACTCATCAAAATCAAATGATGATTTAAAAAATGATGAATCACGAAAGAATGGAATTTGTTCATGAGAGGTATAATCAGCATAAACCACGTACATGTTGAAGATGGAAAAGGATTTTGACCTTTTTAGAACGTGAGTATCCAAGAAAGAAAAATCTTATTAACTTAGCATTCAATTTAGAAACCTGTGGACGAGTATCACGAACAAAACAAATACATCCAAATACACTTGGTTCAATGGGAAAGAGAGAATTAGATGGAAATAATACTTGGTAAGGTATCTGGTTCTGTAAAATAGTAGATGCCAGCTGTTTGATAAATAAACATGCAATAGAAACTACATCAACCCACCTTAATTTAAAACAAAAGTATTAGGTGTCTCAAGATGCCTATTTTCCTTTCAACTACTTCCTTTTGGGATGGAGTATCGACAAAGAATGACTAGTGAAGCATCTCATTTTGTCATGTTGTCGGCCGCTGAAATGCGCGTTTGAGATTTAATTTAATGTATAGGTATATTAGTTTCGAAAGTAAAATTTTTAAATTTTAACATATGAGAATGAGAATGGACGGATCTCATTCGTTTAGCAGTTTGAATGAACGAGCGTCATATTGCTAGTAACGCATCTATTCCGAAGAATAGACACCCTACTTGACAATATCGCTCGATTAAACGAACTACAAAATTCACGACATCCGTTCATGTCACGAACTTTTATGTGGATCGACAAATTCCCTATTTAATACGAAAAGAATTAAATAGGGTTTATATTATCTCAGGTCTTTAAAGCCCCATATGAGTGCTAACTCATATAATCAATTACCCCTCAAATGATCGAAGTCACCTGAGAGAACTCTCGATTTAGATCAGGGGTTTCTATCTTCAAGAAATCAAAAGGTAGGGTTTTCAACGAAGTGTGATAGGAGGAAATCCAATAGGTGAAAGGTGCAATGAGGAACGGTTATTTCCAAAGTCGAAGGAAAGAGAGGTAGGGGACGTCACGGACCTCGAGGAGAACCTCGATGACGTCCCAGACTATCCTAAGGTTGGGCTTTAAATTTTGGAAATGGATTTAATTAGATTTCAATCCTGCCAATTAATTATAGGGATTACATTTGCATAATACCCGATTAAGCAAACAACCTGAAAGATAGGAGGATTTACACCGTATCGGACGACGAGCTCGGAATCCTAAGCGAGTTAGGGCTTATATTGCGACAAGAGGCGGTCAAAGCCTAAAAGAACAGTGAGGATTTATGTCACCTAGGCGTGACTACCTCGAAGTCCCATGGACTGTTATTTAAACTAAAGAATGGTTTCTTGATGTCGACATAGATTTTCATTGTTGAAGATGGCCGTCTGCCGCACCATGCTTCCAAGCTCCACGTCATAGCAAGATCGTAGTTTAGATTTAAAGTTTAGGTTAAAGTGAACATGCAAGTTGTTTTATTTTATTTTTATTATCACTTTTATTGCAAGAGTGAGTGTGTGCAACAGTGACAGGGGTAGCAGTAAAAGGAAGCATGCAAAACAAGCAGGAACATGCTATAGTGAACATGCTATGCTAAACAGGAGTAGACACGAAGAAAAGTAAAGCATGCTACACAGGTATGTACGCTGAAAAAAGTAAAACATGCTTATACTAGCAGGGAGCGAGTATTAGAAAAGTAAACATGCTACTGCAAGAAAGGAAAGAAGTAGAAAAATACTGCAAGTGTACAGTAGGCGATGATTACTCGCGGTGTATCGTTACTCGCTTATTGTTTTCATTTTATTATTTTCACGCAAAAAGGCATTAGTGCAAGAAAGAGCAAGAGTAAACGTAGTAGGAAAGACTCAAGTGAGTAGGGTACTAACGTACGTGCGAGAAAAACGGAGTATGAAACCCGCGGTAAATCGGAAAGAAAGACGACAGGAGAACGGAGAAAATCGTAAAAGAAAACAAAGAAAATCGAGAAAGAAAGAAAAGGGCTTCCGTGGAAGACTTCGAATAAAACCACGAACGAAAACAAAATAAAGTCGTAGTGAAAACCGCAAAACATCGAAAGAAGAAACTCACAGGTGTCCCGCTAAACTCACGGCGAACCGTAGGAAAGCCATGGGGCATCTGGAAAATGGCCCGTAAGCGCGGTGGTGTTAAGGACTCAGAGCTGTGCTATATGTCCCACCTTAGGTGCTGACTACTAGACCGACTTTCTGCAAGCGCAGCTCTAACCCGACTCGAGTAGCCGACCGTGGACCTTTGTAAATTTTCACACGTTTCATTTTAGGTTTGCATGCAAGTAAAAGTTGTAGGTAAGTAGGCTGTGTCGTGGTGGAGGTAATTTTTTATTTTTCAAATGTATGTATTTTGTTTTAAAATATTTTAGTCCACAGGTTGACTACCTAATAGGACCAAAACTACTAACATCTTTAGATAGCCGGCAGTAGAAACCCCAAGGACGGGCGAATAATGTCGTGAGTTCCTGCTCTACCCTCTCCAGGGTCTGAGTCAGGCGACACCATTCTATGATTCTATCGTAGCCTTCCCTATGCAATATTATCAGTGTCCCCACCGCACTTACAGCCTTGCTTGATGGCCCCCACATATAGCCCAAAGGAGCTATATGTGCACACCTACACGTCCCCTGTAGGTGCGGACATCGAGCCAAGAAACGAGGAGAAAAACAAGGGACGAGGGAACAAGGAAAGAAAGAGGGGAAAGCAGTCCACCTAACACAATCTTCGTAAAAAGAGGTGAACCGATTTCCAATAACAGTCAAAACAAGTAAATCAACAGGAAGGGGAAAGAAAGGAGATTAACCCGCCTCCAAATCCAAGAAGAACCAAAACAGGAGAAGAGTTAATCTAAAACGCCCCTAACACATGTAAAAGTAGAACACTGAAAGCGGAGCCCGAGGTCCTCGAATAAATCTCGAGGATGTCATTTTCTTACTTGAGCATAACCTGGATCGACCCCAAAAGCGAATGTCCTTTCGCATTCGAACAAAACCAAACAAAAAGAAAGGAAGTCCGAAAATCATTCAAGCCTCCGACATCAAGCAAAAGGAATGGCTGGGAAGCCGACTACTAAAATCTCCAAACCCGTAATAAAATCCAAATTCTCCAAATCCCGCATTAATTTTCAAATCTCGAAGCATCGACTCTCCCAAGTAGGTCCACCTACGAGCTCGGGACCCGTGCTATAAGCAATAGGAAAATCGATAAACTCCCAATACATAAAAGAGTGAATGGACAAGCCATAAGCCATCAAACTAGCATCAATTCCACCGAATGAAACTTCTAAGAAATATTTCAAATCATCGTGCTCAATTTATTTCCCACAAGTAAATCAAGAGACACTTCCAAATTTATTCGATCAATTTCATAGACAAGTATAGCAAGAAGCCAGACCATCACCACATCAATCACCCCACCAAGGCTCTCGGCCAAGGCCGCAAACAGGGGAGAAGGCTCACGGCCAAGCCCCAACAAAAGGGCAGCAAGAGGTAAAGTCCCCACAATCCGAATCACCACAATGAGGCTCACGGCCAAGCCCCCAACAAACCTTCCACATTAATCTCAACTCATCACGAGTGCATAAGAATAAATCCACTACGGAACCAAGTAGTTCAGCCCACCTATAGCTTAAACAAAGCACAAACCCAAGCCCAGTAGAGACTCATACTCGAGCCGTTCAAAGGCCGCACTCAGGGAAGTGCAGGAACAGCAGGAACCAAAGCCGAGCCCCAACATGCCGTGGGGACAGCTGCTAGGCAAGCAGCAAGACAAAACAACAAAAGGGTCCCCAATTCAAGTGCTATAGAGGGTAACGGCTGCAGGAATAGCAAAAACACAAAGACAAAAGCAGTCCTCAAATTCAAATGCCAAAGGGACAGCTGCAGGAGCAGCAAGAACACAAAACCGAGCCCCTTTCAAGTGCAGTGAGGCTAGCTGCAGGAGCAGCAGAAAATAGAAACGAAAACCAGTCCCCAAATCAAATGCCAAAGGGACAGCTGCAGGAACAGCAAGAACACAAAACCGAGCCAGATTAGGCCCCAACCCGAGCCACTATATGACTAGGATCAAGCCCAGCATCAAGCCAATAAAAAGAATCGAAAGCCGAGCCCCAAAAGCAGTAGGCACTGCAGCAACGATAAACGAACAAAACGAGTCCCATTTCAAGTGCTAAAGGGACAACCATAATACATCAAAAACAAGCTCTCGGGTAGGGGCTAAATAAGCAAACCGAACCCCTCAAATGAAGCCAAAATGAATCCTTTAAAGCCTTAAAACAAGGGGCAGCAATTATACATCAAGAAAGGGGCTCTCGGGTAGAGCTAAAATGAGCCAAATGAGATTTCACAAAACCCCCAAAATCCACCCCAATGTAAAAATAAATCCAGGCCATCAAGTTAAGCACGAAGCTAAAGCCAAAACACCTCCAAACGTTCAATACATCAACGCATAGAGCTGCCACACGTTTAAGATGAGGATATACATGAGGCTCCTCGAAATTAAATTATAACTTCCCTCTAGCATGCCACTTTGATAAAGAAAGCCACAAGGAGCAAAGCCAAGCCCCCATATATACATATCAAAGCTAAAAAAAAAAAGTTACTCCATGATTCGTGCTAAAAAGAAAGTGAGAAGAGGGGCTTAGAATGCATACCCCAACATGCTAAAAGAGACCAATACTTTACCTCAAAACATATTTTTCATGCCTTATTTCCACCTCTTTAAGCAAATAACCAAACATATACTTTAGAATAGGCTCACATTTTCATTCTTAGAGTGTTTCAAGTGATGAATATACCCAAAATAAAACCACAACAACAAGCTATAAATTGCTAAAAGGAAAGGAAGAAGCAAACACTCAAGCTAGTTGGGCTAGAAAATAACTCCATGGCATGCAAGTGCCCAGCCGAGAGACTAAACAAGAAGGAACCAACCAAAGCCACAAGTCACAAGCCCACATCAGGCCAAACTGAGAAAGAGAAAGAAAAGAGAAGGCATACCAGGTAGTGTAGAGCGCACAAGAAAAAGCAAAGGAAACTAGGCTCTAATCCAACACCAACTCCTCAAGGGAAATCAGCCAACCAACCAACCCTAAATTCATCCAAAAACGGGGCTTTTATAGGCAGGGGAGGGAAAGGAAGGCCGCTTCTTACCTGTAGAGTCGGGCGCAAGTGGGGAAGGGTCAGAAAGATGGCGACAAAGTGTCGCAGCTAAGAGCCGAAGCTCGGCAGCAAGAGCAAGAGTCGAGCAGGAGACAGAGCCGCGCGGGAGGTCACGCGAGGTGACCCACGCGCAGGATAACACTAGAGCAGGTATGGGGAGAACCACACGTGGCTCGAGAGGGTAACGGCCATAAGGAAGAGTTACGCTCGAGCGCGGGAGAAGGCAGGCGTAACCGAGAGAGTGAAGCGAGGGATTAGGGCTGGGTAGGTTAAAATAAGTTTTAAAAAATATATATATATATTATTAGTTTTATTAAAATCAAGCCCAAAAATCACAATTTTCGCTCCGGCAGGTGATCGTCGCAAATTAAATATCAATTTTAGGCAGAAACGACGTTCCGGACGCAACGGCGCAGTCCGTTTCGTTATCCGAGGTCGTTCGGAAAACCTCGTCGACGGTCGCGTCGAAAGTGCGTCAAATCCGGCGTTTTCTGAAATTCTGATTCAACGTTGATCGTCCCGCATTCTGGCTTCAATCTTGACCCGCTGCGAGGTGGTTGAAAGCGTCGAGGCTGTGGTCCGAGGAATTTGTGCTCGGTGGTGCAGGAAACGTGCACGAGGCTGTCCTAAGGTCCGGTGATCCTATAGGAACTCAATTTGGACTCCTAACGTCAATTCCAACCTGCTATGAGCTAGAGGTGCGGAATTTCGTCCGGGATTCCAAAAGAGTGACGAGGAAGCTTCGAGCATTCTAAAACGAGGTGGGCCCACTGCTAGGGATCTAAGATCGTCGGGGAAGCTCTTAAAGCTAGAACCCTAAATCCTAGGAGGAAAACTAAACCTCGACAAAAGTGAGGTCAACACATGTATGTCTGAAAAAATGCAAAAAAAAATATTATTTGGCATTGTCATTTCTTAGAATTTTAACTGATGCACTGAATTGAGTTTTAATTTCAGCATAAAATGATTGAAAATTTGACAGTAACTCACTACTAGATTTCATAAAATAAAGCCAAGTCATATAAGAAAAATCATTCACACATGTGACAAAATATCAAAATTTATTAGATAAAATAGAATAATATCCCAAAACAACAGAATGAATCAACTCAAAACTATGACTAACTTTTTTATTAACCCTAAGAACAAAATACAAATGATGGTGTTTAGCAAATTCACACGACTCCCAATCTAAAGATGATAATTGCTAAAATTGAGGGTATAACATTTTAGCAATAGCAGTGATGCATGCCCTAATCGACAATGGACTTCAAAAGAAGACAAGGTGTTGGAACAAGCGAAGGATCAAGGCAATTCGTTAACCAAAAATGTAGCCGTCCGACTTTCGCCCTTTACTAAATCTTCTTCTTCATAAGATCCTCAAAAAGATAATTGTCATGGAAGAATAAGATATGACAATAACAAGCACGAAAAATTTTGCTAACAGACATAAGATTAAAAAAGAATTGAGGTAAACTAAGAAAATGAATTAAAGGCAATGTAGGTGTAACATTGATGATGCCAGAATCAAAAATATTAAAGGTAGATCCATCAAGTAAGGTGATCGAAAAAAGATGTTTATAAAAGGTAAAAAAGAGTTTTGGATTACCTATCATGTGCTCTATAACACTAGAATCAATGGCCCATTGTGTGAAAAAGGAAAGAAGACAAGCATCATTATTACTTGACTCATCAAGGTCGTGATAAAGAGAGATTTCCTGAATGCTTCTTGAAATTAGATAAATTTCGCATATTCATCTACAGCAAGTTAGAGTCTAATTTTGAGAGATCTCATTAGTAGTGACCATGTGTGTTGGTTGTGATCTAGAACACCGTTCTGATTTATTTTAGCAACATTTGACACATTCTCTACGTATGAGCATGTTCATGATAGTAGTAGGAAATTAACCTAAAGCCTTGATTTTTACAATTTGAAGTTTCACTTCAATAACTGAGGTTTACTGATGTATGCAACCTTTGACTAACAAGAGCCATTAGGTTGCAATACAAATCCAGCCTGAGAAGTTGGAATAGTATACCACACTCTAGTATAGGCTTCCCTCAACGTAGTAACTCTAAGGTCACATAGGATCTATGATTTGGCACCTTCATACTAAGAGATGCGACCAGCTAGAAAACTCATAATAGTCATTTGTTCTTTTTGAGCCGATTGAATATGGACATCAGTACTAAAGGGCAATAATGCAATCAATTCTTCATAAACAAGTTTAAAGTGCATGGGATAAGTGTTAAGTGAATGATCATAATATTTAACTCGATATAACTCCTTAGATACATCAAAGAGTCAAGAATTCTCTCCAGGAAAAACAGTCACAAGGAGTAATATGACCATATTGATCAGGTTCGATAGAATTTTTTATTTGTATCAAGAGTTAGGCATCAATTCTCATCCTTCAGAATCATTCGCATCAATCTCAGCTGAGGGATTATCAAAAAGGTGACTCTCTTGAGAAATGTTTCTCAAGTAAAGTCTCATAATTTTATTTCAATAAAAATAATTAATGTCATTTAAATTCTCATCAGTAATTTTAATAATTGATGAAACCAAACTTGTCACAACAAGTTATTATTTGTCATCTATGATTATCACTAAATATTCAAAGAGACTGAATCAATTAATCCCAACGATATTGTTTGTTGAAATACGAGATGGGGCAAAACTAATCCCGTATGCTATTATCCTGTCATCTCTTTTAGGCAAAACCAATAAGTCACACCGTTTCCGAATCGACTCAACACGAAGACATAAACGAGTGACACAGATGAGCCGAAGGACGAAACAAATACAGAGACAAACGATATTGAATTGTAGGAGACAAACGACTCAACAAGCAGTTTGACAATCATCAAGGCAAACAAACCTGACGAACACTGTAAGAGATGATCATTCACAATGGATGAACGCACTCGAGTTGCGACCGACGACACAGGATGAAGTCGAACTGCATCTGGGAAAGTGACGAACAATAGAGTCATTTGCAAGACGATGATGACACGACAAATACCCATTGTTCGTCGAATCATTCTTCTTCGACATACAGACAAACGATGCAAATGAAGTCGCACTTGCATGCGGGGAAAGGAGAAAACTATCAGTGATGAGTCGTGCATGGCTCTCATACCATGTGAAGAACAACTCTTATTTTTAATCGAAAATACTTTTATATATTTATATACACTCCAATCTCTATAGTTTAAGAATATCTTTAATAGAAAAAATATACTGCAATTAGATCTCTAATTAGGTCACCTAAAATAGAAAATACATTTTAAAAATTTCCTATAATCAAGCTTCCTAATACACAATCATTAGATTTATAACTTTTCATAACACCTTTGGATGATTTTTATCAGTTTTCTTGTCTTTTAAATGGTTTCATCACGACTTTAAAAGTGTTGATTAAAATTCTATCGAAATAAAACATGTATAAAGCTTTTTTTGGAATTATAAATCTTATTGTTGCTGAAAGTTTACATTAGCCATTGCTTTCTAGTTTCTCCCTCCCTCCCTCCCTCCCTCCTTCTCTCCTCAAGGAGTGTTGTACTTTTTTCCCCGTTCAAGTGGCGTGCTTATAGCTTCTTCAAGACGAGTGGGTGGATCTCCCTAGGCAGTCTTAGGCGTCAATATCGCTGTGGTAGTTGTGCTCCATGCTGTTTTCATCCAGGAAAGCAGCTGAAACCCTTTATTCCCTTCAAGCTCCCCCGACATCAGCTACTCTCTTCCTTATGTCATTCTATAACATCTCCCTATGATATCCAATCACTAAGACAATAACATCTTGTATCAAGATCATCCAAATCCTAAATCTTTAGGGATTTGATCCCCACTCTAAATGTTTAACATAATTCATCTATCCAACCAAAACCCTTTCCAAATCGTAACCCTAAACCTAAACCACCCTCCATGGCTAAGCAAAAATCTAATTTGGGAGAGAGACACACGATAAGTATCCAAGAGCTCGTGGTGAATGATATGCATGAAATTCTTTAACTACAATAAAAGCTTGTCGAATTTAAAAGAAGTCACCCAGAGAAATCAGATGAGCCATAGTGATGATTCACCATTTCAAAAAGAGGTTAACCCCTTTCACAAAAAAGTTTTCAGTGATGAAGAATGAACACCCTGGCGATTTGTCATTAAATATCAAAGGAAAGATAATGACTTCGAAGTGAAAATCGATTTGCAAGATTTTAACAATCGTATAAATCCAGACGAGTTCATTGAATGAATTCAAAGTATGGAACGAATTTTTAAGTACAAAGATATTCCACAAGACAGGAGAGTCAAATTAGCAGACATCAAACTTAACGAGAGTGTTTAATTGTGGTGGAAAAATCTGAACACCAGCGAGAAACGAAAAAAAAAGAACGTTACATGATCTAAAGATGAAATAGAAGATTTGGCACAAATACGCAAATATCTTCTCCCGTATTATCAGCCGGATGTCTTCTTAAAATTTACAATACACCTAAAAGATTTATCTGTAGAGGAGTACAAGGCTAAATTTAAAAAATACATGCTAAAATGTGAAAATTAAAAAACACGCTATGGCGGGATATCTTAGGGGGTTGAAATTACTTTGGTATTAGTCTCTACAAAATGTACAGACACTAGCATTGAAAGTAGAGAATTTGCAAATCGCACAAAAGTCGTCACATCCGACAAGCAGTGCTACACCGCACGATCAAGCAACAAGAGTACATCTACCAAAGCATCCAAAATGACCTCCCGTGAGGATAGATTCACCCAAGGTGGAGAGAAGATGGGTGGATCCAGCACCACCAAATCCTTCCCAACTAGGAAGTGCTTCAAATGCCTGGTTTTGGGTACATAGCATTAGATTATCCAAACAATATAGCAATCTCTTTAGCAGCGCAGGGAGCAACAAGCGATTGTTAATTTAACTTGTATAATGAATATGTATTTATTGTTCTTACATAAAAAAATGAGTTAGTGTTGAAAATTCAGATTTAACCTGTAAATAGATCGGGAGAATAAATTAAGAATCAATTTGTATTAATTTGTAATCATTTAAATCAAATGAATTAGTTAGATAGTTTCCTTTTTCTTCTTTGTAATCTTCTCTATATAACTACTTGTATTATCAATTCAAGGCAAGGGAAATAAAGAATTATTCTCTTCTCTGGTTTACCACATGGTATCAGAACCCTAAAATTTTCTAGGGTTTCGAAGCCTTTATTGCTTTGTCCGTGCCGAACGAGCCGTCCGCGTCGTCCGCATCGTCCGCGCCGAACGCATCGACCGCTTCGTCAGCTTCGTCCGCGCCAAAAGCTTCCTTCACGCACGCGTCGTCCTCGTCGTCCGCTTCCTTCGCGCCGAACGTGTCGTTCGCTTCGTCCTCGACGATCTGCGTTCGCGTCTCCAATAATTTTTCTTTCTCTTCCCGCAGCCTTTATTGTTGCGAACTTCTCTTCATCAACATGTCAATGTCAGAAACTGTCTCCAGTAATTTCAACCCGTCCGAAGAATCCAATGTTGTTCAGAAAATTGGAGAGTTGCAGAATATTCGGGCATCCAGCAGATTCAACGAGAAGAACTATCTCAAATGGTCCCAAATCGTTCGCACATACCTAAAAGGCAAAGGGAGGCTTAGTCACCTCCTTTGAACCGGACCAGAAAAAAGTGATCCAACCTTTGCAGCATGGGATGAGGAGGATTCCATAATTATGTCCTGGCTATGAGATTCCATGGACCCAATGATCAGTGACACTTACATGTTCTTTAATACCGCAAAGGAAATTTGGGACTATATCAACGGCACATACTCGAAGGCCCGTGATGCTGCCCTTGTGTACGAAATCAAGGCGAAAACAGGAGCCACCAAGCAAGGAGACAAATCTGTCACAGAGTACGCAACTCATTTGCAAAATCTTTGGCAAGAATTGGATCACTATAGGGTAATTGCGATGTAATGCCCTGATGATGCGGCCACCTTAAAAAAGTCCATTGACAGGGATCGGATATATGATTTTTTGGCAGGATTAAATTCTGAATTTGATCAGGTTAGGATCTAAATCCTTGGCAAGGAGGATACACAGTCTCTAGAAGAGACAATCTCACTAATCCGAGCAGAAGAAAGTCGGAGTGTCATGCTAGAACCACATACTATGGATGGGTCAGCCTTAGTAGCAAAAACAAATCAAGAGAAGTCGAAGAACGATCCGCCTAAACACTCGGTTAGAGAAACCAAGTGAAGGAGAACAAAGACAATATTTGGTGTACTCTACTGCAAGAAACCAAGCATACATGGGAGAAGTGTTGGAAGCTGAATGGTAAACCTCCAAGCCGAGAATGGGGGCAACAAAGGCCTCAAGCGCATGTGGCAAAGCAGCCCAATATTGAGGAAAATTAAGAAAAATGGGGGTTCAACAGTGAAGAAATTGAGAAACTAAGAAGCTTGTTGGGATCTCTTGAGAAAACTTCTGGAACATGTTCGATGGCTCTTTCAGGTAAATTTGTTTGCATGAATGTCTATACTCAACTCTTGGATCATGACTCTACGCTAGCTGCACTATACGACCCCACATCTCAACTCTTTCATTCCTATACCCCATGTCCAAGTAATGTGAAAAATTGTCGTGCCAATGATTCGTTAGCTATCATTGCGAGGATTGGAGATATACATGTCACACCTAGCTTTATCCTTAAAAACATTTTCCATGTACCTAAACTGTCAACAAGCCTTGTATCCATTCAAAATTTGACTCATGATCTCAAATGCTATGTTGTTATTTACTCTTCTTATTGTGTTTTTCAGGACCAGGACTAGGGGAGGAGGATTGGACTTGCTAAGGAAAGGAGCGGTCTTTACCACCTTGAACCATCACAAAAAATTAGGACAAAATTTGTCTTCATCTTTTCTAAGTTCCTCGAACAAAGATGTCATTTAGTTATATCATCTGCGCCTTGGTCATCCTTCTTTTAGGGTTCTAAATATAAAGGATTAGATATTTCTGAATTTCATTGTGACATTTGTGAATTGGCAAAACATAGTCGTGTATCTTTTCCTATTAACAATAAAAGAAGTTCTCATCATTTTCATTTGATTCATTGACATATGGGGACCTTCCACTATACCTAACATTTTTGGGGCTCGTTTTGTATCCTTAATTGATGATTGCACTCGGGTTAGATGGCTCTTTCTTCTTAAACAAAAATCTGATGTTAGCACTGTTATACTTAATTTTCATTCAATAGTTCAAAATCAATTTGGGGTCAAAATAAAAAGTTTTGTGACGTACAATGCTGTAGACTACTTCAATCGGATTCTATCACCTTACATTCAATCACGAGATGATTATCCATGAGTCATCATGTGATGGAGACACCCCAACAAAATGGGGTAAGCTAAAAGAAAGAATCGGCATTTACTCAACACCACCCGAACCTTACTATTTCGACGGAATGTTTCTAACTCCTATCGGGAGAAGACGTTTTACTCGCCACATATGATAAATAGACTTCCCTCCCGTGTGTTAGAAAAAAAGCCCCATGAAGTCTTTAATAGCCTTCTACCCTCACTTCGTAACCTCAAATGGCCTCACACCTGCAGGTATTTGGGTGTACCGCCTTTATTCACGTCCACAAACAACATAGAGGAAGCTGTCACTCGTAGCCATCAAATGTGTTTTTCTCGGTTACTCATCCACTCAAAATGTTACAAGTGTTACAACCCCTCTAGCAGAAATTTTACATCTCTGCAGATGTCACTTTCACCGAAAATAAACCTTTTTTCTCCAAGTCCTCTCTTCAAGGGAGATTTCAATGATGGAAGATAATACTTGTGAGTCCTTTGAACCACTAAAAAACTTTGACCTTCCGCATGTGTCAGCCCGTGTTGTTGAACCGAAATCCCCAGAGCCAAACTTTCCTCATGTTCCAGCTGAACCCGAGTCCTCTAAACCAATCACATCTAAGTCACCCGATCCTATCACTCACAATTTCCCAAGATTTTCTCAGGTGTATTCAAGGAGAAAGACCGTTCCTGAACCGACACTATTCCAAGAATCCAATCCAAATTTTGGAAATGAAATCACGGTAAGATCAGAACCACTTTATCCACTATCTCACTATGTTTCTCTTAAGCGTCTATCACCCGCTCAAAAAATGTTCATTGTGAGTTTAAACAACATTGTCATCCCTAAAAATGTGTCTGAGGCATTGTCAAAAAGGGAATGGAGGGATGCTATGAGAGAGGAAATGGGTGCATTAGAAAAGAATAAAACATGGGAAATCGTTGATAAACTGAAAGGAAAGAACATTGTTGATTGTAAGTGGCTTTTTACATTGAAGTACAAGGTTGATGGATCCCTTGAAAGATATAAAGCAAAGTTAGTAGCCAAAGGGTACACTCAAACTTACGGGGTGGACTATCAGGAAACCTTCGCTCCAGTAGCAAAAATGAACACTGTGAGAATCCTGTTATCATTGGCTGCTCACTTCAAGTGGCAACTATTACAGTATGATGTTAAGAATAAATTCCTCCATGGTGACCTAAATGAGGAAATCTACATGAACATCCCACCGGAATTTAAAGGGGACACAGGTAACAAGGTGTGCAAGCTGAGAAAGGCACTTTATGAATTAAAACAATCTCCTAGAGCATGGTTTGGCAGATTTTCAAAAGTCATGAAGGAATACTGGTATAAACAATGCCAAGGTGACTCACACTCTTTTCATTAAGCATTCACTCGCAGGGAGTGGTCGCCCTTTTAACTATGCGGATGACATCATAATGAACCTGAAACGATAAAAAGAGCAAGACGAATTTGCGCTAAGACTAGTAAAAGAATTTGAAACAAAGGAACTGGGGAAATTGAAGTACTTCCTCGGTATTTAGGTGGCATATTCCACACAGCGAATCTTCATATCTCAGCAAAAGTACATTATTAATTTATTGGCAGAAACAGGGAAGACTGTGTGTAAGCCGATCTCTACTCCAATAGATCCAAACTATAAGTTGGGAGAAGCTAAAGAAGAACCAACTGTGGACAAAAGAATGTACCAGAGGCTGGTTGACAGACTCATATACCTTGCTCACACTCGACCAGACATAACATTTTCTGTAAGTTTGATCAATCAATTCATGCATGATCCAAGAGAACCTCATCTTCAGGCTGCTTACAGGGTACTTACATTACTTGAAAGGCAATCCGGAAAAGGAATCTGTTCAAAGGAATGACGCTCTTACTCCGAAGCCTACACCGACGCCGACTATGCTGGCTCCCTAGTGATGTGAAGATCAACTACAGGATATTGTACATTTCTTGGAGGTAACCTAGTGACATGGAGGAGCAAGAAGCAGAATGTAGTGGCAAGGTCATCTGCAGAATCAGAATTTAGGGTTATTGCTCAAGGATTATGTGAATTACTGTAGTTGAGAATCATTTTGGATGATTTAAGAGTCCAACGGGCTATGAAGCTCTACTGTGACAACAAGTCAGTTATTAATATAGCTTATAACCCTATACAACACGATAGGACAAAGCATATCGAAATTGATAGACATTTCATCAAAGAAAAACTGGAGGAAGGGTTAGTATGTATGTCTTATGTTTCATCAGAAAAACAACTAGCCGATGTTCTAACAAAAGGGCAGAACAGTTCGAGTTTCAACGATCTTGTATCCAAGCTGGGAATGGAAGACATTTATTCCTCAGCTTGAGGGGGAGTGTTGAAGTTTCCAGATTTAACCTGTAAATAGATTGGGAAAATAAATTAAGAATCAATTTGTATTAATTTGTATGAATTTGTAATCCCTTAAATCAAGAGAATTAGTTAGATAGTTTCATTTTTCTTCTTTGTAATCTCCTCTGTATAACAACTTGTATTATCAATTCAAGGCAAGGGAAATAAAGAATTATTCTCCTCTTCTCTGGTTTACCACAGTTAGTAATCAGACATTTGTGAATTTCATTTGTGTTTCATTGTGCATCTCATTTTATGTTATATTACAAACCATATATCATTAATTATCCTATATCAGTACTCCTATCAACCTAAAATCAAATGACACGTAATTAAAAAAAAGGCTTGTAGAGTCCATATTAAACAATTGTCGAATTTTATATACAATGGTCAACACTTAGTGTCCACTCCCTGCACATACATAAGACACATTTCGAAGATTGAAGATGCAACTGACACCAGCTTAGCACAATAAATTCAAAATAAATCTCTCTCCATTTCACTACTATTCTCTACATCATCTTCTCAAATTTTGAACCTTTAAACTTCATAATTAACAGAGAAATCAGAAATCACTTATTTTTAAATCAATATACACATTTTTACCAAAATGTCATTAATTTTACATACGCTTAGATCAAACACCACATTCCAGCCTTATCATGCACAGCTTTTCCACAATGTGGCATATGCAATCTCCATTACATGCCATGTTCAGCTCTCATTTCAATCTACATGATTCATCGACAAAATTGCACGTAAGCTCATACTATAGATATCAATACCTGAAGTATATTTGAGCAAAATATGTTACAAAATGTGAAGATTGAGAAGACAATAGCCATTCCTTTTAGTAAGACTACCATGTCATTAACTGCAAGATGTTCCACTGCTTTTAAAATAATTAATACGGTATGTTTAAAGCCAAAAGGACAATGCATACATATAAAATGTGATAAAGCGGGCCAAGATCAAACGTCAAGTTCATCTTACCAGCTACTTTAATATTGAGGATCTTTCCAAAAAAAATACGTACACCATATTTATTTTAGACAAAGCAGTTATTATATTTGGAGTTGAGCTGAAATCTGCTGGATTCGCCCATGCATCCTTCAATTATTTGTTCTATAATTTAACCCAATTTAACTTAAGATTATCCATATTGAATAGGGAATCCTACCTGAGATAGAATTTTTGCACATTCAGCCATAGTTGATAATTCTCTCCTCTGTGAGGCTGCATCAAACCGAGACAATAACCTATTCTCCAATTCTGCAGAAAACATATGGACAAGAAAAATCCTTCAGAAGAATCAGGATAAAAAAATAAGGAAGATTTACGTACAAACCACTCAATTCTTATGTATTTACATATCCAACAACAAAGCTTCAATTTGCATTTAAATTTTTAAAAGTTAATATAGTGATATTTTTTATGTGATATGGAAGATTTGGGTGGTATATATGCAAAATTCAAACTTTAGGTGTTAAATATGTAAATACATAGGAATTGGGAGGTATGTATAACAGCAACAAATTTATAGGAAGCAACTAAGATGTACAGACCATTACAATAGTCTTGAAGATTTGCAACAGCTACTTCTAAACCTCTGCTTGCATTCGTAGCTCCCACAACAGATGGCACATTGATACCATGCCTACCAACGTCATCTTCAGCAAATGATCCTACACAAAGTCATGTCAAATAAGCTTCTCAGAGGAGATAAAATAAAATTAGTATCAAGTTTCAACCCAGCATCAAATAATATTAAATCAAATTAGTAAATAAACCAGTGTCAATACTTATTACAGTCCATGATGGCGGATGTAAGATATTTTGCAAAATAGTGTGCTCACATAAATTATTTTATTATTGAAGTAATAAAATTAGTGAAAATAAATCAAAAATTTTCTAAAAACATGTTTCTAGAAAACAAGCAACCAAATAAGCCGTTAGAATGGGCTGATTTAACTTAATTATCATTAAAATATTTAAGTTTTAAATAAATTATCCAAATTAGAGCTTTCTCCCCAAATGATTAACTGATGATAATTGGCATTGAATTCTTGAAATAGAGAAGAAAATCAAGACAGGGAATGAGTATCAGGATTTTTTGCATTTTGGAAAAATCTAATAATTAATAGACTCTCATTTGGAAGCATGCATGTACAAATGCATGTTTGACTTGGAATTTTTATATGATATTTGGGCTGGTCCTATATTGATTATGATTTACTAGAACTTGGAGGAGCTTTGGAACCAATCATCATACCTCAAGGCTAGATATTATATCTCATCAAATTCGATTGAATTCAACTTGACTCGATATCGGAAAATTCTAATTCATGTCTAAATCAAACTCAATCTGAAAGTAAAATTAGTTTGGGTCAAGTTAAAATCCCTTGATTTTGAGTCAATTATTCAATGCTGCCATGTGGTTTCACCTACTCAATATAAGGGCTCGATAGGCTATTGATGTAAAGACATGAATATGTTCTATTTGATCAGAGGTATCACGCATTCATATCCATAAACTTACTTCAAGTTCAATCAATTCTTAATAAAAACTTAATTTATCATTTACTATGTTATTTGATTCATGAATGAAACACTTTGTAAGTTCATAACTATGATATTATTATCAATAATGTGTATATGCCTGCTAAAGTCATTTTATTCTCTGTAGTTCATTTCAATATAAGTTTGAGCAAGGATTTGCTATCCTCTATCAAGCTATTAATAATTGTCACGAGAGGAAAGTTAATTTTCATCTGCCACATACAGTACTTTATGGTTTTATGAGTGCTCAGTGAACAACTCCCCATTTGGTATTTGCAAGCATGAAAAATGCTCGACCATGGGTACGTTAAAGTTAACGTGATTTTATATCTTTCTTATTGGATCCATGTATAGTTACTAGACAACAATAGATTGGTTATTTAACATCTAGTTTTCTCCTTGTTTCGTTGGGCATAGTTTTTATAATACTTGAAGATGTCTTGCAATTTTGATATGCCATGAAATAAATCAGAAAATAATTCCATTTAGATTCTCCCTCCCTCCCTCCCTCCCTATTCTTGCCTGTGAAATATTGCAAGTAATAGTGAAATAATTCAAGAGCTTATGGGATACTACACGAAGGAAACAGCCATTTCCATAAATGTTGCACAAGCATTAGTTAACTTGAATTAAAACACTAAAAATTCATAGTGACAAAAATAATGCCCTTGCGAAACTCAAGTTAAGGTGGTGATGGATTGGCCAAGAAAAAACTGTGACAGAGATCTACAATATTTTAATTTGGTTATTTTGTTGAAGGATTCTTTAATATTGTTGCATCCTTCACAAGATTAACCCATAGCCTATTAAACTAGTTCAGAAGGATTCTGATGACTAAATTTTCAAAAGACAAAAACTTTCTAACTCGTGTTCTCACAACCCTTCAAGTATTGATGAATTTCAAATCTATAGTAATGCTTCACATGAACATTTAAGTTGTGCCATAATGCAATAGATTCTACAGTAATGTTATATTATTTTTAATCGGAAAATTTAGAGGCATTGTCTTTATATAGTTCAATAGCAGATTTGGAAAGACCATAACTAAACTCAGATAATCAAGGCTGATGCAATGGCAAACCATGGAAAATTATGATTTAATAGAACCAATATCATCTAAGCAGATTAATGTGGTTGTAGATACTGTGAGCAGGAATGAAACATGGAAGGCGACTAAAGAACAGCAGTTACAACTTGAGATGTAGTGACTTCAACATGAGATGATAACTCTAAGAGATAAATCTATAATATCACAAACAACTCAACCAATGATTTCAAATCAAATTCGTACAACTCCAAATAATACTGCTGAATTTATACATTTTAGAGATCAAGTTTATGGAATGAAATCAAGTCAATGTTTATAATGCAGTCACACTGAGTTCCAAATCAAGCAGTGATATATTGATGGATGAGGCTAGACATAGAATAACAATAGCTATTGTAACAGATTGCGAAGAGAGATTTACTTCTAGGCAAGGAAAGAAAGTGCATGATTCTAGACTTCAAGTCCTCATTTCATACTCAAATAAAGAATCATTCTAACATACTATTAGAACCTTAGAAGATTAGTTGAGAGCCCCAGCATTGGAATTCAAATGTAGATGTGAAGATTTTATTCTATTGGTGGAGATTGCCTACATTAATAATTATTGAGAAAATCAACACAGCATTATATGAGACTCTTTATTGTAAGAAATGTCTCGTTCATGTTGTTTTGAGATTAATCGGAGAAAATTTTTATGACCTTTAATTGACAGATGAGGCTAAAAAAAGAATCATTTGATTTGAGAAAGCCTATGTTTAGTTCAGAAGCAACACAAGAGATACTTTGAACTTAAACATAAAGATTATTGAGTTAGAGATTAAAGATTAAGTTTGCTCAAGATTTCACCTAACAATGACACCAAGATTCAATAAAAATGGAAAGCTTCGTTCTTGATTCATTGGTCCTTTTAGCACAAAGGAACATATTGATTATATATCTGACACTAAAACTTGTTGAAGTATATGATGTCTTCACATCTCCTCACTACAATGCTATGTGCATGCTAACCTCACATTATTCAACATGAGCCATTACTTAATAAGGTGTGAGATATGTAGAGATACCATAACATATTCAATGTCATCAAGATCTTATCCTCGATCTATTTCTTTAATCAAAATACTTTGAAAGAATCATTTAGAAAATAAAGCAACTTGGGAGGAGAGAGAAAACTAACGTATGAATTTGGGAATTAAATTCTTTTAAGAAGGAAAGAATGTATGAAATCATATGAATAAAACAAAAATGAATAAGATGTACACCTAAATTGACCATGACCTGAACTGCCAACCATCGAATATGAGAATCTTATCATGTCATGCAGCCGAAGGAAGTCATGAGTAAACCCTCTAAGTTGCAAGTCATACTAGACATAACATCACTCCCTTAATGTTATTGGAACTCAAACTCTCAAAAACAATTGTCTATGATGCTCTCTTCTATGATCCCTCTTCCCCATCATAATTCATCATTGATCATTTTCTATAGAATGGTTGACAATAACCTGGGCATTGAGGTATTGGTCAAGGCAAGCCATAAAGTCCAACTGTTTTTTCATCTCCTAATCTCTTTTGAATTTACAAAGTTTTCCAAATAACATTACCTTTTTGTTGATTAATATTTTATCTCCCTTCTCACAATTTAATATTAAACGTCGACCACCTGATGATCCGATTAGGAGAGTAGATGTTTTAAATACAACTTATGTTAAGAAAGGCAGAGGCAGACCTAGGAAAACTTGGGCTTATTGCATAAAAAATGATCTTAATTTATTAGAATTAAACGAAAATTTGACACTTAATAGGACGCAATGGAGAAAAAGGATTCATGTAGCCGACCCCACTTAGTGGGATTAAGGCTTTGTTGTTGTTGTTGTTGTTGTCCCTTCTCACAATTTGTAAGTTAATTAATTTGATTTCATATATAAATATATATGCTTAGGTTTTATTGAGCCATCATGAGAAGATTGTAAGCGCAGGATATAATTGTGTGTATATTTTCATAACAATATTAATTAATAGAATCTTTGGTATTTAGGGTCTTCGAATTTGTCTTCCCCAAATGTTGGTCCTTTGGATCTCAACAAGGATTTGGAATTTTGTAACGCACATCTCAAGTCATGTGGTTTGTATTTATTAGACGATTAACATATCTTTCTTCCTTAGGAGCATTATCATTAATATATGTTATAAATTCACCTGTGCATTTAATCAATAGCCGATCATGCCATACACACACATTCACGACTTACAGGTTTGTAGAAAATTCAATATTCACAACAATATATCATCTAATGCGCAGCTTGCTTTTCCACATTAACTAACATGAACTCAACATCCTTTTGAAATAAACCATATGATGGCATTACTTTGTTTTACTAGTACCTTATCATAGTTGATGTGAAACATAGTTTATGCATGCAAATCATACTTTATTAATATGAAATAATCTTCGAGGATGTACTTCTTGAATATTGATTATAACACTTGCTCAAGAAATAATACATAAATATACATGCTTGTGCATGATAGATGAACATGTAGTTAGATACTTTTATTGATATGATTAGCTGGTTTGGCCAATAGTTCCAAAGATTGACTACTCTCACTAGGCTCATTAAACTCCAATAAGTTCAGCGAAAACCATCCTCCTAGTCAAGGTGTTACAAATAGTCAAGTAAAAAAATGCAAAATAATAAATGATCGATGCGTCATTTTTATGTATAAATCTGGTATGCAGCACATTGATGGTTAGCAATTAAATACATTGGTCGTCATTTACAAGATGATGTATTACAAATTGCAATGCATAAATGGTTGTCATATTTCATAATCTGTCATGTAAATTTCGACTGATTGTATGCCAAAGTTTTTACAAAATATTTCATTGTCAATCATGTTGCCTTCATTAAGCATGTTATATATCTTACATTGTTCATTTATACTTCATATAAATAGAAGTAATCTCTTGAGTCTGCCTGAGAAATATATTTCTTTTTTGTTTTGCTCTTAAGACTTCCTAGCATGTTGCTTAACATTACAAGAGCAAATTCATCGATAGTGAATATTCTTTAGGTTCAATATTTATTTCTTTAGTAGCAACTCTTTATTCAGACTCATGTTGGGCTTTGGTATAGCCTGTCGTTGCAATTAATTCTTTTTGTTGGTTGGTTTGAATTTTTAGCTTCACAAAATGTTTTCACCTTGATGATGCATTTTTAGGTTCCAATTAAATCCATTGGATTTGTACCGTAATTTGGTAATTCTAATTTTTAAGATTACATATTTTATATACAAATATATATGATTCATTTACTACCAAATAGAAAATTAATTTATAAGATCTTAGCTCTAAGAATCTATTTGTGAGTTAACATCAAGTCCCCACATTATATAGTGTGGAGCCAGAGTATACCACCTTACGGATCTAGAGTGTGAACCTCACTAAAAACAAAATTTCAACAATGTTGGTACTGAAAATATCAATAGCGAACATAGCCATAATCCATGAGATTCATTAATAGAAACTCTCAAAGTAAGCTACTACACATCAAAGATAGAAACGGATGGGAAAGTTTTTGTAATCAATGCAAAACGTGTTGAATTATTTGTGATAGTCCTGTATCATACTACAATATATTAATAAATGACACTAGCTCATGCCACTAACATCAACAAGGGGCATTTGGTTGTCAATTTAGTGATTTAAAGAAAGGCAAAACTCAAGGAGAAAAAGATGAGAAAATTCACCAATAATGATCGCCAAAAAGGCCATCATACCTGTAGGAATCAAAGTGATATTTGGAGCAGATGGGTTCTACTTTTATTTGCTCGTGTAGTAAGAATTTGGCATGTGCTTTGAAAGAGAGAAATAGAGCAAGAGAACTTGAGAAATTCCATTGCAACTAAATCAATTTTAGGAAGAACAGAAATAGAAATGTGGATCCAACAAGCAAACGTAAATGTGATTTCACAAAATTGTACACAATTGTTCCATTCTATGGGCATTTGGAAACACTCTTTTGATTTAATAAAAAGAGTTTCTCCTGAGAACTAGCTTTCCCTTAACACTCTTAACAAGCCATAACTCATTCATATTGATATTTAGCCCCCTAGCCCGAAAGAAAAAGCAGATAAAAAAGGCAATAGCATGTAAGGGTGGAGGGTATTTGAATTACTGTAGCCCCTATATCAAGCTCGGAATTGAATTAGGCTCAGACCAAAATGAATGAGCCAATTAGCACGGATCAAAAGAGTAAGTTGGGCTTGGATCAAATCGAACAAGGTCAAAAACAAAATCATATATATGGGCATGCACCCATAGTTCATGTGTAAATCTGATTTTGCTCATGAAAGTAATGTCTGTTTGGAACAACATTCTCACTGATTTACTCTTCAAACTATTGTCATATATTCGTTTGCCTACTTTCTAGTTATTTTCTAGAAATTTTAGTGATCGGAATTTGAGTTTGGGAATCAAATCTACAATAGTAGTTGTAAGAAAACTGTTGTATGATTTTTCAAAAACAAAACTACTTAAAATATCTACAATGACTTCCAAAAATTGTTTTCTCCACAATAGCTTTACAATGATCGTTATAATAAGTTGAAGCCATCACAAACAAACCCTAAGTGTAAGTATAA
The DNA here is from genome assembly GCA_022702705.1 of Papilionanthe hookeriana x Papilionanthe teres. Classification (NCBI taxonomy): domain Eukaryota; kingdom Viridiplantae; phylum Streptophyta; class Magnoliopsida; order Asparagales; family Orchidaceae; genus Papilionanthe; species Papilionanthe hookeriana x Papilionanthe teres. The sequence continues at coordinate 43,789,618 of CM040426.1, read as the reverse complement.
GCAATATTTTTATTATGTCATGAACTAGTCTAATCACTAACCAAGCCTATCTCCAATCGAGATTGCAATGTAAGAGCTTAAATCCAATATTGAAATGTGGATCAGGCCAAGATTGGATAGAAATAGAACTATAAAGAGGTATATGCATGTCGGATGAATAAAAAAATTTGCATTGAAGGTAAAGCATTGCTAGTGTAGCACCATATAAGCCTATAAGAGAGCACAAATGACAACGACAAGCCCTTAGAGAAGCAGCATAAATTTTAAAAATAAAAAAAAAAGATGCCGTTTCTTGCATTATTAGATATTTGTTTAAGGACACCTAAAAGAATAACAAGAGAGTCAAATTTTTCACTTAGCCAATCAGCCACTTTCAGATAGATGATGTGTTGACAAAAGTACAAAATTATCAGCCAGTTTCTATTTTTCTTTTTCCTCGACTTATCACCTCAAAATATTTATCCACCATTCTCTCTCTCTCTCATCTTCATTTGTTCCTCGTCTTCTCATTTCTTCATTTCTTTCCCAAATATGCATATATTTCAATAGCTATTCCTCAGTTTTCATTCAAGGAATCAAAAGTAGGTACAACAGATTGAAATTTGAGGGTTCAAGCACAGTGGTTTGGAAAGCTAGGATTCAGTTCTATTATTAAGGGATGCTGAAAACAGCTAATGATAATAAATCTTCAAGAATTATATTGAAACTTTAGGTATGTATATGCATCCAGATCTTTTTTATAAGATTGTTCATGCGGTGAAGATGCCACCGCCAGATTGAACTAATCTCCCCTCCCACTGAAGCAATCCTTGCTAAGATGCGAAAAATGCTGGTAAAAAAAAGCAGCTAAGCACTGTACAGTATTAATCATGAACTTTAGCTGTAGCAATTTCTGGAAGGCATAAGAAACTTGGCATAACTAGGAGCAACAGGTCACCAAGCGTAGATAAATGTCATTATGTGGAAAAAGCCAATTATAACCAGTTGAACTTGAACTGTATTGGTCATAAATATCTTTGAATAGTATGACCAATACTGAACAATAAATATGACCACATAACTTGAAACAGCAACAAACGAGAATATGACTGCAAACTTAATGTCAATGGGCCACGAAATTTTAAGAAAAAGTGGTGTTTTATGCTAATTACTATAGTTTGACAAAAGCAAATAAACAGTAAACATAGCTAAGAATATGGGAAAAAGAATAATTGACCTCTAGTGCGAACTTCAAGTTTAATGACCCATGGAACTTTGCAGTAACAGAAACTTAAAAGAAGTTGAAATGGTTCATTTCAAGATAGTTGGGATCTTGAACATTTCAAAACAAAATTTGCAGTAACATAAATTTAAGATGAGTTGAATTGGTTATTTTCAGGACAGTTGGGGAACTTAAAATTTTTCAAAATAACATTGTTCAAGTGGCATTGATGTCACCACACCCATCCAAGCACGGGACTCATACAGGAGTTAAACCAAACCATATTAGAAAAAGCAATTTTTCTTACTGAAACAATAAAGCAGTTACAACAACAAAACCTCAAACGAAAAATACAATAACATGACACCCGAAAAATCTGAAACAACAACAGACACGACACAAACACTCAAACTAAAGTGGATTCCAGCTGATGGTGGTGTTCGGCGATGGTTTGGAAGGTAGTGTGGGGATGGAAAAGGAAGTAGGCAAGCAGAAAACAGCAAGGCAGGTGTTTCGCTAGTGCCAGATAGCAACCAAACAACAAGGAGCGATGTGAGAGGGCAGTCCAGGGTGATGGAAGTAAGAAGGGAGGGCTGAAATAGTGGCAGCAGCAAAGAGGGAGGGCTGAAATAGTGGCTGCAAAGGTGGATGGATGAAACAGAGGGCTGGACAGAGAGAATCTGCGAAAAAAACAGCAAACAATTGTTCTTTTGGGCGAATGCAGTGATAGAAGGCGGCCAGGAGCGACGTGGGGAGGATGTGGAAGCAGATAAGGAAGATACTCACCACCTGGAGACAAGATACAGCCGAAGCACCACTTAGAATCCTAGGATGCAGCCCTCGATGGGAAGAAAAGATGTTGGCGGCTTTCTCAATACAAAACACATGAAAAACTAACCCTAGACTCCTGTGAAAATAAATATATAATAATAGGATAATTATGAGTGACTTAAGAGGACCGGTGGACTCCTCAACAAGGACCAAACCGGTTCGGTCCAGGAACAGTAGCCAGGTCGCAGCTTTGTTCACGGGACTCCCGCTCAGGGAACAAGGGATGCTCCCGCATCAGGGACTTTCCGAATCCAGACGAGCACGAAAGGACCAAATCGGCCCTTGCTACATTGTTTCTCCCAACTGGCTCAATTTTTCCAGTTTTTCGGTAGTTAGACCAACCCCCTTAGGTCTTAATTTATCTTACCTAGATTATTGTTAGGGATTATAACATAAAAGAATTATATATATGTTTTGTGGGGAAATGATTTAGACAGTTTTTTTTTTTTTTTGGATTTATGATAAGCTGAGATTTCATCTTAGAGTTCCCTCATTAGGAATGTTGTAAGCTTGCTCTTGTATGTGGTGTATTTATATCTTATTCGAGTGCAGGTGTTGGACGTTTCCAACATTTGTGCGGCCCTAATTCTCACCGCCGAACTCAGATTCCTTGTTGTCCTTCATGCAAGACAGCGGCTACTAACTATTTTTCCATCTACGTTTCTATGTGAGTCACATACTCTCTTCATTTCCTTCATCCTACACCATACCCAATACTTATCTTAATCCTTCTAAAGCTTCCAGAGATCCTAGAATGGTGCTATTTGGAATCAAAGCAAAATCTTAACCCTAACCCTAAAACTTTAAAATCTAATATTTCCACCTCCACCAAAGCCATCCCTACATCTTCCACTAAACTTAAACATTTAACCAACCTTAGAATTACAATCCAAAATTAGCTAAAATCCTAAACAGAGGAGCAAATCACCATGACTCAAAGGAGAAATCCTCAGAGAAGTGTTTAAAAGCTGAACATGGAGTATATGCGGCGAGAAAATATTCAACTACAGCGTAGACTCGTTGATTTTAAAAGAAGACAACACGAGAAAATCATCCACAGTAACAACAAGTGATCACTCAAAGCGAAAAAAAAAAAATGAAAACCCTTTTCACTAAGAACCTCAAGCGACGAAAATTTAATGCACATTGGTTCGGTAATGATATGGAATGAGAGAGGATAACTTTAGAGATAAGGTTGATTTGTTGGATTTTAATGGTCGTTTGGATCCATAGGAGTTTATTGAATGGCTCCAAATATGGAATAATTCTTAAGTACAAGGGCATGGACATTCTACCTGACGAAAAAGTAAAGTTAGTTGCTATTTTGTTAAAGAATAGTGATAATCTATGGTGGAAGAAATTGAAGTGTTTGCACCTGCACCAGAGTAAGGAGAAAAGGCAATATCAAGAATTGGTCCAAAATAAAGAATGAGATGAAGCACGGGTACCTTCGAGAACACCATAGACAAAATATCATTTGGGAGACTTCACCATTTACAATAGAAGTACCTATCAACAGAAGAGTACACAACTAAGAGGTCTGTTTGGGGCAACTGCAACTTATTGAATAATCTGTTGATAAGCTGATTTAAAATAATCTGCTGATAAGCTAGGTGCGGTGGCTATTACAAAATTTTTTTCTTTTGAAAAAGTCAGACCGCTGACAGAAAGCTGCCACTATACATAGATAGGTACGGTGTGAAAAAGCCGTTTTCTGCGTTTTAAAAATGCATAAGCTGTCAAAACGCAGTTTACCCAAACAGGCAAGGTGCGTTTTCAAAACGCCACCGCGCCAAATAAGCTGCCCCAAACAGACCCTAAATTTGAACAATTCATGTTGAAGTTTGAGTTAAAAGATCAAATTAAAGAAAAAAGCCATACCTCGGTGCCTCGGAGGATTGAGACGTTCTATTGGCAATTTTGTGCAATTATAGCTTGACTAGACCTTGCACGGTGTACTGACCTTAGTCCTAATTATGGAGAAATAGCATAGTAGCATCAAATCTACCCCGCCCTTTAAATAAAATTTGACCATTGGGTTGAACAATAAGAGCACACCAATCAAAGTGCCAAGCCCACGAGAGGAAGAAAAAGATTGATCGGAATAATACTCAGAAGGCATTTCCAGCCATAAACTACTTCAAGTATCACGAATATAAACACATTACATTCAAATACCCAAATAGAAGAGTAATTTATCTTATTGAGCAAGGTCAGTAGAAAAAATTGATAGTATAGACTCTGGGGAAGATGATAATGGTGAGGAATATCAACTACATGTAGATGAAAGTGAAATATTTGTTGTTCAACAAGTTCTCCAAACAAAACCCAAAAGGAAGCAACAACTTAGGCACAACATCTTCCGTAATCATTGCATGATGAAGAGGCAGAAGTGCAACCTCATTATAGATAAAGTTAATTGTGATAATGTAATGTCAACATAAATGGTGAACAAATTAATCTTCGATCCTTAGAAGCATTCTCATCCCAATTCCATAATTTGATTAAAGAAAAAGAATGAGATAAGTGTTGACAAGAGATGTCTGATAACATTTTTATTCGAAACAAACTATAGAAGCATATGTGGTGTGACATCATATCTATAAATACGTCACATTTTATTTGGCCAAAAGTTACAGTATGATAGGAGTACACTTCAAAATGGTGATAAAAACACATTCATTTATTAGAAAAGGGAGGCATATTATATTATTGCCCTTGAAGGAATCAGCATCAATGAGTATTGAGATAGAGATGAAAGTTATAATGCCTCGTGCAGTATTCCTACAGATTAGGAAGGAGGTGTTAGTGGTACTAGCCATGGAGATACTATAAAGCATTGAGACAGAAAAATCAATATCTATCATAGTGCAGCCCCTATTAAAACTGTTTAAAGATATTATGGCTGACAACCTATCACCTAGATTTCACCTCTACGCAAGATTCATTATACTATAGATCTCATCTCACGATTAGTGCTCCCCAACCTACCAACTTTTTTTATGCGACCAGTAGAGTATGAAGAACTATAGAAGAGACTAAGGATTTGATGGCCAACGGGTTTATAAGAATATCAATATGTCTGGGGTACCAACATTGATTGTGCCTAAGAAAAATAAATTGTGATATATGTGCATTGATAGCATGACACTGAACAAGATCATTAAATATTGGTTCCACTTTCCTTAACAAAAAATATGCATGTATAACTCTATATTGAATAACTTGTTGGATCAATTGTATGGATTACTATATTTTTTAAGTCGATCAATGCAATGAATATATTCAGATTCGTATGATGCCCGAGGATGAGTGGAAGACTGCCTTCAAGATGTGAGATAGATTGTATAAGACCACAATATAGTTTGGCCTGTCTAATGCCTCGAGTACCTTTCTGAGACTAATGAACGGTGTTTTTTGAGCCTTCAACAAAATTCTAATTGCGTATTTTGACGATATTTTGGTGTACAATTATCCAAATAACGAGAATTTGCAGCACCGCTGATAGAGTTTTGGAATTTTAGAACAGTAGCCAGATCACAACCCAAAGGAATATCTCTTTCTGGCACCGTAAATGTGCTTTCATGGATGCATTGTTTCAACTATTGGCATTGTGAAAAAAACCACTAAAATGGAGACTATTGTGAATTTACCCAACCCATGGTTTACTAAGTATGTCGTTTTCATGGACAGGCTTATTTTTAAAGGATGTTTATCAAAACTTTTAGCTCTATAGCAGCCTCATTGATAAAGCTTCTCAATTGAGAAATATTCACTGGTCAAATGAAGCATGGGATAATTTTTTATGTTTTGAAAAAACAGATAACTCAGGTCCCTATTCTAGCTCTTTCTGATTTTAATCAAATATTTGAGTTGAAGCGTGATGCATACAATGTGAGAATTGAAGCTGTCTTAAGTCAATATGAACATCTAATTGCCTTCTTTAGTGACAAGTTGAATGATTATAAAAGAAAATACTCTATCTATGACAAAAAAAAATTGTCATTATGAGAACTCTTAACCACTTCAGTCACTATCTACTAACGAATCAGTTCACTATTTACACTAACAATAAGACCATAAGATTCTTGAATAATTAAAGCAAGTTAAACGATAGAAATGCCGCCAAGGTTGAGCTTCTTTTTTCATTCAATTTTATGTTCGAACACAAAGTTGAGAGTTAGAACAAGGTAGAGCTGATGTGTAGAGCCATCGCCACTCATTAATCGCAACAATGTAATCGAAGGTAATTGATTTTGAAGTATTGAGAGATGCATATGCCGCTGACGAGAATTTCATAAAATTTGAATTCGTTGAGACAATAGAATTTATGAGCAATGCCAAAAATTAGATGGGTACTTATTTTATCAAAATAGATTGTGTATTCTTAATGAGTTTGCTCAATGGAAAATTTTACAAAAGTGCCAAAATAGAGGCAGGCAAAGCATTTTTGTGTGAATATGATTTTTTTCTTAATAAAAAAGAAATCTTATTTGTCGAAAGTGGTATAAGATATGGAGAGATATAATAGCAATGCGGAGTTCGTCACTTAGTGAAGCTCTGAGGGCAGAATACGGGCCTATAGACCCCCCTCATATTTCAAAGTCACCATGAGTGGATATGAGCATAGACTGTATTGTGACCTCCCATAGACCCAACGGAGTAAGGATTTTGTTATAGTGGTAGTTGACCGCTTTTCTAAGGTGGCATATTTTGTGCCTCGTCACAAGATGATGGATAGACAGTGAGATTGTTTGTCTTGCTAGTGTGCCCAGAACCATCACTTCAAATAAGGATGTAAAATTTCTTAGTCATTTTGTAGTACTTTATGGGGTAAGTTAAGTACAAAAATTTCAGTTCAATTCAATAATATACTCTCAAACTGATGGACAAACATAGATAGTGAATCACGGTTTGAGAAATATTTTCAGGTATTCTATGGAAAGAACATCATACAGAGAGATTTGGTTCTTCCTCAGGTTAAATTTGTCTACAACAGATTCACTAGTAAATCCACATATAACAATCCATTTGAGATTGTATACTGGCGGAATCCTCTCACATCATTGAAATTAGTGTCGATACTTCCAATTACTGAGTTTATTACTGATGCATAGGCTAGAGTTAGAGAATTCAGATCTAGCATGAACAAATGAAAAAAAAAATTGCCAAGTAGAACAATAAGTATTAGTAGTAGGTTAACAAGTTCAGAAAAATTATAGACTTCAAGGAAGGTAACCTGGTGTGGATTAGACTGATGAATGAGAGATTTCTTGCAAATTCATTTGGGAAATTCGAACCTAAAGCTGACAACCCATTTAGCATTGTTAAAAAGATCAATCACAATGCATATAAAATTGATTTGTTAGCAGATTATAATATTTATGCTACATTCAACATCACTAATCTATCATCATACTATAAGGGTACAAATATTTTTAGTGAAGAATTCAAAGCCTCTCCTTCCTGGAAGAATGACGCGAACATTTACAGGCGCCCATCTAAATGCAGAAGTTTCCACGCCTATCTCGAAAGAGCACGTGAGGACCAAACAGACCCTTGCTCCATTTTTTTCCCCTGCAGGCTCAATGTTTCCAGCTTTTAGCAGCTAGAATGACCCCTTACAGTCATAATTTGCCTTTTCTAGATTATTTTTTGAGTTAATTGCTCAGAGGACTATATATTTGTTTTGTGATGGGATCGTTTATACAGTTTTTATTTGGATATACGCTCAACTGAGATTTTTTCTCATATTTTTCTCCTTCGGAATCTTGTAACATTGCTCTTGCAGGCAGTGCATTTGTATCTTGCTCCATTTTTTTACCCAGCTGGCTCAATTTTTCCAGCTTTCAAGAGCTGGACCTACCCCTTAGGGTCTTAATTTGTCTAATCTAGATTATTTTTAGGGTGAATTGCTTGGAGGACTATATATTTGTTTTGTAACGAACTGGTTTAGACATCTTTTGTTTTGAATTTATGCTAAACTGAGATTTTTTATCAATATTCCCTCCTTGGAATATTGTAACCTTGCTCCTGTAAGTGGTGCATTTGTATCATGTTATAGTGCAGGTGGTTGAATCTTGCAACATTTGTGCCACTCTGATTCTTGCTGTTGGACACAGATTCCCTGCTGTGCATCACGCAAACCAGCAGCTGTTGTCTATTTTCCTTTTCTTTTTCTTTGCCAAGTCAGATATTATTTATTTTCTTCATCCTACACCATATCAATCACTTATCTTGATCCTTTTCGATCTTCTAGGGATCCGATAACGGTGTCATCAAGACAAGTGACTAAAAGGATAATTTGACAGATATGCATAACTATTTTGGGAGTGCTGGGATCTTTCAAATATGAAACATCACATCTAAATAAATTGATCTTTAGTAGAGGCTGCAAGTACAACGACCCAAAGAATTTTACAGTGGTGGAACTTTACAGAGGAAAGTTGGTGTTTTCAGAAAAGGTCAAGGATCCGGAGAGTATCACATAATAAATTAACTAGTGCTCGATAAGGAAAAACAGGGAACTGACGTAATTTTTGAGCAACTGAAGCGGCCTCAGCAACACGACTATCATCAGAAAAAAGTGGAGAAAGTTCCATCAGGTCACCAGGGCTGCTATTGAACTCCATCAGATACTGTATGATTGTGAAAAGCATAGGATGATTATTTCAAAAAAAAAAAAAAGGAGGCAAAAAATAATAATAATAATAATGCGGTTAAAAACAAGAGGGAGCCTGAAAAGGCCAATGAGTCACCTTTATAAGATCTATTGTTTGACTGGCTGTTTCTCGCTGGGAATCTGCAGTCTGACAATTAAGAAATCTAAAGTTTTGTTTTCCTTAACAGATAGCAGTGATCAGCCATGTATTTTGATTGAGCCCCTTTACCTGGAGATGATCTCCAATTTTTGCAGCTGTCTGCCCCACACTAGAAATTCTGGAATCCAACCTAGCAAAGCTATCAAACAAACCATCGACACCTTTTTCTAGCTGGTTAAGAAATAACAAAAAAAAACCTTAATTTATGGAGCAAAACTAATATAAATCTGGTACAAATGGCATAAAATAAAACCAATAAATGACCAGGCAAAAGATTTTATGAGATTCTAAATCTATCAGTATATCACGCCAAACTCAGTCATTCACAAGAAAATCAAAATATTAACAGTGAATGACAAGATATAACTAATTTTCTCACAATGTCAACACTGCATTCACATCTTCCCATCAAGATCAGAGTGTTCATGCATCAAATACAAAATTTGGTTCATCTTTGATTAGAGGTGCAGTGGTGCATTTGGTGGCTAAACTAGAATTTCTGGTGAGGGGAAGAAATTGTCCACCCAAAATTTTGAAGGGGCGAAGCTTCTATAATATACATAATTGGATCAGAAATCAAGGATAAAATTTTCAAATTATGAATAGCAACATCAGATTAGTTTCAAACCAAAGGAGGTAAAAGACACTCCCAACCACCCTCTGGTTCCACAACTAAGCGCACCAAACTACTTAATACAAACAATAGGATTTTGGATTTTGTACTGGCAAATGAGGTCTTTTCCAATGAACTTCCGTTGCAAAACAGGCAATGCATTGCAGATTTTTGCATGTGAAGTTGCACACAGAAATAAAAACATAATCAAATGCAACAGATAGATCATTTTTGCACATAGAGCACTAAAAGAAAACAATAAACATGTAAAAACAGCTCACCTGCATCCGTTGTGAAACAGCTTGCATGCCATGAAATGCATAAACTCAAAAGAATAAGAAAGAAGCACATATATAAAAGAGATGTGTATACAAAAAATATGTTAACATGAATCTTGAAGAAATTCAATGGCCAAACACGATAGCGACGGTGTAGAGATCTATCGAGCGGTTCATTCACACCCCAACTCCCATTCCTAAAAAGGGTAAAACTAAACTCATCGACCTATGGCAAACCAATTGGTAACGTTTAACCACTCAGAAAAAAACCCCCCATCGGCTGGTATCTGACCCGTATACGTAAAAATGCTAACAAAAACCCTAATATTCTTTAAGTCTATACCCCTAATTTTACGAATACATTTTACACATTTTCTATTGTTCATTACTGCTCTCTCTCTCTCTCTCTCTCTCTCTCTCTCTCTCTCTGCCCGTTCTTCCTTGTGACACTCCATTCCTTAGATGCCTCCTGGACAATTTTGGATTGAACATCTTAAGAGAAGCGGTGAGTGTGGATTCATGTCGTCAACAAAAAGAGGAGCATAACGACAAGAGAAAAACCACCAAAGAGAAATAGCGACGTGGGGTGCACCAGAGAATTTATGGAGGAGTTCGTGCAGCGAGAACTACAGGAGTAAAGGAGCCAAATAGCAAACCAAGTATTGGGACAGAACGCAGAGGTCCGCAGAGAGGTCACGGCTTTAGGAGGTGAGTGCGCTTCTCTAGGGCAGAACCCTCCTTAAGAGGCACAAAACCCTTGACAAGAAGTGGTGCCGGTACAGAAAAGAAGACTGAATCATCGCCCAGAGAGATTTGAAGGCTCGCAGTACGAGGATAGTCAATGATGGAGAGACAACGATTTAGGGCGAGTTTAGGCCCTGCAACAACCGGAGAATGCATTCTCCCTCCAGATCTCGAGAACAGAGCACCTTGAAAAATTTAAACTCACGACATTATAACCCAATAAGAGACGGTCGGATCCTAAGAGCCGCCTCGCATCCTTTGAATAATCAATGTGTCTGCCGAAAGTTTCTAATACATTTAAATGAAAACCTGTTTTTTACCACTCTGAGTTCATCGGTTTTGAGATGGTTCAATTCATTACCGACCAGAGTAATCACTTGTTTTTCAGATTTCATGAGATTCTTCTTAAAGCAGTTTGCAAGTGCCTAAAGGCCTAAGAAGAGTACATAATCCTTGTGGCAGCTTAATAAGGGTCGAATGGAAATTTGCATTTGTTTATTATGGAATTATAGAGAGAAATGTTGGAAGTGAAGAACTTGCGACCCGACATGGCACAAGCTGCCTTGACCCAAGGCCTGAAGTCCGAGAGGTTCTGGTTTGACCACAGCTTGGAGGAATCCCAGAGCTTGACCGAATCGGTGGAGATGCCCAAAATGCATATTAACGCCTACTAGAACATTGTCAAATTCGAGTCATTGGATCGCAGACCCCAGAAGCGGCCTCTGCAGAATAATGGATGGAGACTAAAGGAGAACTCGTGTCCACCCGTCTGTCAGTGGTACGATGACGGTCGACCAACCCACAATAAAAATGGAACCAATCGGAATAAAGACCAAAGAGGCCCGGCGATGAGCCATGATGAGAGATCGGCGCAATACTATGAAAAACCTACCCAACCCTTCGAACAACCACAACACAATCAGGAGGGCCTTAGGGCTACTCCCTTGAGAGTATCTATGGCTGAGATAGTAGACACCATTCAAGAAACTTCAAGAAAGCCCCACTGATGAAAGTTGTAGTTTTCCTTTAAGATACCAGAAAGTACTGCAAATATCACAGAGATCACAGTCACGACAAGGAGAAGTGTAGTCACCTCCGGAACCTGATCAAAAACTTGTTCAAGGCAGATGAGTTGACGGGTCATGGCTCCTAGAGCAGCAAACCCAGGGGCAGGGAATGGCTCTGATAGAGAAAGTCTTGACAAGCCAATACGTAAAAATGTCAACCATATAGCTGGGGTCGTGCCCGCTATCTTTAGAGGAGTCAATCCTCCCGATGAGCCAATCAGAAAAGGTATTAGACAAGGAAACTCCGTGTCGGTACTTTTACCCCAAGGAGAAAGTCCCATTCCCCCATTTTTTTCACTGATGATGACCTGCCCATTTTTTTCACAAAATATGACCTGCCCCAGAAGGGGAACCCGTACAATGATGTCATCATCGTGATAGCAATAATCAGCAACTATCAGATAGGGAGCATTCTAATTGACACAGGGATTTCTGTGAACGTGTTATTCAAATCCGTGTTTGAAACGAGCCTGTCAATTGATTGGCTGGTAGCGTCAGCCGGTCCATTATATGGTTTTTTTTTTTTTTTGGGCGAGCTGAAGGATGCACTTGGAGTAATAGGACTCGCGGTAAGCTGGGGAAAAGGTGAAAAGTGGTTCACGTCAACGGAGGATTTCCTTGTGGTTGATTCTCCGCAAACATACAATGCCATCTTTGGCTGACCGCTTATAAAAACCTTCTGGGCAGTAGTCTCAACCTACCGCGTGGCAGTAAAGTTTCCAGGAGATGGAAAGATCATCACTGTTGGGCAAAACTTAAAGCATTCGCGGGTCTGCTATCTTCAAGCTGTCGCGGCGTGGAACACAACCCACTGTACATCCATAACTAAAGGGGAAGAGGTCTCGCGACCAGTGAGACCACCATGGAGATCCGTTCCATCGATGGAGAGCTAGGTAAATATTTTTTAATCAGTGAGGGTTTTGATGCATGACATAGAGACTAGTTGATCCAGACTCCTCGAGAATACCAGAATGTTTTCTCCTGGTTAGCAGCGGAAATACTAGGAGTGTCGATCAACGCAGCATGCCACCAACTGAACGTCGACCCATTTGTCCGACCGGAGAAGCAGAAGATCAGAACTTCAACCATGACGCTAGCAGGACCCAGCCAGAATGAAGTACAGAAGTTGAGAGACGTCTACTAGATCTGAGAAGTACAATACCCTACCTGGGTTACTAATGACGTGAACTTCCAGAAGGCCTATGGCAAGAAGAGGATGGACCGTTACCCGCTATTAAGGATCGACACATTGGTAGACATTGCGGTTGGTCACTCTGTCCTAAGTTTCTTGGATGCATTCTCCAAGTACTAACAAATCAAAATGCACTCAATTGATGTAGAAAAGATTGCTTTTATTACTAGTGAACGAATATATTGTTACAATGTAATGTCCATTGGGCTGAACAACGATGAGGCAACATACAAACGTCTAATGGATGCAACTTTTGCAAATTAAAAAGAAAAAAAATATTAAATTGTGCATAGACAATATACTAGTTAAGAGTCGGTCAGCTAAACAACACATCCAACACTTTAAAGAAACTTTACAAACACTTAAAAATTTAATATAAGATTAAATCACTTGAAATGTACATTGGAAGCCTTGACTGCAAATTCCTCGGATACCACTTGACCCTGAAGGACAAAAAGGCCAACCCCAAAAAAGCCCAAGAACTTATTGACATGTCATTACCTCGGAATACTAAAGAGATCCAGAAATTAACCAGTGGACAGGAGGAATTAGCCGATTTATTTACAAACCAGGTGATAAATGTCTAGTTTTCTTCAAAGTCTTAAGGAAAGCCAAAAATGTTGAGTGGACGGCCGAATGCGAAAAAAGCTTTCAAAATTTTTAAGCACTCCACTTGCATCTCCACCTTCGTTCCAGAGCCCGAAACTGAAGGAAGAGCTTTCCCTATACCTGAGAGTCGGCCCAGAAGCGGTCAGTTTGATCCTGGTAATGGAAACACTCGAAAAACCGTATACAGTATACTATACCAACCGAGTCCTCGGGAATGCTGAACTCAGAAACCCGATTATGGAAAAATTAACTATTACTATGATTATTTCAGCGCGAAAGCATTGACCCTACTTCCAAGTACACCCAGTTTGAGTCATTACTAACCACCCACTAAAATCCTTCCTTACTCGATCAAATCATTCTGATCGACTACTCACGTGGGAGATCTAGCTAAGCGAGTTCGACATCTCATATGTCACTCTGAACGACAATCAAGGCGCGAGCAGTTACGGACTTCCTAGCGGACTTCTTAGCACCGAGGAAGTCAAAAGAGAAAATGGTGGTCGACAGACATACCTGGACCAGTTCACCGACGACGTATCTAACCGGTCGAGAGCAGGACTTGGGGTGTTTTATGCAACCCAATAGAAGAGAATATCAACCACTCGATCGAGGTAAACTTCCAGATAACTAACAACCTAACAGTGTACGAAGCTTTGATCGCAGGACTTAGTTGGCTTGCGAAATGGGAGCCCTACACACGCTAGTAAAAATGGACTATCAGCTGGTCGTGAATCAGGTCAACGAAGAGTTTGATGCAAGAGATGAAGTGATGATAAAGTACCTCGGCAAAGTGAAGGCAGAAATCGAGAAATGTGCTAGTTTCATGATCGAGCGTGTCAAAAGGGAGATTGTCGACCTCCTATCCAAGAGTCCTCGCTTAGGTGAAGGATCGCCCCAGAAACTTGACCGACCCACCATCGAAGAACCTCATGTCATGGAGCTGGAGATTGAAGGAAGAGCTATATGGACCACTACGTCCACTTCCTAAAAATTGGAGAGATTGATAAAGAGGTTATTGATCCGAAGAGATTCAAATTTAAAGCCTCTCAGTACCTGATGATCGAAGGGAAGTTGTTTTGAAAATCAACCACTTCCTTACATCTGAGGTGTGTCGAAGAAAATGAGATCAAGGGCAGCCACTATGGAGGAAAAACACTGGCTCACAAAATCCAACGACAATGTTACATCTGGCCAACATTACTAAAGGATGCGGAGGAGTTTTCCCGAAAATACGAGCAATGTCAAAAGCACAGCCCACCACGACACAAGCCCACCCACAAACTTCATTCGATCATTATCCCATGGCCTTTAGCCGTCTGGGGATTCGATATCATCACACCATTTCCACCATCGAAGAGGCAACGCAAGTTCCTATTAGTCGTTCTTAATTATTTCTCCAAATGGATCGAGGCAAAGACACTTGCTCATATTACTGCAGAGCGTCCGAAACTTTATTTGAATAGACTTGATCTGTCGGCATGGTCTACCGCTCGTCATCATAATGAACAACAGAACAGTTTGCTAACAAAGGAGTCAAAGTTTTTGCAAAAAGCCAAATAATATATCTAAATTTTGTCTCTGTGCATCACCCCCGAATAAATGGGCATCCTTAATCTGCTGAGAAAAAAGTTAGAGGGCAAAAGAAAATGGGTCGATATACTCTCCTCGGTATTTTAGGCGATCTGAAAGACGACATCAATAGTAACTGGGCAAACTCTGTTCATGTTCTCTCACGGAAGGAATGAATGTAGTTAATCGAACCACCACAGTCAAAGGGTCCTGACCGCTTCAGCTTTTGAAGACGAAAACTAGACAGAGTGGCAAGAAGTGAATGATAAAGGTGGAATGCTTGCGCTAGACTTGGCAAAAGAAAATTCAGCTAACTTAGCTCTTCGAAAAGAAGTTCAAAAAAGAACTACTCGGTATTACAACAAGCAAGTCTGAGAGAAAACATTTGGTTCTAGAGATCTAATACTGAAAAAGGCAGACCACGCTGCTCGCGAACAGACAATCAGCAAGCTAGACCAAACATAAAACGTGGGACCTAGAGCGTACAAGTTGAAGGCCCATGTAGAGAACGAAGTCCCCCAAAACTGGAGTGAAGATGACCTAAAAAGATTTTCTCCTTAAGCATTTTGTATTAATATTATTAATATAAAATATTTTCTATTTGCTCGAGTAATTCAAGATTCCTTTGATTAAAGCCCGAGAAGCAAAAGATTATTTTTCTAACTGAGTTAAAAACTTTATGTCAAGAAACTCGAGGAACTGAAAGAAAGGAAAAGTCATCAAGGTAACCTACGCGCGCTCGGGAAACTGAGGTCCCAAAAAGTACACCGATGTTGATGCCATAGACGTCTGATCGGTAATATGAGTCGGTCAGGGAACTTTCCTCGCCACAAGTTTAAGTCACGTAGCTTGGGTTGGACAAAAATTCGAAGACAGTTCCCTGCCCAATAGCGATAAATTCTGAGAAGGGTACGAGGTAATCATCCCAAAACAGAGTCTAGGAGCCTCCTCTCATAGAGAGAGGACATAACCTATGACAAAGGTTCAATCAAGCGACCGGGCCAACGTCGGTGAAGGTTTAGGACTCCGCTTCAAATTCCAGAATATAGACTGTGGCAGAAGCCACAAAGCCAAACAAAATACAACAGGCCACGACGCTAAGATCATCTGATCGGTCAAAAATCTACATTATTTTAAAACATTAGCTCATCCCTGGAGATGATCTGCAACCTGACAGCGACAAACTTCACAAAGTTTACCAAGCAAATCTTGTCAGGGATCCGCTCAGAAAAGATTGGGGGGGTTAATCTAATAATGGGCTCATACCACTGCAAATTCGATTCAAACAAAAAAACGAAAGAAACCACCTCCAAGGACCAAGCACCGAGCGGATAATGGTTATAATACAAAAGCAAAATTCAAAGTAAAAGACCAAGATATGAACCAAAAAGAATTTCATTTCTTTCGCAAAAGATTACATTTGCATACATACAGTTTCCAAAACAAAAGCTATTACAAAAGAAAATTATAATAAGTTAGACGTTTCAGGATTCCCCGGCGTGCTCAAAATTCTCTTTCTCGGCTTCCTTCGCTCCCTCAGCACGGTCAACCTCCTCCCCACTCACCAAGTCAACCCATTTGCCCTCGAGGTCCGAGAGAAGCGTAGCAAACTCCTCAATCGCGGACCACTTAGGTCGACCAGATTGTGCTTCACAAACCTTTCAACGGCGATGGATTTGCCAACCTCAATCTAATGAGAGAATCCCTCGACGTATTCCTCTTTTGTGATCATCAAGGAAACCCTCTTTTTTAGTTCTTAGTTCTCTTTGAGGTGAGCATTCATCTTGTTCTCATGTTTTTCGTCCTCTGATTCTCTCTCCCAGAGACATTTTTAGCCGCTCTTTGGCCATAACTGCTCGTCTCTTCAGCTTCTTGATCTTTGAAGCCGCCCTTTCAGCTCGCTCCTCCGCTCTCTCCATAAGAATTGCCTTAAGGTGTGAAGCCTCCCAAGCTCGGGCATGATGTCGATCAATCGTTTGAAGCATATCACGCATGTCCAAGGATCATGGGGAATTTTTCCATGTGGGGTACAAGAAAATCTCTATGAGGGTAGACAGATAGTGGCTATTCATGGGAGTGTCAGGATGCCACTCCCTCTCCCTATCGATTACAGCATAGTGACCGCTCATACGGGCTCCGTCACCTCGATCATGAGAGAAACCCACCCAGATTGAGACTCCTTCCCTTTCTTCAAAGGAGGAAAGGTAGGCCACCCCCTATCTGGGGTCGGAGTTATTCCTTCTCGACATGGAAGGTCTCTTGCTCCAGACACATCGCCCCAAAGCTATTCTTCTGATTCAGTCCCGAAGGAAATAGAATGACAAGCCCGACTAGCTTCCCCCTTTCATGCAGGCCGAAAGGTTGTCCTGCCAGAAGTTGTGGACCCTGCTTTGCTGGCCGTTGAGGATCGTCAGTTGTGAGTATGCTCGGAGTCATGAGGGGGTTCTCCTCACTCGCCTACAACATTTTTTATCCGCTTAGTGACCCTACGTTAATAATACATTCTACCTAGCAAATCCAGGATGAACCGAGCGGCCCCTTCCTCTGCCGAGTTGTGAAAAGGTGGTCATTCCTCGGGGTTCTTTTTGGTTGCTCGCTCTACAACCACCTTCTCCCTGGCTACCTCACAGTTGTCAGAAGCAATCCAAAACCCCTTGATCATAGTATCCTCACCATCAGACTAAATCATGTGGTCAACCACCTTGGGGTCTAAGTACTGAAGCAGAGGCGCTAACACTCGATTAGCGCTTCATGAACCCGAAGGTTGCCAGATAGAACCTTCACCTTCTGAACTTCACACTCTGTCGAAAGAGTGTGAATCCCCAAACCACTAGTGCATGAGGCGATCAAAAACTTGGCTTTCTAGTCCTTAATTTTATTCTTGAGCCCCAAAAGCTGGACATTGTAACCTGCAGTGAACTGAATATACCCATCCCGACCGATCATAAACGAGGAAAAATGTCTAAACAACTCAATCGTCCACGGGATCTTCATCCTCTAACAAAAATGAATGAAGGTCATAATTGCCACCACATAGTTCGAGAGTACCTGCACCAGAATGACCCATACCTGTTGAAAATCAACCGGAGTTCCTTGCACAACTGCAACCGAAGACCCTGCTTAAACTAGTCTTTGTAGAAGACTATGTCAGCGACAAAGTTGTCTATAGCCCACTCATTGCTCGCTGTCAGTCGGAGTTGAATCAAATACTTATGATGTACAGGTCCTAGATTTCTTTAACCTCATTCGTCGACAGTGCGAAAGTTTCGATGGCGGCAATCAAACCGAAGGTTTCTTCCAAAAATTTTGGAGCCATCATAGAGGAAATGGAGGGGCGACGAGAAGTTCAAAGCAGAAAGCAAGGAAAGTAAAGTGTGTCTAAGAACGATCCCGACCTATCTATACAAAAGGGGAGAATAGGATGTAGGACACATTGTATGACAATGAAATCGGCACAAAATTTGAGGTAAGGAGTTAATTAATAATTTTAAAAATAAAAGATTAATATTTTCATATAAAATGCATGTTACATCAAAAAACCCTCAGAAAGCTACTCCAAGAGGAAGAACTTTACAAGATTATCACTCACACCTTCACCTGAGATAAACCCTCGATGAAGCAACCTCTAGTATAACAACTCCTGAGTTCACCCTAGCGGCTGCCTAAAAAAGTTACAACTGAATCGATCCAAGAGGAGGATCGTCTGCCTCACAGTCAACATCTTCATCTGATTTTCCTGTTGACGTTTCTGATGACGATGATGACCCGTTTTCATTATTTCTCTATTTCAATAAGCTCAATAACGATGTTTTCAAAACATCTGCGGAAGTTGGTGGGAAAGAGACACCAAAACCGAAACCGAAATCAGAACCTGATGTTTCCATTCCTAAACCCAAGAAGATCAAGAACAATTCCCAACAGTCTTTATGGGAAAGATACCAGAATAGAGACCCTACTGTTGCACCATTAGGGCATCCTAGTGGTAAATTTGATTTCCTTGTTGAATATTCAATTACTAATAATTATGATAACATCCTAATCATACCCACTGGATGGGATGATGATGATGAGCCACACAAACCTGAAGAAGAAACTGCACAACCAGAGTTAGCCTATCCTATCCCAGAAACTCCACAACCAGAGTTAGCCTATCCTATCCCAGAAACTCCACAACCAGAGTTAGCCTACCCAAGCATTCAAGATCAGTTAGAGGATCTTGAGTACCCAAAATTGAGGAAAATGGCTGCAAAAGCTGACAAGGCGTTTGCATCAGTTTCTTCAAATTACCTACCTCCCAAAGAACCAGTAATGGGTCCTGTTATGTACCCCCCAGCTTCATCAGGAAGACAAGAAGAACCATCATCTCCTTCCTTCAACAATTACAGGACCAAAGCATCTTACTTCAAGAAATCATATCAACAAAATATGTGGAATCTACCTTCAGCCCATAATACAAAAGGAGTTCTGCTTGTACTCCCGGATGATTTCTCACTTTATGATGATGTTATCTATAGATGGGAATCAACCACTTTAAATCTATTGAATGAAAAACAATTTGCAGATAACAAGGCCAAAGTCTTGTTCATTGAAAATTTGCTTGGAGAAATAGAAAAGAAGATGTGGATACAGTGGCGTATGGCATACGAACAAGAGTATGAAGCATTGGTCAATATGGCGGATGATCCTCAGAACGTTCTTTTCCAAATCAAAAGAGTAATTCTGCTTGAGGATCCATATCAAGGTTCCACGGAGGAACAAAACCGCGCTTACCAAGATCTCGAGAGGTTAGTCTACCTTGAGATCAAAAACCTTTTTGAGTACATGAATGATTACAAAATCCTAGCCACAAAATCTGGTCGTATGTTTATAGACAGTGAACTTTCTATAAAATTCTTTAAAAAAATGCCACCAGTTCTTGGAGAAGAAATCGAGAAGGCGTTCGCAGAGAAAAATTCAGGAAATACAATCGGAGTTATGCCACGAATACGATTTACGTATTTGTACATTTCAGATCTCTGCAAAAAGGCGGCTGTGCAAAAGAGAATCAAAGATCTATCTATATGTAAGAAAATACCTATTCCCGGGTATTACAATAATCACAAACGCTGTGGACTTTGGAAATCTAAGAACTACAAGGGAAAGCCGCACGATTCACATGTACGCATTGTCAAAAACAAGAATAAATCCAAATCTTCAAAATGCAGATGTTACATCTACGGTGAAGAAGGCCATTTCGCTCGAGAATGTAAAAGCAAAAATAGGAACATGGCGCGTGCAGCAGTTCTCAATAATCTGGACCTTCCAGAAGAATATGATGTTCTCTCCGTTGACAATGATGAGGAGCTCTCAGATGCAATATGCTCAATATCAGAAGGAGAAGGAGGAGTCAACGCGCTTATGCATGCTCGAGACGCATTGGAAAATTGTCATGTTGATGATCTTTGTTTCATGATGAAACAGGAGGAGGATCTTGGCTGGCGAGTCAGGATCAAGCTACCAGAAGAACAGAAGGACTGCAACCATGCATGGGAAATGAATAAACCTATCATTGGCTGTCACGCAAGATGTACATATTGCTCATTAAATACTAACGTAAATATGCGGATACACTGCTATTTATGTAGACTAACGGCATGTCCACTTTGTGCCAAGTTCTAATTATCCATAGAAGTAAAGGAGTTATCATTGCTACAATTTCAGTCTAAGGATACCTTGATAGCTGAGCTTGTCAAATTTGTTGATCATCTAACAGAGGAGAATCGAAGATTGAAAGAGAAGATCCAGAATGATCTGGAAGAAAAGCTTACAGAGGATACACAAGCATTATCCCTTCATGACAAAGGTTAGGGGCTAATAACAGTAGAAGAAAATGATGAGGACGATGAAGAAGATATATCGCAATTCATCGGGGAAGAAAAAGCCATGGGGACCACAATCCTTCATCAGGCCTTCAAGGAGGTGAGTCCCAAAATGCCCAAACGACTGATTAATCAACTGTTTAATGTTGAAGTCACATTCGACATTATTGGAATTGAACGATTCACGCTCAATGCCATCTTCGACACCGGCGCAAAGACCTGCTGTGCCAACGATGGAAGCATTCCAAAAGAAGCCCTGGAACCCCTGAACCGATTGATTAATTTCAACGGTGTTAATTCGGTAACTAAGGCTGAAACGAAGATGAAGGATGGACGCATGTACATAGGCGAACATAAATTCAAGATCCCACTTATCTACTGCATGAACATTGAAGTAATTGACAGCATCCAATTGTTGATTGGCTGTAACTTCATCCGAAGTTTACACGGATGAAAGAGGGTAAAAGGAAATACTGTTACCTTCTACAAAGACGTTACAAATGTGCAGACCACTATTGACGTCGAGGTAGAAGCAAAATACATTGAAATCCCGGAGCTCGGAATTGATTATGGCTTCTACCTAGAACTGCAACCTCAGGATGCCTGTAAGTCCTTTGTACCAAACTCTTTTACTAATCGATTCAGCACATTATTTGAAAGATTAAGAAGAAATGGTTTTATTGGAGATAATCTCCTGAAACATTGGGAGAAAAACAAGGTTATGTGCTACATTTAAATAATAAATCTTGATATCACAATTCAGGATAAGCCTCTTAAGCACATAACACCTGTTATGGCAGACCAGTTTGAAAAACATGTCAAGGCTTGCTTGACTTGAAGGTCATAAGACCAAGCACAAGTCGACACAGAACCATGGCAATCATTGTTCAATCTGGAGTCACCATTGATCCAGTAACAGGCAAAGAGATACGCGGGAAGGAAATGATGGTTTTCAATTACCGTTCTCTTAATGATAATACCCACAATGATCAATATTCATTACCAGGTATAAATACATTGATCAAGAGGATCGGGAGCAGTAACATTTACTCGAAATTTGATCTTAAAAGTGGATTTCATCAGGTTGCTATGCACCCTGATTCCAATGAATGGACAGCATTCTCAGTGCCAAACGGTTTGTATGAATGGCTGGTAATGCCATTCGGCCTCAAAAATGGGTCATCCATTTTTCAAAGAAAAATGGATAATTGTTTTAAAAATTGTCATGATTTTCTAGCAGTTTATATCGATGATATAATTATTTTTAGTAAGCATGAAGAGGAACACAGAAGGCATCTGGAGAAATTCCTGGAGATTGTCGAAAAGGAAGGCCTAGTTTTGTCTCCTACAAAGATGAAGGTGGGAGTTGAAGAGATTGAATTCTTGGGAGCTGTTATTCACAAACGAAAGCTAAAGCTGCAACAGCATATTATCAGGAAAATAGCAGATTTTCCTGATGAGAAATTAAAGGACAAGCAGGGGATGAGATCATGGTTAGGCATACTCAATTATGCCAGGAGCTACATTCCTAATCTCGGGATTCTTCTCGGACCTTTGTATCAGAAAACCTCACCCCACGGAGACAAGCGAATGAAGGAGCACGACTGGAAAATCGTGCGACTAATCAAGGAACTGGTACAGAAGCTCCCTGATCTCGAGCTTCCCCCAGAGCATGCTTTTATCATCCTAGAAACTGATGGTTGCATGGAAGGATGGGGAGGCATATGCAAATGGAAGCTTAGTAAGAATGATCCAAGGTCTAAGGAACGTGTTTGTGCTTATGCCAGCGGGAAATTTCCTGTAATTAAATCAACCGTTGATGCCGAGATCTATGAATGCATGGAGACGCTCTCAGCACTTAAAATTCATTATCTGGACAAGCCAGAAATTATTCTGCGAACAGATTGTCAAGCTATTATTTCCTTCTTCCACAAATCAGCTCACAACAAACCTTCTCGTGTTCGCTGGCTATCATTCACCGATTTCATCACTGGCTTGGGGATCAACGTCATTTTTTAGCAAGTTGATGGCAAGAATAATGTTCTTGCCAACACTCTCTCTCGACTAACTTTTATTTTAATTGCAGGTGAAGAAGCTGTTAATTATATTTTCCATATTCCAGAATGAACGCAGGAGGCGGCCACAGAAATCCTCGTAAAGGAAAAGAGGTTCATTCAACAATTACATCAGCAGAGGTGGAATGGTGCGCTAAGACGGAGAAAGCCCAATTTGAAGAACTACGAGAACGGTTCAGAAGCTGCCGCCCTGGTGATGGAAAGGCCCCAAAGGATGCAAGCAGCACACACTGGGAACTTCTCTGGGCAAGTTTGGACACACCCATCAACCTGGATGCACGAGACAAGCTACGACATGCTGCAAGACAAGTCGAAAAGGAGCAGATGCAACGAGTACGGGATGAATTACGAATCCTGCGCAGTATATACACCACAAAATTATACTACTGCATGGATTGTGCAACCAGTGACAACTGTTACAATGACTCATTACCGTACGCCCGAAATACTGAATCAGAGCTCGCAAACATGTCAGCCATACTCGAGCTCGTTATGGAAAAGGGGTTCAACAACCGAATCTGATGCGGAAGTGGCGGACCCTACCATTTCTGAAGAACCCAACCAGGGTAATATGTAAAAATATTTAGTGGGACTTACCCACTAATGTGTGTATGGACAGCTGTTGTCCTTTATTTACTGTTTAGCACAATGTTTTGCTTTCAGCCCATGGTTTTGCCAAAAGCACGGCTGGTTTTTGGTTTACTTAATGGCCAAGGTTCCTGGCCAATGTCTATATATAGGAGTGTTTTGTATGGGTTACAGACACGGTGATATACACCAGTGCCTATTTCCTGAGTTTGTAAGTGTTCTTTGGTCTTAATAGAAGTTTGCAAGTTTTATTTTAATTTTTCTTTTCTCTTCAAGTTTTATTTTCCGGCAAATACTGTGTGTTCCCAAGCCGGCGATCGCCGCGCTCTTCCGCCCTCCTCTTGGATTCCCCCCCCCCCCCCCCCCCCCGCTTTTTCCCTAAAAAATTTACAACTAAATCGATCGGCCTAAGGCAAAGG
Source organism: Papilionanthe hookeriana x Papilionanthe teres (assembly GCA_022702705.1). Taxonomy (NCBI): domain Eukaryota; kingdom Viridiplantae; phylum Streptophyta; class Magnoliopsida; order Asparagales; family Orchidaceae; genus Papilionanthe; species Papilionanthe hookeriana x Papilionanthe teres. The sequence continues at coordinate 43,765,750 of CM040426.1, read as the reverse complement.
CAAACCGATCTGTAACGGTCTACCACCCGGAAAAAAGCCCCACCGACGGGTATCCAATCCATATATGTAAAAGTGCTAAAATAAACCCTGCTATTCTGATAAAGAAAGGAATAAATGTAATCTTAAGCCTGTACCCCCTATGCCTACAGATAAAGAGTTATTTTTCGAATATATTTTACACTTTTTTATTGTTCATTATTGTTGTCTCTATCTGTGCCCTCTCTTGTGGCGCTCTATTCCTTGGGTGTGTCTCCAGGGCAAATTTGGATTTAACGAGATGGATGCCATCTTGCATCGTTAGGATCAACAAAATAATGTTTTCTCACATTGGTATATAGCACTTACGTGGATGTAAACACAAAAGTATGCATATATCTAACAAAAACAATTACAAATTACGTTGAGACTTAAAAGAAAGACATCACCTGCCTAAACCCTATAGTTACTAAAACATTTGGTAAAATTATGCATTTTTCTTTTCATCTAATTTTCTGAGACGCCAAAACAAAGCAAAGTTTACCTCTGAGAGTGTCTTCCGGTGATTGGAATCTTGGATGGCCACCTCTTGCTTCAAATTCTGAAGCCTGCCATCAATCTTCAAGATAAAAGACATGCAGGAATGTAAGAACACAAATCATAGGGGTAAAAATCAAACAAAATTACCAGTAGTTTCCAGTTCTTGCTGAGTACCTGTCGTTTAAGATCAACCAGTTCCTTGAAGGAATCCCTAAACAAAGCACGAAGTGCGTCAACTTCAGGAAAAAGTGGCTCTTGATCCAATTTCGCGCTGTCAGATGGCACCCTCATGTGGCCATTGGGCAGGCCGTCCTGCCCTGTGGTGCCATCAATCGAATCCGCCTCGTCATCTTGGAAGGACGGCAGTAGCTCATTCACCAAGTTTCCAAACAGTGCATCGAATGAGAAATCACCCTGAACAGACCGAAAGCTGAAAATCAACCGGAAGCAGGAATTGGCAGCAAAAGAAGAGCATCATTCCAGATTACCTTAAAATCCTCGATAGTTAGAATGTGAGGAAGGGATGAAGTAGGACCGGCCCTCGAAGTAACCATGACTGCTAACCGCAGAGCTGAAATTTCCTACCTGTGTCTAATACCGATCGGATTCCCTTCGAGGACTTAACCCTGCAGCTGTTTGCGGAATCAGTATGAGATTGCTAGGGTATTAGATCGGAAAATCTTGTCGACCTGTACACAAAGAAATGGCTGTGAAGGATGAAAGAGACGAGGAGCGCTGCAACATTTGTGCCGAACCCTCGATCCGGTGCAGACGACGCCTTTGGCTTTTTGCATGAAAACGATCTAAATGAAAATTATTGCATGCGAACCCAAATAACTACTCAATAACTCATAATAATTTTATGAATAACATCAAAATACAATCTAGAAGTTATTAAAAAATTATTAGAAAGTTATTACAGTATTATTTGAGTTAATGCCCCAATAAACTCGTAAAATCCCGAATTACAAGTAAAAAATATAAAGATGAAACCGTGGACCTCGGAGATTATTCGCTGGTTATTTTTGCGGACAACATACACAGCGCTGTGTACGTTGTTCGTATGCAATAATTTCCCCTATTTAGAGCAGCTGTAACCAAGAGTAGTTCAGGTGATTAGAGAATGAAGATGAAATGAAATTAGAATTTCATTTAAGGTGATATTAAATAAGGTCGTAAAATATTTATTTTTTTTTCAAATTTTTCAATAATCAATGATAAACTTTATAGTATGTAAATGTAAATTACATATGTGATTTTTAAAAAATTGTCATCTAACTATTGTTTTACATAAAATATTGTCAAGAATTGAATACCTTACCTATTAAAATTATGTTGCACTATCCAACTTTATAGCAACCGGAATAAGAGGGCTCGAGTAACTATATTGTAGCCCACTCAAATTCTCCACTAAAAAATTATGAATTTTTTATAAAAACATCAAAATTTTAACTGTTGAGATGAATATATCTTTAAGGGTTGTTTGTTAATTATGATTTGAAGTTATTGTGTAATTGGTGCAAAATAATATAATGACCAACTAAATAATGCATAATGTCACATTTCTCTACATAGATAAAAGTGTTTAATTTTGATTTATAAATATAGATGTCATCATTTTCATTACATGCAATATGCTGAGTTCATAGAGAGTGATGATTTAATCTTACTAAGTGACACATGATTTTTACTAGGTTCATGTCAGAGGCATTAGTAGGGAATTGCATTTAATTTCATACCATTCGGATATTTTTTAGATTTTATTTGCAGCAAAAAAAATACAAATTAAGACTTTGTGGGATCTAACATACTTCAAAACCTGATTTTCTTACCTCCAAATGGGTATTTTCAATTTGCATACTACACCTACTCTTGATTCCCAGTAAATATAATACAACAATAATAAGTCTTTATCCCACTAAGTGGGTTGCCTATATGAGACCTTTCTTTTCATTTTCCTATTGAGTGTCTTATTTTCATTTAACTCTAATAGATTAAGATTATTTTTTATACAATATGCCCAAGCCATTTTAAGTCTATCTCTGTCTTTCTTAACATTAGTTGAATCTAAAACTTCTACTCAACCAATAAGATCATCAGATAGTCAATGTTTAATGTGACACACCATCTAAGACGACATTCTCTAATCTTGTCTTTCACTGGAGCTATACCAACTCTTTCACAGATAGATTTATTTCACATTTTGTCTATAAGTTTCAAGCCACTCATCCACCTAAGCATTCTCATCTCGACAACACTTGACTGTTTTTTATTCTTCTCTTTTAAAGACCAACATCATGTATCATAAAGCATTGCGGATCTCACCATCGTCTTATAAAATTTTCCTTTAAGTTTAAGTATTACTTTTTAATCACACAATAAACATAATGCATTCCTCCACTTCAACCAACCAACATGAATTGTACTATTAACATCGTCATCTATATCATCATTATTTTGAACAATAGATCCAAGATATCTAAACATTCACACTTTTTAATGATTTAATCACCCATAGTTACAACTATACAACTAGAGTTGTTGGTACAAAAATTATAATCCACGTATTCAGTTTTAGATCTACTCAAACGAAAGCCTTAAGACTCCAATGTTGACATAATGATTTGTAGTGAATTATTTCCTTAAATAAATTTATTTTGTAAAAATTGTCTTTCTCGACTTATAAACAATGATAAGACTAAAATGTCACAAACATAATAATCCATTCTAGATTCAAGGGCTTTCAAATGCTATTATTTTACAACGACATCTCCACAATTTTTCTTTTTTAAGAGAGCTTCTCTTATTATTCATCACATGCATTCAATCATTCAAATTATAACATCTCAATTTAATGGAAGATTATAGTATGCATAAGATTTGGAGAGTTAAAGTGCAAAAAATTAAAAGAAAACGCGGATCGCTTAACAAGGTTTGGCTATTAGATTATGTCCACTTCTTTTTTTCCTTTTCTTAGTATTTGTTTAACTATTTTCTTCTTTGTTATTATGAGGCCAAGAAGCCCATCTCCTCTCAAACTTATTTTAATTAGTATATCATTCTCTACCACAGAGAAAAAATGGCTCCATACTTCAAGAATAATGAAAAAAAATCATAGACGGCTACTATTTAAAAGCAACAAATTACTTAGGGCATGTTTAGGGTGGCTCGTGCTGTCAAAAAGCTGTTGTTGGAGTAAAAGTCAATTTGTTTAGATAATCTATTGTGATGCAGTGTTTCTAATGCAATAGACAATTATGTTCTTATAGACATAAATACTGCAGTTTTCAAAATAATTATAGCAAAATAAAAAAGATGGCTTAAAAAGTACATAAAACATGTCAGGTATTCAAATTTCTCCAATATATCATTTGTATATCATTACTTTACACAATACAATAATAATAAAAACTACAAAAATAATCAATAATGTTATAATGACATTCACTTTTATATCAAGTCGATCAAATCTTCGGGATAATTTCTATCAATAATATCTCTCATAACTTGGTCACCATCTGAAATGAACTCATCTATATCATCATTCCATCAAAGAAATTTGTAATCTTTAAGTGTCTTATTTTTTAGATAACAAAATCTTCTCCCATAGTTATCTTCTATTATTGATGTGTATTGAGAACAATGCATACCACAATAGCAGTACAAAACTCTTGTAGTACTTGATAACGTTGAACTCATTTTCCTTAAGAATATAATACTTTATGATTTTAATTAATACAATATAATACATTTGTAATATAACAATAAAAGAATTATACGGTTCGTAATCATAAAAAATATATAAGGAAAAATATGCATCTCCGAAACAATAGCCTTAAAAATTAATATAATGAAACATGATGCAAGTCATGGACATCAATCAATCCACAATACATTTCAAATAGTAAGCATCAACTAGAAAGCACTACAATATATTAAATAGATATACTTAATGAATTTGCTAAAACATCTATAATTTTTTCTCTCAACTGAATCATCCCCTGAACACCCTCCTATTAGGTGTGTTAAAGTCATTCACACCAAAATTTTCCTCGATAAATGATTATCTTGCTTAATGTTTGAATGTTTCTACAGGTATGTATATTGGATCTTCATCTAAGATCCTGAAATTACCATCATTCCTAGATGAATACCTCTATATAAAATTATGTAAAGTTGTCGCAACAGCTATCTTTATCTATTTTTTAAGTAATATATTGGCATATCTCAGAGTATAACCTACTTCTTATTTTATATGTCGAGTGATCTATTGATAACACTTCTTTTGATGAGTCTCTTTTGTTGAAGAATTCATTCACCCATCTGATCACTTGGCTGTTGCGCTCGATTGTACCTCTTATCAGGGAAGGACTTTAAGAAATCTTGATGTATGTGATGTCCCAAATTGACGAGATAATAATTTTCAAAATAATAATATTACTCATACATCTCTTCAAATTTAATATTTCATATGCATACATGAATCTATTAAACATGTGGAGCAATTGAAAATTTATTTTCAAGTCAGCACCACTTCCACCTCGATCGGCCGCCCTAGCCAGGTCGGCATCACTTTCACCTCAATCGGCCGTCTCGGCTCAGTCAGCACCACTTCTACCTCGACCGATCGTTTCGGTCTGGTCGACATCACTTCTGCCTCGACCGGCCACCACGGCCTAGTCGGCATCACCTTGCCTCGACGCCCCGGGCTTGTAGGCATCTCATTTGGCCTCCACTGGCTGCTTCGCCCCGGTCGACACCACTTTTGCCTCAACTGGCCGTCCTGATCGGTCGACTGATCATTTTCAAATTACATGTTATATATGTTCATGAGTCTGAATGCTTGCTTGTGTGGTGCGTTATACCCTGTATGTGCTTGTCATCTGCATGTGTGTTTGGTCATTATTGGGGGGGCAAGATGTAATTCACCTCGGTGGCATCCTATACTCTAAGAGGTCGAGCACCAACACCCTCGTGATGCATATCTTGCATGACATTTTGCATGATCATCACCATTTTCTTGGGTTGCACTTCGAAAGTCCCTTCACACACTCAATCCCACTTGTATGATTCTCCCTAGTAAGGATCATCATCTTTCTGGCCCCTACTGCCACGGCACACCCATCCTTTCGGGTCACCAGCTCCACAACATACCCAACATTTCTGTCATGTGACTATCTACATTTGCATTTGCATGATTGCATGGATAGCAAGCCAGGCTCAATAGTAGAGTGACTCTAGTGTTGGTCACAATTCCTTAATGAATATTTATTTTTGAGTCAATACTGGTGAGCAATGTGAGTTAAGTCATCAGGATTGACACATATATGACTGTGCTAAGAATCTAAAGGATCTAACTCATGTCACATTGCATGTTATGGGCCAACATTTAATCACACTTATTTTGAAAAGTAAAAAAATATGATTTTCTACTTATTAGTATATTCGTCTTCATTTTAAAATTATATATGTAGAAAACTAGGTTATATATAAGGCCAACTCTTTTCAAAATCCAACTTGGGTGACACCCTTTTAGATCCCTTGGATTTTTAGGACGAAGCCGGTAAAGCAACCCCGTCAAAGTCATACTTTACCTGAAGACTGGCCGTGCACTTTGTTGACCTCACTTTTGTTGAGGAATAGTATTCTTCTCTTAGGAGCCTAGGATCTAGTCATAAGACTTTCTTGTTGACTATCCTAGAGGACTAGTGAGGGAGCCCTACCCCTTAGAAATTCTAAACACCTCTTTACTCTTCTTGGAGCTTCACATATATGGTTTTGACCTCTAACACATAGTAGGATGAAACCAGCATGAGGGAGCTCAAGAGGAGTCCCCTTAGGACTGGCAAGCCTTAGGGTTAGCCTTGGGTGACTTGGTCTTGCTCAGGCTCACATACACACCTCACCACAACTTAACTCACAACTTAGAACCTTAAAACCAAACATGCTTAGCCTGACTCCCTACTCTTTTGCAAACTCATGTGGGTGGTCCCCAAGCCTGGAGCCTCTGACCATGGTGGCCAGGACCAACACATGGAGGATCCAAAATAGGTTCCCATTGGTCTCATGGAACGAAAAGGGGTGTCATTATCATTAACATTTTCAATGATTCTGATTCTACCAAAATACACAATTTGGCCTTCTACCCTCAAACTTCTCCAAAATTAACAAAATGTCCATGAAATCCTATAATTCCCATAATTGCCCCAAATTGCCAATTTCCACCAAGAATCATATTAGACAATTCCAAAATATCCAAATTGACTAAAATACCTCAATTTCTTTAAAATTTTCAAAATATCCCCAAATTGTCCAAAATTATCAAAATGCCCTTCATATCCCAATAATTCTCAAAACCTCCAAATTCACTCTAAACATTCCCAAGTTCAATCTTAACCACCCAATGACCCCAATTGCACCCAAATTGACAAAAATTGATCAAATTTCTCAAATTACCTCTAAAGGCCCAAAGTCCCCAAATCACCCAAAAATTCCACCAAATTCATTTCAAATTTCTCTAATTTCAAATCCACACTGAATATCATCATGTCTAAGACCAATTGAAAAAAAACTAAAACCCAATTGATTTAGTTTATGACTAATTTCAAATCAATTTCATGAAGGCCCATCTTCATGTACATTTTAAAAGCCCATATTCATATGCATATTTAAAAGCACATTTCATCAATTTGAGAAGCTCGTGTCCAAGCCGACATGACAAATTTATTTTCCTCTTCATTCTTTTAATAAAACCATACATCATGGCATCATGTCACGCATGCATTTGAATTTTTTATCCAAATTAGGCATCATGACATTTTCCCCAAAATTCATAAAAATTATAAACTTCATTTCTGATGAAATTCACTCATGGCATCATGCATGGCATTGCTTGAACCATGAAGCCATCCATGGAATTCATATGGGTCAACCTTTCCAAAAATGAAAAAAGGAGGTGCTCTTCCCCTTTCATCCTCACATAAGTCCTTCCCCTTTATGAAACATCTAACCCTCTCCCTTATGCTCAAACCAGCCATCCAAGTCCACCCAAACCTCTCTTGGGGTCAAATCCATCCTCCTAGCCACCTTGGACTTGAGCTAGCCACTTTACCAAGGGGTTGAACCCAACTCAAGCCAACTTAGCCTAAACCTATTTCTCTCTTGATCTTTGGTCATGATCCCACTTAAGACTAGATTGACTTGACCTCACAGGCCCCCTAACCTCCCTCAGTGTGTAGGTGAGCAAACCTATCTTGGTCGGCCACCTAGCTGCCGGAAAAAGCCAAGCCCGAGAGCCTCTCCAAGGGATAAACCCAAAATTGGGACTCTCTGATATGGCTCACTCCCATTGGCCATCATAACCCTTATTCCCTTCATCTAGGTGGCCCCTTGGACACCATGTCTTGATCTGATGGCAACCATGCCCCCCTCTATAAAACTAGCACCCCCCACGGGCAAAAGGGACAGAGTGATCAAACGTTAACAAAACTCTGCCAGACCCCTTAACAGCCTTGTGAAGCTCATCCCCACCATTTTTTAGCCTCCATTCCCACTGTATTGTCCTAATTTTAAAGTTAAAATCCAAAACTCTTTTCGACCATCCCACCAAAACTTGCTAAATCCCAAATTAACTTTCTCTTAAGCTTCCCCAAAGCAATAGAAGAAGTTTCTCATTAAAATTGACCCTTTTCGTGCCCTCTGCACCAGATCGTGACCAAGGCCGCACCAACCTTTGATCAAACTCCTACTTTGGCTCTGTACTAGAGGAAGGTGACGCTTCGAGCACACTCGTGGGACTCCAAGGAAGCTTCTACAGCTACACCTCTTGGACAAATGTATGGACCAAAATCCTTAATTTTTCTCTTGGTTTGAGCCTTTGTGAAGTAGATCTTAATTTCATGCTTGATTAACCATATAGATAGGTTCATACACCAAGATGAACGTGTAGGAGCAAACCCCATGTTCTTTCATTAAGAATCGAGCGAGAAATTTGGTTTATAAAATGGAAGGTTCTCAAGTTAGGGCACTTTTGGGATGATGACCAAAAGTCATTGGATCGCTCGTGTATCGCATGAATGGTCTAGATCGCGTTGGACGAGCAGATGATCCTTGAAAAGCGAGACGAGTCGGTAGCTGAAGCGGATGGCGGTGTCGAATCGAAGAGCGACACATGGCTCTTCGATGAATACGAGGATGACATGGATAAGTAGGAAATTAAGGTATTTTTATTTAAATAAATTAAGAAACTTTAAAAATTCATAACTTAGTATAGAAAAATACTAAAAATAAAATAAAAATACCATTGTGCTCGGTGAACAGAGGAGAATAATGTCTACTAAAATTCAAAAAAAATATTTATACTTTTTTAAAAATTAATTAAATATTCTGAAATTATTTAAATCATAAATAATTAATTACTAATCACAAAAAAGTAAGTTGGAGGGTTCACTCCTCACATGACTAGGATTGTTCTATAATTTTTCCAAGTTTAATGAGCTCCTCCAACATTAGAAACCCTAAATTTCAATGTAAATTATCATTTTTTTGTTCAAAATAATTACAAAAAATAAAATATATGTAAAAAAATAATTAAATTGGTTCGGTGGGTTCATTGTGGTCAGAGGAACTTAGGAAAAGTAAAAATCAAAATTTTAAAATTTAAGACATATTTTTCTATTTTAGAATTAAGAAAATTATCAAAATTAATAAAAATACAAAATAATTAAAATACTTACCAAATTGGGCCAAGAGAAACTTAGGAAAAATAAAAATCAAATTTTTAAAATTTAAGAAATATTTTTCTATTTTAGAATTAAGAAAATTATCAAAATTAATAAAAATACAAAATAATTCAAATACTTACCAAATTGGGCCAAAGTGAGGCTAATCACCCCAAGAGGCTCCTGTAAAAATTTTAAAGACATAAAAATTATTTTTGGTGTAAAAGTGAATTTTGTAAGAAAATATGAATTTTTACTTAAAATAATTATATAAATTGAATGAAAACTAAAAAACCATAAAAAATGGTTTGGGGTGTTCTTTG